>OX637648.1:3987530-4587530 GCA_951802225.1 Euspilapteryx auroguttella | reverse complement strand
TAAAAAGAAAATGTTAGAAATTTTAGAAACCTAATATTTACCTATGGTGTCCTGTGCTAAATCTCCACTAGGTCCATTCTCATCATTGCAATCCTGATCGCTAAACGAACCATCCAAATCCGGCAGCGGTACCGAAATCGCGTCCAAAAACTTGGATTCTTTAGACCCTCTGTTACCTAAAGGTACATCTGTGTCTACATATGTTGCATCCGTATCCTTGTCCATTGTCATGTCTTGTTCACAATCAGATTTGACCTCGGGACAGTCTTCGTCGGTTTGCATTTCACGCTCTTCTTGTGACTCTTGGCCCTGGATAACAAAGTTTTTATAGTAATCTGTAAAGTTTACTGTTAAAATCTACGACACAAGTTATATGCCCTGACTTTTGAATGCACCTTCTCTAATGCACAATGCATCAATAGCGCGTGCCAATCTTTTTTTAGATGGTGGTTGTCACGAACCCTAATACTACAGGGGCCAAATCATAGAAGAAACATAGATACTAAAAGGCTTGATACAGAAATATGTTTCGTCGCTGATTGAGCGCACAATTATGTAACATTACCCATTGAAAAAAAATTCTCGTGAATTGATATCTCTGTAAGTCTGTAACAGAAAATATATATATTTTAAATATGTTTAAAAGGCTTTACTCACCAAAACCTCACAGGGTTCACCGTCCTCATCAAAGTATGTCTTCTTCGGAGCTCCCATCTTCCTAGGTTTCGGGGGTCGCAGTTTGCCAAGCCTCTTACGGTACACCAGTTGACCTTTCGGTACAGAGTCTGGGTGTAGGCAGAGCCCTATCATGTCGAATGTTGATTTGATTTTTTCGGTTTCTGTTTCATCATCATCGTTTTCGTGGCTGCAAAATTTTTTTAACTATATTTTATTTGTATTGTTTGAAATGTTTGATAAAAAATACTACACTACAAGGTAAAATAAAGGTAGGAGACAAAGCCATGCACACTGCACATGGATCCCTGACTAAGTTCTAAGTTCCAGCTATGAAATTAAACCTGGGGCCACTGGTGCATAGGTCGGCAATGTTACCCTAAATAACGGTTTCAAATTAAATTTTTACATAGTAATCATGTGTTACCTCCTTTTCAAATTCACAGGCTTTTCTTCAGGGGGTTCCTCGCCACCATTAGCATTAATACTAGACAGTTTACTATTAGTCCACGTCCAGTGAGCATTACTACCATTGCTTGCCGTCACTTCCCCATCAACCGAATCAATTGAATCTTGCTTCTTAGTTCTGGTTTCTTCTCCAGTCTCCAAAACTTCTGTGTGAGTCGGGCTTTTAGCTTCTTCCTTAATGAGATTTTGCAGCAGTACACCAACAGAGCTAGTGTATTTAGTAGATTTCTTGTTTCGTTTCTTTACTTTTGGTTTTTCGTCCAGCTTGATTTTGTCAACCTGGTTCTGGACCTCGATAACCGACGGTAGCTCTTGCGAATTACCTTCACTTTCGCATTCTACCTCTAAAATCCGTTCCTGTATTCTACTGTCCGGTTTCGGTGATGCTTTCTGGCTCGCATCACTTAAGCACTCTATGTAGTTGGCGTAATGCATAGCGTACTGTTCACCGAAATGTTTCTTCCACAAAAACTGCCAGTATTGATCTGGGTCCATGTCTTCTGAAAATGATTTGTCAAGGTTCTCCTCTATGTTGGCTATCTTTGTCTGATCGCAGTCGTCAGAAGACGAGACGCTGTACTCATCAGTAGAGTTTGACTCTGAAGTCACGTGACTGGATGTGATGTCGTAGCTAGAGAGGGTTATCTTCGTCACATTAGTCATTGAGTCCGTATTGTCAATGGTTCTGGGACTTGTGATCCTGTCATGTTCAGAGCAAGAGCGCCTTCTGCCTATTGAAAGGAAGGCGCCGTCTTTGTCGGAAAACTTCTCATTTTTATGAATGTTCAGATCAGCCCGCAGGTTCTTTTTATAAGGATTTACTTTGGAATCATAGGAAAATTTCCTCTCTCTCATGTCATCGTCTTCTTGTGGCCTTAATGATAGTTCTGTGTTAAATATCTGATTGAGTGAATTCTCACGCATGTTAGCATTATCAACAAAATCACTGTTTTCTCCCAAGTAAGCTGGGTTTATGTAGTCACTGTACTTCTGAATCCATGAAGCCCAGATCAATCGTTCCCCATTGACTGCCCAGAATTTCTCCCATGTGTTCTGGGAGAGGTAATCTTCATCATATTCAGACTCAGTTTGCATTTTCTCAGACCGATCTGGAGGAATGCTGTCAGGAAATGTAAGGTCTGCTCCACTATCACTTGGTTGTAGAGAATGGGTGCGAATTGCATTGTTATGTGTAGGGTCGTGTTCATCAGTTGAACAATAGTTGTCTGTATGAGTTGCGCTGCAATAGCAACTAGCTCCTTCATCTTTCTGTAAATATTTAGATAGATTTAATGTTAGATAATACTTAGATAACAATATCAGCAACTTCCAGGGTTCAGAAAACAGATAATATTAAACAACTCAAACTAGTGAGATTTTAGTAGGTAGTAGTTAATATAGAGATTTGGATTGAGTTCATCAATGGTTGTTCGACTAGATACAATACTACTCAACCCATTCTATGCTCTAAAATCACACAATTAGTAAGTTAGTGCCTGCAGTGCACTGCTGCATGATCCAATCAAATTCTAATGTAACAACAATCCAATCAAGTTCTAATGTAACAACAAAAAAAATGTGAATAATCACTGAAAGCTCACAACAAGCAATCAGAAAGCAAAGAGTAGGGTACTTTTGGATTAAGAAGAGTTTCATAAAAAAAACTGGTTGTACAGTAATGTATGCAATTGGATTACAGATCTGTACTTGGTTGAGTGAAGGTATAAAAAGACACCTTACCTCACATTTAACCTTATCGGAAGTGTCTACAGAGAAGTGAACATGTGAGTGGTCATCTTGGGTGTTGGTATCTGGACATTCTGCGTCACTCTCGCTGGCTTCCTCTTTGTCAACATAGTAGTATTTAATGCCATCCCTAAAGTTTACAAGAATTTATTTAGTCAAATTCCACTTTTGGAAGAACATTGTAACAAAAAAAAACTATGTGCTGCTATATGTTGAATAAAATATAATCTGAAAACGTAAAGTTGACTATTTTCTTTCCTGTCACACACAACTAAGGGCATGCAGTCATTTTTGTTATTTTTTTTTATTTCATAGTTTTCTTTTCTTTTATTTAATCAACTTTGTTAGAGAGATTTGATCCTTATGATTGACCCTAAAGATCTATGCAATATTTTTAATGACCCATGGACCTTTTTTTTTAATATACTATATTTCACCATTCATTTCATGGACTAAAATTTTTCAGTCCACCTACTAGCGATATAGTTTTGAACATATCAAAATTTAAAATAATTATCAGCCACCTTAGGCTACAAGTAGGAACTTTACATCTAGCATTTATTCAGAATGCTATGGGTTTTCAATAGCAGTTCTGAGACAACTAACAAGGTAGGTAACTGAAATAGGTAATTCTTGCATGACTGAACAAAGAGTGATTAGTGAAGAACACTTGATAAAAAGGTAAAACTTACCTGATATACACCCTGCTGCACAAGCAGTAAAAGTAATTCTCATCAGTCAAGTCATCTTCATCGTTAAAATGAATCTCCGCCAGTGCCTCCCAACGATGGTCGTAGTCTTCGGACATCATGGCTGTATTTAAGATTTCTGAATCATTTGAATCTTACGCTACACGAAACATCAAACACATTTTTTGTAGTGTTTCACATCAATATATTGCTAAACATTTGAAAACACAAATCACCTAATAATCATGAAAAAATTAAAGAAAATCGAAGTTTTCCGTTTTCTTTCCACCCATGCCCACTGCTTCAATCCAACCACAACCCTTATGACAGTTAGATCAGTCACCACAGTCAGTCAGCCTCAGTCAGCCAGTTTTTGTTTTTTTCTCGCGGACAAGGATAATGAAATATAGTACATACATACTAGATACATACAGCAACAAGTTCTGTTACACAGAAAGCGTGTATGTAACATACATACCTTAATAAATAGAAATGGAAAAGCAAAAATAAGTTAAAAGAAAGTTACACACATCACACAACACATACACAAAACATACATATAAAAAAAACCTATTCCTAGACGTTATCTCAGTCCATTAATGTGGCAGCAGCATCAGCCACTGAGTTGAGGTTGAGAGAATACTTTTTTGTCTGGGTAAGTTGATTTGTTTGATTGAAGTAGTCTGTGGTTGATTGATTGAGTATAATTTTGTTATTTCTTGTAAACATCGCACGTGTTTTTAATTTTGATTCGTAAACTTTAATATAAATTTAAAACTAAAGCCTTTGGGAAGTTAATTGTCAACATGGGTAAGAAAACGAAGGATTCTCTTGGAAGAGCTCTCATCAAGGATAGATTCTCAAAGAATCGCCATAGAAAACATGTCGAAGATAATACTATGGTAAAACTTTTTCTACCCCCATGGTTTTATCTCTTTTACTCTGTAGACACGGTGCTTAGCACAGAACCTAAAACGACCCACCGAACCGAACCCTTCGGTCGGTGGTCTTTAAAGTGAGACTAACTACTCACTCAGTCCAACCTTTAACATACCTACTCAATTTTAATTTGGAGATAGGAGTGGTAATCTTACCCATGAGTATGACAAACATCCTTGGTCTTATTAC
This sequence comes from Euspilapteryx auroguttella, assembly GCA_951802225.1. Taxonomy (NCBI): domain Eukaryota; kingdom Metazoa; phylum Arthropoda; class Insecta; order Lepidoptera; family Gracillariidae; genus Euspilapteryx; species Euspilapteryx auroguttella. The sequence continues at coordinate 4,582,824 of OX637648.1, read as the reverse complement.
AGTTGCACACTACAGAAATTAATGATGGCTTTGACTGGGGACGGCTGAACCTCCAATCAGTGACAGCAGAGTCATCTCTTCAAGAGTTTTTGTCCACCGCTGAATTAGCTCAAAGAGAGTTCACAGCTGAGAAATTAAATGTGAAGTATGTTAAGTCTTCACCATGTGAGGTGGCTGTTGTGACTTCGCAGCCAGATTTTGATGAGCCCCTTACTGTGCCTAGGAGGTAAGGAATTATTATTTTCGAATTATCTTTTCTTATAAGAATCTATAAACTTGATTACAATTTAGATTAGGTAATATTTTACCAAAAAACTGCTAATCAATGGCCTTTTTTATTCAATTTACTTTTAAGGAATATATTTTTTTATAATTTTTTTATTGCGGGTGATTTTAATCTACCTTACACGCGATGGTCGCCTAACGAAGCGCCTTTAATCTTACGCCGTGGTTCTGTAGAGGTACAGAATGCCACTAAAAACTTACTAGACTTGCTATCCATGCATGGTACTGAACAACACAATTTTATAAAAAATGTATCTAATAATGTCTTAGATTTAATTTTCTCAAACTTGAATACAAGTACCATTCGTTCCAATTCACCTCTTTCTAAAGAGGATATATATCACCCATGCTTAGAGATTCTTGTTTCTGATATATCTTTTGTGCCTATGCCTACTAATTCTGTGCCAAGACGTAGATATCGTAAAGCGAACTATGCGCTTATAAACCAGGAACTTTCACAGATAAATTGGAAGGAAACACTGTACTCTGAATCAGTTGATGGTTCAGTAAACAAATTTTATGAGATAATTCGTGTGATTATTGAGAACCACGTACCTATTGACTCACGAAATCGAAACAGGAAATTTCCTACTTGGTTTAATTCGCCACTTATTAAAATTATAAAAGAAAAGGATAAAGCTCACGCGAGATGGAAAAGGCACGGCAACCCCCGCGACTATGATGAGTTCGCTCTTTTGCGTAAGCGTCAAAAAAAGGTTCAGTCGGAATGTCTTAAGCATTACACGAATACCATTCAAGACAGCATCAAGTCTAACCCAAAGGCTCTTTGGTCTTATGTTAGGGCTCGTCGTGGCGGCTCTGCCTATCCTAAAAGCTTTGTTCATAACAATCAAACTCTTGTCTCGGGGAGCGCTATCTGCGATGGTTTTAATGAATTTTTTGGTTCAGTGTTTTGCGCTCCTGCTGCTTCCTATAGTAATGCTCCTCTTGCTCCACCATTTAATGATCCTGGTTATATATTGTCTGAAGCTAGTACATCTGCGGCGGAAATTGAAAAGTTAATATTACTGATTGATCAGAACGGTGGGGCGGGTTCTGACTCAATCAGTCCTTTCTTCATTCTCAAATGTGCAGTTAACTTATCTGAGCCACTTAGTTTATTATTTAATAAATCTTTACATCAAGGTACTTTCCCCTCTATTTGGAAAGATGCATTAATTGTGCCTATCCATAAAAAAGGTCCTAAAAATAAAATACCTAACTATCGTCCTATATCAATTCTCAATACTTTCGGAAAAATATTTGAAAAAATTGTTTTTGAATGTATTTATCCTATAATAAGTAAAGCAGTCCCACCTCAGCAACATGGCTTTCTCAAGGGTCGTTCAACTACTTCAAACTTAATTGAGTTTATTGACTTTACTCTATGTCATATGGATAAGCGTCAGCAGGTTGATGTGGTCTACACAGATTTTGAGAAAGCTTTTGATCGAGTGGACCACTTCATTCTGCTGCGCAAACTTAATCACTTGGGTATATGCGGTGATCTTTATAGATGGATATCTTCTTACATCTCTCGGCGTAGGCAAGCTGTTGTACTTGGTGGTCACAAATCTGATTTTATTGACATCTCTTCCGGTGTGCCTCAAGGCTCCTTGCTAGGGCCACTGCTATATATTGCGTACTTGTACGACATTTACACCGTTTTCAGCCATACCTACTTTTTAATGTATGCCGATGATAAAAAGATTTTTCTTAATATAAAAACAGAATCTGACTGTAACCTCCTCCAGCATGACTTAAACTTACTATCTGAATATTATTCAGCTAACCGTATAAACGTTAATGCCTCCAAGTGCCTGCAGATTACATTTACCCGGAAGCCTCAACCTATCATTAGACAATACTATATTAGTGGACAGCCAATCGAGCGTGTTAATGTTGTCAGGGATCTTGGTGTTCTGCTTGATAGTAAACTCACCTTTGATCATCACCTTGATGATATTACAAACAGAGCGTTCAAAAACCTTGGCTTTGTTTTTCGGGTCAGTTCTGCCTTTCGAGATGTTGATTGTATAAAGATGATTTATTTTGCGTACGTAAGGAGCCTTCTTGAGTACTCTAGCCCCGTCTGGTGTCCCCAATATACTACTTATAAACATCAAATCGAAAGAATTCAACGATCATTTGTGCGTCGCCTAACTTTTATATCGAAATCAGGAAGCATGGAGTATAATGCTGCATGTCGTAAGTTCCAGCTTCTCTCTCTTGAAAGTCGCAGACTTCTCCTAGACATGTCTTTTCTGCATGATGTCTTGTCCGGGCGCCTTGACTGCATTTCGCTTGTTAGTGGCATTGCACTCTGTACGCCGAGCTACCGAACTCGGCACGCACAAAAACATCTGTTTTATGTACCGCGAGCAAACACTAATTACGCTCAAAATTCTCCACTCACTCGTATTCCTCGTGAATATAACGCATTCTTTCATACCATAGACCCATTTTGTTTATCTAAATTCACTTTCAAAAAACACATAGTAAAAGTTATTAACACTGCTACCTAATTTTTACCTTAATTGCATAAAGACACAATACTAATCACAACACTTAGAACAACTATCATCATTCACATAAGTTACTTTATTTTACATACTATACAACACTTATATAAATAAGTATATATATATATTCCTATTACACTTAATTTAATGTTTCCCTCCCTCATCCCAATTCCCTCTCTCTTCCAAGCCCCTCTATCCTTTACCTCCTGCAGGTTTTTATTTTATTTCATACAGTTTTGTTAATTTTTTTTCTTTCAGTTGTATATTGATTTTTGTTATAATATTGTTGTGGATACCTGTTATTGGCCATATGTACTACAGTTTTAGTTTATAATGCACAATTAATTGTAAACGCTGTTGGTGTCCTAAATAAAATAAAAATAAAAAAAAAAAAAAAAAATATTATCCCTTTAAAATCTCTATTGAAATAAATTACTCTTAATATCTTCTTCTGTTGTGGAGGTAGAGGAGTGCCTGCATTTTCCTTGATTGGAAGAAATCACTTTTAGTGATAAGGCCGCTTATTACATTGTTAAATGTAATTTTTTTATTTGTTTTAATGTTTTATTTTGGTTGCAATAAAGTATTCTGTTATCTTATTTCTTATTTTTCCACACATGTTTTAATAATAATTAATATCCTCAGACCAGCATGGAGACCTGGTATATCAGCCGAGGACCAAATAAGCAGGGAGAGGGATGCTTTTTTGGATTGGAGAAGACATCTAAATGATCTGCAGGTATGATCAAACAATAATGCAAAATAATGGTTGATGCTATAACCCTTAATTAACTTTCCATGCTCATTGCCTAATGCTTTTTAATCCCTAGTTGCTTAAATAATAAATATAAAAAACTTATGTCTAGATTTAGACCTAAGGAAAAATGTGATATTTTAAATAGAATTAGCATAGCAGTAAAAAGTAGTAATTATAAAAAAATTCTAGGCTAAACTGGGTGCATTTGTAACTCCTTATGAGAGAAACCTTGAACTGTGGAAGCAGCTGTGGCGGACCCTGGAGAAATCTGATGTTGTATTGATATTGCTGGATGCAAGGAATCCTCTCCTTTTTAGGTATGTTGATTTTTTTTTAACAATTATACAAATGCTGACAAGGCAATTTTACTTAATTAAATTTAAAATTTGTCTCCCTTGGAGTATTATGCTAAGCTAAAGCTGTGCTAAAGTCAAGCTCACAAACTAGTTTCAAATCCAGTATTTTCTATTGGTTGGTTGGTTGGATAGTTTTAAAGCCTGATAAAAAAATGTGTGATTCTGGGACCAAAATTGTTTTTTTTTTTTCTATTACCAGGTGTGCAGATTTAGAGAAATATGCAGCAGAACAAAAATGTAAAAGTATTCTACTGTTGAATAAGGCTGATTTGACTACTGAGGAGCAGAGGAAAAGCTGGGTGGAATATTTTGATAAACAGGTAAGAAATAAGCCTAATTTATTATCTAACTTCTTCCTAGCAAATATAGTTCTTACTTGCAACAAAAGTGTTGAATTTATTTTTGTAAAGATTGCTACAAAACAGAGGTGCTATTTAGGTTTGAACTTTATTTTGCTTACGAACCAATATTTAAAATGTTTCAGAATGTTCCAATAATCTTCTTCTCAGCTGCAAAAAACAAAGAACGCAAGATAACAGAGGAATCAGAAGAGCCAACTAAAGAAATAGACAATTCTGACACAGAATCAGCAACGTCAGACTATGAAGACGACTTTCAAGAATACATTGAAGAAACCGAGGAAGACATTGAATTGTTCAAAAAACAATTGAAAGATTTAGACGAAGCTGTTGAGTCAACTGCAAATAAATTAGATAAAATACAACTAGCACTTGATCAAGTTTTAGAGGATTACAGACTTGGAAAGCCTATCGGTGTTACTAATGAAAATAATCAAAATGTACAAGTTCAAAAAAATAATGAACAGAATATAGTAACAAATGGACAGAGTGAGGAGCAGCCAGTTAAAAATTCACACGAGATCTTTGACAGGGAGTTGTTGCTGCAAGTTTTAAAGTCACAGAAGTTAGCCAGTTTGAAGAATCCACCGCATATCACAGTGGGAATGATCGGTTACCCGAATGTTGGCAAGTCTAGTACTGTCAATATTCTTATGCAGACGAAGAAGGTTAGTGGCTAGAACACGAAACTACATCGAGAGTAGATAAACTAAATAAATTTTAAAATATAATTTAATAATAACTAGTTTTTTAGTTATTTGACGTATGTCAATTAAGACTAGATGTCACGTATTTACCATAAAATAAACCAGAGAAGTAGTCCTCCAGTAAAGCTACTGAAAAATGTACTGTATCTTCATCAATATACATAGTGACTGCTCCGTGGCTCAGCTGGCAGTGATGTGGACTGAGTAAGCGTGAGCACCCGGGTTCGATTCCCGGGCGGGGCGAATATTGATATGATGAATATCGATGTTTGTTTCCGGTCTGGGTGTGATGTTCGTCTCTGTGTGTGTTTCGGGCACCCTAGATACAGGTTCTTCCTAGTTAGGGGCTCTGAGTGTGATGTGTTATTATTATTATTATTATAGTATAATATATAAAACTCTTCCGTTACTGACTGACTGACTGACTGACTGACTGACTGACTGACTGACTGACTGACTGACTGACTGACTGACAGACAACGCAGAGCCTAAACTACTGGGCGTAGCGGGCTGAAATTTTGCACGTGGGTTCCTTGGGGAGTGTAGGGGAGCACTAAGGAATGAATTCCCGAAATTCCCATGGGAACGGGAAAAAACGGGATTTTTGTGTTTATGAGAAATCTGCGCGGGTGAAACCGCTGGGCAGCCTCTAGTTATAGTATAAAATGAAGTCGCTTCCCGCATCTGTCCATATGTATGCTTAAATCTTTTAAACTTTGCAACGGATTTTGATGTAGTTTTTTTTATCGATAGAGTGATTCAAGAGGATGGTTTATAAGTATAATACATGCACAAAATATTAAAAGGATAGGCGGTACGAAGTTCGCCGAGTTGACTAGTTATGAATAAGAGGGTTAGTATTGATGTAGTGATGTCCCCTTGTTTCCGCGCAGGTGAGCGTGAGCGCGATGCCCGGGCACACGCGGCACGTGCAGTCGCTGCAGCTGGACGCGCTGCGCGTGCTGGACTGCCCCGGGCTGGTGCTGCCCGCCTACGCCGTGGCGCCGGACCTACTCTTGACCGCTGTGCTGCCCATTGATCAGGTCACTTGGATTCCGCGCCAGATCAGTCTACGCGACGCCCTGCAGTACCGGGCCGAAGAATAGGACTGAGGTATCCCCTGCCTGTCGTAAGAGGCGACTAAGAGGGGACCCCGGGGTCGTTGGGTGAACGAGGCGGGGGCCTCGTGTAGTCATATAACGGCCCCGAGAAGGACGGCGGAACGCGGTGTCCCGATTCCGCCATCGAGCGTAGGAAGAGCCATCCGCGCTCAGGGGGGACTACCATCACTTGTCCCCCCGTGAAGAGGCTACACAGCCAATGCTGGGGGGGGTCGCGGAGAATTCCACAGGCTTACCCGCGACCCTCCTGCTATCAGCCGAGAAGGACACCGGCGGGGTTTTAGTGGGTGCAAACCCCACTTAACCCTGCAACTCCCCCCGGGGTCGCAGGATACTCGTTAGGAGTTTCTCCGCCTTATAAAAAAAAAAAGATCAGTCTACGCGCGACTGATAAGTTCGTCACCCGCCATAACAAATGGCTGATGGTTCATATTTTGATAGCGTGCGTTATCTGGCACGCACGTCAGACTTGCTTGATCATCATATGGGTTCCTTGTTTGCCATCCTTTTGCATTTCCATGTTCTTTTTGCATTTTTACAACTCCGTCCCATGAAAACGCAGAGCCCTAAGCGTCTGCCTCTTCGATTTTCTTTGTTTTCAAGATTATTGTAACAATGAACCCCAAAAGCAGACGTGCAAATGATTTAGCATAGTTTTTTTTTACAAGTTTAATCCGCTGTAGCTAGAAAACGCAGCGACATAAGACAAAATTTTACTGGACCAAATCAATTCGTATACTGACCTAAACTGCAACCTACCGCGATGTGGAATGCGCGCAAGTATTGCTATGCGTTGATAAATAAATCAATTTAATTGATCCCTCTCAACAAATTGAAAAATGGCCTTTCCGAGGCTTGCTAACCGCTTGATCATTCTAACAATAACGTGTTTCAGATGCGGTCCCACGAGGCGGCGACGGCGCGCCTGTGCGAGCTGGTGCCGCGCGGCACGTTCGGCTCGCAGTACGGGCTGCTGCTGCCCGGAGACGGATCCGAACAGCTCGACTACAAGCAGCTGCTCACTGCGCATGCGTGTGAGTTGTCTTATGGCCAAATGTCTATCGAGATGGATAGCTTGGTGTCCATTACCTCGAGGGAATCCAGTTGCGATGGCAAGCAGGTCTAAATTGGCATTCCCATTTAGATTAGCCTTAATGGCTAAAATGGTATATATCGGAATAAACGGAAGCTTGTCAATCCATACAAAAACATTTAAACAGGCTATTATTTTATTTATTACTAGTCGACCCGGCGAACTTCGTACCGCCCAACCTATTACTATGTTGCTCATATTTTATACTTATAATACCTTCCTCTTGAATTTCTCTATCTATTAAAAATACCGCACCAAAATCCGTTGCATAGTTTTAAAGATTTGAGCATACATAGGGACAGACGCAGAAGCTACTTTGTTTTATACTATGTATTGAAATGGCATGACTGCTATTTATCTCTATATACTTCTAGCATTTTCAAAACCAGTGTCCATAATTTTAATTTATCCTGAAACAGCTAGATTTTTTTTTATCGCCCAGTTTTTTTAGATATGTGGCATTTCAAATTAAGCGTCAATCAAACATTCTTTACAAACACATCTTTAAACAGCTAGTGACTGACCATGAAGGTAGACACTAGAATTGAACAGCCAGGGTTAAATGTTAATCAATCAATATATATAAAACTCTTCCGTTACTGACTGACTGACTGACTGACAGACAACGCAGAGCCGAAACTACTGGGCGTAGAAAGCTGAAAATTGGCACGTGGGTTCCTTGGGGAGTGTAGGTGAGCACTAAGAAGGGATTTCCCGAAATTCCCACGGGAACGGGAAAAAACGGGAATTTTGTGTTTATGAGAAATCTGCGCGGGAAAAACCGCGGGGCAGCCTCTAGTACATAGTATAAAATAAAGTCGCTTTCCGCGTCTGTCCCTATGTATGCTTAAATCTTTAAAACTACGCAACGGATTTTGATGCGTTTCTTTTTAATAGATAAAGTGATTCATTCGGAAGGTTTATAAGTCAAATCAGCGCTGTTGGTGAAAGCCTTCAGCAAATGCTGAGTTAGTGCCATTTTACAGCAACAGCGACACACTATACACAAACGTTGTTTTTTTGCCTATTGTTTTTTTTTTTTTTCAAATTTTTGGTTTTTTTTCTTCTGTTGGATTTTTTTGAGATTTTTTTATCATTTGTTTTTTTAAATATTTTTTTGTCTTGCTGTATTATGTATTGATTAACTTTTTGTGTGTGTCATAGTTTTTGTAAATAAATATTTTTTCTTCTTCTTCAAGTATAATACATGAACAAAATAATAATAGACTAGGCGGTAGGAAGTTCGCTGGGTCGACTAGTAATACATCAAGTATCTGAATAAGTAAAACAGCTAGTGACTGGCCATGAACTGAAAAGCCACGTTTAAATGTTAATAAAGTATATCCTCGACAGTCAACCGCGGCTTCATGACGGCGGCCGGGCAGCCGGACCAGGCGCGCTCGGCGCGGCTCCTGCTCAAGGAGGCGGCGAGCGGCAAGCTGCGCTGGCAACAAGCCGCGCCCGGGACCCGGCCGGACTGCTCGACCGCCGGCTCCCCCGCCACCAGGAACCTGGCGAGGAAGCCCACGCCGCGGGAGGCGAGGGCTGTCGAGGTGAGACCCCACTATAAGCTAAGCATTTTTTTTAAAAGCTATGTCGACTGCAGAACGGTTGAAAGAAGCGGCACGCTGCGTTGGCAGCAACTGAAACCCGGATAACACCCAGACTTCCCAACCGAAGATTCCACGACCACAAGGAACGTCACATGGAGGAGAGGCGAGGGCTGTCGAGATGAGACCCACTAGCTATAACTACACCAGTGTGTTTTCATGCTCGTCTCTTTGCATACGAACACATCAGTCTATTGCCACATTGAGAGTTTATAGGTGAATCTCTTAAATATACAAACTGGTTGATACTTTTTCTCTGTATAACATGTCTAAATGATTTTCATTCTCATAGCCATTAAGAACGGCAATAGACCCACAGGAAGGCTATTCCTGCAATCAAGCTTTGATATTTTGATAGTAAAGAAACTTTTACACAGTTCGCTCGCCTTGACTCACCCTGCCTTCGCACTAACATAAATGTAACTAGATTTAGGTTTACTAGGACGAATAATCTGAATAAGATCCCAATTTATGAACCATGCAAAGTAAATGTTACATGAGTGATTACTAATGAAAATATTTTTTTGTAGGGCTGGACAAACAAATCTACCGAGATTGACAAGGCATTCTTCGCGATGAACAAAAGCACCTCGCATGTCAAAGGAAAACCTATTTTAGGGTGAGTTTTAAATATAAATGAAATAAAATTCTGCTTCAGTCTCCTTTCCTAAGTGTATATTTCTCGTTTTATCTAAATGTAAGTGGTTGTGAGAAAAGATTTACGTAATGAATTGCCGTACAAAAATGTTTCAGCTAATCCCAAAGGCAATAACGCGTTCTTGAAAGACGTTGAGCGGTCAAAATTAAATTTACACACATAGCATCGGTATTATAGAACAAATCCGCGAAATCACTTTTATTTACGTAACGGATTACAAAGTTGTTTGTATTATTTATAGACTCCAAAGCCACTTGTGGCTTTGTTGGTGATGCGGCGTTCCATTTATGTTTGCGAATAAATGGACAGAAGAATAGCTACAGACGCCAACCGCTCTCTTTGTAAATAGAATAGAACGCGGGGGTGGTGCGGCGACTAAAGAATAACAAACAGTGTAGGTAGGTCAGGTTTTATCTTGAAAAATGATGATATTAATAAAGCTGTACGATATGAAACAAATTTTTCTCATCTAAGTACATCGTTAACCTAAATGTACTGTAACTAACCAACGCGAGCCGCCGCCGCAGACGCAAAACTTGGTCGCCAAATAGAAAAATATAATTCAGGTTTCCCGTGCCAAATAAATTCTAAGAATTGCTACATTAAAAATTCGTCAAAAAATCTCGGCTGCTGAGCAGAAATATCACGATTTTACGAGCGGCGCTGAGTGACTTGGAAGCTTCAAATGTTATCAATTAAAGTGCTAAGGGAAACCTAAATAACGGATCTCGAACGGGCGCTGGCGCCGCGCCAACATTTAATTCATAAACTTCTCCTCTCTGGGTTAACACTCGTCGAAATCATTTTAGGTACGGCCGATAAATAATGTATCCCGGCCCGGGTCGCAAATCACTCGCGGCGGAGCGTGGAAATGTGCTAACCCAGATACCCTATCAATGAAAGATGGAATGCATGATGATCCTGTATAAACTTGTACATAAATTTGTATATTTATTTTGGAGCTTTTTGTTATTACTCCAGTGTGCCGGTTTTTTATTCTAGAAAAATACACATCCCACTTCTGAAATCAAATTATTTTTACGCGTTAGTATTGCTGCATTAATTTAAATATGAATTAGTAATGGCGTCTGCCTCGCTCGTATGATTCAGGTCGCAACAATGAACCCGCACATTTTACAAGAGAGTTTATACTCCGTCCGTCGTACATAAAGATAAAGTTATTATAAAAATTACGGCGTTAGGCTGTCTGTCCACTGACCGTCTGAAATAAGCTATAAAAGGAGATTTTATTATAATAAATAGTTATCAATAGTTCCATCACAATGTCTTGTAGTGTTTATTCCATTTAAGTTATGTTTATAAAAGTAATAATACTTTATTATTAAAAATTCCTCCTGCTCATGTTAAGAGTATATCCTTTAATACGGATATTTTGGGCTTACTCATAACTTACTACCTAACATAATATTGAAAATTGAAATGGTACTTGTTATAGTTAGGCTTATGGTTATCCTTTTTCATAACTCAGTATCGTTCTAAATGGAAAAGCAGCCTAACGCCTCGGAAGCCTGGCCCGGCCGCTGAAATAGAAACAAGATTTTTTCAGCAATATTTCATCAAATTTACGATTCACACGTCGCTTTCTAGAGCCGTCTTACAATCTTAGTACCTACAATTGTGTGGTGGGAAGTGATGGACTAATGTATTTCGTCTGGACTGAGAGTTTTAAAGAACATATCGTTGCGTGTTTGGTGTCAACATTTATGATGAAGTCCCATAATTGCTAAGCTTGTTGCCCTATTATTAAACGACTTCAAAGTGAAAGAAGTAACTTATTAAATCAGACTTGGATACTCTAAAAATGCGGAAAGATTTGTTTTATAATGTCTAACAAACTCTCATGGTTTTTTAAGAAGTTGAAACTTCAACTCTTATTTATTTACTAGAGCTTGCCCCGCGGTTTCACTCGCGCAGATTTCTCATAAACACAAAAATAGTTTTTTCCAGTACCCATGGGAATTTCGGGAAATCCTTTCTTAGTGCTCACCTACACTCCCTAAGGAACCTACATGCAAAATTTCACCCCGCTACGCCCAGTAGTTTCGGCTCTGCGTTGTCTGTCAGTCAGTCAGTAACGGAAGAGTTTTATATATATTGATTTACAAGGCATACCAGTAAATAGTTTTGATCATTGTAGGACCTTCCTTTATTATATTACCACAGTGTGCGCCCCGCCGCTTCGCCAGCGCAATTTTCCTTTTAAGGCCAGGCATGACTAAATTTCCACCATCGCCCTTCATCCAGTGTGACCACACCTTTTGACCAAAATAGAAACACGATTAGACAAAATTTTCAATAGAAAAAATTCTAAAGTTACCTCAATTTTTTACCAAAAATGCACGAGATATAGTAACGGCCATGCCATTCTTTATTATTTTTCACATATTAAAACTTTGTGAGCGTGGTCACCTTTGTGCCGTTTATTTTTATTGACTACAGAACCTTTAAAATCTTACTATAATGTTTGTGTAATTCGCAGCATCGTCGGAGCGCAGCCCGCGGGCAGCGGCGGCGTCCTGCCCACCAAGCCCTGGAAACAAGAGAAGAGGCACGCCAACAAGAACAAGCGAGAGAAGCTCCGCCGGGTCTATGCGCATTTGGACGAGCATTAACCAGGTTTCGTTATTTGTCTGTCAAAAATGCATTATTATTGACAAAAAGTTCTTAAGATTACGGAAAATTAATGGACTGGCCCGAGAAACTTAAAACTGTCCGAGATAGTTGTATGAAATAATGTGGAAGGTTTTAGGTCTACAAATTCGGTGACATGCTAATTCGTTTCTTTTTTATTTATTGTTACTGGCCAGCCCATTTTTGGAAACTATAAAAATGTTAATCCCAGAGTGCATTTTAAAAATAAACTTACAGATTTAGTTGTGATATGTAATAAAAATATTTAAAGTACAATAATATTTTGTTTTACATCTTCCGGCAGCTTTCGAATAATGTTTACAAAACAAATGTAGCAAAATCAACATAAGCTTGCTCCAGTTTTCTAAATAAAATAAATATATTCAATCGATTTAAAAAACATTGACTATTTTATAACTCGCTGGTAGAGACTGAAAATTCTTAGTTTAATACCATTGTCAAAACAAATGGGGGAGTAAAGTTATAAATTAATATTTTATTGCGCATAAATAACTCTATAAACCAAACTGTATCGCTTCCGAATCTTTCATAACATTCTCCTGAATTTTAGATGCGAGAGGAAGTGGTATAATATAAACGATGACTTGACGTTGGAATATATATTTTTATATACAACATTTAGGTTGAAGTATAAATAAATTGGTACATTTTTCTGTAGGGTCGGGACGGACAGCGTCGTGTATGTTATTTATCATTTAGGACGTGAACTTACATAAATAGGTGTGGCAATCGGAAGCTTAATTAATTTTTGTGATTTTTCCCTTTTTTTTTACTGTAGTCGCGTACGTATCTGAGTTGTAACTTACAACATAATAGTTAAAGTAAATCTTCAGTTTTCAATACATATTTTTCTTTGTTTTTCCAGTCAGGCTCGGCGATAGTTCTCATAAAGGAGACCTTTTCACTTTGCTGTTGACAATACAAAGGCAATCAGCAGCAAAGCGGAAAAAGACAAATTTATGCAGAACTTAAACTTGCGGCTCTTCCTTCTTCTTTAATTTTCTTTTCTTCTGGTTTCTTCTACCGGTTCGGTGTTGTTGTTCCTTTTACAATATATTAACAAGTGTAATATAACATTTATAGTAAAACTAGCTATGCCCCGCGTTGTTAGGCTGACATTCGCAGTCGTGTCGCAGCTCGAACTCGCACTACAAAGTGTCAAACATTTAACTTTAAATAGTTTTTCGCTCCAAATTGATATTCATAGTCGAGTTCCGACTTCGCAAAAGTGAAACATAATGATTGATGTAATATAAGACAGCTCGAGCCAGGACATTCAGCACTGGGGAACAACTAGTCCGAGTATCATGCTAGACCGAATAGCCTCCAAACACTGACTGTGAATGTCAGCCTTAGTGTTACCCACGCTTTATAAGTGAAAATAAATAGCATTTGTGTTAATCCAGGGTGTCAGCTATCTCCGTACAAAATTTTATAAAAATGTTTATCTCCAGCCGTTTAGGCGTGAAGAAGTAACAAAGATACACATTCACAAACTTTCGCATTTATAATATTTACTAGAGGCTGCCCCGCGGTTTTTCCCGCGCAGATTTCTCATTAACACAAAAATCAATTTTATTCCCGTTCCCATGGGAATTTCGGGAAATCCTTTCTTAGTGCTCACCTACACTCCCTAAGGAACCTACCTACATGCAAATTTTTTAGCCCGCTACGTTCAGTAGTTTCGGCTCTGCGTTGTCTGTCAGTCAGTGAGTCAGTCAGTCAGTCAGTAACGGAAGAGTTTTATATAAATAGATTAGTGTGATTATTGTGTGTGGGATTTCGGGATAAGAGTATCTTATGTCCGGCTCGTTATACTAAGCTACCAATCTATAACTTTTCAGCGATATCGGTTCTGTAGTTTAGGCGTGATTGCGTTACACACAGACAGGCAGAGTTTATTTCGCATTCATATTATTAGTAAAATAGAATAGAACCATTTATTTCCAGATGAATATGATATATTTTTCAGTCTCCAGTAGTTGGTGCACAATCATCGTTAGATGCGCCATATTATTTATTTCTGTGTTAGTGCAAGAAAACGAAAAAGTCACGACTTCAAAATCGTAGTTTAACTGAATGGATTGCTTGCTATGCTAACGGATGGATTTTTCCACAGCATACTTAATCCGCAATCTATACAAATCAATCGACAATTTATAGTTGCTAAAAACGAATATAGTTGAGCTGAAATTTAAATAGAACAGAATGTGAAAAAACTATAGATACTTATTGTTATTTTATTAGATGGTAGATGTGGGTATGTACTTAGTTATAAGAAGATTTAGTAGAAAGGAATGTATTTAGTTATATTATTTACTTCACGCAATAGGCGATCTCATCGCTACAAGCAAGCAATTTCAAAAAACGCCACAAATAGCATAGTTCTGAAAATAACCTCTAAATAGGTACGGAGATGAAGTGTAAAACAAAACATCATTTCCTATATAAAGTTGTCTTGTAGTGTCGTTGAAACTGACAGTTAATGGGGCTCCTTCCTTTGGTGCATAGAAACCGGCCATTAAATTTAAGGTACCGTTTCACAGAGATGCTCTAAATCACAGTCAAGTTAGCAGTAGCAACAGAGGAAAATAGCACCCGGATGTTAGTACGACGCACGCAGATTCGCCTTGGCTCACCAAGACACTATTTTGCACTCTATATTGTAACTAAAGTCTTGTAAAATTAATTGCATTTACTGAAATAGTAATTAGTTTGAAATATATGCGTGTTAGTAGTTTATACTTACGTAATTACGTGATAAATCACCAAAAGCAAATTGCATGTAGAAGAATTTTTACTCATAGAAATAAGTAAAATATAAGAAGTTACTTACTATTCATAATTCGAACTCCAACTTTTGATAAATCTGGTAGTGTCTCATACGTAGTGGTTGAAACGGATACGGGATATCTAAATGCAAGATTGTTGGTTGTGTACCGTTTTTAAGCGTATTAATAATAATTAACAACATCCCTAGCGGCTTCCGGGAACATTTTCAATGTTGCATGTGTGCGAGTGACGCTTGTCCATTATGAATCTTCCTACTAATGACTACGACCTACACCTACAACGTAAAACTGTTATTTATGTTCATACTTAGGGCTAACTAATTTAACTAATGATCATGATATACTCGGCCAGGGTTTTGGCTGATTTATTTTTCAAACTATAGGACGTCTACTACACCATACTCTTTTTAAATTAAATTGTAGGCTTAAGATATATACTTATCTCTTAATTTTCACTAGACCATACGCACTATATAGCATGTATAGTTAGTTTAAATTAAACTAAGCTGTGCTAGTTAAGAGGAGCGGGGAAGATATCTACAGAGAGGATTACATTTTAATTAAACTCTCTCTCTTTTTAATTAAAATCTCTAAACTCATGTTTAATCGAAAATTATCTAAACGGAAAAACGTAACGGCTCGCGATAAGTCCTCAACCGCATAACGCATCATCACTCATCTCACTCAGAGCCCCTAACTAGGCAGAACCTGTATCTATGGTGCCCGAAACATTATACAGAGACGAACATTACACCCAGACCGGATACAAACATCGATATTCATCATAACAATGTTCGCCCCGCCGCCGGGAATCGAACCAAGGTAGCACACGCTTCTCAGTCCACATCACTGCCAGCTGAACCACGGAGCCGTTAATTGATATTCTATCAGTAACTTCGCCGCTCATAGCCAGATGTTCGCTAGGCTGGGCCAATGGGATTATTATTCATATAAAAAAAATGTTAATCCAAGTATTAGAAACGAGTGATTACCTATTAAAACGAGCTAACAAAATTATCAAAGCGAATTACAAACAGGTGTTTGTTATTAGGACGTATAACATGTGGTAGAATGCAATCATCAAGTTCTATGTAGCGATAATTGATCAGCCCCATTATCCGATTTGGTTATTTTAATAAGTTTTTTTTTTATCTTACATCAAAGGGAATTACGGAAGCTACGTACTTTATTCATAGTACCTAGTTTTGTTAACTGTGTATTTTGCTATAGGTATATAGGTAGTTAATGCTTTTGGTAAAAAAGCCATGGAATATGAAATATGAAGTCTACCGTCCATTTATACCTTTTTACCTTTTTTTGCATTTTGAATCCAAGGTGGTTGCCTAAAAGAAATCGCGCGCGAGAATTAATGCTTTTTTTTCTTAGATAGAAGTAGGTACTTACTGGTTCTAGGTCACGCTAAAACTAAACAACCTGAAACACTCACTAGCACAAGCCAAAAAGATGAAAAATAAATCTAGACTAGAATGGGGCCGCTTTAACCCAAAAAAACTCTAAGAGCAGCCTTGACAAAATTGTAAACTATATGGTTAGTGGTTACTGATTACCCTTAGATCGCGTTAACCTTATAATTTCATAATATGCTAGCAACTTAACTTTCCTGAACGACGAAATGGTAATGGCTGCGCTCGGGTTTAAACATGAGCTGAGCACCCTCAGCATAATGCATCACTTTACACCCATGTTATAAATTTACAATCTACTATTAAAAATTGATACACTGGTGCCTCTCGTGGGCTCAGTTAATGAGCGGCGGTGCCTCTGCGCTCCTTTGGGGAATAAAGGCGTGAAATTATTTTATGTTAAGAGCCAGTTTACATTAGATGTAATTTTTTTTTCGAGAATGGCGCTAGCATCGCTGTAAACTGGCTCTTAAATTTTGTGTAATTCATCTCTTTCATGAAACCTGTCATCAAGTAAAACTTTCATTATCTTTAGACCCGTCACCTTTACAAAATATCAATAAGTAATTATTCCTTTCATACTGCAAATATTTACGTATCCAAAAAAATAACAATCATTTTAGTACCGGTACAAGGGTGCGTGCCGCGTGTGCTACGTCTATTTCGGTAGTACAGAGGACTGCCCTTTTTTACTTTAAATAACTTTAATATGGCTATGCGACGAACGGTCACGTCAGTTTATACGGCTAGGCTAGCTGACGATGGACCCATTTTAATTTAAACTTATTTTGATTGTGCATTCTATGTTATGAACCTAGGACCAAAAAAACCCTAGGTATCCTAGTATTTGCGAAGTAGAAGTGGCATAAATGTCAGGAAGAACAAAAGAGATAATTGCGGTCTGTATTAAAATTAATTAAGATTCGCGAGCAGATTAATCGTCTCATTTCTGTTTCTTTTGAGGACTTACATTAGTTATACTGGCAATGTTTTATTATTAAACTTTAATCCTCTGACTAAACTTTTCGGTGGGTAGTATGGAACCTCATATGGAACACTGGTACATTATCCGTCAGGTATTTGGTTTGGTAGTTTATATTTATTAACTTTACAGGTTTCAATTACAGCTGATTTTTTATCTGTATCAACATTAAATATAAGGTAACTTTTAAGAAATAAACAAAACTCAACAGGGATTCAGTATTGCGATCAATACTGAATCCCTGTTGAGTTTTGTTTTAGTTGAGCACAAAAATAATAATAAAAAAAAATTGTCTACATGAATTTAGCATAAAAGTTGATATATAATAAATTACATAAATTTGTTTCACTGAACCTTCACCACCCAGGGGGCGATGGCAGGAGAGTTCAATCAATGACATTGATATTTAAATGTTTTTCTCGTAATTGTTATGATGAAGTGATGAAGTACTGCGCCGCCGTGTCGAAACCTGATACATCTGAGAAGTTTCGTTCACTAATTTATAGCAACATTGTATGAGAACTTATTTTACGAACCCACCAACCTTCCACAAGAATCCATCAGTCAGCCAGAATCTTGTAAAAACATTGGCACGTGTTTTTATTTTCTTGTTTATTTAGCTTCTCAACGCCGACACTAATGGATTATTATGTCTCGGAAATGAACTCATTTGTTTTCGAATGACTTAAGAAGATATAAGGCCTCAGAACATAACATTTTATAATTGTTCTGCAGACATTGTTGGTTGGAATTATTATTGAACTGCTTTAAAAGGTAAGACTAGGCAGGTAGGTACCGATTTTCTTAGGTAAGCATCTACTTTATAATCAACTTTTCACCTTGTGATTATTATTTATAATATTAAGTAGGCATACCTATTTAGCTACAGTTAGCTTCTTGTCATGGTAGGTATATGAGCGAGCATGTCATATCTCCCGAGCTAATCACTCCGCGGGTCCGCAGTAAACTCATTCTAAACACAGATTGATGACATTTCCCCGGCTAATCCACGCGTTAAATTTTCAGCTCGAATATTCCTCAATATTATGAAATCTCTACCGGACTGGAACTAATTAAGTAAGTGGGTTGAAGTGAATTTATTGTGTCTAATTGTTTATGTTGACGTTCCGCCAGCTGTTTTTGATGATGGGGAGACTCTCCAGGTTCTCGGATACCTTGCTATACTTACCTAACATTTAATAGCGTACCAATCCTGATTTAGATAACCGCGTGCTTACAAAGTAAGATATATTTTAGGAAACGCAATTGCTTGCAGGCCACTAAATGTAAGCTGAAACTGTCCACATTGGGATGGCCTATTTCAAATAGTTTACTTGGGAGGTATTCGAATTAACATTTCCGTGCCGTTCGCCATGGTGTTTACGGATTTATGCAACTGCCGCAGCCACGGACGGAATGTTTAACGGACTTTCTGCTCCACTTTACTAAATATATAAATAAATCCACCATACAATAAAACTGAAAAATTAGTTGGTGAAAGTTTTGTCTACAACCGTGGATTCAGCGTTGGCAGCGACCCTATAAGAACCTAACAAATTTAAGTGGCTGTTGAATGTTGCTTTTGTTTTAATTAGTTTTGTTCTCCTAAAGAAATCTCATAAGAAAAGCAAAAATAAATTAATTAAAATTCGGTTTCCTCGAACCGAAAGCGGTTTTAATTTGACGTAAACTTTTTCTTTCGTCAGCGGAAGCCTTACTTTCGTTCTTTATAAGTTTACTGAGAGCATAGTTTTGTATATAGTGTTTAAAGATTTACATTTAAAGAAATTCACGGTTTATAACACGTACGCAAGGCTGATGAAAACATTACTGTACACTGTACCTAATGGACGGTTGCCGGGTGCTGCGTCCGCCCACTAGATTAAAGTTTGAGTCAGAGGAACGCATTTCACCATTTTGAAGACTATGATTCTCCAACACGTGTTTCCTTCTAATGTTAGCAAAATCATACTTAGTTAGGTTAGCTAAGTAAAAGTTACGTTAGTTAAGTTGTAGGAACAACATGAATAGGACTTACTCAGGTATGACAATACTTATGTAAGTACCTAGTACCTACTGACTGTTTTTAAATGTTAAGTATCCCTACTCCTCTTAAGTACTAAGCTATAGCCTAACCGTCTTATTCATAAAGATACAGTAGATTTTAAGTAGCGTTACTGGAGGTCTACTTCTCTGGTTTGTTGTATGGTAAATACGTGACATCCAGTCTAAATTGACATACGTCAAATAACTAAAATGGTCTTTAACTTTTTATGAATAAGACGGTAGGGGTATAACGCGCGGGTCTTCCACATGAGGTGCCGAAGTACCTACGATTCACAGTGGCGGCACATCATAACATTGAGTGATTTCATACTTAGGTAGGTACATGCTTCGGAGGATCCTGCATTACTAGCTCCTCGTCAGTCGTGTTGTTCAGCGTATCGACTATACTAGCTTTATGAGCAGCTGTCTTATTGGCACAAAAGAGCTAGAGACCAAAGAGTGTGTTTGTGATCTGAGCGACTGTTTTCACACTATACTTAGACTCCAATTCATGCAACAAAAATCACGTTTTTATTTATACATTTTAGCGATTGGAATAAGTTTAAATATAATATATAGGTACTTAGTTCAAAGGAAAGGTGTTGTTCAATACTACAGTGCTTCCACTTAATATTTCAGCGTATCCATTATTTCAGCTGATGCATTTGCGCTTGCCAATAAACCACAACGGAAAACGTACATCCTCGACCAAACCTTTGAAGTTGAATGCAGTAAGGTAAACCAAAGCTTGGTACCTACAGTTTCAGTCAGAAAGCGATACACGTTGGGGTTTATAGACGCATTGCCAATAAAAATATGTCCATGACTACGACGCAGTATTGCATTATACCTAGTCTGTCCGTATAAATTTAAGTATATTTATAGTTTATTCAAATAAAATACCTACATTGGAAATCTGTGTTGCCCGAGAGAGGGTCACGTTGCTGATAGGTACATATTTATTATTCAGTGTCTGGGTGTTGCGCTACTTGCAATGGATAATCATAACTTCTAAACTCACAAATATAGGTAGGTACCTATACTTACCTACCTATCAAAAAGTGGATGAATAAAATTTTGCACGAAGCTTGAAATATATTTTTTAAACAATTTTAAGTAAGGGTTTAGATTTAAACACTCACAGTATCTACAGAAGACTTTCAGATGCGAGGAAAGGCAAACACAACTGAAAATCATAGATTTAATCAATTAAAAAAATCAGTTAAGTAGGTAATTAATACGTAATTTTGTTCAACAAGTTTTTCTAGAGATGGGGTCTAGGTAGTTAGGTATTTACATGATGATGAATCTGCATCTGTAGCGCTGGGGTGCTTTTCTTGTAGCGGGGGTCGGGGTGGCGTAACTACGATATTGTCTGATCCGGGTCCCCCCACCCCTCCACAAAAACTTCTTTCTATTCACAAAACATCTTCTAGCTGAGTGAAAAATCTTTTTAAATTGATGTTTTTTATATTGTCGCTGCATATTAACCTAGTCACCCATTTTTATTTTAATAATAAAAGTCTATATCGCGGTAGGTAAGTTGATGTGCTGGCTTTTGTACCTACACCATAAATCTATGTTACCTACCTACTGTAGCTTAATGGCCCAATGTGTAATATTGTGTGTTATTTGTGTCAAGCGTGCTACGGTGTTGCTCGCAACTGAAAGTTCATTGGGTGTTAATTTTAATGTGAGTGAGTACCTACCTAACTAAACCTATTTGTTAAATATATCCAAGTATACTGCAAATACTATAGTTTTGCAAATACTTTAGCTTTGCAAATAAAATTAGCAAGTAAGTACTTAGGTACAGTCAAGGACTAGGAGGCCGTAACAGATTTGTCTATGGTTTCGTCAGCCCTAGACTGTATTACCAAAGAATAAGAGCTATTTTGCAATACAGAAAAACCGGAAGTGTTACACCGACCGTGTCCGCCACTGTACCTTATAACAATAAGAACTAACTGTTTAAAATAACCAAGAAAAACAAATTTATTTTTAAGAGTCCTACGTCTGAACTTCATTGTTTTTTAACTAAGTATCCAGGTTTAAATTAACTTTTAATATTTGAAAATATTAGAATTTACATTTTTTTTACCTATATATACGTCCGAACTTAATTGTTTTTTAACTGTCCTTAAGTTTTAAATAACTTTAATTTACGAAAATATTAGAATTTACTTTTTTGCATACGAAAACTTACCAATCCAAATGTTTCCATAAGAAAATATAAAAAAACACACTTAAAAACTAGGAGCACAATATGTCTTGGCCGTCGCCCTTCAGTCCTGAACAAAAACCCGCGTATCGAATAAAAAAAATGATTTTTTATTACGATCGATACGATGCGTATATCGGAAGGCGCGCGCGGGCCGGTACTGCCCGCTTCTTCCCCATTGACGCATTCGAACTAATTTCGGTGCAGCGATTCCACGTTTCTGTAAACACGCCGAGGGAAACGGAACCACCGAAGAAAAGCCCCTAAGCGACCGAACCTAAACTGCTAGCAGGGGTCAAGTTAAAACGGCGACGTAACACCCAAAAACAAAATTAGATTAGTTCAGGTTTGAAACTCTAGTTGGTTTGAAGTAGAGTTCAGACTTGGTGGTCTGCGTTTCAAGAAAAGTTAGTAAGTGTAAAGTCTGTTTCGGGCGCGCCGCTGACTCACTGCGATGAGGAAATGCGTGCGAGCTGTGATTTCGGCGCTCCGGCCAACATTGTTGAATTTATAAATCTCGCCACGGACGGAATGCGTTGTAGAAATTTCGATGCTTTGAAAAAACAAACCCAAAATAGATATATTCCGTTGATAGCCCACCCCTTGAGTATCACTTACGGATTCACCGAATACCGAATAAGGAGACAGAGCTATATTTGTAGATGATTAACGCTAGCTTTTCAAAGAAACATTTCATTTGCTTCCTGATAGATAAATGCTGAGGCAGTGCCCTTTGCAATAGTGGCACATCGTTACTGTCATGTTTTTTGTTTTCTTTCCTGTGCATTTTATAATGGCGTCACTGTTTGGCAACAAACGTTTTTTATTCTATTGTTCTATAATATGTTTCAATTTAGTATATAAATAAAACGCTCAAAATAATACTTCAAAACGCAAATTTATTCACTTATCCTTATCGCCCCTCAGCGCTTCACAAGCCTCAACCATTTCCAAGCCTTCCATAATGTAGATAAGATTTTCAACGGACGCGTCCTCGTCATCATCGAACCAGAGTTGGAGCATCTTTTGCGCGCGAGCAGGGTCGGTCGCGTGCTCAGTTTCGAAGTACTCTATTTCGTCTGTCTTAAAGCCTAGTTTTGCAGCGAGTTTCCTCCAGTCGGCGAGGCGCGTGGAGACGGCCTCGAGCTGCGCGGCGGTGATCATCGTGACGCGGGAGCGCGCCTTCTTGTCCTCGTCTTCTTCTACGTTTGTTGAGTCTGGTACCTGTACAAAATGTTATATTTCTAAATATGTTCTTTAACCTGGTTGACATTTACTTTATTCGGAAACATGTTTAGTTAGGTCATGGGTGGACATGGAGAAGAATAAAAAGAAAAACTTACGAATTATCTGTAAAGAAAATAACTTGTGATAAAATACTTAAACAGAAAAGTATAATAGCTGTTAAGTATAAAGCAAAGGATGCAACTATTTAATGATCATAAATAATAATAATTTCTTTTTTTAACAATTTTTTTTTAAAAAAAGGAACCCTTCTTCTCCTGAATGTAACAATACTTATCTGAAAACCGCATCAAAATCGGTTTAGCTAAAACGAGAGATAATCGCGGACAAACATACATACATACAGGTCAAATTGATAACCACCTTTTTTGAAGTCGGTTAATAATAAATAACGCTTCATAAGACACACAAAAGCACACCCAGACCGGAAAGCAAACAGCGATGTTCTCATCTGGTAATCAAAGAGACCTCCGGAGTCAGTTGTTATGACTGCCCATTGAACCCCGAGAAGTATTGAATACAGGGCATCTATTGCCGTTCAAAATGAAAATGAGAGTGTGAATCATTTTGACATGTGATAAGTATACATTGCGGGTATATAGGTGAATCATTTTGTCTAGACAAGAGATTCAGCTGTAAACCCGCAATGTATACTTATCACATGTCTAAATGTTTCTCATTCTTATTTTCATTGTTAACGGCATTAGCCTAACTAATTACGGAATCAAGCTAATAATACCAACAAGAAAATTTGACATAGATAGTTGAATTAAGAATTACAATTACCTGTTCGAGATCATTAGCATCTCCTTCCTTCATGATGTCGGCTTCGATTTGCTCTTCAGTGATTTCTTCATCTGCAGCTTCCTGCAATCAATATAACAATGATTGCCAAGTACCACTATACAACAAAAAGGTGTCATATTAGCGTCAAGAAAGGAAGGTGCGTTAAGCCGAGGGTGCCGCATGTCTCCTCGTCAGTCGCGTCGGTCAGCCGTCACATTGACACTAAGGCTGATTTACTTAATTTTTAGTTTCTTCAAGATTCAGGGAAACAAAAGTTTATTTATTGCGAAGTACTATTTTCGTAGATTTATTTCTAATTCATACATTTAATATTTGCTGCTATTTTCGCTCAATCTGAAGGTGGCCGCGTTGGGAAGGATGCTTTGCAACGCGGCCACCAAAAACTCGAAAAGTACTCTAGTAGTATTTTTTTCCATTAAGTACTAAATAGTAGACATACTGTTGTATACTTCACAGTCTTATCGCAGCTCGAACTCGCACTTAGTGTCAAGATGTAACTTTAAATCGTTCTCCGCTCCAAATTGATATACATAGTCGAGTTCCGACTTCGTGGCAGTGAAACATATCGAGCATGGATAATCCGTACTTGGGAACTACTTGTCCGTACAGCCTAAGCCTTAGGCTGACATTCAAAGTCAGTGTTTGGAGGCCCTAAGGAACTAACTAGAGAGTAGGTTGGTGGTCAGGGCAGTTGTTTTTTCACTGAATTCATTGGATATTAGTGGGTTTGTTAAGTCCAATAAATGTATGGGAACCAATATTTTCTGCATTAAAGCATGAAACTTGGCACAGTTGTTGCTTAGGTGGCCCAGACTGAGAATCGCCCGGGAGGGAGCGGGATACCCCCCTCTGGGGGGCGGGGGGAGGGGGTGAAGTTTCCTTCTACCGCGCGCGCTATCGATCCCTATTGCTGCTATTTTATAGCTACTAGGGCAAGTGTGGTGTCATTTTCGGATAATTTAAGGATGAGGAATCCATTTCTGGAACATTTTTTTTACATTTCTATACAAAAAAAATGGAATTTACCATAAAATAGATAATTGTCGACGCAAAAAAAAATCTTCTAATGACGATATTTTTTGAATGAGTATAGATATCAGCAAAATAAAAATATATTTGAAAAGCTGCATTCATGTAGGTTTCAAAAATATAGGGTTTAATATACTTTTTGTTTATATTTATGTGTTAAAAAAAATAGTAAACACTGCGCGGAAGAGGATGTAAAAATATTTAATGCCTAATTTCGGTTTGAAAATTACTTGGTTAATTCAAATTACTACCAAATACTGAACAGGGTCATTCAACCTGTGATAAATAACAACTTTCTGTATTAAAACATAGGTTGTATAGGTACAAAAAAATACATTTCTCATACATTAGCTGACTAGTATGTATGAAACAAAGGAATTTTTTGTGCTTTTGCCACTGAAAAGAGTTGTTATTTACGATATCGGAAGACAGCTTAAGGAAGCGAGAGCATCGGAAGTGGACCTGCATAAGTCTCGACGGTGCACTCAAAAAAGAGAAATAGACTTAATCCATCATGTCAACATATAACCGTATATTGAAAGATGTCTGTGATCAATGCGGTTAGAACCGGAAGCAATCACTGTTGGTACAGGACACATTGATATCAATGTTAAGCTCGAAAGGTCACAACTGGTAAAGTCTACACTCAGGCCGGCAAAACCGGCAGACCAAAACCCAAACTCGGAACTCTTTTAATTAGAACCCTAAAACCGTTTCGATTGCCTAGGGCGCAGCGTGGATGATGTAAATGAAGGGTTCTTGAGAAGTGTCACTGCGGTTGGAGGTAATTACTTACTACTAAGCACACTTGATCTGATAGAGAAGAGGCGTTATACGTCTTAGCAGACAACGGCACCGGATGCCTTTGCCTGCAGACAGCTGAAGAGACAGATCTTTATATCAATTACAAGAGACATCAGGCGATTTTGTACAAAAAATATTAAGGTGAAGGAAGAGCCATAGACCGAAACAAAGCCTCCAAAGTTTTTGCTCGAGATCTATTTTTTCGGCAAGCTTGCATGGCTGAAGACCGAGGATGTTTGGTAGAGTACTATATCCACACCTGAGATTGTGGGGGAATTCGAGAAGTTCTATGGACAGAACTTCTATTATACACGTCGACACGACAACCCATCACTGACAGTCAACATAAGGTCCCGAGAGCAACATGGACCCGACACTATACCGAGGACATCTCGGCCGTCAACATCTTACAAACAACAAGACTGCATGTAAAGTCGCATCAAATATGTTTGAATGTATGTCTCATTGTTATGTTTGCGTGACAAAGGCTGCTGTAAATAAATGATTTCCTTCTTTTTCGTTATTTCTTTCTTTCATCACAGCCGAACTTCAGAAGGCAAGTGGTAAAACCAGCGTTTATGGCCCGTCAGAAATTCTTCAATTTCATTATACGCTAATCATTTTCCCCGAAAACTGTTAACCGCTGCATTCCAGGATGTCTTCAAGACTCTGGACTGGAAGGAACTAGGCATCATTATAAACGGCGACAACATTACTCACTAGTTACTAGTTATGGCCCAGACCGCGAAGGATCTAGTACAATGCTCGATGTCCTCACCTCAGTTGGGCTTCCGATCGAGTTGGTATTAGAATGAACATGGACATAACAAAGATAATGTTCAGCGCCCATGTAGGAACAATTCAATCCACTCCAAATCAAAGATAATGACTACCATACACTAAATACACTCGAAGTTGTTAAAGAATACATACCTGGGACAAACTGTTCGTCGACAGTCGACACGACATCGACTTCAACTCGGATGAGCATCGTTCGGGATGCTTAGCTTAACTTGAATAAGCTTACTGAACGATGCTCATCCGAGTGGCAGGTTCAAGTTTTGTCTTGAGGCAAGAGGTGCCTCAAGACAAGTCTTTGAACAATGTGCGTTACCAGTGGTAACTTACGGAACCGGGATACGGCTGCAAACAACGGGCCTAATTAGAAAGTACAAGGTCACTGGAGGATAAGGACAAGGAAAGAGCTGTTTCCCTGCGTGATCGGATATGATGAGATCCTACGTCGATGATACTTACCTCCAACCGCATGCCTCCACGGTGCCGTTGTCTGCTGAGACGTTTCACACCTCTTCTCGATCAGATGAAGTGTGCTTAGTAGTAAGTAATTACCTCCAACCGCATTGACAACTTCTCAAGAACCCATCATTTACATCATCCACGCTGCGCCCTAGGCAATAGAAACGGTTTTGGAGTTCTAATTGAAAGAGTTCCGAGTTTGGGTTTTGTTCTGCCGGTTTTGCCGGTCTGACCGAGACTTTACCAGTTGCGACCTTTCGAGCTTAACATTGATGTCAATGTGTCGTGTACCAACAGTGATTGCTTCCGGTTTTAACCGCGTTGTTCACAGACATCTTTCAATATACGGTTTTATGTCGACATGATGGATGAAGTATATCTCGTTTTTAAGTGCACCGTCGGGACTTATGCAGGTCCACTTCTGATGCTCTCGCTTCCTGAAGCTGTCTTGCGATATCGTAAATAACAACTCTTCCCAGTGGCAAAAGCACAAAAATTTCATATGTTTCATACATACTTGTCAGCTAATTGGGTAGATAATGTATGAGAAATGTATTTTTTTTGTACCTATACAACCTATGTTTAAATACAGAAAGTTGTTACTTATCACAGGCTGAATGACCCTGTTCATATTTGGTAGTAATTTGAATTAACCAAGTAATTTTTACACCGAAATTAGGCATTAAATATTTTTACAACCTCTTCCGCGCAGTGTTTACAATTTTTTTTAACACATAAATACAAACAAAAAGTATATCGAACCCTATATTTTTGAAAACTGCATGAATGCAGCTTTTCAAATATATTTTTATTTTGCTGATATCTATACTCATTCAAAAAATATCGACATTAGAAGATTTTTTTTTGCGTCGACAATTATCTATTTTATGGTAAATTCCAATTTTTTTGTATAGAAATGTAAAAAAAATGTTCCAGAAATGGATTCCTCATTCTTAAATTATCCGAAAATGACACCACACTTGCCCTAGTAGCTATAAAATAGCAGCAATAGGGATCGATAGCGCGCGCGGTAGAAGGAAACTTCACCCCCTCCCCCCGCCCCCCAGAGGGGGGTATCCCGCTCCCTCCCGGGCGATTCTCAGTCTGGGCCACATAAGCAACAAGTGTGCCAAGTTTCATGCTTTAATGCAGAAAATATTACCTTTGGTCGTTAACAAACCCACTAATATTGGGCGCACCCAGTCGGACGCAGACTTATGTAATCTAGCGCGCACTGTTTCTACAGGATGACTTTGAAATCAACGTCTTTTTTTAACAGGGCACTCCGACTATGTTACTGAATCGATAATAAATAGTTTAAAAAAAATCGGCGTTGTAATAAAAAAAATATAAAGGCCCATTTCTACATCAGTGAAGAAAATTTAAAAAAAAAGTCAAAAATTATTTTATTTGAAATCATATCCAAAAATAAATTTTGAATTCAAATCAAAGCCACCCACTAGTTTATTGATTGATGCCGGTCTGATTGTTAATTTTATTGTTAGTGAACCTGTTTAGCAGCCTTGTCTGCGGCTGCGTCGCCGTTGGTGTGCCCGGCCGCCGCGCTCGCCGCCGCCGCCGCGTCGCGCTGCACTCGCTTTACCTGCACACGTCATTTACCAATGAGAACAACTAATATCCAATTCCTATCTGAATAATTTCCTTTTTACAAAACAAGAACCCGCCTTCAATTAACTGACATATACATCAACTTAGCACTTCCTTTTTTTTCGAAGTCGGTTTAAATTGGTTCTAAAACCGTCTTCTGGTCAAACTGATAACTTTTTAAAGTTCGGTTAAAAATAAGCACAAAAAAATAAAGATAAGTACATGTACTTTAAGATAAAAATCTTCTTAATGATAGTTATGTACATCTCCGATGCGAAATCTAAAGGGCGAATGAGGGGTTTTCAAAGTGACAGAAAAGAAAAAAAAAAGTTTCATAATACGCCGGTAGATGGCGGTGTCTAAAGCAATATAAGAGAAATGGGAGATCGAATATTGACTGAATCTTAGGATTGGATCATTTTCTGCTAAGTATAAATCTTAATTTCACCTACTTCGTCACTGCCTCAGTTAAATTTTAATTTTTATGTTTCATTTTGAGCTATTGAACCATTCATTTCAGCTTGACCTATTGCTCCTGGCAGAGCGCCATCTGGTAGCAGCTTAATAAAACTTGTTTTTTTCTTCTGAGCTGTCAAATTGAAAACCTCTCATTGCAGCGCGAGAAAGAGACAGTTTGGTACGTCAGGTCAGAGGCAGTGAATATCAAAAAATAACAACGATCTTTGGCGGCCAAAATTCTCTACTCTGGGTGGACGAAACCGACGATGATGTTGTCTACAAAATATTGAAATACTGACGAAGAATGGTGTCGCTATCATGCGCAGCGCTTTCGCCCTTTGGATTTCGGTTCTAACACCTTAAATTCGAATTCGATTTATTGCAAAAAATTAATAAAAGCTATCAAATCAATTCTATTGAATACACAAATACATTTTTAAGCTTTTTATTGTTAAATTCCGTTCATCGCAATCGATCGCGTTCGCTGTCCACAATAGTCAGAGTAAAGTATGAAAATGTATGATAACGCTTCCTTGGTTCGCGACAGACGCGCGCGGCCAGCGAGACATCGATCGCGATGCTCGGAAACAACCCTTGTGTGATAATATAACAAAGGTATGTCTGACCATATCGTCGAGGTAGTCCGGCAGCCGGCCGATGGGAGTGTTGGTGTGCACGAAGAAGTGCGGCGAGCGGCGCGCGAGCAGCCGCAACGCGCGCCAGCCCCACGCCCCGCCGCCCGCGCCCTCGCCCGCCCGCATGTAGCTCTCTACACACACAGACACACATCATCATGTAACAAGCGCGCGAGCAGTCTCCAGCCCCACGCCCCGCCGCCCG
Organism: Euspilapteryx auroguttella; assembly: GCA_951802225.1. Classification (NCBI taxonomy): domain Eukaryota; kingdom Metazoa; phylum Arthropoda; class Insecta; order Lepidoptera; family Gracillariidae; genus Euspilapteryx; species Euspilapteryx auroguttella. The sequence goes on along the minus strand of OX637648.1, from coordinate 4,553,169 downwards.
CGCCCTCGCCCGCCCGCATGAAGCTCTCTACACACACAGACACACATCATCATGTAACAAGCGCGCGAGCAGCCGCCAGCCCCACGCCCCGCCGCCCGCGCCCTCGCCCGCCCGCATGTAGCTCTCTACACACACAGACACACATCATCATGTAACAAGCGCGCGAGCAGCCGCCAGCCCCACGCCCCGCCGCCCGCGCCTTCGCCCGCCCGCATGTAGCTCTCTACACACACAGACACACATCATCATGTAACAAGCGCGCGAGCAGCCTCCAGCCCCGCGGCCCGCGCCCTCGCCCGCCCGCATGTAGCTCTCTACACACACAGACACACATCATCATGTAACAAGCGCGCGAGCAGCCGCCAGCCCCACGCCCCCCGGCAGCCCCACGCCCCGCCGCCCGCGCCCCGCCCGCCCGCATGTAGCTCTCTACACACACAGACACACATCATCATGTAACAAGCGCGCGAGCAGCCGCCAGCCCCACGCCCCGCCGCCCGCGCCCTCGCCCGCCCGCATGTAGCTCTCTACACACACAGACACACATCATCATGTAACAAGCGCGCGAGCAGCCGCCAGCCCCACGCCCCGCCGCCCGCGCCCCGCCCGCCCGCATGTAGCTCTCTACACACACAGACACACATCATCATGTAACAAGCGCGCGAGCAGCCGCCAGCCCCACGCCCCGCCGCCCGCGCCCTCGCCCGCCCGCATGTAGCTCTCTACACACACAGACACACATCATCATGTAACAAGCGCGCGAGCAGCCGCCAGCCCCACGCCCCGCCGCCCGCGCCCCGCCCGCCCGCATGTAGCTCTCTACACACACAGACACACATCATCATGTAACAAGCGCGCGAGCAGCCGCCAGCCCCACGCCCCGCCGCCCGCGCCCTCGCCCGCCCGCATGTAGCTCTCTACACACACAGACACACATCATCATGTAACAAGCGCGCGAGCAGCCGCCAGCCCCACGCCCCGCCGCCCGCGCCTTCGCCCGCCCGCATGTAGCTCTCTACACACACAGACACACATCATCATGTAACAAGCGCGCGAGCAGCCGCCAGCCCCACGCCCCGCCGCCCGCGCCTTCGCCCGCCCGCATGTAGCTCTCTACACACACAGACACACATCATCATGTAACATGCGCGCGAGCAGCCGCCAGCCCCACGCCCCGCCGCCCGCCCGATGCATGATTGTGAAGAGCCAAGCGTGGCCACTGTGGTAACACCTCTTTAAAAAAACGTAAGAGTAAGGATCTAAGAGCGGACGTCTTGCGGCTAGAATTATGAAATGATGATGATGGACCAACCTGCAGATCACGACTGAATTAAATATCGTATTGATACTTCCATCACGAAAAGCTTAAAAAAGAACTTACCGATAGATGGCATGAAATCACGCTCCTTCGTTCTGCAAGCTGACAAATTGTCCGGGCAGAGGTTCCACAACTTTGTCAGCTCATTGCTAAAAAAATTTTTTTTTTATAATTGTCTTAATACATAAAACTTTCATAAAACCTAGAAAGATACATTTAAATGATCAATACTAACTTGCCCATATAGACCCGGCCTTGTGACTCCCACTCCCTGATAATATCGCCGACGGGGCGGCGCCGCTTGCGCCCGCGCCGCGGCTCCTCGCCCTCCACCGCCGCCGCCGGGGGCTGACGGAACTCTAAACAATTAATAATATATTTACATTATTTGTTGACACAATAACCAAACTACAAAACTTCCCTCTTTTTTGAAAAGATTCTCCCGAATGTAACAAATACTTTTCTAAAAAACTCGTCAAAATCTGATCAGGCAAACGCTAGATAATCGCGGTCAAACAACACAGGTACAATACACTATAGTATATACATACATACATACAAGTCGAATTGAGAACCCTCTTTTTTAAGTCGGTTAAAAACAACAATACCTGGACAGCTATCATTCTTCCAGTGATTCCAATGTTCCTCCCTCTTCAGGATATGCCTGACGCAGTCAGCAAACTTCTTGCCCTGCGGCGGGGTCTCTCCCAAAAGACGGTAGACCGTCGATGTGGTCTCCTTCACCCAGTCTGCTTGCTCTGACTTTAACTCTTGCGACTCCCTGAAAACAATAAAGTAGGATATAGTATAAAGTAAAAAATTACCTTTCAATATGTTTTATATAAAATATAAAGATTTCAATGATAAGAGACACAAAATTTCCTCACATTTTAAACTTAACGGTAGACGTCAAATACTGGAATAGTATCAAAAACTGAATGAGGACACATCTTCTGAAGTTTGAATCAGACAATTGTAGCTCCAAAAGCTTCTGATTGGTCAGGAATTTAGCAAAGTAGTGCTGTTCTTTAGATTCTTGCATTTCAACATCCGTGTTGACTGCTTTCAGTCTGTTTAGCTTAGACTTCTGTAGCTCGATAGCTTCTAACTTGTACGATGAAAATGCTGAGAGTACACTGTTTGAATGCTGTAAAAAATTAACAATCAAAATTAATATAATAATAATATGAATTATTAAAAACAAGTATAGTAGTATTAAAAACGAGTATAGTGCATGCAATTTTTATTCAAATGATTTATTTCAGCAATAAAAAAATTCTTAATTTGTAAGTAAAATTTTAAATTTTAATGAAGGTTTTAGTATTTTAATATACTTATTTTTTTGGCAGTTATTGTAAATTATATATATCAAATAGTATGAAAAACAAAACAAAAAAACAAAAATAAATGTGTGCACTCACTGCAACAAATGTTTTCCACTGTATTTTGTTGTAGCATGTGTTGGGGTTCCTGAAGAAATCCTGCAGGCTCCAGAACTTGCAGTACAAGTTGTAGTCAATGTTTAATTTGCCCTTCTCATTGTCAACTACCATCTCCTCATCAAGAGAATCCTTTAGATTAGCATTGTCTCCACCAAACTCAGTTATGTTCTCCAAGTTGAATTCAGATACAATGTTCAGACCAGATCTCTCAGAAAAGGGAAAGAATTTAGCCAGAAACAACAGTATCCTTCCACAAAATACAGTGTTTTGTGATCTTGATAGACGCCTCAGTAGATCATTGCACATTCTCAGCAAGTTGTTTTTGCATGCTCCAAAAAATAGATCTTCTTTCCAAATGTTTACACCGTTTTCAACATATGTAAACAATTTCTCACATTTGTTTAGTGTGAGAGCATCAAAAATGTCCCCAAGGAGAACTACTGGCATCGTAGGAGTTACCATCTGCCGCCTACATGACTCTATGCAGAAACAGACAAAATTCTCAAGAATGCTTGAGTCTTCATTGAGTAGCTCCAATAATTTGTCGCGGTATGCCTGATCCATTGCTGCTTTTCTTTCGTTCTCATTGGAGTTAGATTTTGTAAATGAATCAAGCAAATCAATGTTGTTGGTGGTAAATGCTTTAGTGAGGACATCCTGAAATTAATAATAATAAATTTTTTACAGTTTTCCTGTACCATTAATTATATATATGTCGTAGTAAGATTTGATAATTAGGTTTTTTGCAAAAAAAACTAGGGATTTTGCAAAAACCTGGATAATTTGATATAAGCATTACTTTTTTTTCAATCATCCTGACATAAAGCAGTTTTTTTTGCAAAAAACCTAGTATAATTGAAAAATCTGAAACATGCCTTAACTCTGAGTGGCTAGATTATTGCTTGCTGGTAAACTCTTATTCCTTGGTTCTCTGTAGCGTTAAAGGATATTTTAACGAACCAATCAGAATAAGATTTTACCAGCAAGCAATAATTTAGCCAATCAGAGTTAAGGAAGGTTTCCAAGTTTTCAATTATACCTACTAGGCTTTTTGCAAAAAAACTGCTTTATGTCAGGATGATTGAAAAAAAAGTAATGCTTATATCAAATTATCCGGGTTATTGCAAAATCCCTAGTTTTTTTGCAAAAAACCTAATTATCAAATCTTACTACCTACGACATATACATAGGTAAATGAATGTTTGCAGTTGATCACGAATGCATCTGTTTGAAATTATTTGAGGTTATAAATATTAATATAATTTTATTACCTTGTATTTTGCCCTCAATTCCTCAAAACCTAGTTTTTCCGTCATTTTAAGTATGTACTAATTAGCAAACTTAGAGAATTGAATGCATTCCCTCTGTAAGGGTAGGTAAGGGTAAAAGTAAAGTAAAATTTTATTTTTTTCATCAACAAAACAAACCGCAACAATACCACAGACCAACTAGATCAGAGAGAAGGTAAATCAATCACTACAAACTAGATCACAGACCAACTAGAGATACTACGTAACTAGATTTAGTCATTAGTTAAGGGGCTATTACATTTCTCCTGAATCAGTCTCTGAATTAGCAACCTAATGGGGAAGAAAACTGCCAATTTATCCCGCAGTTTTCCCGCTAGTGTCGTTTGCATAACAAACAAAGTTTTTTATGTGATTTGCACGGGTAGTCCAATCATTTATCAAAAGAACTCACTGTGTAGCTGTTGGGTGTAAGGAAAATGAAAATCTTATGTTTCCTACCAATTCCCGGCTAGGAAGCTAGGAGGTTAAAGAACTTCAAAGAAATCGAACGGATCGAGGTTATGTTTTTGTCAGTTTGAAGATTTCGACTAGCGAAGTATTCGTTTTACTACAGTTTTGTTCCTAATTATTTTGTTATCGCTGTTCAGTGGGTCTGCAGTCCTCTCACAGGGTTTCTGACCCATCTTAAGATGACCTTTAATTGTTTTAGGTTATATTTGTTTTACTTGCAATTTAAAATGGTTTATCCGTACGAATTTGTGACCATACACCCTAGTATTTAAATGTGAACTTGAGATAATGACAAGCAAATAGTCCTAGCTAACATTAACTTAAGTTAACCCATTGTTTACCTGCTCACGAAGTTCGCGTTTTTGCCACGTAAAAAGCCTTCTTATTCATTAATTTCTTCTTGAAACTATGTTTTCTTCTACGTTCCATACGATACAATACAATACAGTGTAAAATAACGTCGAAAAACACAAAAAATGCCTTGTTATTGTATTTCACTTGTTTGTTATGGGTCGAACATATAGAGCGTCATCTACAAAAAGTTTTCCGTGTACATACAATCCAGTTGTTGTTGTTTTTAAATTCGCCCATTCTGGGCCGGCGAAGGATTTTAGTTTAGTCCATACAGCCAAGTCTTCAGTAGTTTAATTCTTAGAAATCAAGTCTTTTCTGAAGTTTAATTCTTTGTTTTCCCCATGTTTTCCTTATCTCTCTAACCTCAGTTCCTTACCTAACCCATTGCAATGCGAGGGTGGTCTCACATTTCAATGTTCACACGAACTTTTTCAAGGGACATCGATTAGAATTGTTCGGGAGCGCCTTCCTTTATTTCTCACTTAACATAACATAATAACACATCAAACTCAGAGCCCCTAACTAGGAAGAACCTGTACTTCACTAGACAGTTCCCCATAAAGTGCACATTTTACACTAATTCCACCACACTATTAGCACATTAATAGCCACGGAAAACTAAGAAACAAAAGCCTAACATTTTCCTCACGCTTCGCGTTAAAGAGTCCCAAGCGTCAAGGATCTATTGATTGAAATGATTGACATGACAGTTGGTCTTGGTCTGACTTGACTGACAGCTGTTTGTTTTTGTGTTCGTGTCTTTTGGCGTCCTCTCGCACCATTGTGTTTTCTTTGTTTCCGAATTAAATTTGTTAAATTTTCTAACAGATTTGTGTTTAGTAGACTTAAAAATACGATCTAAAATACATTTTGATTTTTACAAAGTTAAGCTCCGTAATAATTACTTAGTTTGGAGAAGAAAAACCCTAAAATCCATTAGAAAATGGATAGGAATATGAGGTATGTATACCTAGGCATTTTTTGCTCATAGATTACAGTAATTGTTCTAACATTTACTTTCACGTGGGAAAGTTGGGATGATAAATTGCTAACGTACCTACTTATTATCAACAACGTTAAACGTTTAAAGAAGTGCTACTACGAATTGGTTTCGAGGGTAACAAGCTTACAACAGTCTATCATTATTATGTCTGTAGAGTTAAGAATTTAAAAGTATACAACAGGTCAATAACCCAGTTTTGATTGCCCCTGTTATTTTAGAGCACTTATCTTTGTGGCCGTTGTTGATTTAAACAACAAATTATTTCATGTTAGAAAAATAATAAAAAAAATGTATTAAGGATCAAAATTAATACAATAGGAAACCTTCATCCTACACCCTACTTTATTCTTAATTATTTTGTTTTTACAGGTCTACTTACATGAGTAGCGGGCCTCGCTCTCTCCCACATGTAGGCAGCAAACGCCACAATTCTGGCAATTCTCGCCTTAGTCCTCCAGCATCACACAACCGATCTGATCGTGCTGAACGCATGGATCGGTCTGAAAGGATGGATCGGTCCGAAAGGATGGATCGTTCTGAACGCATGGATCGGTCAGATCGGATGGATCGTTCTGAACGGATTGAGCGTTCTGAAAGGATTGAGCGCTCTGAAAGGATGGATCGGTCTGAACGAATGGACAGATCTGACCACATTATTCACAACAACAACAACAATAATAATTCATCAAATGGACAGCATGATGATCTCATTAATTATATTTTCGATTCTTGGAATAAGGTGTTTATTTTTAAGTTCATTATAAAGATTTGCTATGGTTTAGTAAGGCTTACATTAAAGGACAGTCATAGACCTAGATATAGTCAGTCATTGTCATATAATAAGTGTATTCAATTCAAATATGATTTTCAGCTCCTATGACTAATTGATTTATCTAACATTTCAGGTAACACGTGAAGTGGAGCGAGGGGGTGAAGAAGCCAAGTATTACCAGGAGGTCATGGCACCTCGGCAGCTTTCCTCCTTCCGTCCCTTCAACCTGGAGGAGTGGTGGGCGCGGCGTTTGCTGCAGAGCATCAAGTGCAGCAAGCAGCGCTCTTAGTGTGCTACTTTGCCCAAGGCGGTTCTTTACCTTTTTGTAAATCTGGATTTGTTGTGATGAGCATCTTTTATGTCACTGGTCTTCATGCAGCCCTAGTTTTGTTTCTTGGTAAATTTATATTTAGAAGATTGGTCTGTGTCTGTCTTGGAAATGCAGTCGTACAAGGTTTTTTTTACCAATATGCTATTACAATAGGCAAAAAATTGCAGCCTTTTGTTTACGAAAAGCTAAAAGTTGAAATAAATTTTATATATCTGATAATCCTGTTATACGTAATGTACAACAATAAATAAGGCCACCCATTGCTTAAAAAAAATAAAGAAAGTCATTTATTTAAATTTTGTGCCTATGTTTGCCTCGAGAATGTCTTAAATATTTTTTAAACACATTAGTAAACCATACAAACTCATTGGTGGAAAATAAAATTGGTTAAAAGAAATGCTATGTGGCTCTTGTGAAGACCTTATTTGAAATTCAAATAAATTTATATATATAACCATACAAACTCATAGGTGGAAAATAAAATTGGTTAAAAGAAATGCTATGTGGCTCTTGTGAAGACCTTATTTGAAATTCAAATAAATTTTTAAAAAGATGTTGGTTTATAAAATGTATACCTTTCCAGTGATATAAAAAGGATTCGAGGGACTAGTTGTAGTATGAGCATTTGCAGTGAATATCTCAGTATGGGATATAATTATTCTTTTCCCATTTTAGTTTAAACACATTATTAGTTTAATCATTGCCTCTGTCTATCATATATTAAAATCAGAAAATATTTTAACAATGTGTTTGTCTTAAAAAATTCAGTGTAATTTAAAAGTAGTTTTTATTATTTTCCCTGACTTTAATTCTGTACTGTGATTGATTTTTAGCACCAAAATAATTTATTGAAGTTAATTTTGTAGTTCACGTTAAAGGTTGCATGTAAAACGATGCATGAAATAAATTTAGTACTGTTAAATTTTTACTAACATAACGATCTTGGTTTCTGTAAAGCCGGTTTACGGACGATTTTTACGTGGGAACGTGACACTTTTTCGTGCGTGCGGCCGGTGTTCATCGTTATAAAAGACGTTAAATATTACGTAAAAATCCAAAGCTATCTAAAGGCACCTAAAGTTGGCAGATACAATTCAGTAACAGTTACATACAACTTCAAGAAATTATTTAAATATTATAATAGGTGCGCTTATCACTATTTAGGTGAAATTTTTTTTTTTTCATAACACGAAGTGTAATTTGTATATAATTGAGTGTTTATGAGTGATTTTATTTAATAGACGATAGGTGAACATTGTAGAATCAGCTAGATGCAGCAAAATGTTATCGGAAGCCACTAGGATTTATGAGGATTATACTTTCATTTAAATAAAACGTTAAAAAATCCTTTCCTTGACTACGATCTCTTGTCAACCAAGAAGGTTGGCTCTTTGAAATGTATAGAATCAGGTTTTGAACTTTGACATTGGTTTTTGTTCTATTTGATTTAATTTTAATAATCTAAAATAATTTTCGATCAACAAATTGCTGATCGAAGAAAATAAATAATCTTTAAATATATAATGCATGACTTAAATTATTTCATAGGTATTAGTAGAGGAACTGGTGTAAAATAATCCTGGTAACAGATCATATTGACAGTATTTAAAAACATTCCACTCTTCCTGTACTTAGCATTTTGTACTTAGTTTATAGTTGGTTTTAAGTTATACCGAACGACGGACTGTGGATTTGAATAAAAAAGGTTTTTAAAATGACTTGGGTTTCTTAATTAAAATCTCTTGAAATTTTCATCTCATACTCATACATGCACCCTAAGTATATACCTAACTGGTAATTGTTTTCATGAGTTTTTTTTCTCACAAATATGAAATGCAATAAAAATTGTTCTATAGTGCGGTGCGACACAAAAATCTAGAAATTAAAAAGTGGCAACAGAGTATAGAAATTTTTGAAAATCCGTAAAATTTCTATCCTATAGTGCGCTAAGTATATGCATACTTAATATGTTTTTAACTGTTTGCTTTTATATAGGTCGACAATGCTCCTAAATTATTTGTGTTAACTTGTGTGTTACTTCATCGTACTACATACAAGCTACCCAGCTTAGACAATATTAGTCCACAAACTAATATCTAACGTCGCGGTGGCATGTCAAACATGCTGCGTGCCGCTTGTATCTCGGTAGACGCGTTTGTTTGTTCTTGAATGAGACTTGGTATGTAAAGGGTTTTCGTTGCTCTGGTTAGGTTCTAGTTTTCATAGGCAAAATGTTTAGGTACAGTTTCGGTCTAGGTTGCCGTAACACTTCTGGTTTTTCTGTATTGCAAAATAGCTCTTGTTGTTTGGCAATACAGTCTAGGGCTGGCGAAACCATAGACAAATCTGTTACGGCCTCCTAGACCGCCAGTGTGTAACAAAAATAAGTTTTACAGAGCGTACAAAGTGCGAAATTAGCGCCACTCCCGATAAGTAATTAATATCTTCTAAACCATGTTTGCCTAAAGTGGCCACTTAAGTTTCGTAAAAGAATATTTCTTAGATCATTATACTAAAAGCTACACAACAGAGCTGTAAAAATTCTAAGGAGTCATAGACGCATATTTTTGATTTCGGTCATGGTTTAGAAATTATAAATTATATTTTGAAGTGGCGCTAGTATCGCACCGTTTCGCTTTATAACTATAAAATTGTAACATTATATGACCATTTGACAGAATTTTGTTTATTGCAGCAGCATTGGTATTGATTTCAAATCTTATGTAAGTATATTTTATTAATACCTAAGTAGTTACTAAAAATTATAAATATTACCTAGAAAATTATACTTAGTTCCAAATATTTAGTACCTTACGAAAGCTAATTGAATATCAAAATTATAAAATATTTTTATTTTTAAAAAAAATCGCCTATTTAAGTACTTGGGCAAATGCCTGCCTGCAATACTTCATCATATTTTGTAGGTACTTGTAGGTACCTATACTTATTTAGTAATTTGTTGCAAAACAGGCAGACGACGACGTGGTTCCTGTCTCACCCTAATTTTTAATACCTATCCTTTAACTTTAATAAAATACTTATACATATAGGTAGATAGATCAAACCTTGATAAACTTTTAGAAATTACATCGCAGCATAATTAAAAGCTTTAAAAGAACTTAAGCAACCCTAACAAAGCAGCTCGCTCGCTAATGAGCTTCAAAACTTGTTATTTTGGCACATATAAATAATGAGCAGATTAACCGACTTTTCCACTGTAAGCGGTCTCAGAAAAGCTTGTAAATTGGCTGAAACATTTTGCTTTATTTTAGCCGCTCTTGGTTGAATGAGAAAAAAAAGCGTTATCGAACTTTTGTAACTTAAAAAAAACTTTTTATAAAAAAATTAAACCGCCGAAAAAACTGAAAAGCATTAAATAATAGGGAAACATTTTCTATTAGGCCTTAATTTACTCACTTCTTAAAGTAATTTTGGATTACCAAGAAATTTTAAGTCGGTGCCACACCACACAAGCAAATTCATTATCTACGTAAAGCGCGATGCGCAGCGGCACACGTTTTTCGGTTATTTCTTTGAATTTCAGGTAATTTAGTGATCTTTATTCGTTGATTCTGTGGCACCGACTCAAAATTTCTTGGTAATCCAAAATTACTTTAAGAAGTGAGTAAATTAAGGCCTAATAGAAAATGTTTCCCTATTATTTAATGCTTTTCAGTTTTTTCGGCGGTTTAATTTTTTTATAAAAAGTTTTTATTTTTTACTTTTCAGTTTTTTTGGGCTAATTTTTTTGACCCCAGCTAATCACCCTTCACAGGGTGGTCGCACCCCACAAGGTGGTCGCACCCCACAAGATGGCCACACAACCTGGTGAAGGTTGAGGGACTAACAGGATGAGGTTCGATCACGACCGGTCGGTGAGGCGATTTTTGAGGGAGGCCTATGTCCAGTAGTAGACGTCTATCGGCTGAGATTATGATTATTAACATTCATATAAAAAAGACTCATAATTATACCTAGCAGTTTTCACGTAAATCACAACACGGCAATACAATCAGTGAGTGAACAATAAAGTCACCCCTATTTTGCCACCCTTAGGGTTGAAATTTTATTTCCAAATTTTTATGGGACCAACTTCAAGGTATACCCTGTCGATTAAAAAAAGAATTATCAAAATCGGTCCACACAGTAAAAAGTTATGCGTGATCATACATAAAAAAAAAAAAATATATATATATATACGCGACGAATTGAGAACCTCCTCCTTTTTGTTTTTTCGTCGGTTAAAAATGGCATAAAAATTCTTATCTTAAAATTAAATTTATGATTACTTAAGTATGTTATGTACCTAGAGAGATATCTAAACTAGAAGTTATGTTTTGTAGGTTTACCTTACCTACCTCGTTAGTAAGGGCTACCTGTAGGTAGGTACTGCCTCTAACCGATAAAAATATACTAAGATATTTATTTGATGTTACTTGCAGACACTATCCACTATCATCGGCGAGGGACAGCCCTCGGCCACCGCGTCGTGCAGCCCGAGCGATAAAGGTATCCAAAATATTTTGCTTAAAACAATTATTGATCCATTAAGATTCCGGAAAAATATTAATTTGAAGATCTGTATCTTATATCTATATATAGTCGGATTCTGCCCCTGTAACTCCGTAACAACAAGGCCGCATAAAGAGGAACTCTTTTCGTTGGTCAGATTCATTATTTGGCATTGACTTTTACTCTGGATTAACAAAATGTATTGTACCAAATGTGGCCTTCTTAGAGCTCCCGCCTGTAAGCAATCTACTGCAAACTTGAGCTATTTATCTAGGTATTTTCCTTATTTACTTACATTGTGTTTCTTGCAGTTCCCGCCAAGATTGCATCATTTGACGAGTCCTTCACTGCCACGTACAAGGAAGATGTGAAGCTGCCCTGCCTGGCCGTCGGTGTTCCTCCTCCTAACATTGTCTGGAAGGTATAATCTAAATTGGTTTTGTGAAAAACTATTATGACTTTCTGATTGACAAAATGTTTTTTTAGTTTTTATATAGTTACTAGCTTTTGCCCGCAGCTTCGCAAGCGCTATTTTATAATAAATGTAAATTACTTGTTCATTTGTTTTGTTATACTCTCTTATCTGTGGTTATAATCAGAAATATCAGGAAATCATTTCTAATTTCTAATCCAAACCCCTAAAGAAATCAATATCAAGCAGTTTCCTTTTACAATACAAAAATCTTTAGCTGTTTGGGCTCCAAGCTATAATATCCGTTTTTCTGAATACACAAACTAACCTCGGCCTATATGCATAACTCTGACGATTCAAAAAAAAATTCCAGTTCATCTACCCGGTATACTCCGTTTACTTTCATCATCATCGTCGCTCGCTACCGATAGACGTTCACTACTGTATATTGGTCTTGCGCGAGTCTTATCCAGTATATTTCAACAACCATTTATTTTTTAATACAAACTGTTGACCCCTGTATCAGCGTCCGCATAAACTAAGAGGACGCCCCTTTATAATAAACTTTATGTTCACCATGTTGGATTTTATAATTTCTAACTTTTCCGTAAACAGAACCCCAATATCCTAAAAAACTCCACACATATCGATTTACATTTTGCATTTATTAATTAAAATGATGTCTTTTTTGTAATAACGATTTCTAAAACCTAGAAACATCACCATCACCCATTTCGATTTGTAAGAAAAATAATAAGCGGTTTCGGTTTTTCATAAAAACTTTTTATCAAGGACTCCAGTAACTATAAAAGCAGGTATGATATCATATTTGATGTTGTAATATTATAAGGAGCTTATTTTGAAAATTTCAAGTCTCTAGTATCATTAGTTTAGATTTAAGCAAAAATCATATTTCACCCTGTATAAGACCTCAGGGGCAAAATTAAAAAAAAACTAAACCATTTATGATGTTGGTGATACAAAAAGAATCCACAGTCTAAATTTCAACATTCTAAACCCAGTAGTTTAGGAGTTTCATACAAACTGTTACACCCTGTATACGGCGTCCCGGTTAAGTTATCCCAAAATCCCGTCTTACATCACGTAAAGAAGCTACTGTCCTAATTTCATCTTTCTATCTTCAGCGGTTTCAGCTGGGCGATGATGAGTGAGTGAGTGAGTGAGTGAGTAGATCAGTGGTATTTGGATTTTATATATATAGATAGATTAACCCTCTTATTCATAAAAAGTTAAAGAGCATTTTAGTAATTTGACGTATGTCAATTTAGACTGGATGTCACGTATTTACCATACAACAAACCAGAGAAGTAGACCTCCAGTAAGGCTACTTAAAATCTACTGTATCTTTATGAATAAGACGGTAAGTACTTTGGTACTTACTATAATAAAGTTCTTAATTTCTTATAATGTTAATGCAAGCAAGATTTCAACTTAGGTGCCTTTTTCCTGTTTTCATTCCATTGAAGTATTTAGTTAGTAGAAGAGCCACCTCACTTCTCGCGCAATCGATCTCAGACGCAGCATAATTAGACTAGCCCTAGCTCGCTGCAAATTGAACTTCCTTATGCGGCCTGCCATTGACAGCTCGTTATTTAAACGCCTCTGCCGCCGGAGCATTCTGACAAAATATATTGGGTTTCCGCGTGACGTTACGTTACACAGCATCTTATTAGACACGTTTCTATAATTTTAATTTAAAACTCGTCACATATATATATATATATATCTATTTGTTTAATTTAAATTTATAAAGTAGTAATTAAGGTGGCACAAGCTCCATACAAATTCAGCTAAAAATTGGGCTAAGTTATGAGGAGCGCAATTCATGAAAAGTCTATTAAATTACTTGAACTTTGGATAAAAAAATACTAGACACCTTGCTCTTTGCGAGAACATAGTCATATACTAATTTTATGAATAATTTATAGAAAATATCATGGTTTTCCCAACATGCGAATTTTTCATGTTTTTGCCACATTAGCGACATCTCTCGTACGCTAAAAGCGAAGTATTTACACTATCGCTATAGATTCTGTACGCTCGTGTAGGTAATTTCATTCATAAAGTTAGGGACGTTCAAAAGCTTGTGTTCTTGTTTGGCTCTGATTGTTTAGCAACATTGTGATTTTAGTAGTTTTAGTCGAAATTTGGTGTAGTTCTTCAGATATTAATTAATTTTCTTTATTTGCGACATCAACGCCATCTAGTAGGATTATGAAATTTGGGGACGGTAAAAATAACCGTTAATCCGCAAAAGTACCGCATCCGCTCGCCTGTTCGTCAATAAAAGTTAGTAGAATAGAGACCATGGAGCGAAAAACCATCAGAAAGACCACAGATGGGACGAAACCGAAAAACAAAATCTCTAATACGATTGATATATATTTTTAATAATTAGGTAAGTACTTTAATAGGTATAAATAAAACAAAAGCTGATATGCGTATCCGTATAAGTTTATTCATATAGAGAGCTTCGGTAGTCGGGATCAATCGGTTTACATTTTTTTTTGTATTTTTAATAATTTTCATTTGCTTGTTCTTTAAATTAAAAGTATTTAAATCGGAGTCCATTATCAAGCGTGTGTCGTCGTAGTCGAGTTTTATGGCATTTTAAATATAAAATAAATTCATTAATTTAAGTAAAAAAGAAGATTCAAGATTTTTCCTTATTTTCTTAAACTTAATAAGAAAAACACATATGAAAACATTTTTCCACGATATTTCAATGAAGACCCTTTCATTGAAAGACCGTTTATACAAACGAATGCTTTGATAAGATTTTATCCCACTTAGGCTTTTTTTTAATTAAGATACCTACCTATTTCAAAGCAAAATGCTTAGCAATACTATTTCAATCAAATTTATGTTCTTATCTTAGATCAAAAAAATCTATTGAAGATAAAGTATAACCTACTCTAGGTATAGATGATAATTTTGTACTTATTAGGTATATTTTAAAACTAGGTTCATCAGAATTTTATTATTTTAGGCTTAGCTACTTTGGATACATTTCCAATTGTTTGATGATCTAAGCCTCTGGCTGCGATTGCGTCTGCGAAGTAGTGACGCTGGCATTGGTCGACGCGGTATCTGGATCTTGCTCCCGTACTCCCATCCATGGGATACGCTTCTGCAGCTCAGCTCTGAAGGTCAAATCAAATATCAAATAAATCTTTATTCAATATAGGATACAAGATATCACTTATTGAAAGTCAATTAGACTACAATAATCTAATCGCTATTGATACCTTATTTGGTAAAGTATCCTATACTTTGAGAGGCGAGGTAGTTCAGGGTGCCCACCAATTGGCTCAGGCAAACAAATGTTTGGATTGCCTTACGACAATAGTCGCCTGGAGAGGCCCCCAAATGAGCCCTCCTCTGTCAAATGATTCTACTCCCTTTCGCAATGATTTTACAGCGTAGAGAAGAAAGGGGTAACAAACTCTACTTTACAATTTATCTCTCTCTCTTTTTTTTTTTGTGATATTACAATTACAATACAATTAGGTGACAATACAATGAACATTATACAGATTAATAAATAAGAAGGAATAGTTCAATCAATTAACAACCAAGAAAATATATTGACCTAACATCTCCTAGGTATGAGATATGTATTTTTAACCGACTAGAGTTCGTTTACTAATTAAAAATATGCGGGCAGTTTCATCATATTGAGAAGTCGGTAGGGTCCAGGGTTTCCCAAATAAAACAATTGGATGCGTCCTAACCTAACCTAACCTAACCTAACCTCTGGCACATTTATTAGCAGACAAAATAGAGGCTGGAGAACTGATAAAAGGTTGATTGATTGACAGCGCAATACTGAGACGATGTTGGATAGGCTCGACACATGGGCATTTCTACAGACGGGCAAAATTCAGTGGCAATTTGAAAATAAAATATACCCCAGTGAAGTAGGCTGCTCAAATTATTTCAGCCACAACTACGTATGGGTACGCAGTTGGAGAGCATAGAAAAGTTTTTGAAAATATAATATAAATACCAGAAAAAAAATCCGAAAGTCATAAAACCTGACATCGGTGGGGTGTCCTGTTGCCAGAATTCATGAAAGAGTCACTTGTTACAAAGTAATGAAGTAATATTTGATTAATTTATATATATTCACGCCTTAGTGATGAGTATATTAAGGCTGTTGTTACCATGAAAAACCAAAATCTTCTATATTTTTCATAATACACCACTCTGAATGAGCGTCCTGAAATTCTCCCTGATTTCGATGGTGTTTACAAATCATTACCCACAACCATAGTGATTAACTTTTCGCACTACCTGAAGTACTTTGCAGCTTGATATAGTCATGGCCTACACGCCGCGAGCCAGAAACCTGTGCCCAGCCAACATTTCAGTATTTTTTTTCAGGATAATTGTGACACTCGGTGGTTTTGGGTACCCCTTAGTCCTGAATTCGGTGTAGGTAATTTTTTTCTAACCGTAAGAAATATTTAACTTTCAACTAGTGCTATGCACTCGTCATCGGGTTGGTATTATTTGACGTACTGATGATTGTTGTGCTGTTTTTGAATTTCGAGTTAAATTTTGATTTGTACTCTTTTGTGACTTCGCTGCTTCTGATATCGGTGGTTTTCGGTGGTTTTTTATACACCGAAGTCAAAAAAACATCCACCAAAATCAGATTTTTACTTCGACCGAGTGATAAAATAGCTCATATTTCAGATTTTTGTGATAATATTACTTATTTGTGGTATATAATCAGTGATGGTAAACAATGTGCATTTAAATTCGTACCATTTTTGTTTTTTTATCCTCTGACTCAACTTTTTCGGAGGGTAGTATGAAAACTAATATTGAACACCGGTACAGCGCTGTGCTGAGTTGAGTCAGGTGGGTTTTTATACTAGTTTTCCCGGCGAACTTTGTACCCCCTAATATAATACTATTTTGTGCATATACCTTCCATAAAATTCCTCTTAAATCACATTATCTATAAAAAAAACGCATCAAAGTATACATACACAGAAGCTTCTCGCTGAAGCTACTTTGTGTTATAAATGTACTGATATTATGAACAACCAAACTTTGCATTTGAATCAAAAAAATTAAGTAAATTATCGGTAACTAGTCGACCCGGCGAACTTCGTACCGCCCAAACTATAAGTATTTTGTGCATGTATTATACTTATAAACCTACCTCTTGAATCACTATATCTATTTAAAAAAACCGCAACAGAATCTGTTGCGTAGTTTTTAAGATTAAAGCATACATAGGGACAGACGCGGGAAGCGACTTTATTTTATACTATGTATTGATGTTATTATACTTATAAAATGCATAAAAATGTTTTAAATAATGCTTAAACGTTATCCTTATTATTTCGACTATTAAAATTAATTGAACATTAATTTTATACGAGAGTGTACTTATTTATTATTGAATATTTAATTACAGTAAAGTAAATTCAAAATTGATGTTATTGATGTTATTGTTGTTGTTATTGATTTTCAGATATACTTTAAATTATTATTAAATATTTTTAATCCTTAAAGCTCTTCTTGAAAAGATACAGAGTTCAAAGAAAATATATAGTCCGAAAATACTGTTACCAAATCACACAAAAAATATAAAGCACGCAAATGTTTTACAATGAGCGCTGCTTACCTACTACTGTGTAAATGAAAATTTATTCAAAATTTTATTGATAAATTGTATGGGATTGTGCTTTCGGTGGATAGATTTCTGATTTCAGTGGTAAAATTGTGATTCGGTGGGTAATTTTTCTGATTTCGATGGAGACAAAATATTAGAGGTCAGTTTTTTTTGAAACTGTTATCTTTTGACGGGGCCCAAAACAATATTTGAATACAGAATTAGCTCTTTTGTATGGGTTTTAATTATGAAGTCTCTAGGTCAAAATAAAAAAAATGGCACCGAAGTCAGAAAAATCTGTTCACTTTGTAGAAATGCTCACATACATCAACCTCCGCCACAATTCTACAATTAAGGAATAAATCTTTTTAACTCTTACATACTTAAGACCCTTTTATTTAAATTACTTTTTAATCTAACTACAACAACATAACGTAAATTCTAACAAAATCAACCCCTCAGTCTTTTCTTATAAAATGCTAGATTATAATATTAAGTTTAACAATCAAACCGAGTTACTGGTTTTCTAACGCGTCTGAACTCGTAACGCTTCACTGGTGGCTCTGGGCTTTTCACTGAACCTGGTGACGCCAGTGAGGTTGCAGATCCATCATCCCCACTCTCTCCTAAATTAGAAGACTCCGGTTGCTTTACCTCAAGTGCTGGCTTGGGTCTTTCCTCCTCCTCCCCGTCTCGCTCTGGTATACTTATTTCATCGTCTTTCCTCGGTTCAGGTACGGTAACATCGGACAACCTGGGCCTAGGCCTTATCTGATCTACGTGTCTTTCAATTAATTGACCGCCTCCATTGTCCAAAATATACCTACGAGAACCCTCCCTAGCCACTACTGTGTGTTTTTCCCATTTATGGTGTGTCCCATATCCCCGAGCCCAAACTGGCTCTTTATCCCCAAACTGCCGCTGTACCCCACCCGCATTGATCGTTTGTCTATTTTGTGCTCTACTTACTCTATCCTCAATTGTTCGCTCATTTCTCAAAAGATCTAAACGTGACCTCAATGTACGACGCTGTAATAGCATGGCTGGGCTTTCGCCGGTTGTACTATGGGCAGTGTTCCTATAAGCTAAAAGGAAAGCTTGCAACGCGCTATCTATTTCCACATTGTCATGAATAGCTTTCTTAATAGCACGTTTGCAAGTCTTTACTGCATTTTCTGCCGCACCATTTGACTGTGGGTGATAAACTGGTGAAAACTGCTGCCTGATGCCATTGCTTTCTAAGAACACTTTAAATTCTAGACTGGAAAAAGGTGGTCCTTGATCCGAAACTATTTCCACGGGCAGCCCAAACCTAGCGAACAAGCTTCTAAGAATTTTAATAACTGCAATTGCACTAGTGTTATTCATAGCCGCTATTTCCAACCATTTTGTGGTCGAATCTATTATTACTAAATACATTTTGTTTCTGAACGGTCCTAGAAAATCTAGGTGCAAGCGTGACCAAGGGGTCGCGTGATACGGCCATGGTTGTGGAGTGTGACGCGGCGGTGCGTCGGCTACTAACGCACATGTTTCGCAGCTTTTACACACTCTCTCCACATCAGTGTCTATGCCTGGCCACCATACATAGCTACGCGCAATCATCTTACACTTAACTATTCCTAAATGACCGGTATGTAACTGTTTAATGATTTTCTCCCGTAACGAACTTGGAATTACCATGCGGTACCCCCACATAATACACCCTGCTTCACAATATAGTTCTTTCTGTCTTTGGTAATATGGTTCAATTTCTCTCGAAGGACAAGCATACGGCCAACCGGCCTGAATATACAGCATGACCCTACTCAATTCTGCATCTTTGGTCGTAGCCTTTTTAACTTCCTCATTTCTAACCGGTAGGAAATTTTCTACAAAATTAACATACGTCACCTCTTCCTTATGCTGTACCTTACTTTCCGTGGTTGGAAGCCTCGACAAGGCGTCAGCGAGTTCTTTGCTGAGGTTACATACTCTATCTTATATGTGTAGCCTGATAACAACACTGCCCATCTCTGCAACCTCGAAGCTGCCATGACTGGTATACCAACTTTGTCTCCAAAAATGTAAGTTAATGGTTTGTGATCTGTCCTGAGGGTGAACGACCTACCATACAAATACTGATGAAACTTACGCACCCCGAACACAATGGCCAAGGCCTCTCTGTCTATTTGTGCATACGCCCTCTCGGCGGATGATAATGCCCTTGAAGCATATGCTATCGGTCGCTCCCCCTCAGTTGTGATATGTGACAGAATAGCTCCAACCCCCACTGCGCTTGCATCTACAGTCAATACCAAAGGTAATGTTAGTGAATAGTGTACTAGTACCTTACTACTTGATAAACATTCTTTCACACTTTCAAATGCTTTCTGACACGTTGGTGACCATTCATACTTCACCCCTGACTTAAGTAAGTCGTACATGGGTGCCAGGATCATGCTTATGTTTTTTATGAACTTAGCATAATACATTAACATGCCTATGAAAGAACGCAGCTCAGAGACATTCCGTGGTGGCAGTGTATTTACAATCGCCTGCACTTTTTCTGGGGATGTATGTATCCCGTTCCTATCAATTACATACCCTAAGTAAGTCACTGATTCAGCGAAAAAATCACACTTTTCTTTCTTCACTCTCAGACCATACTTCTTCAACCTTTCAAACACCTTATTTAAATCTATGTGTTCTGAACTATCTATTCCTGTGATAATTATATCATCTAAAAATACCCCCACTCTTGGCATATCAGAAAACAACTGCTCTAAGCGTCGCTGAAAAATACCTGGACTTGATGCTAAGCCATAGACCAAGCAGTTGTACATGAACAAACCCCTGTGTGTGTTTATCACAGTCAATTTCTTGGACTCGTCTAAAACAAGTTGGGCATACGCTTGTGACAAATCTATTTTTGAGAACCGTTCTCCACCTTCCAACTTTAATAACAAATCATCTACTCTGGGCAATGGATAGCGGTCAACTTCTAACACTGGGTTTAAGGTTAACTTATAGTCTGCACATATTCTAATGTTACCGTCCTTCTTGACAACCGGTACTATTGGTGTAGCCCAGTCTGAGCGCTCGACAGGGGTGAGGATACCATCCCGCACCAAGTCATCAAGAGCTCGTTCAACTGGTTCCCGCATGGAGTATGCAAGTGGTCGTGCTCGCAAAAAACGAGGTTGTGCATCTGCTCGAATGTGGATCCCCACTGTGCCACCAGTGAACCGTCCCAGTCCATCCGCAAAAACCTCAGAGAATCTGGAACTAAAATTATCTATGTTAAATTTATCCGGTTTTAACATGTTTACTGAGAGTGTATAATCTAACTTGGGCAGTTCAATATCTAATGATGCTATCCACTGTCTGCCCAACAAAATAGATTTTCCATCTGGAATTACATACAGGTCTAGGCACTCTGATCTATCTTTGTACACTACTAAAGGTTTAATAACCCCTGTTGGCCTCACAATCTCCCCTGTATAAAACCGTAAGCAAAGTTTACAGCTCTGAATTTTTAGGTCACTGAAATGATCTTTATAAACCTTTTGGCTAATGCATGACACCGCACTGCCTGTGTCACATTCCATACTAATGTCTTTACCATGTACCTTGATATCAATCATAAACGGTTTACACTGGCTTATTGCTAACTGATTCACATCCACAAAAGTTACCTCATCACAATCATTGCTCTCATTCAAGGTGAGCTGATCCACCCGCACCTCTTCAATGTAGTAGTGTCCCTTTAGTTTTGGGCATACTTTCTTCAAGTGCCCCTGTTGATTGCATACCCGGCACACATACTTTCCATATTTACATTTTGTTTCCAGGTGATCACTATTACCACAGGTTGTACACGTTCTAAAAGGTGTTGACGCCGTCGCCGTCGCATCCCCGCGCCGCTGTCCCTGGTGGTTGCTACCGCCACGACCCCTGCGCGCTGACTCTGCCCTGCCTCGCCATGCTCCCGCCATGGCTTGGCAATCCGCCGTAGTCGCCGCCTCCCTACTTGGTCGCCTGTTGCCTTCGACCGTCATTACTGCTGCAGCATCCTTCTCCGCTGCCTCCATGCTGACTGCCAATTTATATGCGTTTGTGAAATCCAAATTGGTTTCCGCAAAAAGTCGTTGACGGATAACCTCGCTGCTGATTCCGCAAACTAACTGGTCTCTTAGACTCTCCTGTAGCCAAGATCCAAATTCGCAAGTTTTACTTAGTTTCTTTAGATTTGCAACGTAATCTGAAATTTTTTCTCCGCCATTTTGTTTGCGATTTCGAAATTTGTACCGCTCTGCTAGAATGCTCGGCTTCGGCTGAATGTGTTTACCCATTATTTCAACAATTTGAGCTAGGGTTTTTGTGTGCGGTTTGTCTGGGGTGCATAAATCCACCAAAAGCTCGTAGCTCTCAGAGCCCATCAGGGTGATAAGTGTCGGTACCTGTAATTTTTCTTCGATCACGTTGACAATAAAATATTGTTGTAGGCGTTTAATATACAGCTTCCAATCATCTTGTACGTTGAACTCGCCTATTTTTCCGATCGGCATGGTGCGTTTCATTCCTCGTCGCCACTGAGAAGTCGGTAGGGTCCAGGGTTTCCCAAATAAAACAATTGGATGCGTCTAACCTCTGGCACATTTATTAGCAGACAAAATAGAGGCTGGAGGACTGATAAAAGGTTGATTGATTGACAGCGCAATACTGACACGATGTTGGATAGGCTCGACACATACATCACACATATAGGTGTGGAGATTTCACAGCTTCAACAGGCACGGAATCAGTTCCGTGCCTGTTGAAGCTGTTTCAGATTCTTTTTTATTTTTTACTTGTTTATTTGTTTTCTTTCTTTTGCAAAGATATGCAGTTTTTTTTTAGAGAGCAGTCGTAAAAGACGCGCTTAGATAAGGAAGATATAAAAAACAAACCTGTATCTTGGATGGTTGATAGCGTACACCCACGGGTCTATGCAGGAGACCACCTTGCAGCAGACGGCCGGTATCATCGTCGTCAGAGGAGTGAGGAGGTTTCTTAGTAATGAAAAAAACATAGCGTAAGTACTTATATACCTTTTGGGAGAAAATATTTCTAAAACATGCGGACAAGTGAATGATGATCAAAATAAAGAATTTGTTCAAATTAAATTTGTCCAGGTCTCTTATTATAAAAAGCTCATAAATTCATTAATGTCTCATTATAATGATAAGTAATATGTCAATTTTAAAAATTTACCTAAATTTGCAATTTCCTAAACAAAAATCTGCAGAAAAGCTACTATCGCTGTTGAATGGTACAGTGGCGGACATGGTCGGCGTAACACTTCCGGTTTTTCTGTATTGCAAAATAGCTCTTGTTCTTTGCTAAACAGTCTAGGGCTGACGAAACCATACAAAAATCTGTTACGGCCTCCTAGTCCGCCACTGTACTAGCATTGACTTGCGCTAGGCACAATAGTGGCTTAAAAACCTTTTTACCCATCTTTCCATATTTTCTTTTGCAAATATTTTAAGACAAAAATCAGCTAAATCGGACCGGCCGTTCTAGAGTTTTAGCGAGACTAACGAACCACGATTCGTTTTTATATATATATAGAAGATATAGTAGACTATCTTGCTACCATCTTCAACCACTTACCTGTCTCCAAAAGCGCCAGTCATTGTGACAAAAGCGTACGGAGTCCAGGCGCAGACGAAAAGGAAGAATATGGTGAATGCAACCTTCGCTATCCTGATCTCGACACTCTTGCCCTGGTCGTCCTTGTTGGCTGCCAGGGACTTGACGTTCATTTTCTTTGCTTGGTCCTTCAGCATGCGCTCATGGAGTCTTACCTTGTTAAAGAAAAAAAGCTGCATCAGTCGTTCTCTAAGGCTCTACGGCCGATGCTTTCGCAAATAATTATTATTACTGCCCGCGACCCTCCTGTTAACAGCCGAGAAGGACACCGGCGGAGTTTTAGTGGGTGCGACCCCACATAGCCCTGCGGCTCCCCCCAGGGCTGCAAAGTACTCGTCAGGAGTTTCCCCGCCTTAAAAAAAAAGTCATCCTGCATTGGCTACAATCTATAATCGTATCGACGAAAGAAGACCTACTTACACACTAGCGCCAAGCTAATCGCAAAAAAAATATGTTTTAATTGGCTGATGTAAAAAATGTGATCCACAAAATTATACTTACACCCTAAAGTATAAAATTTTTCATATAGGGACTTTTAGAATAGAAGTTCGTCCCAGATCCCCATCGAGAAAGTTTTAGATTTTCAAAATCTTTGATTTTAACGTGTGTGGTGTAGTATTGTAGAAATAGCAAATCTAATACGCCATATATTAGCTAAAAATAATTCTTTCACGTTTATTCCTAGGCTGGGCTGAGGTAGTGAAGGGTATTCAGCCGTACCTCTTAGGGCAGTCTGTGCCAATTGGTCCCAGGGGTCTCGTATCCGCTATTTAATACTTCAGACGACCCTTGAGAGAATTGAAACTAAGGTCGGCGAGGGTTGACTCTAACATTTTAGTTTTCGGAATATTAATTTTTCACTAGCTGTCCCGGCGAACTTCGTATCGCGCCTTAAGATTTAAATATAAAAATTTAATTGTTGTTTTTCCTAACTCCCCCTCCATTGTTCCATATTTTTTCACCTTTTAAACCTTCCCTGGACTACAACGAACATTTAAAACCAAAATTAGCTAAATCGGCACAGTCGTTCTCGAGTTTTAGCGAGACTAACGAACCACGATTCATTTTTACATATTATATAGATGATATATATAGTATAGCTTTGGTCTTTTCTACTTATATGAAATCCAGGCCCAGAAACTAGGCCGTCAATAACTTTATTTGGTCCACGAAAAGTTTAGGTACAACTAAAAGAAACTAAGGACTAAAAGAAAAGCCTTCATTGAAAATGTTCCAGGTAGCAACCCTATATATCGAGAGGAAGTGAAAATGTGTAAATTCTTCGCCCCTGTGAAATGTTATGGAAATATTTTATTTCCCTCTTTTTATTCGTAGATTTTCCGATTTTTCCATTATCAGAGATTTCTGTAGATGGTAACAAACAATCAAATATTTTACCTTCGACGAAGCTTTTTTTCAAGAGACTTTTGCAATAAGTATACTTTCTCAAAACCTAATATGCAGCTCTCTCTGCTCAAGCTTTTACTATATGGGTACAGCTATAAGGACGGATACAAACTCTTCAAATATTAAAGATAAAAACACACTCAGATTGGGTAAGCAGTTTTGTCGTTAATCGTGAACAAAAGAACAGACAAATTCTTTTTAACACCGACCTTAATAATATTGTACATATGTAATATGTAGGTAAACCTGTTATTTATTAAAAGTAAAAGCTAATATTAGTAACATATTTGATGTATATAATTTTAGACTAGATGTCACGTATTTCCAAACAACAAACCAGATAAGTAAGTACACTTCCAGTAAAGCTACTTAAAATTTTCTGTATTTTCATGAGTAATACGAATAGAATAAAAATATGTAACTATTAAGACAATTTAAAGAAACGATCAAATCTTAATCGAATAAAGTTTATCGTAAAATTTTCCATCTAGCCGTTTTCCATTTTCATCCCCGTTACGGGACGCGCGAGTCGGCGACCCACATTGGAACGCATTGTATCGGACGTAGCGACCAATAACCGGGGTGGAGCGTGACCACAGAAATATTTACCCCAGGCACATTAATAACCCCGTGCGGACTATTTAGTCGCTAGCTTTGTAAACTTGATACGTTGTTGCATGCTCCTTACTTTTATTGCTTTTCCAAAATATTAATTTTAGTCTCGAACTTTTATTTTTCAGGACACTAAGCCCTAAGCAAGTCTCCTGTCAGTAGAGTTAATGGTTGGTTATGATCCTAACAACTTTATATAAGTACTTACTCGTAGGGTGCTTGTTAAGTGCAAAGGTGGTATGTACTAGTAACCTTTTGTACACCCACGTTGTAACAACTCATGCAAAACTAAAAATAAATTACTTGGTTTGGTTACAATAAAGCTGCCTGTGTAGAATAAAATTTACTAAACAAATAAAATCTACTTTAGAACATGTACTTACTTAGTAAAAATTCGTTCATTCGACCTGTAAAATACGTATAGCTCCGACCCAGAGCGGGAGAAAGAGCAAAGTTTGTCGCGATAGGCCCGCGGCTGAAATATTCTGAACACTGCTGTAGGACCGTGCGCTACATTATTCGCAAATACTAACATTATGTTCCTTACATTGTGTTTGTTTCACGATAAATTCACAATTTCTTGCAGTGGTAACATGACGAAAATTTTGTCGACTTTGTCGTATCTATCTGTCACTTTTGTCGATCGTCTCCATACATTTTCCCGCATTCAAATGTCAAAAGCGATTAAAAGTGACAGTTAAATTCGACAAATAGTCCGTCATGCTGCGGGGGCTGCAGTGGTAACATGACGAAAATTTGTCGACTTTGTCGTATCTATCTGTCACTTTTGTCGATCGTCTCCATACATTTTCCCGCATTGAAATGTCAAAAGCGATTAAAAGTGACAGTTAGATTCGACAAATCGTCCGTCGCGCTGCGGGGGCTGGATTATATTATTATATCCACAATTTCAGTATTATTATTATATTAGGATCTATGGTATTTATTGTAATGATATTCCTGTTTTTAATAGTCAATATTTGTTTTATGAAACATTGACTTACTAATGAAATAAAGTACCTTACTAGTTTTGTAGTAAAATTTGATGGGTACAAAGTCTAGATATAAGGCAAACATCGTGAAAGTAGGAAAAACCTATAGGCAGCTGGAACAAATATAAAATTATAATCTTTTTACCCATATATTAAGAATGTCAAAAAAGTGGATCAATCTTTTTATGGTATCCTCTTAAATGGTATTTTATTAGGTCTATCATAGAGCTGTAAACTATTGACAGATATTCTTAATTTATCAAAGTTAAGATAATACTTACATACGTACAAAACTTTTGCTTCTTATCTGTTATCCTGCTTCGTGGCATAAATATCAGAATGCTTTGCCGATGTTTCAAGTTCCAATTTAAACAAAAGTTTGGAAAAAAGCAATTGTAAGAATTAACTGTCTGGGTACTATTTATAGGTAAGTAACTTATGTTAGTTTGATTAATCTCAACCAGATAGAAGTTTACCTTAGTACTCAGTTATTACTGAATAGAAATAGAGGAGAAAAGAACCCATGAGGTCCATTGGTTAAATCGTCTTCAGTGAATCACAGTAAAATAATTAACTCTACTTCAAAGAACCGTGCTGGTGAAATAACTCGGACCCGAGTATCGGATTCCCGTCCGCCGAGCAGCCTAGCCCCTCTGATAGGATATACTGATTAAATACTACACAGAAAAAGAAAAAAAAACATTATTCTTTACTTCAATGGATTCGAATAACCATTTTTTTTAATTAAGTTCATTAAACGAAAAGTTTTGATGAGATTTTAAACAGACTGCATTTGATTCTTAAAAATAACTTATATTTAGCTTGTTTTTTCCGAGGAATAAATTTTACGTTAGGTATTATAAATTTCGTCGACATAATATTGTAGGCACGATGTAACTATGTTGTAGATAGGTACGACGGCGGTGGCACAAGAAAATAAGGATTCTTTTAGAAATACTTACAGCACTAAACAGCTGCGAGTAGAAATAGCAGATCAGGGCCATGGGGATGCAGTAGCTCCAAATGAAAATGCAGCCGACAAACACCTTCGTGTCCTGGTCGTCCGTGAAGTAGTCGAATGAGCAAGTTGTCAGGAATCCCTCTGAAAGATATCATCAATCGATAAATGATCATCATTATCAACATCATTTGTTTTTTAGATTTTCGAATTGTAATAAAAAGAATTATTGATGATAATGCCTAGGGTGCCCTATTTGGTATTAGGTACTTACTATAGAATTATAATCTTATTTTGAGTTGCTTTGCTATTAAGTATTTAATTTGATCGATTTGGGGTTGAATACGGAAACTTATGTGTTGTGTATACGTGTAAAAATAATCATGAACCGCGAGCGACCCTTTTTATAAAAAAATGCTGAGTCATAGGAACTCTTCAGCGAAGGGCAAAGAGTACTGGAGCATGCAAGTCATGGCGTTGATGAGAGAGAATCTACGCAATAATATGAACAGTACAATATAGGGCCTATAATATAATTTTCTGGGTTTCAAAGCTTACAGAATTAAGCCATATTAAAAGTAAGGTTTTGGTTTGATCCATACAACTTTACTCAAACACAAGTTTCACAATCCTAAAGTATTACCATACCACTAAGTTCAAATATTTACTGTGGTATTACAATAAAAAAACTTCTAATCTTTTTTTATTTTAATGCACATTCTTACAGAAGCTCATTAGAGCAAGCAATAAAGGAGAATGACTGATTAAACGCATCAATTTGCCACCAAATTGCGTGCATCCGTCGTCGCCAGGAGATTGGCATTGTCTTCCTAAACTTGCCTACGCAAATTGCCGCCCAATTTGTTGACTCATCAATGCAAACATTCGCCGCACAATAGGGACCGTTGGTACCGGGCGCTGCAGTTTGCATTAAACCCGGTTTCTGGCACAAATTGCCTTTTTAAGGTAAAACAAGAGTTTCAACAATAAAAAAAGTTTTAAACCAGCTTTTTGATCGACATGTACAGGGTTTTGAAAATGCAATCATTATAGTCAGTTCATCGTGCCCATGTTACGTACGTATTATAAAGAACATTTTGCTAAATAAAACTGCACCTTCTATTGAACCATGGATAAATTGACATGGATTTTCTCTGGGTAGCTAGTAGATTGAGACTAGTGGCATGAACTTCTGAAATATGGTTCATATCATAGAGGAGAGGCATCAAATGCCTCGAAAATTAGCCGACTCAAAATCGGAATACGTAGCTTCAATTATTATTATTATTTATAAAATTCTGATTTGTATTATAATTAGAGCTTTTAAAGTAACTGACCTGGTACAAACCTTCCCCATATTCTAAACAGTGGCAGCACTGTGAATGGGATCGTCCAGAGCCACGAGAAAATGATCAGCAGAATAGCTTGCACCTTGTTTATTCTTCCGTCTAGGGGACAGGAGATAGTTCTGTTGATGGAAATTCATTTCTATTTAATTTAACAAAGTCTTCAAAACACGTTTTTTTACACGAAATATGGGACTAAGTAAGTAAGCGTAAGCAACTCAACTCATGATGCCATAGAGCATGAAAACGCACCTTAATAAAGGATGCCGCTGCCATACTAAGCTCGTCAACACCAGGCTGAATGCAGCGACGGTTGAGTGATGGAGTGAATATTGTAATAGAACAATCAATAAAAGCCTACCCGAAAGGTGCCTTCATCCCTATATAATATACTGCTAATGTAAGAACAATGTTTTAAGTGATAATCAATCGCGACGACTTCAAAGAACGCAGTTGGATTTAGGAGGCTGATCGTGTTTTGAGGGGGCTTCTCAGAAGGCATCTTAATAAAACGAAGTCATTGCTCAACTTAGCGCTCTAACTTTTGTAACCCTTAGTTATTGCAGAAGATTAACTTAACTTACTTGTATCTATCAAAAGCGATGATAGCATTACTAATAGCTCCGCCGATCCCAGACAAGGATCCCAAAGCTGCATAGATATCGCAGCCAAGCTGGTAGCCGACGAGCCGCTGCTGGAAGGAGTTGATGATGAGCAGCGGCATCTCCAGCATCATCATCAGGTCGAAGAGGGCCAGGTTTATGACGAACATATTGCTTGGACTTCTGAGGGATTTTGATCTGTACAAGAAAAATTTGGTTTAAATTAACTAGAGATCAAATTTCACAATTATCTCGCAGCTGTCTTCATTATACTTTCTCATAAAAACATAAATATAATATTTTTTTATTCAATATAGGATACAAGATATCTCTTATTGAAAGTCAATTAGACTACATCTAATCCAATTGCTATTGATACCTTATTTGGTAAAGAATCCTATACTGTGAGAGGCGAGGTAGTTCAGGGTGCCCACCAATTGGCACAGCCAAACAAATGTTTGCCTTGCCTTATGACAATGGTCGCCTGAAGAGGCCTCCAAACGAGCCCTCCTCTGTCAAATGATTCTCCTCCCTTTCGCAATGATTTTACAGCGTAGAGAAGAAAGGGGTAACAAACTCTACTCTACAATTTATCTCTCTTTTTTTTTGTTCTTTTGTGACATTACAATAAAATTAGGCGACAATAAACCAAATGTCCAGAAAAGACTACGATTATATAGTTATATAAGCAATACAAAATAAAAACAAAAATACAAAATTAATTTATTTATACAAAAGTTATCCTAGTAGAAGTAAATAATAAATTTTATATTCATGGCAAAATTAACAAATAAAATCAAACTGAAAAAATTGGTTTCCTAGGTTCAATGTTCCCACAATTTTCAGCTGAACTTTATCAGGAAAGTTGGACGGGCTCCCTCGCGACCCGCGGCCGATGGCGTGTCGTTTAATGAAATTAATTAAATCACAGAGTGACGCCATGTCGCTGGCAGGACGTTGTTTCAGATTGTTTCCGTTCAAGTAGAGTTTTAAGATGTTATAAAATTAATTAGATTAGAGACAAAAACAAGAAGATTTCAAGATTTCTAGAAGACGGAAAATTTAGTTTTAAGAATAAACTGAACGAAATATTTTATTTGTAGGTAAGTAGGTTTTATATTATTATTATTTTTTTTCAGATAACCGGTTTTTTTTACTGTATTGTATGTATTGTCAATATTTTTTTTTGTGCCTATTAATAAAGTATATTTCACAGAATAAACTTTAAATATTAGTTTAGTTCAAACTGTGAAATAGCTATTTTGTAGCTTGAAATTGGTTGTGTTGTGTTTTAAAAGTTCAAAATAATCAAATATGAAACCTTTCTTTAGCTTCTAAATATAATATTCGTTTTTTTTTGTATAAAATAAGGATCTGCAGCAGCGTTACGATTGTGTTCATAATTAAGGTGGCATGAGATAATTATAATAAGACTGTTATAAAGCAGCAAATAAAAAGAATCAGTAAACTCACGTGCTAAATATCCAAACAACAATGCCGTTCCCAGTAAGAGAAGTCAGCATCAAACTTGTGTAAATGAGGGCCAGACCGTAGTGCCAGAACTTGTTGACGGCCGGGAAGTTTCTCCAGTGCTCGTGTACGAGGTCCTGGTGTTCTTCCGGAATGTTCCAGCCCAGCATGTGCTCCACAACCTCTTGGGAGACCCTGTGAAAAATAATAAGTGCTGGTATATAATTTACAAAAGAAGCTTTTAAACAATTCTGGTGGGAAGGTTTTTGATGAAGGATATTTCTGATAAAAAGTTTGTTGTAATATATTATGAATTGACCGTGTTATTATATAGCTTTATTGTATATGTTATGTAAAGAAGATCAAGTCTTCATACTTACATCTTCAACGGCTCGGCCATAATTCCTATCTCGTCTAAAGTAAAATTGGTCGCCATTTTGTCACCCTTCCAACAAAATGGCGGAAAAAAGAAAAACTATTATCTCAGCTAAGGCAACATTAAATTTAAGTGTTAACTGTGTATTATGGGTTATCTATAAATTGTTTTAAAAAATAAAATTATAACGAAGTGAGTAGTTCGACCCAAGTCGCTTCTCACTTAAGGGACGGTCTCAACCGCTCACTTTTATATATCGGTCAAATAGTGCGTGATCGTTAATTTCTTAATTAAATAAAAATAGTAAAGCTTCTGTTTCATTTGGTCAAGCGTGACTGATACTAATTCAACCAGCCGTTCCCAATCTGCTTAAGGATTTAATTGAGTTTGACATTATTTATTGACGCAAATAAGACATAAGAAAATGTACCTTACAGCTGTGTATTTGTTTTTAGAGAGTCAGCTGCCGAGTTATTCTTACGATTTTCACATTTGTGAGTGAGATCTGAGATTGCATAGCTTTGTACGAGCTGCACAACTGATCTGAAACTGAAAAACATATAATATAAAAATATTTTTGAAATGTTCTAAACTTTTTGAAATGTGTTAATTATAATATACTTACTTTATGAAACCTATCAGCTATTATTTAACATATTTTCTGTGTATAAGATTTATTCATTAACAGTTTAATATGCTAATATGTTACAGAACGTGTATGTTCAGTAACATTGGTTTTATCATTGAAAGCAGGTAATTTAACGGAAAGCCTGAAGGTTGAAACATTGAATGCTTTTTAATCTGAAAGGTTTTCTTTAGTAATAAAACGGATTTATTGGGATAGGAGTCGAAGGTCGAAATTTTACAAATTAAGGATACTTAAGTATACTTACTTAATTTAATAGAGAGAAAAAAATACAACAAAATAATAGAAAACTTTTTAACTACGGTAAAAATAACTTAATAAGTAGATATTGCGCAGATTTAGGTAAGTATACTTTTGTTACGATAGTCCATTGTTGCGGTCCTTGGTAAAGAACTAGTAAAAAACGAGCATCTAGTATCAACATATTTACCTATCAGCATTTTTTCATCCTCAATCAGATCAGTGGCTTGATATTTTCATCATAAAAATCTCGGTTTGTAGGTCGTGGGCCGTATTCCACTCACGTCCGCCGCCCTGACGCCAGAGATCAGTCATAGTCAGGGTTAGTGAGTTAGTCTTGAACTCTCTAGATGTTTTGGAGTATAATATTCCTAGTCCTAAGTCCTTTGACTGACTCTCAAAATCAGGTAATGACTAGGATTGATAGCGTCACACGCTTACGGTGATGCGGCAGCGTCGATGAATGGTACAGAAAGAACAGCACTTGCTTGAATGTATAATTCTCGAAATTAAGATAAAATTAACTGGCTCGAAACACCTCTACAGCTAGCAATCTTTTAATTGACGACACACTGTCTTTGTTTCTAAAAAAAATAGTTTTTGTAAAATTATGAAAGTTATCACTATTTTTTTTAATAAAACAAGTGATAGCCCTAGCAGGGTCCTAGAACACCCAGAATTGAGCCAGCTTCTGATTGCTTGCGTTTGGGTGAACAGAGGGTTTTTGAAGAGGGTTTTGTAAAATTGCTTTTTTATAAAACCATTGGCAGTACGACAAGAAAGATTAATTACTAGCGACCCTACTGAGAAGCTGGGTAGCCGGTGCCGCTCTGGTTCAAAAATTTGTTTCACGATATTTGATTCTTGATCTCATAAATAAAATGTTTATTTTGGCAGTTGATTGTAGATAGTAGTTGGCAAAATTAGTTTTAGGACTTGTGTAATTACTTATTAATTTTTAATATAAAATAAATACTTAAGACTCATAAATAATTTATGTCCACAAAAGCTATTCTGTTAATTTCTGTACAGTTAGATAGTTACAAAAATTCTGTACTGTACAGCAACCGAATGAAGGTGAAGTTTAAAAACTAAAAATAATAATTAAACCATACCATATCTCATGTTGTTGTTACAAAGTAACAGACCACAGAGTATGATTAATGTACTGTTGTGTGTACAGAGTGTGGACACTTCACAAACATACCTCTGTGTGCAGCGAACTGAAACAAACTTGGTCCATAACTCAGCGTCCCGTAACAATGCTAGGCGTAGACAGTACAGTTATTACAAAATAAAAACCAGGTAGGTAAAATTTAGGTAAAGAGAGAGAAATAAGACGGACTAAATTGATTGTTTCAAGCCCACACGTAACTACCGATCGTAATTGATGAAACTAAACTATACATATGGACACTTAGATATCAGAATAGCATATAAGAAAGGCATATGAAAATATCTGTATAATAGGAGTGTACGAAGTTCACCGGGTCAGCCAGTGGATACATTTACTTGTATTTGAGTCAAATGCATAAATTTCAAGCAAGTGTTCCGGCCGGCCGTGGAGGGCAAGCAGCTTGCCAACGCCACGCAGCTGCGGCGGCACAAATCATATCGGACCTAACCCCTGACTAGACACTCTGGTTTGTTGGAGACAAAATATTACAAGCATGTTATCAACGGTTCTTTGAAAAAAATCGTACTTTTACTGTACCTACTAAGGTACGTTTTTTTAAATCTTATCATCGAAGAACCCATATTTACCCACAGAAATAGGTACAGTGGCGGTCTAGGACGGCCACTGTTTAAATCTGTCAAGATTTGTCTATGGAATCGCGCGGCTTAGACTGTATTACCAAAGAACAAGAGCTATTTTGCAATACAGAAAAACCGAAAGTGTTACGCCGTCCTAGACCGCCATGTACCTAGTACATACAACATATATCAAATTAGAATTAAGTTTGCAAAGTTTGATAAAGTTTTAAAAACATTTCAGAAACTAATTAATAATAATAATAATAACACATCACACTCAGAGCCCCTAACTAGGAAGAACCTGTATCTTGGGTGCCCGAAACACACACAGAGACGAACATTACACCCAGACCGGAAACAAACATCGATATTCATAATATCAATATCCGCTCCGCCCGGGAATCGAACCCGGGTGCACACGCTTACTCAGTCCACATCACTGCCAACTGAGCCACGGAGCAGTCAAACTTACTTACCGTGCAAATAAGTGAAAACTAGTGCACACGTTTATACTTTATACAGTCTGTATTTATGCAATAAGAAAAAGGAGATAGTAAAATAAAGTCCAGTAAAATGCAAAAGAGGAAGAACAAAGGGAAGCGGTGCAGGGAGGGATCCTCTTTGCTATATGGAGTGGTACTACGAAGGAGGGAAAAAATAAAGAAAACTTAAGAGCATTGAAGATATTTTTTTACTTCGTTCAATAGGCGGAAAAAGACTTTATTGCCGATCTACTTCGAGAAAATGGAGCAGACCTTTAAAATCAATTTGAATAGGTTATAGGTTAGATGAGTGTGAACCCGTGAGATGAATGATAGTATATAGGTATAAGTAGTACGTGTGTATTTAAATTGTTATAAAATTAATACCAATGACAAAGATCGATGGATCTTAAAAATACAGAATTGCTGGATGCAATGCTTAGGTACAAATTACATTTTTATAAACCGAGGCCTTTCCTCGATTTTTAGTAATTTCGCTTACAACATCAGCCACAATGTATAAAGTAAGTACATTTATATCTAAAACGATACGACACATCATTATAATGAAGAAAAAAAGTAAAGAACGATGTTATGATAACCCTTCTCCTCGCATTTATTCAGTCGAGCGACATGAATCGTAGTTTTAGGTTTTCTTTCACGCTTATTGAGCTCGCCGGGAGTAATGGAGTGAGTTACTGTTACTTTATTTATTCACTAGTCGACCCGGCGAACTTCGTACCGCCTAACCTATTAATTTTTTGTGCATGTTTTGTACTTACTTATAAACCTTCCTCTTGAATAACTCTATCTATTAAAAAAATCCGGATCAAAATCCGTTGCGTAGTTTTAAAGATTTAAGCATACATAGGGACAGACGCGAAAAGCGACTTTATTTTATACTATGTATATTGATATTGATAAAAACCTTAATTCCGTCTTCAGCGGGGCTGAAAAGATAAACTCTAACAAACTGAACTAAGTAGAGCTCGAAAGAGCCGTGGGGTGGGTGGCCCGGAGTTTTAAAACTTATAATGACATTTGAATGTCCTGAGTGAGCGGGGGCGCAGAAAGCTGTGGAAGTGTCGATGACGACACAGGTTGGATTTTTTTAAAATTGGTATTAAATATTAACCGCGTTATTCATAAAAAGTTAAAGAGCATTTGGTTATTTATTTGACGTATGTCAATTTAGACTGGATTACGTATTTACTATACAACAAACTATAGAAGTAGACCTCCAGTTAAGCTACTTAAAATCTACTGTATCTTTATGAATAATACGGTAAGACTTTAGCACACGCAAAAAAAGGTAATTTTCAGGATTTATAAACAAAAACTAAATTCACAATAAACTAATCAATTGAATCCGATAGATTGAACAATACAAATAATATTTCAAATGAAAATTAAATGAATAAATTTTAGTAAGTAGATATACAACAAAGTACTAGTTACCTATTTTTTTCAAGTTTAGCAATTTGGAGCACTAATAGGTTCCAATAAATATAAGTGGATTCCAATAAACGAGCCTCATTCAATAATTATCTGTGTTTTATAATGACAACGTATTGAAAAGCAATTATGTAACGTAAATAAACGCAAAATTACGCTATTTAGAACCTGAAAACACTCTACATTGTATAATTTAAAATTACTAATAAGTAGGTAATTTACGGGTGAATATTCAGAACGGCGATATTCAGCTGACTCCTCTGGCAGTTTTCAAATTTAGTTTTTTTGAAATATCAGTTAACTTTTATGAAAGTATGCCTCATTAGCTTTAATATTTTCGATTGGGCACCATTTTTGGACCAGGCCTTTGAATAATTGAGTTTTTAAGTTTTTGGTCCAGAGCAATCAGAAAAGTGCTTCCAGAGTAATCACAACACTAAATTTATTTGAGTTTTAGTAGTTTAATCTTCCAAAAAAAAGCTATTTATCATACATGAACTAGTTTTTTTAAAATGAAAATACCGAAACGAGACTTAGTAATACATGTCCTCCCGACAAGTTATACGGTAAATTAATTTCATTGAAGCACAATAGGTGGCTCCACTAGTATTAACGCAAAACAGTAAATAAAATCATTTTTCAAAATAACAAAATTGCTATAGAAATTTGTATGTAAATGTTCATAAAAAAATATTTTTCGGCAAAATAATATAAAAACATGCGCCAAGAAGAAAATTAAAAAAAAAATATGTTTTTTAATTTAGTCTTCGAATCTTATTTAGCACTAGATGGTGCTTTCACATTTGCGGGTAAGCGACATCTAGTGTTAAATATGGTTATGTTTACGTCCTACTTGTATAGTTTTTCTGCCTATTGTATTGCATTATACAACAATATTGACATCAATATTTAACTGACTTGTGGATCAATGGGTAATGAAGTAGAATGCGATTTGGAAGCTCCGGGATCGATCCCTGACACAGGCGAACTGTTGCTGTATCTATTCTATTCTATTTTTTTTTCCGATTTTAGGAATTTCGTCTGTTTTTAGAGGGCTTTTTTTGATAAGGTTTGTGGGGTACCTATTTTAATCGACTGAAACTAAAATAAGCGCTTAGAATTAGAAGGTTCCGATAGTACTTACTGCACGTAGTTCTGCATGTATGTATGTATTTTTTTTAAGGTTTTTTATAAGTATTTGTTAGTAAGTAAGTATTCTTTGAGAAACAAAAAAAAAACGTGGAAACATTTAATTTGGATTTATTGGGCCGTTTCGGAGATAAGTGCCTTTGACAGATAGACGGACATACATACGGACGGACAGAAAATTCATATAATAAGGTCCCCATTGAGATGCTCGGCCCTGATTTAGCAGTGGATCGGAGTCTTGCTGCTTCCTGCAACTTTCTGCGCCCGCCCCGCGCGCGATTTAGAGGAAGCGGCTTTTCGCCCCTCGCCCCTCGCCCCGGCACAGCGCGGGCGGCCGGCAGCGGCCAGCGCCCGCGCGCAGCGTTCGAGCACTCGGAACGATACCTACTCGGGCGCTGAGTGCGGGCGGGTTCGTTCGGAAGAGAGTAGAGACGGTAGACTTGGGGCCGTTGCACAAATGACAAGGCGCAGCGCAGATAATTTTTCAATAGTAAACTATTTAGGACTTCTCGTTTTCGTTTTTAAATTAATAATAATCGCGTTTCTGCACGCTACATTTCGCATTTAAGCATGTAATTTGTTAATTGATTTCGGATTATTATACATATTTCAAAGACGAAAAAGCCAATATTAGGATTAGATACCTAGATTAACAGTTAAAAATGTTCTGCGCTGCTCTTCGCCATATGTGCACCGGACCTTAGTTTGTGCGTATTTAGATAGTATGCACAACACAAGCCAAACGAAATGTGTGGCTAAAGAATGAGCTATCAAATTCACATTTATCCCCGCACGAGTTAAAGATACGACAATGAGACAAATTTTAGCTTTGGCCATAGCGGCCCACTATAGCTAGATCCGGTGAACTGACGTTTTGCTTCAGATTTGTATTATACCTACGTATTTATGTCTTGGTTTTTATTTAATTACTACATTGCATCGGAGAAGAGAAAATCGTAAAGTAAACAAATGACCTCAATGCCTCACCGTTACCTACTCACCTTTCATTCCTTCATTGTTTCATTGCCTACAATACTGATATTATGTATGAATGTCACATAGGTACTTACTCTACTATTTTATTTCTACTACGAACGACCTTGAATAGCTCGGCGAGCAAGGTTGCAAATATTGTTTTTTTAACGAGAGAAAGCGCCATCTTTATTAGCTCTTTGCTTCGTCCGTCTTGCAAGTTGATGAAAATAGCCCGAACTCACTAGATGTCGTTACAAATATATTTTATTATAGCACCGCTAAAACTGCCCGAGCTTAGATGTCGCTACTATCTATGCAATTTATGAGGCAGTGAAAATAACCCGAACAAAATAGCCCGAAAGAGCGTTTTAAAAACAAAGTATGGGACGAGGCCTCTGTACTGGTTAAGTATTATATACTCTGTGGTAATACCAAGTTGCGCGATATTCTAAAGATGTTATTGTATTCTCACTCAATTTCTCATCATATTTTCAATAAGTTATATTTATGCTTACAAACATAATCATCAGCATCTGCTTAAAAGTGGTCCATACCAACTGGTATTGCGTCCTGCTCTTGCTCATATTTCTTTGAAATTGCAACACTTTTTGTGGACCATGAATAGCGCAGTGCCAGAAATCAGTTAGGGATTCATTGACATGAACACGCAGGTTAGGTGAGGATTGCCAAAAAAATTACCGGACAAGTATTCAAATGCAAGATACAAATTTTGGAGGCCTATTAGAACTGTGAAGACTTAGATAATTTATTCCACACAACTTTTGAGGCCATGCTGCCTACTGGAATGGCATGTATCATTGTGGAATAGTAGAATGCCTAAGAGCATGTTTGTGGTCAGTGCAGCGTCAATTTACGTGACACATAACCATGGTCATCACAATAATGTCGATAGACCGCAGGAGTTTTGGGGTCTTCATTTCAAAATCTCCCGTAATAATCTAATCCTATTTGGTAATTCTCATGTAATTCAGTGTGCGTTGTTGCTGGTCTTAAGATCAGCGAAGCTGATATAAATGCTCTAGCTTAAGTTTGGCTGGCTAGGCTGGTCAGTGATTGTCATTTACGGTATAATGCTCCTGCCTAGAGCTTTACAAGAAAGCCTTTGATTTGTATTTTATTTGATTAAGGATAAGTCAGTGCTGCAGTATCTCTAGCAGGGCCAAGTGGACTATAGTAGCTATAGCGAAGTGTCAATGTTTTTGTAAATGTAATTTTGACTTCAGACAAAGACCGCGCAG
Source organism: Euspilapteryx auroguttella (assembly GCA_951802225.1). Classification (NCBI taxonomy): domain Eukaryota; kingdom Metazoa; phylum Arthropoda; class Insecta; order Lepidoptera; family Gracillariidae; genus Euspilapteryx; species Euspilapteryx auroguttella. The sequence continues at coordinate 4,514,212 of OX637648.1, read as the reverse complement.
GATATCAGTACAATGCTGGATGACTTTAGCTAGATTCTCAACATGGACAAAACCAAAATTATTTTGAACGCCCATTTCAAATGCTCCTGTTAATATTGGAGTCTGTACGTTCACTCGAAGAGTAGTCGACGAATACGTAGCCAAACTATTCAACCAAGTTGGTCCAATATTAAGAGGGCGATGGGTAAGCCTTGCTACATATTTTCCTCCATATTACCATAAGCGAACCCATTACCGTTCGCCATATCAGGCAGGCTCAAGACAAGAGTCTACGAACAACGTGTAATTCCTGTGATGACTTACCGGACCGAGACATAGTTCACTATGGGCCTAATCAAAAAGCTTAGCAGTCACTCTAAAGGGCTATGCTTGAAATTTTCCAGCATAATCCAATCAGAAAACTCCCACGTAGCCAAAATTAAAAATAAAAGTTCTCGATTGGCGCCCGACCGCGCAATGCAAGATGTGATTAGGCCTATTTTGACTAAAATAATAATTATGATGATAACAATAGGTTTGACATCTGATTTTCAGGTTAAAAATGCAAAACTGCTGAAAATTGCTGATTCCTATGGTAAAAAAACAGAGATATCAGACCATAGGAATCATTAAATAATCATAAAGTGATCCGTCCAGCTTAAACGGGGTAGAATAGAAAACTAGGTATTTTATGAAGAACACCCAACTATACATGCCATACAATATAATCTTTAGAAATGACATAGCTATTTTATAACATAAGATAAACATTGCAGAGTAATCAGAGTGACCACTGAACCACGATCAGAGCAATCAGATATTTGGCATCATAACTTCTAAACGGAGCACCTTAGCTAGCAATCACCTCATAGACACTATAAAGCATAGCTTGGGACAGCCCATCCATAAAACTGCTGAGTTCTACATAGCTTAGTTTAACCATGAAAGCGATTGCTGCACGCGCCAGAGAAATCACACGGTACACGCGGACAAATCTCAAGCCTCGATTTATTTCAAAACCAGCTTCAGTAATCAATCAGGGACAATTTATTTGTAATAAACAACTATCTGACTATGCTAAACTGATCTTGAATTTTATATATGTTTGTTGAAAAAAAAGTTATGTAGTCATTTATAGTAAAAAATGGAGCCCGGACGCCCCACAGGAATCAGAATATTCCGGTTTTTTGGACTTTAGGTAAGATTTTAGCGTACTTAAACTATATATTTTTTAATAAACTTTGCGGGCCCAAACAGAATGGAAGCTAAAGTTTGAATCTAAATCTTCAAATTAAAGGTTTCCTTGGGAAGTCACAAAATAAAGCCCCGGACCATGTCCTCCCGACAAGTTATACGGTAAATTAATTTCATTGAAACACAATAGGTGGCTCCACTAGTATTAACGCAAAACAGTAAATAAAATCATTTTTCAAAATAACTAAATTGCTATAGAAATTTGTATGTAAATGTTCATAAAAAAATTTTTTACGGCAAAATAATATAAAAACATGCGCCAAGAAGAAAATTAAAAAAAATATATGTTTTTTAATTTAGTCTTCGAATCTTATTTAGCACTAGATGGTGCTTTCACATTTGCGGGTAAGCGACATCTAGTGTTAAATATGGTTATGTTTACGTCCTACTTGTATAGTTTTTCTGCCTATTGTATTGCATTATACAACAATATTGACAACAATATTTAACTGACTTGTGGATCAATGGATAATGAAGTAGAATGCGATGTGGAAGCTCCGGGATCGACCCTGACACAGGCGAACTGTTGCTGTATTCTATTCTATTTTTATTTTCCGATTTTAGGAATTTCGTCTGTTTTTAGAGGGCTTTTTTTTGATAAGGTTTGTGGGGTACCTATTTTAATCGACTGAAACTAATTTAAGCGCTTAGAATTAGAAGGTTCCGATAGTACTTACTGCACGTAGTTTTGCATGTATGTATTTTTTTAAAGGTTTTTTATAAGTATTTGTTAGTAAGTAAGTACCTATTCTTTGAGAAACAAAAAAAAAACGTGGAAACTTTTAATTTGGATTTATTGGGCCGTTTCGGAGATAAGTGCCTTTGACAGATAGACGGACATACATACGGACAGACAGAAAATTCATATAATAAGGTCACCATTGAGATGCTCGGCCCTGATTCAGCAGTGGATCGGAGTCTTGCTGCTTCCTGCAACTTTCTGCGCCCGCCCCGCGCGCGATTTAGAGGAAGCGGCTTTTCGCCCCTCGCCCCTCGCCCCGGCACAGCGCGGCGGCGGCGGCGGCGGCGGCGGGGCGGCCGGCAGCGGCCAGCGCCCGCGCGCTGCGTTAGAGCACTCCACAGACCAACTAGAGATACTACGTATCAGACGGCCATCTCAGTAATAAAAAAAATTGCCATAGTGAAAGCCGTGACTAGTGATGTATGACAGTTGTTTTATTCTTAATTGTAAGCTTGTATTGGGCAAAGGTCCCCAGCGTATTCAGCCTTCTGTTTTTTTTTCGCATGCTCACCAAATTTTTTTATTTTTCAAATTCTTTAAATAATAATATTAATTTATTCTTGATTCTTGTAAAGAAACTATATGCTGGCGACTTTTAACTATCTTCATAAAAGTGGCATCGCATACTTACCAGACAACCAACAGTTTCTCTACGAGAATTATTACAGTCCTGAAAATAAATGAAACTAAAGCATCATTTGTGAATTTGTATATTTTTGCCCAGTTGTATTCAAATCTTTAATTATTTTACTAGTCGCTTCTTGAATGCACTTGTCTTTTTTGATTTTCTTAATTGGTGAGGCACATCTGAAAAAAATCAAAACATAATTTGAAGAGCAAACAATGTATTTTATTAATACTTCCTAAAAAATACAGAAATATAGTGTTAGAGACTTTTTGATGCGTGCCAGAGTGACAGACAGACAGACATACAGACATTACGGTGACGGATTTATTAATAGTGTAGTGTAGTGTAGTACAAAAGGACGTGCAATGTAGATACTACATAAAAATTATAATAAAAATATATTGTTAGAGGAGATTTCAGGAGATATTATGTATGTATGTTTGTCCGCGATTATCTCGCGTTTGGCTGAACCGATTTTGATGCGGTTTTCAGTAATGTATTTGTTACATTCATGAGAAGGTTTTAGTACCTACTTTAACCGACTTCGAAAAAGAGGAAGTTCTCAGATTATGTTTGTTGCAGTTCGTTGCGGGTCTCTTTTTGTAAAAAAGATTTTTTTTTTTCTCTAACAAACTAGTCCTTCAACGCCTACAACTCGGCACCATAGTAAAACCGCAAAAGACGCCGCCTCCAACACAGGCGGAAGACGACACCCCTAACCGCCTCATTGGTCAGCTGCACTTGCCTATTGAGGAAGTTTACTTACCGGCAAATACAGTAAGTCAACAAGACTAGGAGTAGGTTAGAGTGTAGCCTTAGGGGCGCTATCCATAAAAAAAAACTAAAAATGTTGTATGAATAAATGTATACCCGATAGTGGTACTTTTTTATGATCGAGGCGTATACAGGGCTGAGGGGCTTAATACAAGCACTTTTTGTCCCTCCCTATCGTGTTTTTCCTAAAGTGGCTAGTTTCTGCAAAAATCATCCGAAAATATTTTGGCGACCTCTAACACCGAAAGAAGGCCACGGAGTGGCCGGGTTCTTTGGACGTTATTGATGAGCTTCAGACACACTATCGAAACCCGTTAAAAGATTTTCAACTTCATTTTATTCGGAGTTTGTCCCTATCGGGTATTCCCCCTAAGGTGACCAGTTTCCGGGGAAAACGTCCGGATATATTTTAACGACCTCTAACTCCGAAATGGGGAGAAGGGGTAGCAGATTTCTTTGGACGTTATTGATGAAAATCAGACACGCTATCAAACCCCGCTAAAGGATTTTCAAATTAATTTTTATCTAACTTAGAAAATTATCGATCCATATGAAAAAAAAAAAAGTCCCCATAAGAGTACTTTTTTATGATGGGATCTTGTAAAGGAGTTTAATACAAGCACTTTTTGTCCCTATCGGGAATTCCCTAAAGTGACCAGTTTCCGGGGAAAACGTCCGGATATATTTTGACGACCTCTAACTCCGAAATGGGGCGAAGGGGTAGCAGAGTTCTTTGGACGTTATTGATGAGAATCAGACACACTATCGAACCCCGTTAAAGGATTTTCAACTTAATTTTTATCGGACTTAGAAAATTATCGATCCATATGAAAAAAAAAAATGTCCCCATAAAAGTACTCTTTTATGATGAGATCTTGTAGAGGAGTTTAATACAAGCAATTTTTTTTCCCTATCGGGTATTCCCTAAAGTGACCAGTTTCCGGGGAAAACGTCCGGATATATTTTGACGACCTCTAACTCCGAAATGGGGCGACGGGGTAGCAGAGTTCTTTGGACGTTATTGATGAGAATCAGACACACTATCGAACCCCGTTAAAGGATTTTCAACTTAATTTTTATCGGACTTAGAAAATTATCGATCCATATGAAAAAAAAATTGTCCCCATAAGAGTACTTTTTTATGATGAGATCTTGTAGAGGAGTTCAATACAAGCACTTTTTGTCCCTATCGGGTATTTCCTAAAGTGACCAGTTTCCGGGGAAAACGTCCGGATATATTTTGACGACCTCTAACTCCGAAATGGGGCGACGGGGTAGCAGAGTTCTTTGGACGTTATTGATGAGAATCAGACACACTATCGAACCCCGTTAAAGGATTTTCAACTTAATTTTTATCGGACTTAGAAAATTATCGATCCATATGAAAAAAAAAAAATGTCCCCATAAGAGTACTTTTTATGATGGGATCTTGTAGAGGAGTTTAATACAAGCACTTTTTGTCCCTATCGGGTATTCCCTAAAGTGACCAGTTTCCGGGGAAAACGTCCGGATATATTTTGACGACCTCTAACTCCGAAATAAGGCCACGGAGTGGCAGGGTTCTCTGGGCGATATTGGTCAGCGTCAGCCACACTATCGAACCCCGTTAAAGGATTTTCAACTTAATTTTTATCGGACTTAGAAAATTATCGATCCATATGAAAAAAAAATTGTCCCCATAAGAGTACTTTTTTATGATGGGATCTTGTAGAGGAGTTTAATACAAGCACTTTTTGTCCCTTTCGGGTATTCCCTAAAGTGACCAGTTTCCGGGGAAAACGTAGTAAGTAATCATAAAGCTATTCCTTAAGATGTCCGAGTTATAAGCAAAAAGGGGACCCCATACCCTTAGCCGATCCCCCCATACAACATACTGAACATAGGCAAAACTGCAAAATAGCTGTCATGTCACAAATGATATATAAATAATAAATACCTATTACGAATCCATGTCTTTATTGTTTCTTGTGGTGAGCCGTGGCAACACAGCAAACTCAAAGGTTGAGGGACTTGGAATATCTGAAAATATAAACAAAAAATTATTTATATTTTCTTAATATTATATTTTCTCAATAATTTGTTTGAATATATTAAATTCAAATAGAAAAAAAAACATACCTAATTTAATTGTTTAGAGATGTTCTCTATAATTGGCTCCTTTGGGCTGGTAGCCCTTTCCTGTCTGTAAAAATAAAATTAACATAATTAAAATAAGTCAAATCGCTGCCAATGGTAAATTACCCCTTAAATCCATACCTCCCTAAGGTGTGGCGAAGCTATTGCAACTATGGGAAAAATTTAACTATAATTATAAATTTTAAAACTAATTTATTTTAGTAGTGACATTAAAGAGTTCATATAGAAATACAACAACAATCCACTCATAGTATACTAGGTTACTAAGTCACTAGTAAACAAAACCGGCTCTACCACAAAAACAGTTAAACCAGGTCTAAATCACTAGACTAGGTTTAAATCCCTAATTCGTCAAACAAAATGATGATTTAGACCGGTCTAACTTTTTTGTGGTAACAGGGAACAAGTTTAAAGAAAAAAGTTTACATAAAAATGAAAAACAAAATAAAAATTAAATACTTATTTAATTATTAGCCCTAACAAAAGCTTCTACACAAAGCATAGACCAGTATTATGACATTTAATATTATAGTTAAAGGCTTTTAAAAAAGTATACCAAAATTGTTAGCGGAAGCTTCTAAAAACCTTTTTTTATTTTCAAAGTAAAGTTGTACAAATAGTACTTAAACTATTAATGATCTTAATAAAACATGTTAAAATGCTTCGTTTATAATATAAACTAGCTGTCCTGGTGAACTTCAATCGCTTTTCAATTTTATTAAAAAAATGTAATTGTTTTTATCTTCATTGCATTTTTCAATCTTTTCTCAGGTTTTAAACCTTCCCTGGACTACGACAAACCTTTTAAAAATAAATTCAACATACAAGTAAGTATATAAAAGAACCGTGTTAGTTACACTATTCATAACTCAAGAACGGGTGAACAGATATTATGGCTTTGGGAGGTAGATTGAAACCTGGAGCAGGGATATTTTTCTACTCTGGTACCTATTACAACATGTATTATCTACCAAACAGTTAATTATTCCCAAGATATCTTACCTTATGGGTAACAGCGTAGGAAAGACGGAACGACGACCCACGAGGTAGTATTTCGAAGTGAAAAACCCTTTTGAAGTGTCTTTCACTATCAACAAGCTTGGAAAGCGGTCAGTGGGTCGTATTAGGTGGAAAACTGTTCAGTTGATACTTTAGTTCATCACGATTTAGCCACAGTAACTAGGTACACTTTTTGTCTTTTATCACCGCACGTTAAATGGTACAAAATAGCGTCCTGACGCTTTTTATGCAATCACAGCACTACGTAGTCATATTCAGAAGCATTTTTCAGAAGTTAATACAGTTAAAAGTCGAGATTACAAGCAGAAAAAGCTTTTCAAATCAAACAAAACTTCTGCAAAGCAAAACAAAGATGAAATGAAACAAAGACAAAGAAGAAGGATAAAGGGCCTATTACATTTCTCCTGAATAAGTCTCTGAATTAGCAACCTAATTAGGTAGGTTTCTTTTTAGGAAACTTAGCCAGCGTAGTTTGCAATCACACCTTTCCTTAGTCAGTCGCGATCTAAGCTTAGTGTTGCCACTTTAGTGGATTATCCACAAAATCTGGTGGTTTGGTTGGATTGGAACCCCCATTTAGTGGCATTTTTTTGTATTTAGTGGCTATTGGTTTTTTAAGCGGATTATGAGAATTATCTTAAAATAGAAAAAAAAACGACTATTTAACCATATTTTTTACTTTCAAAATGCAAATCTATATATTTTTTTCGACGGGGTTAATTTCTATTTTATCAATATATATAAAACTCTTCCGTTACTGACTGACTGACTGACTGACTGACAGACAACGCAGAGCCTAAACTATTGGGCGTAGAAAGCTGAAAATTGGCACGTGGGTTCCTTGGGGGGTGTAGGTGAGCACTAAGAAGGGATTTCCCGAAATTCCCGCGGGAACGAGAAAAAACGGGATTTTTGTGTTATGAGAAATCTGCGCGGGTGAGACCGCGGGGCAGCCTCTAGTTTTTAATAAAGCTTAAATTAATTCTCGTATGAAAAAAACCATCACCTACTTAGATCAGTAGATCGCTATACCTCCCTCACCTCACCTAGTCCTCATTTACTAGGGTTAATTTCGTTTACTCGCGCGTGAGGAATGAGGTAGGCGAGGGACCTGAGGCCTACGTTGCGTTGTTTATTTTCTCGAGGGAGTGAGGGCGTGAGGCGTCGTTAAAACACAATCCTAATGCCTCACGACGCCTCACTCCTCACGAGCCCGCTAACGAGTTCTATACGAGGTACACAGGTGTACTCACTCACCTTTCTGTAACGAGCCCCCTCAAATGAGGGAGTAAGTCTTCACTTGAGGAACCTTATCTGGTGGATTGCTATTTTATCCAGTTGGCAACACTGGAGCTAGGACGTCTTTGTTCTAAATCGGTAGCTAAATCGGATGCTAGCTCTCTAAATGCAATTACACTGTCCTGAATCAGGTCAGGACTGACTGAAATCAGAGACTGATTTAGGAAAGGTGTAATAGACCCTTATAACAAGCCAAAATGGCCGATGGCCGGCTTTTCAAACCAGCCAATCACAAGCAACGTGCCTGTCATACATGACCAGTTTCAAGATGGCGCCTATGGCTAGCGTTTCGATAGTAGGGTTAAACGGCCGCGGAGCACTCGTCGATACCTACTCGGGCGCTGAGTGCGGGCGGGTTCGTTCGGAAGAGAGTAGAGATGGTAGACTTGGGGCCGTTGCACAAATGGCAAGGCGCAGCGCAGATAATTTTTAATAGTAAACTATTTAGGACTTCTCGTTTTCGATTTAAATTAATAATAATCGCGTTTCTGCACGCTACATTTCGCATTTAAGCATGTAATTTGTTAATTGATTTCGGATTATTATACATATTTCAAAGACGAAAAAGCCAATATTAGGATTAGATACCTAGATTAACAGTTAAAAATGTTCTGCGCTGCTCTTCGCCATATGTGCACCGCACCTTATTTTGTGCGTATTTAGATACTTACCGTCTTATTCATAAAGATACAGTAGATTTTAAGTAGCGTTACTGGAGGTCTACTTCTCTGGTTTGTTGTATGGTAAATACGTGACATCCACTCTAAATTGACATACGTCAAATAACTAAAATGCTCTTTAACTTTTTATGAATAAGAGGGTTAGTATGCACAACACAAGCCAAGCAAATGTGTGGCTAAAGAATGAGCTATCAAATTCACATTTATCCCCGCACGAGTTAAAGATACGACAATGAGACAAATTTTAGCTTTGGCCATAGCGGCCCACTGGTGCTACCTACTACAATGTGATTTTTATCCTATAGCTAGATCCGGTGAACTGACGTTTTGCTTCAGATTTGTTTTATATTATTTATGTCTTGGTTTTTATTTAATTACTACATTGCATCGAAGAAGAGAAAATCGTAAAGTAAACAAATGACCTCAATGCGTCACCGTTACCTACTCACCTTTCATTCCTTTATTGTTTCATTGCCTACAATACTGATATTATGTATGAATGTCACATACTTACTTACTCTACTATTTTATTTCTACTACGAACGACCTTGAATAGCTCGGCGAGCAAGGTTGCAAAATGTTGTTTTGTTTAACGAGAGAAAGCGCCATCTTTACTAGCTCGTTGCTTCGTCCGTCTTGCAACTTGATGGAAATAGCCCGAACTCACTAGATGTCGTTACAAATAAATTTTATCTTAGCACCGCTAAAACTGCCCGAGCTTAGATGTCGCTACTATCTATGCAATTTATGAGGCAGTGAAAATAACCCGAACAAAATAGCCCGAAAGAGCGTTTTAAAAACAAAGTATGGGACGAGGCCTCTGTACTGGTTAAGTATTATATACTCTGTGCCCGGACAGAAAAAAATCAGGCTCTGAATATTCACCCTTACCAACTTGACCAAAACATCCAGTAGATATGAGGTAGGTTTTCAATTTACTTCTGTGATTCAAAGATACAACCCCTTCATATGACTATTAAACCAGCAAACATACAAGCCCGGGGCATGCAGACAGACGGCGAGTGTAGACAAGGGCACTCCCTAAACATGCTCCCTCACGCGGCACACTACCTATAGTATAAGCAGAGCCATGGGTGCAAGTCTTAAGGCGGTTCAAGAGTGTAGGGCGAGTGTTTGTTTTTTTCGCGTTTTTTATACCGGGTGTTTCTGACAAGGCGGTAATAAATCAAAGGAGGGCTTCTGCTCACCATAACTAACAACTTTCCCAAAGCAACATAGGTCGAAATCTCAAAAAAAAATAACAGCTGTTCAATACATTGGTTCGATCAGCTGGCGGGGTCAATGTACAAGACAGCTGATTTTTGTTTTGAGATTTCGACCCATGTTGCTTTGGGATAGTTGTTAGGTATGGTGAGCTGAATCCTTCCTTTGATTTATTACCGCCTAGTCAGAAACACCCGGTATATCTTGGCGAAAGAAGGTATATCTATTCGTTTTTTAATAAAGTTTGCAAGACTTCCCGCAGCTAAATTACCTACCTTCTCTCATATTGTTATACATCGTTTTTGAAAGACAGAGTTACTGATTTTGTGTTTAGTCCACATTTGGTCAAAAGTAGACCTATTGAGAGAAGGATATTTATTAGCAGGAAGTCATGCGAACTTTATTAAAAACAAATAGTGACCTATAAGTAACTATTTTTATCATCGTTTTCATACTAAATAAACCACCTTTTTTACTATAACAGGAACTTATAGATCAAACAAAAGCACAGTGTCACACTGTGAAAGTATGGTAACGAATATTTAAGAAACTAACATAGGTCAAGTTTTTGAATAAGAATACCTGACAAGTGAAAACCCTACCAACTTGTTTCAGAACTATTGAGTTGTCTTTCCTTTCATAAGTATTTTTGTAAATAATAAAAGTTACGGAAATATATAATCAATTTTAGCAGTGGACGTCCTACGGCTGAAATGATGATGATGATTATCAATTTAGGTATTTATTTATTTTACAGTCCTAATTTCTAGCTTTTACTACGCTCATCGCTCGTCTTATGACTTGTAGCGTAAGTATAATGCGTCACGTCACGGCTCCGACAGAACATCCTGTATTTGTCATACAGTAGTGACACTTTACCCGATGTCCGCTTTACTAGTCTGAATATTACTTGTAAGCATCGGATAGTATCTACCACGGGGTACCTGCCTACCCTGTCCGATGACTTCAAGTCGTCCGATGTTGTTCTTTGCACGTTGCTTCTATATCATAGAAATTCGATTATGAAAGGAGACAGTTCAAATGTCGTGTTTTGCTAGTTCTTGGCTATAGGTGAAAACGCATTTAAAGCATAGACATTATATTATTATGGTTTTAAGCCTCATGTTATAGTTACAGAATTTTTTATTTATTGTAATATAGGTATGTACCTACGTTCATAACTAATACATAACCATTAACTCACTGCCTCCCTGGAGCAGTTGGCAGTGATGTCGACTGTGACGCGAAAGACAGTGGTACGTTATCATTACGTTATTACATAACTAATGCAACTTTAAAGTATGTTATTCTCAGTGATAATGCACACCCAGTAGGTATTTAGATCAAAATAAAACATTTTAATCAAAGCCCCCGAGCAAAAAGCAAAGTTTGCTTTTCAATTTTACCCCGAAGCCCGGAGCAATGTAGCACTCGAGCTAAAACGCGCCGCACTGTCCCATCATTCCTGCTTCCGTTTCCGATTTGCGGCCACAGAATCAACTCCTGGACGGGGCTGTATTTGGAGCAGCCTGAACTGCTAATGGAAAATGGCGTTACCTACCTCTTACCAAAGTAATAATATAGGACAAAACTACGTTCTTACACCGTCTATCTATATAGCATAGTAAAGAATATTGTAAGGGTTATTTTTTATTAAATTGATGATTGATCAATGGTCTTAAAGTCGTTGTGACTGGAATTGCAACCGATAAAGAACAAGAGGTTACTTAGTAGGTAATACATAAATGTGTGGGTATGAATGGGCGCATGAACGCTACACATCCAAGACACGTTGTTAGCAGAAATATATGGACGCCAGTTGGAATTGCTCCGTTCAAATGCGCACAAAAAGAGAGATAAAACCATTAGGTGCCGCACTCGCACTGTATGTACTCACTTTCCGGTCTTTTGCAATAGCGTCAGTTTTGTATGTGCCTATTTTTTTTTTATTGTCAATTTAATCTTTCAGGAAAGACAACAATTGAAATATAGAGGTTCACGGACAGAGCGTCGGTGGGCCTGCCTAGCTAGTGGCTGACAAACATACCACAGCAAAGATGAAGCTACATACTGCGCAAGTAAAAAAGGAAATTAAACTCTCATAAGTGATTATGAAGTTATACTAAGTACAATAGGTAGGTAGGTAGGTAGATATACCTTAAGTAGGTAGGGTTATACTTAAGAAGTTTAAATAAAGCATGCTGTTCAATCGAGTCATTACATTGTAAATAAACGATAAATATCGATTTAACCAAATCGTCTTTGGACTTTGGGCTAAGAGGTTTATTCTCGGTACGACTAATTGGTGTCGCGTGGATTAACGGAAGCGCCAGAGCGTAAACCCCGGATTACGAGTTTGGCTTAAATAAACTCACTTGTCGATAGGCTTTAGATCTAGAAAAATCTTGTAGAGCCGACAGCCAGACTTACATACAAATGTTATTGATTTTATATTTATACTATATTAAAATAAAATAAAAAAAACGTAGGTTTAGTTTAGTTTACGGGCGAGTTTCCGCAATTTGACAGCTATCGTGCCTATTTTGCGTGAAAAAAAAACGTAGGATAAGTAATCAAAAGAAAATAAATGAAACTCTATCAGACCACACAACACACTTATTTTGTACTAATCTCAATAAATTTCACACATAAAATATTTGAGTTACCTAACTACTGATCCTGCGAGGGCAATGACCTTTGGGGTCAACGACTTATTTTTTATTGTGATCTAGTAACCGAACAAGAGAAGAAATAGCGCAATAAAAACATAAAAAAAAAAACTCTTTTAAGAGCCCTAAAAACCTATTGTAGATGATGATGAGAGTGATAAAGGTCGTAATTAGTAGTCGATACGAAATACGAGGAATGCAATGAAATTTTTATTATTATTGAATTGTGTTGAAGGTTTCAGGGCGGTGCATCTTCGAAGCGCTTTATTTATGTTTTACCGATAGCAACAATAGTCTTTGCTTAATTCAGTATAAGGAGATTTCAGTAGCTTGATGTTTTATTGTTTTGAACTTTTTGATATACCAGCGCGGTCTTTGGAATAATCCAGAAAATATAGATTTCTTTGTTTTTACCTATCTTAGCCGTGAACGTTCACAGTTAAGACAAAGACCTCCCCACACAACACATTTTGGGGAGGCGCGGTTTGCCTTAATCGCCTTGCTTGGCGATCGAAGTATGGGTATGGCTCTTTAGAATTCGTTGTTGTACCCAGATGCTATACTGGGTGTTTCTGACAAGGCGGTAATAAATCAAAGGAGGGATTCTGCTCACCATAACTATCAACGTTCCCAAAGCAACATTGGTCGAAATCTAAAAAAAATAACAGCTGTTCCATATATTGCTTCGATCAGCTGACGGGGTCAATGTACGGGTCAGCTGATTTTTGTTTTGAGATTTCGACCCATGTTGCTTTGGGAAAGTTGTTAGGTATGGTGAGGTAAATCCCTCCATTGACTTATTACCGCCTTGTCAGAAACACCTTGTATATAAAGGCCACCTTAAGGCCACACTTGGTAATCAACTTAGTTCAATAGAGTAAAAAAGAAAAGTCAATAAAAAAAAGATTAACGAAAAGAGTGCCTCTATGTGGCCTTCTTGCGGGAGTAGATACCTATGTGTTGGTCGAGGAGGGGTGGTGAGCCACTTTTCTTATTTTCCGCACTCGCTATATCCCTCTGCCGCAACGATATTCAATCTTGTTTTGCGTTCCATTCAACGCAGTTATTAAAGCCTGGTCGGGTGCAATATCGCCGGAGAGTGCTTCAAATGCAATTATGGCGTGTGTTGCACTCCGCTGGGACATGGCCGGCGCAATGCTCCCAAATGGAAATGCTACTTTCCATTGATAAAACATTTGTGGAGGTCGATTTATGTGCTTCCTCCTTCTTTAGATAGAGAGACTTTTACGTAGGCAGGGTAGGTGGGTAAGTTAAGTAACTATAATAGTTTTGAGAAATATCTATTATGCAGGATATATTTAGTTTGCATAATTGAACTAACTATAATTAGCGTCAATGTACTTTGACGCTGATTAATAGTAAATACTTATACTTATTAAAAAGGCCTCCTATCTAAGACCATCGGGCTGGTGGCGAAATGCATGCAAAGCTACTAAAATTACTAAATTATAAATTTCATCATTATCCCATAAGTCCCTCATTAGGAGCATAGGGCTTTAAGAAGCGATTTCCATTTTTCTAGGTCTTGGGCCACAGTTTCGTTCGAGATCATTCCAACTGTCACAGCTCTGCGCTGCCTCCTGCTCGGCTGAGCGCCGCGCCGCCACGTCATCCGTTGTCGGCCACGCTTGCAGCTTTCAGCCAGAAAAAAAAAATGTTGAGATAATTTTTTTTTTTTTACAAAAACAGACCCGCCTTCAACGAACTGAAACAAACATAATCTGAGACCTTCCTGTTTTTCAAATTCGGTTAAAATAGGTACGAAAACCTTCTCCTGAATGTAACAAATACATTACTGAAAACCGCATCAAAATCGGTTCAGCCAAACGCGAGATAATCGCGGACAAACATACATACATATATACATACATACAGGTCAAACTGATAATCTCCTTTTTTGAAGTCGGTTAATAATACAAGATCTTGATGAGATCAACTACCTACCTCATTTTAACAACTAAGCAAATAAAAAAGTTGTTGCATGATGTTGGTCAGAGAGTAGCCAGCGTGACACTGAAGGCAGCCTTATTAGGGTTCTCTCAGAAATTAATTTTAGCTCAAGTAGGTACACCTACCTACTTTTATATTACTGTGGATCTGGCAAGTAAATGCTAGTATACCTAAGTAAGGTAAAGGCACCAGTCTTGGACGCTATAAGGTTTTTTTTTCAGTTTTTCGCAAATATTTTCTAACCTATGATTGCTATAGGTGTAAAAGTTATAACATGAAATGAAGCGAGTTTTTTTTAACAATTACGTATTTTTTTAATAATTTTATGAAACAAATTGTTTAACAAAATATAGGAAAAAAGAAACGCTTTTTTTTCACCAGTCATGGACATGAAAAATCCAGTGATGGACACCCAGTGATGGACAGTATCCAGTTATGGACATCCAATCTTGGACGGAAGTTTTAAGAGTAATTTCATCATCTAAGCGGACAGACGTCCACTGCTGAACATATGCCTCTCCTATATGGCTGTTCTGAGTTTCTCTGCGTGATCAAATAAAAGATCCGCAGAAAAACCAAACCAAAAATCCCAGAGAAACAAAAAAAAAACGGGGGCAGGCAGGCCAAATATTATTATGTAGCTCGAAGAATAGATAGCCGCTGGTGCCGAGAAAATCTAGTGGCAACTGGCAACAGTGCACTGAAAAAGGCAAAAGAGTACTGCTCCAAAAGGGTTGACATGACACCCTGACCCAACGGTCACCTGACTGTCAGACGAACTGTAGAAGGTTGAAATGAGGATCGCGCAAGACCGGTTATTATGGCAAACTTAGATTATTGTAATAAAAAATGGATGGAAATGATGGAGCGACGAACTGGGAGCACACGCCAGGCCAGGGCCTGGGGGCCAAGTTTCTTAACCAAAAACTAACAACTCGCAACCGTCCCGCTAGCGACTTTGTTAACCATTGCTGTTTTCTTTGGGCGTAAAACAGAATTGCCTTTGTTAAAGCGGCAATGGTTAACGAAGCCGCCAAAAAGACAATTACGAGTCGATAGATCCCAGTCAAGAAACCCGACCCCCTGGTGGGAGTCCGCTCAAGATAGAGAAGTGTAGAAAAGGGGAAAAAGACCATTGTTCAGCAGTAGGAGTTTATGCTTATAATAAAAACTTAATTCTAGTTATTTTAGCGAAAATCTAACTGAAAGATAATGATATCGGTGCTCGAAAAGGTATAATAGCATCTTATTGGGTTTCGAATAGGCTTCAATACATAGTATAAATTAAAGTCGCTTCCCGCGTCTGTCCCTATGTATGCTTAAATCTTTAAAACCACGCAACAGATTTTAATGCGGCATTACTAAATAGATAGAGTGATTCAAGAGGAAGGTTTATAAGTATAATACATGCACAAAATAGTAATAGGTTAGGCGGTACGAAGTTCGCTGAGTCGACTAGTATAACATATGATTAAGGTCTCGGAGACATATTTTTAGTTATTTAATTGGTTTGTGTACCAATAACATTTAGATGGAAGTGATCGATATGGAAGTTGAAGCTAGGAAATATTAAGAATGTGAAGGGCCAACACTTGTCACAAAACTTGATGCTAGCGTTCCTGATGATTTCTCGCCCTACACTTGTTTAGGAATCTAAATTCTGGGAACACTATATCAGATTTACTATAAAAGTAGAGTAGATGATCGCCACGCCAGAATAAACATAAAATTTCCTAGAATATGACGTTTTATAAAATGTGTCGCTTAGGCTTAGGCAGTCGCTTAATAAATTAGAAAGGTTTATAAAAGATTGATATGAGTTTATATGATAGCAAGTGCGACTTGAACTTCTCATAATAATATGCGTCATGGATTCTTTCTTTTATGGTTCTTTAATATCTTTGATAGTTCTTTGTCTTTCTCTATTCCTCTTCTTTATTTGGGATTTTTTATGTTACTAAGATTCTAAATATAGGAAAATCAAATCCAGTGATTTAATTGTTTGAATTACTATGTAGTAAAAGTTAGCGCTTTACTGAAATCAGCTTTTGCGTTCGTAATTTTCATATTTTATGTTTTGTATTTGTTGGAAACCAGTGAGAAATAATAAAGTTTAGAAGCGACAATATATGAACTGTTGCTTTTGATATACTAGTCATTAAAAAAAGACAATAAAAATTTAATAAACTTACTCCATAGTAGGAGAAATGAACGGGCCCATTTTAAAGGCCCAGTCATGGACACTCCAGTCATGGACCTATGTACAAGACTGGATCTAGATGTGCTAAATCAAATCTGATTAGACTACCTAAAAGGATATCCTTTTACTACGATATACTTTATGGCTACGAGACTATATAGTCTCGTAGCCATAAATGCATATTGTTACAAAAATATTAAAAAATCCAGTGATAGACAAAATGTCCATGACTGGGGAGTACTGACTAAACCGAACCAATCATGAACATTCATTTTCCACCCATTTTCTAAAGGCAGAATGTAAATATGAGGTTTTAGAGGCACTCTGAGTCTATTAAAGAAAAGATAACTGTATAGTAATGTAAAAAAAAACTTTTAAATTCTTAGTAAAATCAACATCTTCCAATCAAGTCCTTAACGCAAATCACTTAGTTTTTACCCATTCTCTGCCCAAGTTACTACTTATATTTTTCATTTCGAATCTATTTTAGTTATTAACTTTTAAATGTTTGTATGTGGTAGAGGGATTGTTACCAAACATAAAAATAATTACAAACGGGAATAGGACACAGCTGATTTCTTATTTTTTTAATCTGAATTTAAAATGTCCATAATAGGAGCCATGTCCAACACCGGTGCCTTTACCTTATTAAGACCCAGTTATAAGAAGATATTTTTTTTACAAAACATTAAATGGTTTAACCTTTGTATTTTCATATAGTAGACCAAAAAACAGAAAATTTAAACACATTAAAAGTTTTATTGTTCTTTTGGTCATCTTTTTCGTTTCGGGTTCAGTCAGAATCTTGCATCCCCTTCATGCGCATGTCCCATGCTCTTCCGTAAATCGAAATCAAAGCTCGTTCCTCTTTCGTTTCTTCATAGTATGAAGTTCGCTCGTTTCTCAATAGTGATGGGTTACTCAGTAATTTCAATTGAGGACTCGTGAGGACCTCATTTGGCTAAATGAGGTCCTCACGAGGACCCCTCATTTGAGGCGAGGCCAGGCCCAAGGCCCAAACCTTACCGCAGCAGAACTAATCTTACAAATTATTTACATAAGATTTATTTTTGCTTTCTATAGACATTCACAAGTATATAAATGCAATATAATAATAAAAATAATAATAATTAAATCTAAATACTATATGAATTTTTACTATATGAAAAATTTTTAACCTCATGAATTTGGACACTATTCATCTCACGTATATAAGTGAGAATAAGGTTCAATAATTTGTAAATATTTAATAAGAGGTACATACTTTAGTCATTGTGTATGCGATGCATAACTATTCATATTTTCTCCTGAAGTAGTAGTATATTACTAAAACTTTGCTATTTCTTTGCTTTGTTACTTAACTAAGAACTTCAGAGAATAATTTTAGTAATTCATCCTGCCGCGGGCACCGGCGTTAGAATGTCGCCCTCCCCTCTCCTCCCGTGGGAGCCGTAGGACCCGGCTGAGGGACAGCACCAGAAGACGGGCAGCAGCGTCTTATGGTTTATACAACACCGTACTGCGCTCGCCAACCCGCCTGCCAAGCGTGGCGAGTATGGCAACCCCCCCCTCATGAATAGTCAGCATGTGCCCAGGCCCCTAGTCTCCGGCAGCCCCGCTATTCCTGACCACGGTAGCGGTTATGGTAACGGCGGGGCAAGGGGTGCTAAGAATCCCCGGACGGTCGGCTACCACCCCTTTAAAAGACAACTGGCCCTGGCAACACACAACGTCCGCACTTTGAGGACTGACGATATGATTGTTGCGCTGGAAGAGGAAATGAGCAGGCTACGGTGGGATATTCTAGGGCTATCAGAAGTCCGTAGACAGGGACAGGACACGATAACCCTGAAATCGGGTAACCTGCTCTTCCACCGGGAGGGCGACCAACTGTCCCAAGGTGGTGTCGGGTTTCTCGTCCACAAGTCCCTCGTTAGCAACATTATTACCATCGACAGTGTGTCGAGCAGGGTCGCATACCTAACACTCAGAATATCTAAAAGATATTTGCTGAAGGTCGTTCAGGTCTATGCACCGACCTCGACACACTCAGATGACGAAGTAGAGTCTATGTATGAGGACATTAGTCGGGCCATACATACGCATAAAACTCACTTCAATGTTGTTATGGGGGACTTCAATGCGAAACTAGGCAAGAGAAGCGAGCATGAGTTGAGAGTGGGGAACTTCGGTTATGGGCAACGGAACCCTAGAGGTCAGAGGCTGGCCGATTTCATGGAGAAAGAAGGACTCTTCATGATGAATTCTTTCTTCCAGAAGCCACCTCATAGGAAATGGACCTGGATGAGCCCTGGTGGTTCTAGGAACGAGATAGACTTCATCTTGACCGACAAGAAACGGATATTCAATGATGTCTCCGTGATTCATAGGGTAAAAACCGGCAGTGATCACCGAATAGTAAGAGGCACATTGAATGTGAACGTTAAACTTGAACGGTACCGCCTGATGAAGTCTACGCTCCGTCCTACCCTCGCTCAGATCGAAAACCCCGAGAGCTTTCAACTCGAGCTCTCTAATCGCTTTGATTGTCTAGACGACGCATCAGTGGACGAGATCAATAACAGGTTCGTAAAAACTGTCCATACGGTCGGATCTAAATTCTTTAGGACTCGCCGTACCGCTAGAACTCAGAAACTCTCTGAAGACACCCTCAAACTTATGGCTGAACGACGCTTGCTTAGACTGCAGTCTCCCGATGATGCTGCGTCATATAGGCGGCTCAATAGGCAGATCTCGAAGGCCTTGCGACACGATATCCGTGTCTTTAATACTGCGCGTATTAAGGATACGATAGAGCGAAATAAAGGCTCCAAAGTGTTCGCAAGAGATATGTCTGTTGGGCAAAGCCAAATGACCAAGCTGAAGAGGGATGACGGCAGTATAGCGTCGACGAAAGCGGAAATTTTGAGGGAAATCGAGAAGTTCTACGGACAGCTATACGATTCGGTCACTAAGCCTGTTATTAGTGCGGCTAACGACCCTAGAGCCTAACTAACCCGACACTATACCGAAGATATCCCGGACATCAGCCTGTACGAGATAAGGATGGTCCTGAAACTGCTTAAAAACAACAAGGCACCGGGTGAGGATGGAATCACGTCAGAGCTTCTGAAAGCGGGTGGAACACCGGTACTCAAAGTCCTTCAGAGGCTCTTTAATTCTGTCCTACTCG
Source organism: Euspilapteryx auroguttella (assembly GCA_951802225.1). Lineage (NCBI taxonomy): Eukaryota > Metazoa > Arthropoda > Insecta > Lepidoptera > Gracillariidae > Euspilapteryx > Euspilapteryx auroguttella. The sequence goes on along the minus strand of OX637648.1, from coordinate 4,494,443 downwards.
AAGGACACGCCTGAAGCATGGAACAGAAGTGAGGTGGTGCTTTTCTTTAAGAAGGGCGATAAAACCCTTTTGAAGAATTATAGGCCCATCTCGCTTTTGAGCCATGTTTATAAGCTGTTTTCCAGGATCATCGCCAATCGTCTCGAACGAAGGTTTGATGACTTCCAGCCTCCCGAACAAGCCGGCTTCCGAAAAGGCTTTAGTACCATAGACCACATACATACGCTGCGGCAAGTTATACAGAAGACCGAAGAGTATAACTTGCCGCTATGTCTAGCGTTTGTGGACTATGAGAAGGCCTTTGATTCGGTCGAAACATTGGCGGTGCTAGAGTCCCTCCAACGATGCCGGATTGACTATCGGTACATCGAAGTGCTGAAGTGTTTGTATAGCAACGCCACCATGTCTGTCCGAGTACAGGAACAGAATTCGAAGGCTATTCCCTTGAACAGAGGCGTGAGACAGGGAGATGTTATATCTCCGAAACTGTTCACCGCCACTTTAGAAGACGCCTTCAAACTTCTAGAATGGAAAGGGCAGGGCATCAATATTAACGGCGAATACATCACTCACCTTCGGTTTGCCGACGACATCGTAGTCATGGCAAGGTCGATGGAGGAACTCAGCACGATGCTCGAAGGCCTCAACCGAGTCTCCCAACAGGTGGGCCTTAAAATGAACATGGACAAGACGAAGGTAATGTCTAATGTCCATGTTCTGCCTACCCCAGTTATGGTTGGGAACTCGGTTCTCGAAGTTGTCGACGAGTACGTATACCTAGGACAAACCATCCAGTTAGGTAGGTCCAACTTCGAGAAGGAGGTCAATCGCCGAATCCAGCTCGGATGGGCGGCGTTCGGGAAACTATTCAACGTCTTCTCGTCCAATATTCCTCAGTGCCTGAAGACGAAGGTATTTAACCAATGTGTGCTGCCAGTGATGACATACGGTTCTGAAACGTGGTGCTTCACTATAGGGCTTATGAACAGGCTCCGGGTAGCTCAACGAGCCATGGAGCGGGCTATGCTCGGGATTTCTCTGCGGGATCGAATCAGAAATGAGGACATACGCAGAGAAACCAGGGTCACCGACATAGCCAAGCGGATAAGCTCGTTGAAGTGGCAATGGGCAGGTCATATAGCCCGCAGAACAGATGGCCGCTGGGGCCGAAAAGTTCTCGAATGGAGACCTCGGATCGGCAAGCGCAGCGTAGGGCGTCCACCGACCAGATGGACGGATGATCTGCGCAAGGCTGCGGGTCCACGCTGGATGCAGGCCACCTGCGATCGGTACAGATGGAGAGCCTTGAGGGAGGCCTATGTCCAGCAGTGGACGTCTTGCGGCTGAAATGATGAATGATGACTATATGAATCGGTATCATACCTACCTATTTATTATTCTATCTTAATAGTAATTTTCTAAAACATTTACGTTTTTCTGTTTGCTAAACAATAATAGCCCTTTTTCCAATGAAAAGAATAACTAACTCTTGAACAAGGCTATACCTCCCTCACTCACCTCGCCTAGTCCTCATTTATTGAGTGAGGTTCGTACTTCGTTTCGTTGACTTGTCGTTAAAACACAATCCTCACGCCTCACGACGCCTCACGCCTCAAGACGCCTCACGCCTCCTCATTACTCACGCCTCCTCATTCCTCACGACGCCTCACTCCTCACGACGCCTCACTCCTCACGACGCCTCACACCTCACGAGCCCCCTCACGAGTTTTATAAGAGGTACTCACTCACCTCACTGTAACGAGCCCCCTCAAACGAGTCCCTCACGAGGGAGTAACTCATCACTATTTCTCAATCGCTTTGATTTGATGTGAAGTGAAGAGAGTTGCAGCTTGCGTTCAGAAACCAAAATACTGGTTGAACACACTTTAAAACCTTAATTTGTTTATAAATTCTGTGATATATGTAGGTACCTAGATAGATAAGCTAAATAAATTATTTAATTACCAATTTCTGACTTCAAAATTAACATTTTCGAAGTTTTGATTCTAAAAGGCACCGACTCTCAAAGAGCACTTGTGAAAAAAGTTAACGGTGTTTGTGATTTTTATTTTTACGGAACGCGCCTGCATATGGCGGACGTAGTTTGTGTTTATGTCAATACAGGACTGATTTTGCTTTTACGCGGGTGTGGAATACTTAGAATATTATTTTGTAGTAATAAAATGACATAGTGTTTAGTGGACAATATTTGTGATGATGATTCGCACCCGTGGACTGTTGGACTGTTACATTTCCAAAGTGTACTTATAAGGGTACGTATTTATGTTTTCATAAATTACATTAAATCACTACTAAATTTATGTGAAAGAGTACGATAGGCCTTTTAATGAAAGACTGAGATCCTTATTTTAAGGCTGTGCTTATGGTATTTGTTGTACTTTTAAAGATTTATCACAAAAAGCGTCCGCTTTGGTGGTCCTAGGTTATCATAATCCTAAGAAGGTTTGGTCCTCGTCACTTTTTCCAACTGTTTCTTTGAGAAATTCATTTTATAACAATCAGATTTTGTTAAAAATATTTAATTAGGTACATACCTTCTTGAATTAAAAAATATCCTTTTCAATGAATTGAGTTTTTCAGTGAAAGTTGTAGGCTTTGCAAAGCTCCAAGGACTTGAAGTGTCTGGATTTTAGCTAGTAGAAGGGCAACGAACATGCCTTCTATCTGATATAACTAAATAGGTTGAGCAATATTTCTAAATCTAAATTTTGAATGTAGTAAGTTACCTACCTACTTATAAAATAAATGTAAAAGTTACTAATTAATTTTAAATGTTTTTAAAAATTAAAATATCCTGAATAAGCAGGGAACATAACAAATGATGCTCAAAAAATATAGGCTTATAATATACTTATTAAAATCTTTTTCATGGAGCACTAACCATTAATTATTGTACAATATATTTGAAACAGTAAGTTTTCAAGTAACACCTGCTAACCGGATGTTATGAACAAAAGTGGAGATTTTTTAATGAAAATTTCATTAATGCATTTAATTTTATAAATCTGGTCAAAGTTGTTTTAGTAAATTTGCCCAGCTTGTAAGGTACCTACCTAAGTTAGTTCGAAATAATTGTAGAGAAAAATCATATGTAGTATACAAACATGTTGACTTTTCTATCTCTATCCTAAATAAATAAGAAATGGGCTTTTTGATTAAAAATCATACCCAATTCAGTAAGAAAAAAGTGAGTAAGAAAATAAACTGATCCATTTATATTATCCGTAATACATATTATAAAACAAAGTCGCTTGCCGCTGTCTGAGTGTCTGTATACTGTGTCTTTAAAACTAAGCAACAGACGTTGATGCAGTTTTTTTTTTAAATAAAATGATTTAAAAGGAAGGTTTATATTTATAATACATTCACAACATACTTACCTTGTATTAGGTTAAGCATTACCAAGTCCGCCAGGTTGACTAGTTTATTAAAAATACCAACGTCAGGAGTACAAAGTGCTGATTGTGTGTTTATGAATCTCATCTCAGCACATGATACAGTGGCGGTCTATGACGGCGTAACACTTCCGGTTTTTCTGTATAATGCAAAATAGCTCTTGTTTTTTGGTAATACAGTCTACGACTCACAAGACCATAGACAAATTTGTTACGCCCTCCTAGACCGCCACTGTACAATGCTAAAGTTGTACACTATATCTACCAAATGTGTTTGTGGCTCATTTGTAGGAATTGTAGGAATACCTAAAGGATGTTATTAACTCCGGAAGTGTGGTATAGTTCTCTTCCTTAATATTTTATTGTATACTAGAGGCTGCCCCGCGGTTTTTCCCGCGCAGATTTTTCATAAACACGAAAATCCAATTTTTTCCCGTTCCCGTGGGAATTTTGGGAAATCCCTTCTTAGTGCTCACCTACACTTCCCAAGGAACCCACGTGCCAATTTTCAGCTTTCTACGCCCAGTAGTTTCAGCTCTGCGTTGTCTGTCAGTCAGTAACGGAAGAGTTTTATATATATTGATTTATGTTTGTAATGGTTATATTCAGTGTTTTAAATTGGTTTTTAATTAATTTATGAATTTAATTTTCTACTGTATGGATATTCTGTCAGAGAGAAGGTAAATCACTACGTTTTATATTCTGTGTTTTTTTTCACATAAACATTGTAAGTAAATAAAAGAGATAGAAACCTGTTTGTCTTTGATTTAGTTTGGAAATAACACCAAATATACAAAACAATAAAAAAGCATTTTCTGGAAAAAATTGCATATTCAGTGTTTTTAATTTGGACAGCCGACCTGTTACCCATTAGGGTAGGCTGAGACAATTGATTTTAACTTATTAATATAAAAACAGTTTGGCTGTTTCATTTAATTACAACAAATTGTAACAGATCTCTTGAATGTAGTTACAAATACTGGTTAAAAATAGTCCAATTAAAATAGTTTTATTAAAGGTAAGTATTCTTAAATTATTTATTTGAGAAAGACTTTTAACAGTTTTTGTTTGTTGCAGACTGTTTTTTGTGGTGAAGATGGGATTGCAGACCGCAGCTGTAAGTAGTAGTATTTATTATATTTTTTTCTATAACAAAATGAAATATTTTAATTGTCATCTTAGAATTGGTATTTATTGCCAAATTTATAAATTATGCACATCAAATAACAGATTTAGCGTCTATACCGCCACCTGTTGAGCAAAAATACGACAACCCGCAAATACTTAGTACGGTACGAGTCGAGTTCCTCCTTTTCCTTCGGGAACCTCAAGTTTCATTTAGGAAGCATTTTGTTTCATGGTAGTGATACCAGATGGCGATATAACTTGATTCTAACTTACTCCGCCAGATGGCAGTCTTTTAGCTCTTCTCGTACCACGTTTGAAGTAATCTATAGAGGGTCAGCAGAGGGTGAGTTTCCGTGCCTTAGGTTCTGTAAATGTTTCCTAATATCACCGATAGGTGTCGCATAGTGTAACTATTGAGATCAAGTTTTCGGATTTATAGCGTATTCAAATAAAAACCATGTAGGTTATTTTCATACAGTATTGGCTTCTCCCAATTCGGTTGAAGCCACAATATTGTTTAGTTTTAAGCTTAGCTCAGAGGGAGCATAGTTGTTTTTATTTTAGTATTGTTTTGTTTTGGTATTTTTAGTTAGGGTACGATGGGACTGACATCATCACAAAGTGAGTGTAAGTCCCTAAAATAAATAAAGATTAAAAAAAAAAAAAACATATGAGCTTGTGTATAAGCTTACAAGCACACGGTTGCTTGAATGTAATAAACCTGATATACAAGACATTCTTACGTTTTTCGGAAACATCATAACATTATAATTTAGAAACAAAATTGAAAGTGATTTCATAATTCAAAATTAAATCTAAGTAAGTAAAAAAACAGGTTACACAAAATTATTATTTTTTTGCATTGTGCTAAAAGAACTTATAAATAACATTAAAGTATTGCATTTTTTCGGTTTTGCCGGCACACGACTCACCAAATAGCAAAGTGTCGATTTAAAACGTTTTGGCACCGGATTCTCTTTTAAAATATGTTAAAAGATTACACTCCGCAAAGCCTTCTGGCGGGATATCCATTGTCCAGCGGCATTATTCGGTAAATTTATAGAATGCTTTTTGGTCCTCATTCGGCGGCTATCGGCTCATTAATAAGCGATAGCCGCCACTCTGCGCTCCCGTATCGCATCGCATCGCATGCTGTTGCGAAACGTTCGGTGCGCAAAAATGATAACTAGTTAGATATCTGAATATTCCATTTCATATGCGGAGTCGGTCGCCGACATTTCAATTATTCCGGCGGTTACCGCCCCGTGAACCATTTTGTGAAGTGAAGCGTAGCTAAGTAAGTATCTGGAGGTTCTGCGGGCAGAGTAGAGTGTAAATTTAGCGAGCACGAGCGCCCACGGCTCCGCCCTCGGCGCGCTCACGCCTGTTCCGGATATTCAAAGTTACAAATGGCTTTATTAAGACTAAAGTATTACGATTTTCAAGAAACTATTGCGACGGTTTAGAATTGCTAATGCACCAGCCAAGGAGCCGAGTGAAAGGATGCGATTCCGCGGTCTCGCCGCGAGGCCCGCTGCGCCGCCGCCGCGCCGCCGCCGCCGCCGTCGCTCGGCTTGTTTTATGAGCGGCGAAATTGCAGTTTCACACTGAGTTGCCGCCTGCAGCTGGTTGCTATGATGTTTTAAGTTAATTTAGACACTGCGTATTCATGAGGATTTCTGATTATAAATTCACTTCTTTTTTTTATTAAATTTGCAAGAAAAAAAAAGCAATTAGGTAATTCGTGTAATATTAAACCCTTTCCGTTGTTTGGTGCCTTGGTGCTGATAACTCGCTGCGAGAGGGGTCCGTGTCTTCAGCCACAAATTACTATGATTTAATATTGCTCAGTTATCTGCGGGTCGGTAATTTGTTAGCGCTGGTCGGGCGGCCCCGCGTTGGGCGCCATTGTTGCTTTGCCGCGATGCCTTTTGTTCGTCGCCTGCCCACCGAGATAACATCTTGAGTTATTATGATTAGGATTCTTTGCCAAGTGATGTGGTGTTTCTAATTCTTTTGGTTCTGCTTTCTTCTCATTATGAACTGGGAGTACTGGGACAAAAACGGTTAAACAGTATGATGACATTAGAATTAGGTGTAGATTAAGAATTTACTAAGAATTGTTGCTTGGATAATAATGGTTGCTTACTGAAGTGATGATTTCGGAATACAGGAAGGCGGGGGAGTGGAGAAAGGCGTGCAGTGGCGCCCCAAGATTAATAAATGTCACCTCCGATCATAAACTCGATGAAGTTAATATATCAGGCGGCGTGGCACGCAACAGCGACACCGATATCGCAAAACTTTCATTTCATATAGTGCTCTTAAACAAATCGATACGCGTGCGGCTTTTTCAATTAATGAAAACGTTCGATGGTCATTGTACTTACAGTGTAATTGCTGGTTGGTTATCCATTCATCTTTAGCCGGTTTAATGGTTGGCCATCAGGGAAATGAATGCCCTGCTGCCCGATCTAACGGAATTGGAGCGTTGTTCTGGTATTCTCTGCGCGAAATTGCTTTCCGTTTTAATGCCTGCGGTGCGGTACCAAGGGATGCTTCCCGCGAGGAATGCGCAGCTTTTATTATTTATTAATCATAGCTTAATTCATGAAACACCATCTCATTAACGTTTCCACGTGCCACCCCTATCATTTCCTGTATGTTAATGTTTCTTTTTTATGGTTTTACAGATACCCTGCATGAGAACCCAAATTCCGAAGTCCCAAATCCCGTGTCCAGAAATGAAAATTTCCAACCTTTGAAGTGTAGAAAATCCTTTCAATGTTTTGGATGAAAATAAAAAGATCACCCTTTCCAACAAAAAGTTTTTCATTGTAGCCGTTCACAAATTTTGTTTCAAATTTCACGGAAACTTTTAGTTTCGGGCGGTTAGCATTGTTTGTCTTTAGGCCCACTATTTTATTGAAATATTTTACTTTTTATTTCAATTGTGAAAATGACTCGGTCGGCGCTCGTTGTTAAATCGTAAATATGTTTCAGTGGCGGCATGTCAGTTAGCAAGGATTGTAGATACTGCAGAGGCATGTGGTATGCGTGCCACACCCCATTCATTAGTTGGCGAGTGCTTCCGCGCATTTATCAATCTAGCCGAACCGACCGCCCCCGGCGCCCGACTCTTGAATTCACAAAACACTTTTTACGAAGCTTGATAACTGTAAAAAGTAAATTCTAACCGTAACGTGGCGTCTAAAAGTAACGTGGCCGAGATCCTAAACATGCCTGAAGACTTGATGTAGTGAAGTAACACAAATCGTAAGACTAAAAGAATCATCGTAGTATGTACTTCATTGTTTTCGTTTTATTCTTTCTTATTATACTTAGATCACTTACTTGGTTGTGTTGGCAATAATAATGACTGGGGTGACCCGAGTTCGATTCCCGGCGACGACAATTTTTATGATCGATATTGATGTTTTTGTTTCTTGGGTCGCAACTTTGCAACCTGTATTTATGTGTTTTGGCTACTTTACACTGGGAATACAGGGATACGTAGTAAGGGCTCTGAGTGTAAACGTTTTTTAGTTATGATGCGTATAATTATTATAAACGATTCAAAGCTAATAAATCTAAATATATATGTCGTAGTAAGATTTGATAATTAGGTTTTTTGCAAAAAAAACTAGGGATTTTTACGGATTTTAAATATCCTTTGACGCTACAGAGAACCAATCAGAATAAGAGTTTACCAGCAAGCAATAATCTAGCCAATCAGAGTTAAGGCAGTTTTCAAAATTTTCAATTATACTAGGGATTTTGCAAAAAACTGCTTTATGTCAGGATGATTGGAAAAAAAAGTAATGCTTATATCAAATTATCCGGGTTTTCGCAAAATCCCTAGTTTTTTTTTGCAAAAAACCTAATTATCAAATCTTACTACGACATATATAACTCAAAGGTGACTGACTGACTGACTGACATAGTGATCTATCAACGCACAGCCCAAACCACTGGACGGACCGGGCTAAAATTTGGCATGCGGGTAGATGTTATGAAGTAGGCATCCGCTAAGAAAGGATTTCCCGAACTTCCCTCAGGAACGGGAATTAAGGGACTTTTTAGTTAGTATGAAAAATCGACATTATTGATTGTATCGTGCGTGACGTAAAATTTGGTGTACAGGTTCCTCAGTGAATAAAGAAGTGTTGAAAAAAAAAAATTTACAAAATTCCCACGGGAACGGGAATTACGGGACTTTTTTAAGTAAGAATGAAAAAACGACATCCTTGAGTGCATCGACGTGAAATTTTGTGTACAGGTTCCTCAGTAAATGTAGGAATGTTGAAAGAAAGTAATTTTCAAAATTCCCACGGGAACAGGAATAACGGGACTCTTTTGTCAGAATGAAAAATCGACTTCCTTGACTGCTTCGACGTGAAAGTTGTGTACAAGTTCCTCAGTGGATGAAAGTGTGTTGAAAGAAAGGAATTAACTAAATTCTAATGGGAACGGGGATAACCGGACTAATTATTTAGTATGTAAAATCTATTTCCTTGAGTATGTCAACTTGAGTAAGGGTGCGATCAGAAATGATGTCACTAAAATCCTGAGTAGTAAATCAACCAGTAATTAACGTTTGTAATGAAAAAGCGCGTGCGAAGCTGCGGGCAAAAGCTAGTTTAGAATAGGATTCTAAAAATCTTTTAGTCGACTAATTCCTCTGCGACCAAGGAACAAACTTTAAAGTTAATCTCAACTGCTTGAGGGCGGATTGTTTGGAAGCTTCTAGGATGTTCGGAAAACGATCGGTTCCAGATGGGCAATTACCAGCGCACCTGGCCGCAGTGCCGCCGCCGCCTGCGCGCTGCGGCCCGCCGCTGATGCTGCACCGTAATATTAGGCGATCGTGACGATGCACTATGATTTTGCAAAGCGTTTTAGTTAAATCGAATATTTCTCAGAAGTTAAGTAACTTCGTCTTCAAACCGTGAAATCTAGTGGAAAAGAAAATCTAATATATAATATTAAATTAAACCGTCAATACTACAAAGAAAACCATAGACCATTACATAAAATTCGAAATTAAAAGCGTAGCTTGTATTTATCGCTTCGATCTGTATTTAATATTAATTAACAAATTATTGAAGCTGTCTGAATGTGAAAGCTTAACACGAACTAACAAAATGGGAACGTAATTTTCTATGCGGTCAATAAATTCCAAAGCTTGCCTGCGGTCAACTCAGAGGCATTACCAAGCGCAGCCGAGTTGTCCAGCTTGTAATTAACTAAGTAAAGTTGGAAAGTTAAGAGACTGTTAAATATTCAAACGTTTATTTTAAAAGCCATCTGCAGGGTAAGTGGTGTGGAGAGGAACTTGTGCGGTCGAAAAATAACCACTCAACGTCTGACGTTTATCGACTTGGAGTGAATTTAGTCAACTCCAAGAAGTTGGAGATTAGTTCGCCCTTCGGTCTGAGGCTGTGCCGAATCTAGTTTGCCTCGTAATTAAAGTATGATTTTAACATCAGTTTGCAAGCTATGTAATTTTATGCTCGTTATGATAGCTTTGAATGAAATTGAAGAGAGTTTTGATGAATAAGACTGAAATTGGACGGATTCCTATATAGAAATCCAGTACGTCGGTAATGAAAAGCTGACGAATTACTTCTTTACTGAAGAGTCCTTTGAATTCTATCTAACAGTGCTGTGTAACAACTTGTAGCTTAATACGGAGATAATAACACTTAAAAAAATAAAAATTTGAAACATACTGTAGGGCAGGGATGGCGAACCTTTACGCATCAAGGTGCCATTTTTCAAAAGAAGTCTTTATTGAAGTCGCAGACGTGCCATCAAATAGTTTTGACATTGTGATTGTTGGGCGTCATCTCAACAAATCTAAAAGTATTATAAATGTTAGGTCACAATGTGTCCATACACATTTTGATATCAGCGACGTGCCCAAAATTTTGTGTTGCGTGCCATTAGTGGCACGAGTGCCATAAGTTTGCCATCCCTGCTGTAGGTCCTCTTATGTACTTTGTAAAGGTTGGTAGTTTAGTAGATGTGCTAGTTACTGCATTCCTTTATGTTTATTTCTTACTTCAAGATAAGTAGGTAATTTTATTGAAACTAATTAACACTTGAAAGCAGAAGAAGTTAGTGTCGTTTCCAGCAAGAATTAAGTTTTTAATTTCATGGCGGGGCGGAGGCTGCGGTTGATACATTATATTTGACGTGAGCTCCCTCAGCGTAGACTCCTATCCTTATTGACGCATTCTATTTTTCCGCCTCATGAGATACTGCCTGCTATATTATCGTCACCTTTTATTTACGGGTGCAGTGTGTGGCTCTCATGTATAAATCTCATCCGTTTTCCTACAAAGATTCTTATATTATTCATGGATATGATACGGTTGTGTATGCTTTACAAAGAATGAAGGTGACAAGAAAACACAAATAATAAGGCACGAACCTCAGCGACAACACACTCGATTGTGTGTTTTAACAGTCAACTAATACAAATAATAATTCGGCTATATATTATACTTTCTATGTTTGTTTGAAGATCCAATGTAGTCTAGTCTCGCCAGTTATCAAATAAATAAACGTATTTTGACTGGTTATATGCAGTGCAAAGCTGTGAAATCCAGTAAATCTCATTGCGAGGCACGTGTTGGAAAATAAACGTCGGGAATTAAAACGTCAACATTCAGTTTTGACAAAAAATTCTTACCTACAATATTTTTACCTGGAACTGGAAATGTCGGAATTCGACGAACTTAATGCGGGATGGCCATGCAAAGCAGTGATGTGGTTTTAGTTAATGCAGTAATAGGTTTAATTTTGAAATCCATTTAATCTGGATTTAAGTACTCTAGACTACTAATATAATGAAACAAACAGGTAAAGTTAAATTAGTTCATAATGAGAACGAGTAAATTTGTGCAACTCACATTAGTAACGTGCGGTAAGGCTATCTCAAAACAACGAAAAAACTGTTTTAGAACAGGGCACCAATCATAAAATACCGATTTCCGGTAGACGGTGAAGTTAAAAAGCTGTATTCCATTTGTACATAATAAATTGCATTGAATTAGTTACATAAACATACAAATTTATTTGTATGACCGAAAGTGGTGACGATTAAAGTAGGTAAATGAGGAGCCAAGTGAAATTAAAGAAGCCTTTATAAAGGCGCATTCAAGAGCTGATTTTGTTTTTTAGCTCTTATTTAACCAGTAAAACTCTATAAAACAAGTCTAGTTCTACTTCCAGCACGCCATCCCACGACGGACGGGAATACAGCACGTTATCAAGGGGTGTTTCTGCCCGTGAAATTGTTCCGTTTTGTTGGATGTTTAAAAGCAGTTTTTACCCAGCCCGCTAATGGACAGGACTTAGTGCCGCCTCCGCGTTGTTTTCTGCTTATTTCATATTAATTGCGCTTTTAGTCTCCTCCCTATTCTTCCGTCGGTATGTACAGTCTCGCTGTGGAAGAAAATTATTTTGAAACGTTTATAAAGGGTATGTTCGTTGTTACAGAATAAATACAAATTTAATGGCATTTTGATTTTGCAGTCACACAGGGTACAAAAGTTAAAAGTAGACAGCAGGCTGTGAGTCAATCCGCTCCTCCTAATAGACATGTGAACGGATGACGTCCTTCTCTATTTCTATTCCATTTCAGTTTTAACTCATCAGAATTTCTGAAGTGCTCAATTAGCAATAATTGACGTTTTTATTGAATTAGAAACCTATAAAAGTCTAAGCTTCAATATGTATCTAGCAGTCAGTACCCATATTTCACTAGGTACCTATGATGTCTCGGCTTATTTAACAATTTAACACATTGATAAAAACTCGGTAGAAAGGAATCAATATTTGGTTGCGTTATAAGATTTTTAATAAACATATTTATTTCGTGTTTGATATCCCTCTGCGACATGTTATTCTTGATGATAAGTCGTTTATAATTTAATGATATTTAGCTAATACACCATCGTTATAAAAATAACATAGGTATTCTATCAACGAGTTATCTGCCTCATGAGTCTAACAGAACCGCACATGCAACTCTGGCTCATAAGCAGAATAAAGCGGCGGCGGGCGGTCCCCGAGCAGCGATGCCGCCGCGCGACACTGTAAATCTGCATAGCGGCACTCTTTTATTTTTCAAAATAATTTTATTTATTGTCGACGGGCCGCCCCTTGTCGGTGCCCGTTGACTCTCAAGTTTTTAATGAAATTATCCACTTGATAATTGTTGGAGCGGGACTACTGGCCTGATAGTCTACTGGCTGTTTTGTTAGGTTATTTATTATTACCGGCTCTGTTGACAACATGGGATGCTATGCTTTGTTGATTTAAAATTACGTTTTGCGTGGAGTACACTTGCTGTAATTTTGTAAAATTTACCGGGTTTCTGGGTCCATTGAATCTTAATTTTCATGCGATGTCGCGGCGCATATTACGCTACGCGTTGCCGTTGACGACTACGTAAACGGCTACTTCTGGCGTAGTCCGTAGCGCTACGCCTGTCGTAGTCCGTAGCGCTACGGCGTAGTAGCCAAGCCTATAGATACCGCTATTACCGCTATGCGAGTTTGTTATACATTTTATGTTTCTTGTTTGTTCGCTGGTTTCTTAGTTAAATTTTTTTTGAAACGCGTATTAACGATAAAATAAATATTTCAACTCATATTTTTGCCACGCTTAGGCATATTTTACTTCACCGGTTCAGTTAATAAAAAGTTAGCTAACTTTCGCGCCATCGATTAATATTACAAACTTCTACACGAATTTCGAGGTTTAATAAGTTTAAAATTAAATTATGCGCCAGGCCTCGACGGGAAGGCGGCGTAGCTGCAAATAAATATTGTTCCGCGAGGCTTAAGATTCAATAAAGGAATTGTTGAAATATTTACCCTGTAGGGACAATTTCTTAATGACGGTGGATAGAATGTGTCAATTTATTAATTGAACTTGAAAATTTCATTTGTTTCTTTAAGTAGACGAAGTTTTAAAAAATCTGCCTGTTTTGTCGATTTTGATAATTTCGCGGGTTTTGGTCCTATCTGAATAATACAAACTACAATGACTTACGTATTAAGCCTCCAAATACACGTTAAATTTATCAATGTGGCAATCGGAATTAGCGTTGATGGCTGCATTTACAAACTCAATTAAATTAACACGAAAAGTTTCTTCGTGCGTTAGAACTTGGAAATTAATTAGTGAATTCAAGTTTCAAGTGTCACTGAGCACGCGAGCCCTGCTGATGAGAAATTGAGAATTCTGGTATACATGTGAGTTTAAGGAATATAACTACAAAACGTAATATAGATAATGATAATAATAATAACACATTACACTCAGAGCCCCTAACTAGGAAGAACCTGTATCTAGGGCGCCCGAAACACACACAGAGACGAACATCACACCCAGACCGGAAACAAACATCGATATTCATCATATCAATATTCGCCCCGCCCAGGAATCGAACCCGAGTGCTCACGCTTACTCAGTCCACATCACTGCCAACTGAGCTACAGAGCAGTCAAAACATGTATGCAGTATAAATTATTACTCATGTAGACGTAACTAACGTTTAACTAACTAAAAAGATAGACCCACCGACCCTACATACCGACCATAATTTAGTTAGTTGTTTACAGCAGAAATCCTTTCTTCTAGTTTTTTTATACTTTTCGGTTCCTTTAGACAAAGATTCACTAAATATGTGCTTCGCTATGTACGACCAAATTAGAAGGGCTGGTCTAAATCGTTAGACTAGACAACACAAATTGTACCACAAAAAGCAGGTTCGAAAAATTGGTCAGTTCGACCTAAAAACAATTTCATTTGAATTAGGTCAAACATTTTGTGTTGAGACCGCAAAAATGTTGCAATTCGATTATTTACCATGGTGTGGATCCAGGAATGTAAATTAAAGCCCCAAAGAACAGCACTTTAATGGTTTTATTGTTGATCAGAGTAGTGTAATGAATGTGGAGTTGGGAATGGCGGGCAGGCACGCGAGTGACGTGTCACCACGCTCGCCGCCGCCGCTCGCTCTGTGGTCTTATTATGGCCAAAATTAAGTCACTTTTAATTATTTTGGACCTTGACGTTTTAAAAGTTTACTTCTCTACACACTTAAACTTTTAAAATTTTCCCTTGCTAAGCGGACTTATTTTGTTATTTACTAATCGACCCGGCGAACTTCGTACCGCCTAACCTATAACTATCTTGTGCACGTGTAATACTTGTAAACCTTTCTCTTAAATTAGTCTATCTATTAAAAAAATCCATCAAAATCAGTTGCAAGATTTTAAAACTTTATTTTATACTATGTGTTGATTATATTCTTAACTAGTCGACCCAACGAACTTCGTACCGTCTTAACTATCTTGTGCACGTGCAAGACTTAATTGTAAACGTTCCTCTTGAATCAGTCTATATTAAAAAAACGCATAACAAAAATTAATAATTTAAGTTTCGCGTTTAAACTTATATTTTTAAATTGCTTATACTTAACTTCAAATTTAATATTTCATACACATTTTTATGGGTAAGGTAAACAATAACCAAGGTAGATTAATTGGCAGTAAAACCTAACGCTCGACGCAGTCGTCCATTGTGCATTACTGCGATGAGTTCTGTATTCGCTAATTGTATATATTTGTCTTCCGTATTTGGTCATTTATAAAGTGTTTAGTTTAGGTTTTCGATCAGTTGTATTTGGCATTTTATTTTAATCATACTTCCAATACTTATTTATGTTGGTTATTAATATATTATTAGCCCTCGATAATTGATAATAAAGTGTTCAGTTGTTCAAAAAATTCCACTAATTACACCAGTGGGATTAATTAATTCAAAGCCATCAAACTTATGATATTTTTAATAAGGACAAGGACACGGCAACAAGACAGAATTAGCCATAATATCATTCATTCCTCACCCTGTTTCCAATGATTTCGTCAATATATCCACTTAGCAATAGGAAAAACACAAGTTCCACGTTGTCCATCTACGCACTTAGGTGCCAGCTAACGTCGTTATCGACTTGTTTCACTTGTTCTGAACTTCTCCTAACTTGGTCAAACTTGGCTCGCCCTTATTAAGCCTAGGGATGAAGAGAAGTGGCCGAAAAAGGTAAAAAACTGTCAGATATCGTCTGCCATGTATTAGGTTAATTTCGTACTTAAGTTTTTGTAATGATAATTATAATAAAAATCTTTCTGAATCCTAAAATCGACGCTAATGAATAAAGAATGTAAAGTTACCGTAACGTGACACAACTTTACCCAAGTAAACCAACAACAGGCAATAGGCAACGTCTTCCTTGGCATCTTAAGTCAAACACATTCGTCAAAGTTCCTCACCAGGTCGGGGTGTCATTCATTAGCCCGGCACGTCCCGCAGCCGCTCGTGCGCACTCCGGCCGCAGACAAATTGTCTCACTGGGCTCGTGAGCTCCTTCTATTGATTATGCTGTTTATTTATTAAACTGATTTCACTCAGCCTAACTATAAGATTGGGGATGTGAATGCGAGTTATCATTTGTAAAAATGTGTAAGTATAAAAGAAAATAAGTCACTTCGTTTTATAGCGCAGGGTAGGCATTAAAATTTTAATATGACAGCAATTTTAATATCGCTTTATCCGCAGCACCTCGCCAAGTCGTAAGATATAACAATTTAACGCGAAACGCCTCGTTGCCTGTTGCCTACTTAATTTAATGGGTTTAATGGATTGCAAATTACTCAGAATACGCCGCGTCTTGTCTACAATTATGTCACATTTCAATTCACCCGAAACTTGGTGACAAAAAGTTGGCGGGAAAGGAAAGGGCCAAGTTTTGTATGGAGTTTGTTGAATTTCAGTCCAAAGTGAACATTCGTTGTGGAAGTTTGCGTGTGGCTCTGCAATTAGCGACATTCTCTGCTCTTTGCCGAACCCAACGAATAACTTACTCCTGATATATTTTAAAGCCTATGGATTAGTGTCAAATTAAATTAAATAATAAATTTAGTAATTTTCCAATCATTGATGAAATGCGACGTTTTAATTTTTAAAACTCGAACGTTAAATTTTCTGATGTCATTCCTGAATGCGCGAACGTCATTAGTGCAAAAATATAAAGGAGCGTAGCTACCTGTAAAACGTCTTTACATTAATGTTACCTAACATCTGTCTTAATCTAAACGGTTCTTTACTGTCAAAATATCGAAACTCGTTAAATATCGAACGTGCAAAAAAAAAATGCTGTTTAGTATTAAACTTATTTGTATTTTATAAAGCTTTATATTGTTCTGTGCATGTATTATGATATAAAACATTATATAAATTCCAAGCCAATATTGGCGTTAGCGCATACTCCTGACCTAAACAAACTCGCCCCATTCAGTATTGAATAACAAGTTTTATTATGACTATCACTAAGTGACACCGTATGTCCTAATTTGCATAGTAAGTCTTACGATTATCTTTCTGAGCTCTAAGTACAAGACAACCAACCTATCGTGTCCTTTGTTTCTCACATACCTAGCTGTGTTTATGAATTCCCTCACGCCCCATAAACCACGTTATCGCGTCAGCCGTCACGCTGACGCTCATGTCAAGCAGTTTAATATGACGTGTGGTTAGTGCTAGTGGCCGCCTAGGTCGCCGGTCCACGTAAGGGATCACTTATCCTCGCAGTTACCTTAAGTTATTAAATGTTTATACTCTTCATATCTCATATTTTATCTTAGCTTAGGCATTAGAAGTATTATTATTTTGGCCGCAGGGTGTCGTATTTCGGAAGTTCCGAGGTCGACTGCCTGCCGATACTGCCCACACGTCAACGACCATACGTTGAAAATAGTTATAGTTAACTTATGTTATTTAACATCTACTAATGTAAATATTGCCTGAAATAAATAAAGATTATTATTATTTATTATAATGTTATTTTCAAATTCAAGACATTGTTTGTAGAATGTTAGCCGACGTTTATGAAACTGTGCAAACTGATACGAAATCTGGCAAAGTCACATGTCAAACCAAGATCTCTCTGAGAATATCGCAGGCTCTAAATACACCCTTAAGCCGTAGTCAAACGTTGCGGTTACCGGAGAGCAATAACGTCGAGTGATGTGATGACCTATCACCATGACCCAAACCTACAAGTATTTTCTGACATTTGTGCGGACAATAACTCCATACAAAAATAGAATGTACCTAAGTAGGTAGTTCGTTAAAATTGAATTGTTTTTTTTTTGTATTGTTTAAATCTTGAACGCTGATCTGTGGGCGTGTAAAGTAGGCGTGATTGCAAAGAATTCATTTATTTTCATTCAGAATACGATTGACCTACATAAGTATTTTTTTAGTTTGAAATTAACAATTTAAAATAATAAACTAAATTGTGAGTTACGCTAGAGCGTCGCATATCCCTGACATCGCAACATACCCGCTTTGTATGGTAAAACCCTAATTTAGCGAATGCCTTAGCTAATTGCGGGCCTGTGAACCCCACTTGTCCTGTAATTATCGTTAGGGTAAGACGGTATTTGACGCTGATTGGTCGCAAAGGTATACAAGATTTAATTTCTTAGACAGTTTACTGTTTATTTGCGTAATTGTAGCGCAAATAAGCGAGACGATTTGATTCTCAGGGTGTTCTCGTAAAACTGATGTCTCCGAATTACTGAATAGGTACATGATGATTTTTTTTATTGTAGTTTATTTTTGTGGTGGTCAGATATGTCATTTGCATGACACAATGTGCAGTCTGAATCGTTTTTGTAACTTATTAGAGCTTTGCACCAAATACAATGTTTTTTTTTTGTGCCTAGCTCTTAGTAGATGCTTATATACGAAACCCGCCCACGGCAGTTGAAAAAAAAACACTTTTTATTTTTACATAGTAAAATAACAGTAGCATGGATGTT
The DNA here is from genome assembly GCA_951802225.1 of Euspilapteryx auroguttella. Classification (NCBI taxonomy): domain Eukaryota; kingdom Metazoa; phylum Arthropoda; class Insecta; order Lepidoptera; family Gracillariidae; genus Euspilapteryx; species Euspilapteryx auroguttella. The sequence goes on along the minus strand of OX637648.1, from coordinate 4,475,995 downwards.
CTACTTAGAAATAGAGAAATAGGTAGGATTATATGTTAGCGGATTATTTCGTGAAAGCACTTTAATTCTTTCTAGACTCGAAAAATTCTCAAGATGGGATAGCTAACATTAATGTCTGCCTCCCTACGGGATTTCCCATTAAACAGAGTGCGTCGGAAGGCCCTCCTCGGGGTTCTCGGAATATGAATAAAGCCATGGCCGGGCGGCCCTGCATTTATCATCCTCTGCAAATGCTCTCAGCGACCACTTCTTTGGATACGGCAAGTTGACTTCACGATGAAACGCCTTGTTTGTTTCTAACGTGGTCTTGAGTCCCACGGGAGTGGCCGCAGTGCTGCCAGTAAATTAAGACTTGTAGTATTAATTTATCTTAATCTTGAATGTAAAGAAATGTTTACAACAAAGAAATGTAAGTTTTGTACTTATTGTAATTTTATACAAAAGATATGTATTTCGGTTAGAATTTACACATAATGGCAGAGAACAATTTTAAATCGTAGCTTCTCGTAACATTTAGAGTAAGTGTTGCGTTGCGCTTTTGCACTTACAATGTCATCTGTACTGCACACGCTCTTTTTCACAGGCATCGAACTTTCATCATTTTAATGGAGCCAGCTGAGATACAGAAGCTAAATACACAACATTTTCTATTTTCTCTGAAATGTTCCTAACTAAAGTTAGGTAGAGCGTTTGCGTCGTATTGCAGTCTAAACTAAATGACTCACTAGGGCTAACAAGTTACAAGTGCGTGTGTTGACAGTATATAGTTTTTAAGTCACCCCGGGGCCCAACAACGTAAACCTTACAGTTAAATCTCTCAAGCAGCTATGTAGTTTCGGCCGTTGCGCTTCCAAAATGGACGCCTGGCTCCATACCGCGTTTATAATACCGCCCATAATTCAAACTGAAAGAGAAATACTACTTTATTGTGTTCCACTTTAAAAAGGGAAGGGATCATGAATCTTGTAAACCGAGTGCGAAAGGAAATTGCTCGCTAAAAGTTACACAATTTATAGGGTATTCTGTTACGTCGCCCGACTGCAGCGCACTGACTGGACACGATAGTTTTCCTTTCTATCAATCGCGTCCACTTATTGGTTTCTTTGCCTTTTGTAAAGGAAACACGTTCGAGAAGTTGGAGATTTGTTCTGGATGTTTGTCAGGCGGGCGTGTTGGACCAAACTACTGTTTGTTGATTAGGCATTAAGTGAAAACATATTATAGTAACACGGATATTACTTCTTATCATGAGTTTTACCATTTCATATTAGCAAAAAAGCGTGCCTCTACATAAAAATAAACATTTTAGAATAAAACAATGTATTTAAATCTCATATTTTACCCTCGTAATGTATTATAATATGTGTAGGACTTAAGGATATCAATCGCCCAGGGCGCCAGCGCGGCTGACTGGATCCAGCCAGGCCCATGTTTCACGGGAACACGCCGGCAATTTGCATAATTAACTAACTTCCCGACGACTTCGTTCCGACTTGTAACCTTGCGTTACCGGCTTTATTGTCGTGTCGGATTTTGGTGTGTGTAAGCAGAACAAGCTTGCCAAATTAAATCCCTCTTATGTTTTTGTGAAAGGAGTAGGTACACTTTTTATTAGAAATTAATGCTGTATAACATACAGTTTAAAATGAGAAATTTGGTAAGATATGTTCTAAATTATTTTGATCCAGACATATAACGATGGCGAGAAATTATAAAGAGTACCAGAAAAAAAAACATGACCACGACCACTTCAAATGTGACACGTAAAAATAAAGTTGAAATAGAATAAAAGAAAGTAAGAAGAACAAAAAAAAATTGAATGGAACTAAACAGGGAGATATGTCCGAGAAGTAATATACAAAAGCTTGTGCTGTCTTTTTACCATTACATTATTTACGCTTCTCAGGAAAACTTGTTAAAATTTCTATGATTTATAAATGTTGGGTAAGCCGCTCCCCGACATTCCGTTCTGGTGACAATGAACGACCAAACTTGCTCCTCATTTACAATTTATGCGCTTATGAAAAATATATTATATTTCGAGTACATTTTCGAGTCACAATGAAATATAATAGCGGGAGGCGGGAGCGGGCCGGTTTTTGGCAAAGTTTCAGCGGGTTGTCAAGAGAGATCCCGGAAGCTGCTACTCGGTAGAGTTCTGGAAGTTTGATCAAATCAATGGTTTCAATTGAAAAATATAGGTGTCGCTTCCAGCTATCCTTAGCAACAGTAGCCAATTGTGTTAAAAAAAGATGTCAGGTTTATACCTAATAACATTATTAAACAGTTAACATACTCTACTTTAAAATCAATAGCTACGGAGCGCTGTAAAAATCAAACAATTAAAATTAATTATTTATACTGTTCTGTCGTACAGTTTCTTTTTTTGATGAACTTAACAAACGGCTTTTTGTATCGCACCGCGAATTGATTAAAAAAGAAAATACAGGAAATTCACAGGAATCAAAGAACTGCGCCCCAGGGCCGGCTCTGCTATATTTTATTTCAGGCATCCTCACTTTGTAAACTCTTCTTTTCATTCGTCTAATAATAATATTATTGTCGCTTCGAGACTACTCTAATCATAAGTAAATAAAATAAATTTTTGACTTCCAATTGTAAGAGCTGTGTTGTTGAAAGTCGCATAGATTTCATTATTAATTTCTATCTTGTGAATTAGGTTTTATGATTTTTCTTTAAAATCATAAAACCAAATTTTTTTATAAATAACACGTCAGTCTTCTTTCGTTAGAATTCCGTTTTTTCTTTTAGGGTATCGAAATAGTTATATAGAATGAGTAACACGAATAAATCTTACTTTAAAAAACCCAAAAGCATCCGTAAAAGTACTGGTTTTTCATCAGCAGCCCTAAAAATAAAATTGTAATTCCACTCTCTGTCCACCCGCGGGCGGCTATTTCTGATTCGGCGCTAATGTGTTTTGTTTTTTGCTTTAAATTAATTGAGAGAAGCTTTTTGCAACACACAATTCATGAAAAGTCGTAGAATTATAGGTATAATAAGAAAGTAAGGAATAAGTGCCTCGTAAGTTTTTGATCTCTTCTTTAGACTATGAGAATTAGACGTGAGTATGATGTATTAATGAATATTACTATAAACTAATACACCAGTATTTTTGATCTCCTGGACGCTTTTAAATGAAATCAAACTCAGTGACTCTTCTCTGACAAAGTGAGGCGGGGGTGGCTCGTCAACCAAGTTGATTTATTTTGAGTTTTTATGAGTGGGACCTTTCTCAGCTGGATGCCATACAATGGACACATTAAAACAAAACCCTGCTTTCACAAAGCAAAATTCATACAAAAGTCTAACACGCGCAAAACGTCTCAACAATAGCCGTAGACACGCCTAGTTTGCGTTTCATAAATCACATGACTAATTAATGAACCCCGCAGGACATGGGATGTACTCTTCTAATCATATTATGGGCACTACGCGTCCAGACACAGAGGACCCTCTCAGGGATGCAACTACCAACGCGCAGGGTGTAATGTTATTTTGGCGGTGTATTAGAGCCAGGTTCTTGGGAAGTGTTGCTTCGCTATTATCCTTTATGCTGTTTGGAACAATTAGGGGAGTTTGTTTTGTGTCACGCACGCGCTAGTTTCCTGTTGATAAAGTTAAGAGAACGTATTAGTTCACTATTGTGGATCTTACTAGTCTCATTGCTAAACTTCTCCAAAACAAACATAACTACGTATATATACAAGTTAATATTATCTTACTTAACCTGAGATCAATATCTGTTCTTGAGTAATCCCTTGGGCAGGATCATAGAGTCTACTAGTCGGAATCATACTATTTTAGCCCCATAATGCAACCGAGCATATCATTCCACTCTAGCATGATCTCGGTAAGTACGGCTGCTAATAACAGGCGACGCGTGACATGACTGTCAATATTGCAATAATATCGAACCAATACGTGACTGCTCCCCGTGACAAGCCGTGACACAATTATTTACCCACTACCACTGTTCCACCAAATAACCATCTGTAGACCTTTACCTCAACTTATGCTTAGTCTAAATATGTTTTGAACATAGTAATAAACAATTTTAAACCTATCCCTCCTTCCGTAGGTATTGCATTAAAATAAAATATTCACATCTGCCTAATATAATAACGTTGACAGAAATATAAATCCAGTCGAAAAATTCAAATTTTCCAATCTCTCCTTGGCCGCTGAATCGGGTGGCGGATATACCCAATCGGCGGTTATTCCTGCCGCGTCACGGCTGCGCCCGGATGTAGTCGAGCCGTCAGACTACACCGGCAACGGATCCGGTCGGATTTGTGTCAGCTGCGCGTACCGAGATGAATGACGTGGCGCCCGTGACCTAATGGCTGTTAAATACTCGCGAGCTCCTCCCGCCCTGGTAACTAGCCGAGAAACACACATGCTGGCGGTCGCATTTGTTTACTGGAGGGAAATTTGCATTTTATTGTATACTATATTATGTGAACGTTGTTTTGGGAACAAAGCAATTGGAAAACTTTCAATTGTTTTATAAAACAAAAGAAATACTGTACATGACTGTACTACTACTACTGCGTTTCATCCAACAAGTGTAACTATGTTTTATACAACAACAATATGACAAGTGTATGTTTACACAGACCTTATAAGAGTTTAGGATCTATAAAGCCGCAAACAACATGGGATATATGTTAGGCACATGATATGATATGTTATAAAGCTTCAAGTAATCGGGCTTTATAAAGATAGCATAATAAAGTAACGTAAATATCCTGAAATTATTTTTCCGTTCTTGACGTCTGCTCTGCATTACAATCACGGTGTAGCAGAAGCATGTCCACACATTGTAAACAAGGGTCCAACAATTGTCTGTTTGATTTATGTCACCGAACGGTGAAAGATGTACGGATCAGCCGCCCGCCGCCCGCGCGACATAAATTCACACGTTTCGCAAAATACACTCGCATTAATTCACTAAAATATGGCCGGGCGATATGCTTGTTCGTTGATTTAAAAGCGCCGCTTCTGTTGAGTGTTTCCGCTATTTTCCGACTACTGTTGCATGAATGCGTGAATCTGAAACCGTTCTATTGTTTTTAAAATGCACACTAGCCTTTGTTTTTTGTTTTTAATCGAATAACTTTGCAATTGTTTTTTTATTGATTGGCGGGAATGAAAATAAAGAATAGCACGGTCTATTGCCTGCTACTTACTTTGTGCGTGAGTGGCTTTCATGTGATGTAAACACATTACGGCTTGCGAGGTTCGTGTAATTTCTTCGATATTTTCGATCGTCACGGTGAAGCGCTTTTTTTCATATATAAAATTTATCTCGCCCGCACTTCGGTAATAAACAAAATATTGACGTCGCTCTTCCCTTCCTGTTTTGTGTGTTGTGTACTTACCTAATGGAACCTCTCAGCCTGAATAATGTCTACCTGCGGCGAAATATAACTAGGTACCAAAATACATAATAAGAAACGTAACAAGTAAGCATTTTAAATGCAACTAAAAAAAAAATTGCTACAGAAAAACCAACCGCTTATCTTTTCCCACGTAGTTTTTTTTAGATTTCAAGCTACAGGTTTAACGAAAACCATTTTAATGTTTGTAACAAAAACTTTAGGAAGAAAAAAAAAATTGCAGTCGCTCTCTCTTCGCCAGTAGTTCCTCTAGTTTTCTGTAAATCGTATTTAAGGTCCGTCTTCTTGTAATTGGATTGGTGGACGTCTGTAGCCAAGGAGAGTACTGGATAACAACTCGACTTCGAAAGTATAAATTTACCAGGAAGTCATGAATCAATTTTGTTTATAAAAATCTTGGTATTCGATAATCACTTATCGATTGAAAGTACGAGGCCTAAAAATGGAGCGTCAAACATGTGAATTTTTAAAACTTATAAAAATATAAAAAACTTTTGCAAATGAAATTCAGCAAATAAAGAACATAATATTAAATTAAGTTTTTCTTTACAACATTATAGAAGATTTTAGTTGAGCTGCTACGATAAGTTTACTCAGCTTCCAAGAAAACTTGATCCCGAACGTACTCTAAAAGTAATGTTACAGACTTTATAGAATTTTCGAACTAAAACATTAGGATACAAAGTCGGTTCTGAATCACTAACGAAATACAGAAAATATTATGTTTGTAACTTTTCAAATAGTATAATTTGGTTTTGTTTTTGAGCTATTGTGATTGATAACTCTGTTTATCTTACAAAGCTTTACTCTTTTTCTTTGCTATCGAGCTGCGTTTTTTTGAAGACAACACTACGATCTCCTTTTCCTTAATGTAATGTCCACAGATGTTAACAGATAACTTTTTTCTTATAACAGCGACTGCAACGCAAGAATTCAAAGACTTTTATTGGATCTTGAAACTTAGCTTTCTGCTCGTCATCCAAGTTGTTTTGATTGTGTTTTGCGAAAAACAATTTAAACAATTTCATTGTAAAAGAAAACTACGTAAGAAAGAAACCTGATAACAATAATGCTTTGACTTTTAACTTCTTATTTGACTTATTGAAACGTTTGCCGGGAATTCCCGATAGAATAACACCAATTTGCCATTCTATCAGCTCCTTCGTTGTTGGCAAGTGTATTTAATTGCTTTGCATTCCCCTTGTTTTCCTCGTAAATACAAAACGAACATGATTTGTATATTGTTTTGGATGGTGCAAAACAGTACAGTGGCGTAAGTGTGGGATTTTTTTTATCTTTTAGATGCATTTTTTTTATAACAATATACCATAAAGTTTATTGCATTTGCATGTCAATAAGGTTTCGACGATATTTAAAACTTTGTAATTTGCATTCTGCATATCATTTCATGAAAAAAGTTTCAGTAATCAACAATTATTTCGCCAACATCGCAACTAATAAAACTATGAATTCAGAGTTGAAGTTTCTGTGAAAGAAAACCTCTATTAATTTATTTTTTCATTTGCGTCAAGCAATGCATTCCTTTGGCGGAATAAAAATGGCACTTAGCTTAACAATTCTGCGGCCGGAGTTATTGCTGACTGCCTGGTTTGCATGGGAATGAAGTAGTTGTTGTAAGGCTCAATAGCATTATACAGCAGGCATTAAGATTTAACAAGTGTTACCATAGCGTAGTACAAAAAAGATATAGGTAACTATTTATTTTAATAAGTTTTTGTCAAAATCAGAATAAAAGTAAAAAAAAAGTTATGCCATTTCAATTATCAGATTTACACCATACAGGTAAGCCTAGTAAAACCTAATAGCAATATCATAGGTCCTTGATACGAGATTCACGTCGTACAAGAGCGGACTGCATCAACTGCCGGCAGCAGTCGGCTGCAAGCTTACTCGGCGAGATTGACAGCTCACTAACAGCTGAATAATAACAAAAAAACTCGTCGCTAGTTCCAACAATTGTCATCTACTACATTTAAAGTCTATACGGGTGGGTACTACAGATCATTACAATGTCCATGCAATAGTAACAATTGTCTGTATAAATATTTTATTTGTACTGCCTGCGCAGTTTGGTACTTCTTCGTCTGCCCATGGTCTGCCCCTGTTATATGGACGCACGAAACGGAATACCTTTCTAGCTTTTTCATTCTTTCTCTAGCTTTTTATTTTAATTAAATTTTTGCTCTGGATGGACGATAGGTGTTATTACGGCCCCTGTGTATTTTCGATTTCTATCTGTGTAAATCATATTAACCTAAACTAATTTTAATTCAACCCTTTTTTGAATAATAATGGGTTTTAATTAGTGCACTTAGAAACATTGTAATGCGTTAATCCAATTGACCTTTTTAAAACTGGGCGGTAAATTATTGATTGTTAACGTTATTGCCACTCAGTTTGATTAGATGGAATAAGTAATGGTATTTTCCACGGAATCGATACTCTGTTGCTATCAGCGCAGCGGCGAGCTATGATGTTCTAATAAGTCACTTAATTTGCTTTTGAATATTTGATAAAGTTAATCAACAAATGTTCGCATATTGTTCGAAGGTTCGCATGCTTAATCAAAGTTCGAAGTAACGTTTTTAGTGTTCGAATAAATAAATGTAGAATGTAGATAGAATTAACCCTCATTAAACCACAAGCGGCAAGTTGTAATACTACTTTACATACATACAACTACAACCCGTGTCGCCACCGTCACTAGTTTAGTAATCTTTCTTCCAACACCCGAGCTCCTTATTATTTTTACAGAACTTTAATAACATAATTTATCCCCTTACTTACCAAAATCAGATAAGTCGCCTCGTTCAACCAGTCACCAATAAAATAATAAAAAGGCAATTTGAACTGCAACGCTCGTCGCGTGATTCTAAATATTGGTCTATTTAGTCGTAAAATAATACAACAACTCCACGCGTTTCGAGTGTAGAGAGAATGTAATGGGTTTGTTGACTCCACTGAAAAATTACTGACTACTAAAATAAAAGTTATTATCATGGCTGTAAGAAGTAAGACCTTTGCTTTTGAATAGGTACCCAAAAGAAAATGCATAGAAATGTCAACTCGGGTTTTATTACGATGACAGATATCTAGAGGTAAGTTGGTGGTACTGTCAGTCGACTCAGTTATGAAGATAACCTTAAAACATCCTTAAAACCTCTGCTTAAAACTAAATCCCATTAATAGTAGTAGATAAAGAAATGCCTTAATTTTCACCTTTATATTCCTTTGGACCAACGAGCAAACAAACGCACACAACATGGACGGACTAGGCAAGCATAAAATCCAAGCAACAACGACAGCTAACGACGGGGAGCAGGATTATAACGTGCCACTCCTGGCCCTGCGTCTCTCAAGCCTTGTTGTCCTGGTAGTGTTACTGACGACCCACATGCGGTCCCTGCGCGTGTTCCGCTGGGAGCAATCAGTGTCGGGAGGCGTGCTTGTAACTTATTGCGTCGCCGTGCTAGGGCTGGGCCTCTGTGCCGGGAGTGGGAAGTGCGGAGTCGCTTTTCAGGTATTTAGAGAGTAAAAACTACAAACTGAACAAAATCATTAGAATTATCGGTCGGTGGGTCGTTTTAGGGGCCACCGACCCAGAAATGAAAAAGACTAGGAAACTGAACTATTTATTGGCTATTTCAAGATTATTGTTCGATGAGCCTATTAGAAAACCCTAGTTTTTGTAAGTACTTGAATGAAATTTACAAAGTGGTCTGTAGGTTGTTTTAAAGGTTCTGGGTGTTATATCCTTGGAAACATGCTTTTCTTAGTTTTTAGGAAGCAAATAATTACCTACTTAATCTTTGAATTCCTTCCTACTAAACTAAAAATTGTTTCTTCTGATTTTTGATAGATGTTAGTTCACGAAATAAAAATTTTCAGGCGTACTTAACAATAAGTGGGTTCCTACTGCTAGTGTTGAACGCTGTGGTGCTGTGGACGCGGTGGCGGAAGGCGGGGGACATGAGGGTCGTCGCCGAATTTCTAGGTGCCCTAGGCGTGCCAGTGAGGCGGCACATGATGACGAAGGTTTTAATCACAATCCGACTAGAGACTGCGATACTTCTTTAAAACAGTGAAATACTTTATTTACTGGACGTAGTAAAAAATTAGAGTTTGCACGTTCTGTACTTCTTTGCTTATTAATTTATAACAATGATCGGTATAATTTAAAAATTAGGTCTAAGTTCAAAATCAACGTTAGTTTCAACTTTGGCTTAAGTGCATCTATCTCTTACCATACATAATTTTACCTACTGACAGGGATAGTCCTACACGAGTTCACGTCTTTAGGTCCGGGCGAATTTAAAAAACAAAACGTGTATCTAACACAGTCCTTAGTGGATCAATATATTCTAGTTAATCCTTATCTGTATCTTCAGCAAATGTAATAAAGCGTTAATTAATTCAAGGTGTGGCTCAGCGCGGCGGCGGCCGTGCTGCTGTTCGTGGACGGGCTTGTGGTACTCATGCTTTCCTCCGTGCCCGGGAGACTGAAGACTTACATTGTCAATTATACTTCAGTGCAATGAATATTTAACTACGTCTTAATATGCCACAATAAAGTATGTAATTGATAACCATCGTGAGTTATTTATTTATTTTATTTTTTATTTTTATTTATTCAGGTTATTAACACAGCATACAGTTGTTGCATCTCTGTCCATATCTCTGCAACAAACAATAAATTTATATGTGCAGCCGTGTGCAGTTAAATGTATACCATTTTAGTACAACTTTGTTTTAAAATTGTAAATGATTCTGTAATTTTTATTAATCATTCAATACAACTCAGCATCAGAACCCTTCGTTTTCGTTAATTACATTTTAGTATAATTCTGTTATTCAACTGTGGATTCGATCTAATAAAACTCTAAAAAGCAATATTGTAACGTTAAACAAAATGTTAATATCACTTTAAGGTTTATCTATACTTCTGTGTATTCTTTGTTATCTGTTGTATATCCTTCAGTGTTTTAAAATATATACTACTTTTATTTGTCTTATTTGTTGCGTTGATTTTTGAGATTAGGAACTTCTCTCGGGAGTCACAAACTCAAATCGAATGCATACGTGATGCCGCGACTTTGAGAGTGGCTTATTTAAATTTGTAATTTACAACTGGAACGCTTCATGCATATTTCGTTAAGGTACTAAGAGCACTGAGCAGCTGCGTTTCGGAAAAGTTGCATATATCTATACGTGAGATTTTAAATTAGATGTACGTAAACTACTGATTTGCAAAAAAAAAAAAAAAACTTATCTATATGAATATTTCAGCCATAGGACAACAGTCACAGACATAACCCCGCGAATTGCATAAATGATGGCCGATGGCGCCAAAATGTTCTCGAGATGCGACCTATAAAAATACCCATTATTAAATTTAGAATTCAACTACTGTCGATGATTTTAACAAAAAACGGAAACATTACCAATAATAAAGCTTTAAAACGGACGCAACAAAACGATAACACCGAGAATTCGTTCATATTTCATTGGTATTATTAACTAAATTACCCCATGAATATCAAGACCGATAATGGATCGTCAGCGAAGTTCAATTTGGTTTTTCGACAATATTAAATTTCCCACCAAAGGTCAGTGTAGTGAAAACTTTAATAATGACTGTAGGATGGTTAAATTTTTTTGGTGAAATTAGTTTTTAAAACTATTATTCTCATAGCTATTAAAATATGAAGTAAATGTTAAGAGATAAAATCTTTATTTTCGGGTAAAAGATTGCTGGTACATCTAAGCATCATTAGACTATTAAGTACAACTTTACTCCTAAAAGGTAAACGTTCCTTCCCTATTTTATTGTAAATTAATAAATGCGGGATATGAACCGATATTGTGTTAAGAAAAGGGCCTTTAGATAACAAGGTTTCAGAAACCGGCGAAATGCGAAATTGGGATTAAACGTCTCGTCTTTCGTTGCGTAACGAACTAAATGAAACCTTCGATCTCAGTTCGTTAATTTGTTACTGATTTTGATAGATAACTGTCGGTAGCTATTTATGTGTTTTTTAAATAACGCTAAAGCTTACACTCCCCAACTAGTTTAAAAAGTAACAAAAATATAATAGTACTTATATCAAATCAGGTTCAGGTTTATGATTTAGTTAATTTTCAAGTTGTATCAAGCACTACAAGTTCTAGCATAACAAACTAAAACGGACAAAACTGTATAATTTCAAAGTAACAATAATTTTAAACGAAGTCTCGAATAAACAGGCTCGGAAAGGTGGCTTAAATTTAGCTAAAAATGGCTTAAACGTAATAAAAAGTGGGCTTCATCTTCGGTAACTGATTTATTGGCATTCGAGCAAACAGCTGCGCGCGGCTGTGGGCGCGTGATATTGGTTTTTAAACGTCGCTGGAGAAGGGTCGTTCATGATTCTATTTAAATTTTCTTCAAATATTGACTAAACAACACCTTTCTTCCTACCTATAAATCTTTTTAAAATATATAAAAAAATACAATTATTGTTGTTGTTGCTTTACAACCGTTAATTTTCTCGAATTTGTTAATTAAGGCTTGGTGGTTCAAAAATTTGTGTTTTTGAGATTTTTTTAAACAATCTGAGACATACAAAATTGATGTCTTCATTCTGAAAAAAATATATGTGTTAGTTAAGGATCTAATCTAGTCATCATACTAAAGGGAAATAGGATCTAATTAATTTTAGTTGATAGAAAAAAATCTCAAAGTTACCCCTTTTTGTTCCGTTTTTTCCATTTTATTTTTAAACCGCTGATTGTTTTTATTTGATTTTTGGAATGAAAATTGCTGACCTTAAATTTTAGACATACTACTATAGTAAGAATTTTTAAGTTTAACGAAAAGACAAAAAACCAGCAAAAACTAAAAAAAAACATCGTTTTCGCGCGGTCCGATGCCATGCCGCGCCGCTCCCTACCCCGTCAGTACCCTTGTGGCCACGGCCGAGGCCGGTTCTGTGTCAAATTTTTGTTTTCGCGCTCTCGTATTTCGTTTTATTTTTATTCAAATGTAAACAAAATTTGACAACAGATGTCAAAACAATGAACCATAACATCTGATTAGGATCTGTATGGAGCTGAAAGAAACCAATTTTGATACCGATATTACATTTATAAAACCGTCGCATTACAAACTTACCTTTTTTATTCCCACAAATAAAACTTAAATCATAGGTTACTTATTATATAGTTATATCATATCTTTGTTAGTTCTGTGGCGCCGATAACACAATATTAATATTACATTAGCACAATATTACGTGGTATACTTACTCAAATTACTTTAAGAAGGCAGTAATTTATGTCTTAATAGAAAATGTTTCCTTTTTATTTAACGCTTTTCGGTTTTTTCGGCTGTTTAATTTTTTGATGAAAAGATTTTATTTTTTGCTTTTCAGTTTAATTTTAAGGAATTCCCCCCCCCCTCACTTCAAGGTTCACCTTCACCTCAAATCACCCTCCAAACGCTGGTCTCACACCCCTGAAGGTGGTCAGACGACCTGGTAAAGGTTGCGGCCTATGTCCAGCAGTGGACGCTATCGTGTGAGATCGGCTGCTTAAAATCAAAACCTAGTAACTCGTTTTAACAAAAATATTCAGGAGAGCCAAAAAACGGGTCGACCACTTTAATTCGTTGCCCCGAAGAAACCAGACGCAATAGCGATTTCGGTGTTTGACCAAAAGTTTGACTATATTGTTGACTATAGTCACACTTAAATCGATCCCACTATTTTTTTTTTTTAATTTACCCAAATATGACAATGAAAACAATTTCAAAACATAGTATTTCACACTTAGTTAATTAACTAAGTGTGAAATACTATGTTTTGAAATACAATCTCTGAGTTAATTCTCTACTTTTTAAAGCAATTTATATTTTTAGTTGTACGTTTCGAATGAAAAATGTTATTTTTTGAAGTGCATTCATTTAAAAGTTATACAAATGATTTATTTGTGGCAGAATTAAGTTTTGTTTACTATTTGGTTACGACTCGTGGTTAATTCAGCCAAATTTGTATACTGTTTTTGTAACTTACTAAATTCCATCAAAATTTGATTGATTTTATAATCGGCGCCAAATTCAAAACATAGTAAGTCAGCTTTCAAATTCATAACCTAGTAAGTCGGTTGAGTTGCTAGGTTTTTTTATTTGTAATCCGACATGCGCTATGTTAAGAATATGTACTTCATGGAAATTTCAATAACTTTTCCAAATTGGGTAGACTTAAATTAAATTTTATTTTTTAAATTACGTTAGAAACTGGGTGTTTTAAGGTTCATATCAAATCTATACCGCCTAGTAAGTCGAAAAATGACAAAAATGTTTTTTTTGCAAAAACACCAGTTACTAGGTTTTGAATTTGGGCAGCCGAGATGATGATGATGATTATTATTATATTAGTCGGCGAGGCGCTTCTCCAGAAGTCCCCCAGAGTCCTCCAGAAGAAGGCAGGTAGTCGCCACTTACAATGGAACTGGTGGGGCGAGTGTTGAAAATTTTGCGGTTTTTGTAATCCAATCGTCGTAGGTCGCCAATTTAGAGAACTCCTATGTCCGCCCGCCTGCAGTAGAAATAACTCCAGAGGTTGAAGAAGGGATGATATATTTACACATGGTTAGGTACACTATTTACAAGAAAATGAATGCATGTTAATGTGTACAGCGGCTGAGATGTACTGCCTAGCGCACGCAGGGCGTTGCGCGAGGCGTCGTGCGGGGCGTGCTGCGCCCAAATCAAATGTATAGCAATAGTATGAGACCGTTTACGGAGACGCGCATAGGCCTATGTTCGATATCGTATAAGGAAACGCGTCGGCTCCCGCGGCGGCGCCCGCGGCGGCGGCGACCGTGGTGGCGCCTGCGTCGGAACCCACACGACATCCCGCACAACACGCCGCGTCTTCGTAAAGGAGGCCTTAGGGTGTGATTTTAGTTCCAAATAAAAAAAGTTATCAACTCAAACTATATCGTTATTTGTTTTAAATTAAAACAACCAGTAATGTTTTATTTATATTGAGAAAACACTACAAAAAGGGTTTACTTTGATATTTATTTCTACAGAGTGAAATTCATTACATCTTGTTACTTTTTAATAACTTGTCTAAACTAAATCCTACATCTATATTTTTCAGAATTAAGAAATCTGTTTTATATTTCTCAGATGGTTTAAAAAAAACTCGTTATTACAAATACCTTACCTAAACGCAAATTCTTGTGCGCTGAAACGAAAATCGGAAAGAAAAATTGTGCGGTAGGTATAAACATCTCGATTTAACTTCGGCTTGTATGAAAAGTAATAAAATTTAAAACTGCCGCGACATTTCGCATTTCGACGCGCGCATGTCACAGCTGCGAGGGTGGGGGACCCTCATACCTAATTAGGTAAGAAGCTTCAAAGTACAGGCCGTTAATACTACCGACAATTTTCTTAAATTTATTATTAGAACTAGACTTGGTTCAAATACCGAAATTTCGATAAACCTATGAGCTATAATTGAGGCTATAATACAGTAGTAAATTTTAGTCTATTTTAGGTAGTGTTTAAATATTAATTTAATACTTAGTACCTGAAAAAAGGGGTTTAACGATGTGAACTCTTTAGGTAAACTCAAATATTTACGTAAATTTGACTCAAATTTATGAAAATATTGCGCGTTGTCTTTCTGCTTATATAGTAAAAATTGATGAAAAACTTAATGCAATAATAATAAAAAAAACATTTGAAGTGAAACCTAAACCAAAATTGAAATTGTTGTGCGTCAAGACAAGACGATATCGAAGAAGTCTAATCATCGTAGCCGGATTGTCCCATCCAACCACGGATGGATCGTCGTAGCCGACGTTATCTGTTATGCCAGCCGACGAGACTTTGCAAGGTAATGCTCAGAGGAACTCGCTTAGAGCTCGTAGAATTGCATTGTAGATTGTAGGGATTGCGGCGAAGATTCTTAGTTCTGATTCGCATAAAGAATAGAGTTAAAAACGTTAACGCTGTTTGGAAATTTTTAACATATTTCCCTATTAAAAACTGCAGTAGGCTTCAAATTAATGAGTCTGTCATTGTTTATCCTATTGGATGCTTTGTTTTTCGGCACGTATCAAAAAGTACGGAACAGGCGTTTTAATAACTCTGTATAGTTCAAAGGGCTGTTGGAATTAATATTGCTATTGATCACAACAACTATCGGCCACGATTTTTTTGCTTTATCGCGCATTAAGTTTGACCGATCACGGTCTACGATGCTTCAAGAACCAGCCAAATACGTTGTCAAGGGTGGACTGAAGATTTTTTTTGCTATAAACTAGCATAAAGCGTCTTTATGTCTCCACAGAGATCCGCTATCGGCGGCTCCGGGAGTGCCGGGACCGATACTGTCGATTTCCCGGTAATTGCCGGCGTACCGGTATTTATGGTAATTTCGCGAATACGGAGGCTTATTTTAATTTACGAGTAGCGCAGCAGTTTGGAAGACGAATGCCTTATTTCGTAGCACTATCCTCTTCATTAGTTTGGTTAAACTAGTTGCAAATCTTGATTAATTAGTTTTAACAATGTTCTTTATTTATAGTGGGGTATCCTGGGGGTATCTCAGGTTTTTGCGAACCGTGTATTTTTTTAAAGTACATACAATAACAGAGTTATTAAACGCGTAGCAAACAATTATCAGTAAAATGAAGATTTTTTAATTGTAAATGTGAGTTTATCCCTTCGTTAAAAAGGCGAAAGGTTATCGTAATTATTGGCATTGTAACTATTTTTAGATTAATATTACGAATTGCTAAACAAGAGCTTGCGCAATTAGATTAAAATTTCTTAAATAATCTTTCCCCTAGGATGGGAGTAAGTAGTCACCCGACATTACTGAGAGATGTACTCTACAAGTGATTCCGCTTCAGAACACTTTTCAATTTCGTTCCCCTCCCGAGGCCCCACTCGCCCCCCCCCTTCCCTGAAATAATATTGACTCGGCTCTTGTAATATGTGTACTTTATTAATGGAGCGATGTTATACGCCATTTAAAGGTCGACTTACATTTTGTTGAATGATATTTTTGTAGGTGATTATTAGTTTAAATTTCTGGATTTGAAAAATAGTAGATAGTGGTAGTAATAAATATAATTAGGAGGCATACTGTAAGTCTTCTAACTTAAAAAGATGAGTGAGGGCAAATTTAACGAAACAATCACATTGTTCTGTTAAAAAATCAGTTTGTTCTTTTTAATAACAAGTGTGAACCCACCTTTACTGCCGTACCGATATTCAATACCCACCATTTCGTTGCCTCTCACAATATTTGTGAGAAGAAGAGAATATGCTAATGCTTTTTTGCGCGAAACCTAATCGGATCGACTTATTTTGATGACAGTGCTTTTAGCAAGATCTCTATTCGCGGGGTACAACGCCGACGTGTATGGGAAAAAATATACCGTTGTTTTTGTAAAGTAACCATTGTGTTAGTTTTTGTCGATTTCTCGTGGCTCACTGTTGAAGCTTATACTAGTCTAACTAAGTCTAAGTTTCTTAATGGCACCCTTGTTCGTGCCCTTTCACCAGATATAAGCCCTTGCTCTTTTGCCCCTTGACCCGGCCTATGAGGATTACCTTTTCGAATTATTAGGACATGTCAAAAGCTAGGAGCATTTAATTGTCGTGTTAACTATGACGTTGGGAATTGGGAACAGTGTTTGATTAACAACTTGAAATAAGACATAGAGAGATAGCAAGTTTCAGTCAGTGTGATCTTTTGTTTGCATTCGAAAATATTCTGTTGAAACCCAATAGATAAAAGCAGTGTGTGTTTCCATACAATATTTGTGTAGTGTGATTTTTGCCTTCCAAAATTGAAAGTAAACTCTCGCCCTCCATCTTAGTTTAGTAGTCTTGTTTTTCCCCAACCCGACGGAAATGTACGATGTATATATCCTATCATAGTGTGGAGATTGTTCTGCGAGAACAAGCTTTCTAATTTCCAAGGTAATACTGTTTTTTTTTTCTATATTTGTGAACAATTTAGAAAGAAATATGTACTCTATAATGTTACTAATCAACTTAATATTTGCTATTACGTTATAATAAATCAATGTACATAAGTATATAATAGTAAAAAATAAATAAAGCCACTGGGTGGAATAATCTCATAAAGCAAATTCTCCAAGACAACTCATTCTACCTTTGACAGTTATAACATTTAACTGTCAACTAGTAGTAGTGTCAGATAAAGGGTTTTCTGGGGATTATTAGTCTGATTTTATTCAAAATTGAAATTGCTTATTCGTTCAATCTTCGTAGACCAATAGTTTTAGTTAATTCATTATTAAAACATACTATTAAAGTTCCGAATTCACTTAAAATTGAATTGACTGCTCCGTGGCTCAGTTGGCAGTGATGTGGACTGAGTAATCGTGTGCACCCGGGTTCGATTCCCGGGCGGGGCGAATATTGATATGATGAATATCGATGTTTGTTTCCGGTCTGGGTGTGATGTTCGTCTCTGTGTGTGTTTCGGGCACCCTAGATACAGGTTCTTCCTAGTTAGGGGCTCTGAGTGTGATGTGTTATTATTATTATTATTATTAAAACCCAGCTGTTTTTTTTTTTAATAATACCAACCACCCAATTTACTATCAAATAACGAGTCAATTGACCTTTGAAGAGCACTGTGTTATTAGCAGCGGTTGAACTGGTGCCGGGGTGTTGTTAATGTACATTATTATTACAAAATAACCCCCTATTATTATGAAGTTGCTTGATTAAGAATTTCCTTGTAGTTACATACAATGTTTCGAATTAACAATGTTAGTAAAAGTATGTATCTTGCTGGGTAGAAAAGTTTTATGAGTTGGATGTTTAGTTTTAATACGTACCTAATACTTTAATAAATATGTACTTGGGTAAATAGAATTTATATCAGTATCAAACTATTTTGTTGAATTTATTACAAATTTTAATGCTGATGTAAGAAGTAAATATTAGGAAGCATTTGTATATATATATACTTATATAGAAAAAAAAAGATGTTAAAAGTTTTTGCTTTACGAAAATAATCTTGCATGTAACAAGGTTCATGTTTGGCATTAGCTAACCTATAGTTAGGTCAAACTATAAGTCACTATCTGTTAACTCATTAGCATAAAGCATTCCAGTTCATTGCACTCTGACTATTATAGTGATATAGTTAGTGTACTTAGTGTAAACTAGTAAATCAACAATGTTTGTATAGTAGGTTAATACTTACCTAGAGTCTGCAATGTTAATAAATAAATTTATTTATAATAAAAAATGCCCTCATTATATCCTGCGCTGTGATCGTTCGTTTATTATAAATATTGGTCAACTAGAATAACAAACTATTTTCTTTCAAGATTAAATGCATAAGCGAGCGAATGCAGTTCAGCTGACGAAACTATTTGTCGAATAATTTTTGAAACTTATTGACTTACCGAAATTTGAAACTGCAACTCAATATTGTTAACGTTGAGGTAGTTGCGTTTGGAATTCTTGGCAGAGCATTGAGAACGATGAAGTATACAAACGACCTGTCTCTCACACGTTTCTTTAGAAATAGCGAAACAATACGAATTTGAAGAACTTAAGTTTAAAATAAAAACGAAGAAAGACTTTTAAGTTAACTAGAGACTGCCCCGCAGTTTCACCCGCGCAGATTTTTCATAAACACATAAGTCCCGTTTTTCACGTTCCTATGGGAATTTCGCAAAATTATTCCTAGGTGCTCCCAAACACTCCCCAATAAACCCACGTGCAAAATTTCAGCCCGCTATGCCCAGTAGTTTCGGCTCTGCGCTGTCTGTCAGTCAGTCTGTTATTAGGGAAAATAAATAGCCTATGTGTTAATTCTAGGGTGTCAGCTAACTCCGTAAGTACTAAATTTTATTAAATTCTCTGCAGCCGTACAGACGTAAAGAAGTAACAAACGTTCACAACCACCTACCTACAAACTTTCGCATTTAAATTATTAGTGTTATAAAAATTTAATAATTAAACGATGAAAAGAAAAATGTCATCCGTGTATCGGGAGTATCGGGACTGAATGGCCTTAGATCCATTCTCTCATTTCCGGGTGATATTTATAAATTATTATTTTGTTCCAGTACTTCATAATTTACTTTTTTTATACAAACTACAGGTATTTCAATTAATGGAAACTCTTATAACAACATAACTGCAATCCTCATCTATTTAGAAACGGTCACAGTGCAATATATCGCGGCGGCGGCACAGACGTGACGCCCTACCGGAATTAGCTGCCTCGACTGCGGCTAATAAATCCTCGTAACCTTGCAAACAGTCCTTACTAAGTTGTTGTTAGGTTTTGAATTTGTCTTTCGAATTGAATCAAAAAGATTTTTTATTCCAAGAGATTGTCTGTAGATGACTTTTTAACTTAGGTTATATTTATCGACTATTCGGGTTACCATTATCCAATTTATCCATATCGAAACAGTCTTTACCCTGGTTTACACAATGTTATCTATCGATATAATTTAATAATAAATCCAGTATAATTTATGATAATTTTTAAAATATTTTTTTTTAAGTATAAGATTAAATAAATATATTATGTAAATAATATAATAATGTTTGTATTGACATGTAATTCTAATATTATGAAATAAATGAATATGAAATGAATATGAATATATATCGGTTACTTTGGTACTATTTAATTAAACTAAAGAAAGACTGGGATTTTGTATTCAGTAATTGACAAGCTATCCTATCTTCTCCATATATTGAAAATGGCCATTAAAATACAAACATTCTTCGAAACAAAATGTTCCGACAACGTAGCATAACAAAACTTGATTTACTAATCCTGCTTTTATTACAACTTCATCATCTCGGCATTAATCTCGGCTAAGGCCAGAGTCGGCATTTTTTTAATTTTCTCTCTTGCTTGCTCGGTGTAAGGGTTTACAAAAAACATTAAATATACTTTATCGTTTTGTAAATCGGTAGAGCTAATAATACGTGGTAAGGCTCCTGAGACAAGCTTCTTGTTGGATGTCCTAGAACGAAGGCGATTTAAAGAGTTGTCACGCTATCGCGCACAGTTTTATGGAACATCGTTTTACGCAAGTCCTTCACATTTCCCAGAGTAATTGCTCTACGAAAAAGTACTATTCGCTTCTTACTTATCCTCGTCAACTTTAATTCTCTTGATATGACTCGTACGTAACATAAAACACCGAATATATTCGATATTTCACAATTTAAAAAGTGGAACTTCTGGAGCACGCGCTCGGGGACGCGCGTACTCACAGTTATTGTCAAAGTTTCAACATACTTGCGACTCCCACGGCCCACGTATAAATCTCATTTGAAAAATTATTAAAATCTGCAAACATGGAGCGTTACTTTCTAAGTGAATTTGCATTTCGGCCGTTACTTTTACGATGGCGACTTCGAAGTTTGCTCTTTGATGTTGACTTTGTGACGTCATTACGCTGATGAGGCTCATCTGAACTTATCTAAAAGACGTAGGTTGTTTGCGGGATGCCCATTAACATTAACATTTCTAAAAAATTAATTTTGTATAACTTCGTGGTGTGCTAGTGGCAAAAATTGGTGTTTATGGATGAGAAAAACTTCTTAGCATCGCATAGCTATACAAAGCGCGTATTCTGAAAAAAAAAAAATCTTTTAAAAAGTTTGCAAAGCAAAGAATCTCTCCTGAACGGCCGGCGCAGCACCTTATAGTTTAGCAAACAGAGATCGCAGTTCAGAATCCCGAGAGAGCAAGAAATAGTTTATGTTCAGGAAAGAAGATAAAACAGAAATCCCTTTGCAAACATTTCACATGCATTTTTAGATTCTGAGTACCCGCACAGCTAGAGAGCTATTCAATTATAGCGTTTTTATGTTATGTTCTTAGGGTTTACATTAACTGGCTAGCTTTTATCTGTAAAATAAAAAAAATGTTTACTGGCACAGACAGGCCTCAATTCTTTAAAACTGCTCTAAACCTCTGCCTTAAAATGTTGACAATCCCATCATATTCTCTTTGATTTCATCATCATCTTATCGCACCAATAACTGGACTTGTGCGAGCCTTATTCCGCGCACTCCAGAAACCATCACCAGGTCGTCTGACCACCTTCCGAAGAGTCTGACTACTCTGCGTCTTAACTTTTCAACCCTAGCGACCATCTATTCTTCGAGCTATGTGCCCTGCCCATTGTCTTTAATATTTGCTTCTCTTCGGATTACTGTTAGAAATTTAAGTACTGATTTCTTTTGCCTATGATAATAATTAAACCTACTTAAACAAATTATGAATTGTGTAGTTAAGTTACTGATTTCAACCATTCTTCTGCCTCAAATGAAAACAAGTCCTCAGCGGGCAATTCAACTTAAAACTAAAACTATTTACTTCCTCACATCTTACAAACAACAAGAACCGTCTAGAGATACGTCTTCAGAACCGTAATAAGTTTCTGGAGTGACATCTAGACCTCGCTCTTTGTGGTCCAAGAGTTTGTGAACATGGCTTCAATAATAAAAAAAAACTAGAGTAGCTACGTTAATGTACCTACGTACCTCCACACCGCGGAAATTCGCCTGTAATTTATATTTTAAGATTCTATTGCATTAAATCCTCCGAGCAGAGAAATAGCGTCGCCTATAAAATGTTCGTGATTAATAAAAGCGACAGGACTTGAGGCTGAACTGAGCTGAAATAAACAATAGTGGCTAAAATGTCCCAGTGTTAACCGATTAAGCCCTGCACAGTGCACATCCAAAAGTCAAATAAAAAATGCCAGATACGAATATTAAACATAGGTAACATTGGAGACTGTAACGTCAATTGTTTGCTGTTTAGAAGCTCCTATAAATCACATTAGAAATATAAAAAATGACTCTCACTGATAATTTTAGACCACACATAAAGGTTGACGTTCAAAAGTTGCTGTAACACGTCGCGGCGCACTTAGCGCGTAAACACATAAAGCCAACGCCCTGTTTCAGGTGCCTACCTACTGGTAACGGTTAAATATATGTTTAAATTGGTTAAGATTTTTCTATTTTGTTGATATGTGGTCCACCGGTCGCTAGTTCAGGTGGAGTTTTTCGAGGCATCGTGTATTATTTTTTTTAAGTTCGTTTTATCTTACGTTTATTACTTCAATGTATCTATCTCAGTCGATTTAATATTTTATATCTCAATACTAATAAGTACCTAGATACTATGATGTTTATTATTAAAATAACATAATACAATCTCACGCCTATGTTCCCCGCAGGGTTAGGGTTAGGCAGAGGCACCAGCTCATTGTCTGAGCCCACAAGAGGTACAGTGCCATTCGAGCTGCTTCTACGTATAGTAGATTATATGATTTAAACTATCGTGACAAGGGGCCAGCTGTCGCCGTAAATTAGGAAATTATAAAATAAACCTCACTGTAGCATTATAAACAAACTATTAATTGAAAGTAATGGTAGTCAAAACGTCTCGTAATTCATAGCGACTGTGTATAAGCGGATAATTCAGTAGTCGACTACATCGCCACCTGGGGGCTACTAATTGCCGGCCGGGCGTCCGCTAATCTTGCTTGCTTGTTGCTAGGAAAGATTCGTGCCGCGAATAAAATATTTTATTTTGGGATAGAATCAAAATTCACTGTACATTTTAATGCGTAAAAGTGTGCAGAAGTATCGTACTGGATGAGAGAAGCGTAAGAAGTTTAAAGTTGTATTATTTGGGAGAGAAATAGGCCTAGTGGACGACTTTCGTCTAACTTATGATTATAGCCTTCTGTTTCTATGTAGTATTGTAACGATAAAGTTCTATGACTATGGCTTGTGTGGGCCCCGACACAAGTCAATGTTTTTTTTCCAACGCTTTGTCACAGGCCAGGGGTGCAGCTGTAAATTTAAATCGATTTGGTAAAAGACGAGGCCATAATAAATCATGAACTTTCCTGCAACCCTTCGTTGACATTTTGAATTTGGAATGGGTCTGTCTCGTATTTTTGTGTTAGCTGAATCCGATGCGACGCATACGTCACATTTCCTGTTTTTATATGATCCTTGGGCCGCAAACAGTGGGTTTTTTTTGCCCTATTATTAGTTTTTTTTTTATGATTATGAAGGTATTAATGCATTTAGGTCCTTTGAGGCAGATTAATAATACTGTTTCACGCATACTATGTTATTTCGCGAGTGCAATCAGTCGCTAAACGGCAATAGAAATGTGTGCCTTTTTCCATCTTCTTTGAAACATAAATGCCTAGAATATAAAAAACGTAACGAACAAAGTAGCACTTAAACTAAGCTTAGAGAAGGAACAATATTAAATACGTTTAAGATTCGTACTAAGACGCGAAAGTTTGTCAAGAAGCAAATTGGTCGAGGATCTGGCAGTAAGGTATTTTGCATTCTGGACAACGGCGGCCAGTGCTGGCCCTGCAGTGCAACTAAAAAGTGGCTTGAAATAGCGACTCGGTAATCCCCGTTCGTCATGACAACGGACCATCATCGTTTGCCTAACATACATGATTGTTAGTTGGGATCAAGTTTTTACTTTAACAAACTTCTAAAATGTGAAGAGGCAGAAGTAAAACCGAGTTCTAAACCAGGCAACCCTCGTAAGCAATCATCTTAAGTGGGTTTCCTGGTTTAGAACTCGGTTTTTGCGATAAGGTCACCCATTTCCCGCCTCCTCTCCTTTTCGAAATTTGTACCGTATTTGTACAATGTTGTATTTTTTTATGGTTTTCATTTGTGGCAATAAAGCGTTTTTTATTATTTTAAAACAATAACAAACTTATTATATAAATACTTGTTAGCTAAATATACAATCATATCATGATTAAAAAATAATAAAAAATTAAAATTACTCACGTGCCTACTGCACGTATAGCCAATTCAAGCACTTGGCATCCCTAGCCGCAACAATTCCAGTTGTGCTAAGAACAGGCGACGTCAGTAATTTTACGCTCGACAGATAGTCTGTCGCCTAAAGTCCTTTCTTTAATTTCCTACCGTATACATTTTGAATGAGAAAACGGCTGCTGTAGTATTACGTCAAAGACACCAAAATTACGGAACCTTTAGCTTAAGAAGTAACATGATTTATTTATGCATATTGTGCATCAATAACATACACGGTTACTTTTTATCGTGGAAGAAAGTTTAACACATTGTAGGCAGCCATAGTTACACAAGACTGATTCCTGAAAACAAAATTGAAAATTAATTAACAGTGCTCACTTGAGGTCCTTCGAAAGCATGTAAAAAAAAACTTAAAATGATGTGTAGGTACCATCAGAGCAATGACCTACGGTGGCTTAACTGGCGCCAGAAAATAAAAGTGAAAATAAATATATTTTTTATAATTTATTCGAGTCATATATCATGCAAAGACTTAGCCCTGAAAATTTCCGCCACGATAAAAAAAGTGACCGTGTTTAATCAAGTTTGGTTTAGCATGCGGCTGATTAGCATCCTACTACTTTTAGATACTGACGACGCCAATGTTCGCTCCAGCCGGGAATCAGCGCGGACCTCCGGGTTCACAATCGACATCGCTGCCTACTTTGCTACGGCAGTGAATCAAAAATATCCATTTATCCTATCTGCTGTTCGATCCCCAACAACAACGGTAACATTGTCTAGTAAAATTAAAAAGTGTAAAGTCTACCGCAACACTATCCTGTAATTAATACCATAGACAACAATAAAGTATAGACAGAAATCAGGGTTCCGCAGCGATGTTCCCGCCTCTATAAAACTGCGGCGGAAGTTGGACCACAAATCATTGTAAGTTGCAATTAGAAGCGCTCGGAAAATTCCCCTACGATATTAGTGCATAGTTCTTGGTGTGGCCAGGCGTAGGCAACTAGTAGCTAGATGTACGGAAATAAGAGGATAAATCTGGGTTTCTATAGTATTATTATTATCAATCATAAGCACAGTTATGAAGAAAGAAAACTCTTGTTTCACATTCAAATAAAAAAACTCGATGTATTATTTATTATAAATATATGCTAAACGATTTATAAAAGCATTACTTTTAAGGTTTATTTAATTCCCTCTTAATTATCAATTTCTGTTTCTGAAACTGTTTACACCGCGTATTTCATAGGGACACCCTTGTAAGAGCAAAGCAAACTAGCGCTAAATTAACAAATACCGCCACGGAACATTCGTTACCCATTATTTCCGCTCTAAGATTAGGCGTCCACTTAATTTGCGGCTGCGGGATATTTGCCAAATACTTTAGCTGAGATAGTATAAGTGTGAAGAAGGGTTTACCCTAGTGTTGAGCATTGTTTGAAGAGTTTGCATTAAAATATACCTAAACTTATGATTATTTTATTAAAAATGTGTTTTTGTAGTATTGATTAATAAAATCACATTAGAGAACAATAGATGAAAGCTAAGTTGTAAAGTGCTATTTTTGAGAGTGCGACTTTTGGGAAGTCGCCTTGCATTCAACTGTTATAGTAGAAAAAATAATGTACTAAGTAAATTATAACGTCGAGGTATAAAAAGCTTTCTTTAAATTATTATTAAACTTACTTTTATTCACGATCCCGTTCTACAAATTTTTTATTTAGTTAAACTAAGTTTTACAAAAAAAAAAAAAACCCATAGGAAGGTTAAACTTTTTTGCTGTAAAACCCTTTGCACGCATTTGATATTTCCCTTGAAATTGTTTCTGAAATATTAAGGTCCGTAATTTTCATATTGGAACTGTTTTAGGTGTTTAAGCTGCAGCAGTCACTTTTTATTTATTTGAGACAGTAAGTGACGGATGCCACGGTTAAGTTTAAAACGAGACTAATATTACGGGCCTAAGATGAATAGAAACTCAGTTCTATTCTGAATAACTATATTATGTATTTAATTCGAACAGACTGCTTTTCAAGACGGTCTCTAAGCAATATGGCTGCACTAAATCACGAGCATGTTCCCGCTACGCTACAATTGCAAGTGCGATGATTTGTGCACTAACTTGTAAGACAGAAGTTTGCACTAAAATAAGCAGAGTAAAATCGGTTATATGGCGAAGAATATAAATATTCGTTCCTGCATGTTTTTCAAACTGAGTCTTAAATTCTACGTTAATGCTGTATTATACCATAATTAACATTTAGTGTTATTCCGAAATTTGCATTAAACAATTAAAACATTTAAATTTAAAATACTCGTAAGCTGACTTAAAAGCGTCGTCGTCGCCCATTATGATAACGTCATAGCTCACGAATAGTTTTTTTTTTAGATCGGAGTTTTTTCTAGCGAGAAAGGGTGAAATAGTAACAATTTTACATGGGTTTGGTTATTAGGACGTACCTGAAGTTTTTACAGAAACTATTATTTCCATTAAAATCTGTCATTTTGGAAACTGTTGAGCTAAGATACAATTTTAAACAATATCCTATAATAACAGCCTTAACCCTCTAACGCGCGCGTTCCTGCCATCATTTAGGCATCGGCCACAGGTGTGTTTAGTACCCGCTGCATTTTACATACTCCGTTTTCTGGTGAAGATGCCCATTAAGGATCGAGAGCTGAGCCTCGCAGGGTTAACTAGGTTAAGATTTACGAGGCTTGGTAATGTTTCTAATCGACTTAGTTTAGGTAGAAGCTGCTTCAATATTCGCAACTGGAATTAATCTGGGTCCTAAATGAAAGCTATAATAAAATTTGGTTTTAGTTGTAGCTTTTTAAAGTTTACTTTCCTTTGTACTTAGGTACTTTAATTAAATATGAATAATTAAATTTTTCAATATATTACGATTTCTAAGCCAAAATGTTTGTAATTTAATTACTTTGAAAATTATGCAACATACACACACATCCAACATAATCAGACTTAAATGTCTGGTTTAGAAATTTGTTAGGTTGAAGGCTCCATTCAAATTATTACTTTAAAACGATATACAAGGCAGTTACGCAGTTAGCATAGAATAAATTATAACAAATATAAATCACAATTTTATGTGTTATATCCTTGCAAATATAAATAAAAAATTCACATAATAATTCAATTGGTAGCTATAACCGGTGGCCAGTTAGTATCCGGCCGTTACCTTTACATTTTATCTGGAGCCATAACAGTAAAACTTAATAGCGGGTCGAAACTTCATTATTATTACGAACACTTCTTGTTGCCATTTAGCTAATTCCTAGTTCGCAGGTAACTGGGAGGTTTGAGTGGTTTCGCTACTTTGATATAGCTCGTACCAGAGGTTCCCAGACGTTTTTTTTCTCTTATATCATTTTCAAAATTTCGTTGTGTCACCATATTCCCAAAACTTTGTTATATAGATAAATTTTTGTCATGCCAACTTAGACACAACTTTGGGAACTGCTAGCTTATACAGTGTACAAGATTAGATTGACATTTCAACAATAAATTTTTTTTTATCATAGTATTAGCCGTAGCATGCTAAGCCAAGAGACGCAGGTTCGAAGCTCGAATCTCATATTTCTTATTCTCATATGTATGAAAGCAGATTATATATTTTTCTTCAATTCTACCAATATAAGGAGGCACTCGAAAAGGTGACATTTATGACTCAACTATGAAATAAGGTGAAAATAGGCTGCCTTGGCAAATACGTGTGTACTTGTATAGGCGGCGAATATTCCAAATTGATATTTGACATGGGTCCTTATGTATGGCGTCCCGGTAAGAGACTTTTATGAGCCCCTGGAAATACGCATCGTGGAACTTTTATCTATGCTATGTTTATACTTTATTATAGGAAATACATATGTAAAAATAATCTTCTTTGTAATTAAATAACGTGCATATTTTATTGACGGTTAGAAGTACTTTTGACCTATTATTAAAGTATCACACATAATATCTTCTTCTTTCGTCAACTGGGAATTTTATCATGAAAGTTCTTCTCGTTGTACCCAAAAAATAAGTAACATTTTTAATTCAGACGGCTCTGCATACATGCGGTTAGATGGATTAGGGGAATCCTGCACTCTACCGCATAAAGCAAATTAAGGAGGCTTACGCTCAGCAGTGGTTTTAGATATCCCTTACTAAATTCTGTTAAAGAAAATAAATGTGAAATGTTTTTGTTAGAATGTTGTAGGTAAAAGCTATACTAAGATTCATTGCACATGCTATTATTGAAGTTCAAATTGAACTATTAATCTTTTGTTTTAATGCACTGTCCAGATATTTTTTACGTTACTACCTCATATTTAAACGTAAAAAAAACTGAGTATAGTACTGTTACATTATTAGTTCATTTCTAAGCTCGGGGTCGTTTGAATGCGAATCACGACTAATCTTATTCATGCACGTATGCTCGGTATTTTACACTTTACACGGAAAATACGCTAGAGGTTCTTCTCACCTTAGGTTTACAAACCAGCACATCAAGCTACTCGCCTCTTTTTGTAAAAACAAAAAGTTTTCCAATAAAGAGTTTAGCTTTAAGTGCCGTTAAAATTTGGCGTTTTAGCGTTTCGTAGACAAAGAAAGAACCTTATATTTTCTAAGTATAAACTGAGGTGAAATTTATGAATGTGTTTTCGTAATAAATCAAGCATTAATTAATGCTTGTATTACATTGTTTACCGGTCATAGTTAGCTGGCAAGTAAGAAGTTTGTTTATTAACTATTTAAAGACAAAGAATATAAGGGTTATGTTTATCATACCTCCACGGCAGCACTACCTGCTCGCAATATGAACAAGCTTACTGTACTCATAAACGCTGCATTTTCTTTTTCATCCCGCTCCTGCACGCCCGTAGACTCCCAACCCCAACTATAACTTGCACTTTTAGCGTGGTATGAAATTGCAAAATATTAATGAACTTGGCTTTATTAAAAAGTTGGTTAACCAAGTCTAATTTAAGTCGAATGAAATATTTAATTCATATTTCATTTGCAGAACTTTCTTGTTCGTAAAAAGTGGAAACAATTTACACTAGTAAATATAGGTGTTGTTCTTATAAATAACATAACGCATCACACTCACAGCGCCTAACTAGGAATAACCTGCACCTAGGGTGCCCGAAAATTTGTATTCATATTTTTTTACTGGTTTTTCTGATAAAGTATAAATAAAGTAAGTATTAAATATTCAAACTCAACTCAAGGAAGTAAATAAGGCGATAAATTATGCAGAGCTCAGTTAGCGATAGTTCTAATACGGGATGAGAAAGCTTCGAGGTAGAAGGTACTTTTCCGAGCCGAGCGGCCTAAACCGCAAAAATCGCAGCTGATTTATGACCTACGCCTATAACTATATAGTACTTAAGTTACTTGCATTATGTTTTGTAGTTTATAAAAAAACATATATGTACGTACAAGTACATTATAAAATACAACAGTATAGTATCGGAACAAATTTTTAAGTTTTCTGCGTCTCTCTCTTGCCATTTAGTATCGAGTATGGAACATATTTGAAGCACAACGAATTCACGTACACTTTTTCTACATTTCTCAGTTTTTAATCTATTGTTCTTAATTCCCTGAATCTTGGAATTTTTTAGTGATACCTATCGAAATAAAAATTGCCTACGGAGGGTGTGAAGAAAAGAAGTGTTGATTCAGGATATATACCCAGAAAGAAATATGACAAAAAGCGTATTGCGAGGACACTACGAAACATACCCTGATACAGCGAAGTGATAGCGACGCCGGGTGTAAAATATCATAAACTACGGCGCGACGCGGCGCGCTGTCCCGGAGCACTTAGACAGTATTGATCCTTTACATCGCATGATGTATTTTTAAAACCATCTGCTATACTTATTTATTGGAGCAATAAAAAATAATTATAAAGTAGGAAATAAAAGGATAGTGCTGGAAAGTAGGTTAGGTAACTAAATATCGGCAACAGATTCCAAGTACGAGAAAAAAGTTACCCAGAAACTTTGATTTATGCTTGGCAGTGTGAGGATAGTCCGTGCCGATCCTTCCTTTTTCTTTCATGGAAAAACAAACTTTATTGTAAAGGATTGTAGTTCATGTAACATCGTGAACGTCGTCATGGACGCGGGTACGCTTAGCATGAACTGACTGCTTAATAATAGAATTTACCTTGTTACGTAAAGTTTTAAATCTGTTTTGTATAGGGCACGTCTGAAACACAACTCTGTTTAGTTCATACGAGCTTGCTTGTATTACCGACTTAAAAAATGTCGGAGTACATTATTTCACGTTGCTTTATCTTTTAAGTTACACATGCCTACATGTGAAGTAGCTCGTGTGCGTTTAGACTGATGCGCAATACCCGCGTTCGTTAGTGAACGTCTTGCATGCAAAATAACAGATATACCCTGTTATTCATAAAAAGTTAAAGAGCATTTTAGTTATTTGACATATGTCAATTTAGACTGGATGTCACGTATTTACCATACAACAAACCAGAGAAGTAGACCTCCAGTAAAGCTACTTAAAATGTACGGTATCTTTATGAATAAGACGGTAAGTAATTATTTCGTGATTCATTTAGTCAAGTTAAACTTTCGACATGGCTTCTGAGTCACTTATTAAAATAAAGTCACTACCTTCGTTCAGTTTAATCTTTGCTTTCAGTAATTTTAAAAGAAAAACTTGGAAATTCCCTTGGAGTCTACAACAGTACTTCACAGTGCAAATTTTTAGTGAGAATCCCCTCAGTTTTAATTAAAAGTTAGTGAGTGCAGCGCCGTGTTAGGGGGTTATCAAGCGACGGACGACTGAAATTATAACTAGGTTATTTGGGACTCAGTTTTTATAGTCGGATGGTTTAAATATGCTTCACATTTTCCATTCTCCGCTCCTAAAGTAAACGGATGAATATTTTCTATCTATTAGTTGGTTTTATTCAAAATCTGTTAACAGTAAAGCTAACAAAAGCACGCGATATCTCGACTAGTTGTTGTAGAATGTGTCCCCACTGGCCCATAGCAACATCCGTGTCCGAGCGGCGCAATCGCCCACCCTGTTAATGAATATAATAATAATAAAACCTTACTGCACTTTAAAACTTGTACCGAAACGCGCAATTTTCAGTGAATTGTTCGGCGGAAGGTTGCCAGCCGTTTTTAAATAAACATACCCCAAATGAGTTACGTCAGAATTAAGTAGAACATTTTAAAAGCGATACTTTGTTAACTCAGTTGATAATATAACTTTTTTTTAGGTCAAGTTAAGGTTTTAACGAGCACAAGGTATAGTAATTCCTAACCACAGCTAAATTATTAACATCGATTCCGGTGCTAAAATTCTGGTTAACTCATCAAACATTCCGCTACAACTTCATATGTCTATGCCCATATAAGTAAAGCAATTCCAGTCACGCAGTTAGTTTATTCGATTTACCCGAAACCTGCCTGACTACATTAGGGCTTATCAGTATTTAATTAAATTCACTCAAAGTGATGTGCAAATGAGGGTGCGGTCAGAGTCAAGAACCAATTCACTAGTCCAATTGGATCTTCATTTGAGTACAGCCGCCGAGGACGACCCGCTGTGATTCGCTGTTTGATTGCGCCTCGTTTGGTTTCATGCTAGTAATATGGTTTACTAATTCTATAGTTTAGTATTTTAGTCGCTTTGTGATTATATATGAAGATAAACACATTTGATTAAGGTGGCAAGTTAACTTGATATAATATGAGGATTTAAGAGAAAAGGTTTACGCAACACTATTTTCTGAAGATAACCAACCTACAAAGCAAAACACGTTTCAGAAATCAGTTTAGTCAAACACAAACCTACCTGAAATACGATTATATCATGTGCAATAAATACAATGTAACGTATGATAGTATTTTTATTTTTACATCAATATGTTTTATAAATATTAGTTATATCGTAAAACATTTGAATTTACATACAAACCAGCATATTTATCGACTACCAAAGAAATAAACGATTTCTCTTTTAAATATTGCTCATGCCCATCATCGTCCTCCAGGTCATTTATGGTAAATACAATGCATTGAACCAACTCGAAATCGTTTAATTTCGCGTCATGACTTCACAATTTTGTACAGATCGCCTCAAAATTATAAAAATAATAATAATAATAGCTGCTATTGTGATCGGGGACAATGGTTGGGTTATTTTTTGACAACTACAAAAGGACTTCAACAATGCCCTTTGGAGTTGAGGCGAAATAAATTAAGGAAGAGATTTTCATCGTTGTTTGTCAATTACACTTGTTTGGTTTTGATTGCTTTTATACAAGTGAATGGTCAAGAGCGTGTAGGTTAGATAATTAAGATACCTAAGTAATTTTTATAGATTTTTTACTTATTGTTCCTTTTTTTGCGTAGTTACAATACTTACAACATTACAATACTTTGCAAGACGGTCACACTATTTTTTTTTTAATATAATTTGGCAATAAAGAGCATTCAAAGCTCAACTATGCGAAAATCACTAGTTATTTTGCCAGCAAGCAATAATATTATTTTCAATAAGAAAATTGAGAAAATTTATAAATTTACCCAAATTGTTTAACTTACCGCCTGCCGTTAACAACCAGCCAAATTCAAACACAACCTCACCTTCCGCGGTGCTCTTCATTTGCATACTAAACGATATCCAGAGTATTTGAGCATTGCCGGGTGCGTGCCTAATGAAAAGCAATCCTTATTTAGTAAAGCTTACTGAAAACAATTGATTTTTGTTGAAAATTATTTTTCATTTTTGCCTTTAATTCAATTTCGTTCGAATTTCATAAACAATTCGTATTCCAATTTCAATTCGGAACCCTTTTTATACATTTAAAACAATTGAAAAACAATTCTTTGATATTGTAAAATTTAACTTCACACCTCATAAACATGATGGAATCTTATAAATAAATTATTAGTAGTCAAAACATATTTAACCACAAAGACCGATCGACCAAGAGCCCACATCAATATTCTATCGAACATCCCAATATGGGCGGGACAAAGGTCTTACCCCGTTTGTTCAGACGCAATAATGGACGGCGTTTCGCTATGCAAACTAAGACTATTTGAATCCGTGTGATGTAAGAAAGCTGGATTCAAGATAGCGCAGCCATAGAGAAAACAAACAAAACACTACTGCATACTATTACTAATAATAGCATACTATTTAAGCTCTTTGTAGTACAAAAGTCGAAAGGTCTCTACAGATTGCAGGGTCTAGCAACGTTTTAGATTTAGTGTGCTTGTACTTTCTTCTTTGGAAGAAATAAAATTCTTTTGGACCTTATTAATATAATTATCGAAATTAATTGATATAATCTTGTTAATTGCCATTGAGAAGGTTGACTATTTACCTAGCTACAGTTTTGAAAATACGATCAGAAATGATACGTATTACACTGATTGACAGGCAGTATTCATACAAATTATAATTACTATCGATTAATTTTAAGAAATAATAAAACCCACTGCTTTTTTGTTTGCTTTTTCACCCTTTATTCATAGTTTATGACAAAGAGGTTTATCTATAAATATTCGCGATCGTCGGCTGCGTCTGATTTGAATAACGGATACGCTCCCGGCCCGGATAAACCGGGAACTTTTAACTGAAATAATATTGTCGTTATTCTTCCCGGGCTGGCTCGCCGCCCGCCACTTACTTTCATATTATTGAACTACCGAAAGCACATATATTTTATTTTCGTTAATTTATGCACGCCTTTACTTGCGTAAGTATTTGCGATAATTAGAAAAAAAACAAACGTTTTGCAAGGGATGATGTAAGGTTCAATAAAGGGAGAGCTTTGATTCATTACGCAAACAATACCATTAGATCCAGAGCAAATTTAAGTTGTCATCAAACAAAATCCTAAACTTCTACAAGTTTTTATGTCTTACTTAAAACCCATATCGATGCCCACGCAGTTTATTATCTAGCTGATATAAAACATTTTTAAAATCCTCTCTTATTCGTAGCTATAAACAAGGTCTACCTTTCTAGTTAAAAATCTCATTATTCCACCGCGCACAGTAATGCGTCACAGAGCTGTATCGCGGAGGAAGCAGCTACTTGCCGCGAGGTTGTTTGTGGTGGAACTGCACGGCATTGGTTTGTTACTGTCGCTTAACTTTGCTTTTTTTATAATAAATAATAGGAAGCAATTGGATTTTTAATAGTTCACCACTGCTGGAACTACGAAAAAAATTTTAATTCTTGCAAATCGAAGACCATTAAATTATTATTTTAATTATTGTAATTTCTACAGTCATCCACCAATTCATCATCATCTTTCCAGCTAATAGACGTCTACTGCTGGATATAGGCATTCCCCACATATCGCTATAATGACCGGTCTTGTGCGACCCTCATCGAGTGCACTCCCACAATCTACACCAGGTCGTCTGACGTCTGACCACCTTGTTGGGGATCTGCCACTATGGATGTCCTGGAGCGCGGTCACTACTCGTTTTTTTTTTTGGCTCAGTGACCCTCTTATGTTCTTCGAGGTATGTGTTGCCACTATAGCTTTGCTAAGTCGGTAACTTTTGTTTTTTTGCGAATATTATCTCTAGTTCGATCATGCTCCAATTGGCACATTTATGTACTATTGCTTATTATTAGTGCAACAATTGTAACACCCCTCTCATTTTTCGTCGGGGGTTAAAACATAGATTTATTAATAGGTAATTTTTAGTAGGAGATATTTTTTGATATTTAAAGAGTTTTTAAAAGACCTCTTCTAAGTACTCT
This sequence comes from Euspilapteryx auroguttella, assembly GCA_951802225.1. NCBI lineage: Eukaryota > Metazoa > Arthropoda > Insecta > Lepidoptera > Gracillariidae > Euspilapteryx > Euspilapteryx auroguttella. Next base: position 4,440,897 of record OX637648.1, on the reverse strand, counting down.
GAACAGTCTTGGCTCTAACTTCTTTGTGAGTGTAGAGTTTTTTAATAGGCATTACGATAAAAACGAGATGCTAAGCAGCTTTGTATTTTTCCTCGCCACTGAACTAAAAGTCCTATGGTAATTCAGTTTCCTTCTTAACGGTCGACAAGCTCATAAATCAAGTGCTCACTGCACTGGGCACGACTGAAAAATTGCCCTTGTCTAGGTCTATATAGGTAGGTAGGGCTCATTAATTTAATAAGCGCTTAAGGTCCGGTATAAATACTTATATCTGTTGCTATAAGACCGTGAAAATGAAATTATATCAGAGATACTCAAGAAATTATGCGGCTGTGAAAAAATACCTAAGTAAAAAACTTTGCCAAAACATAATTAAAAAAAAAAACAGATCAAAAGGAATTTCAACAGTACATAAATTATAATTACCCATTATTAGGCACGTACAAACAAACAACTTAAATTAATTAATCCTTAAATATGTATGGTTTTAAAGAATCAAGCAGGCATTATTGATCATAATATATTCTAAGTAAATTTTGATACGGCGGTACGTGCAGGAAGCAGTCCAGGACCAAAATAGTTGGAACAATACTTCAGCTTGGAGCCCCTTGCTGAGGTAGAACCTCAGAATGAACAAATCGTCATAATCATAAAATCTTGTTGTACAAACATGATGATGGATCCTTTGCTTCAAAATGCAGTTTTTACAGCACTATTTCATTTGTCGTTATTATTTGTAGCGTTGCGTTTGCCGGCTCATTGGGCAACATTCCTTTCTGCATGCGAGCCTTAGATAGCTGTTTATGGAAACCTGTAGATTAGGCTTTTGAACTTATCTAAATTGTATTTATATGATAAAGCAATATATATACAGTTATATTTCCATTATACCTCTCTGTCAGTTTGCAATAAAATATATTAAAATCATATTCTAATAGCATAGCTAATGAAAGTAGTAAACGCACGAATGAAATAGCCCACCTAGCTTCGACAACGTTGTTCCTTTAATATCTACTAGCTTTTGCCCGCAGCTTCGCACGCGCTTTTTCATTAAAATCGTTAATTACTGGTTGATTTACGACTCAGGATTTTAGTGACATCATTTCTAATCGCACCTAAAAATATTTATCTTTATTTCAGTTCCCGTGGCAACACCATAAATTCATTTCTACACTCCACCATTCAGACACTGAAACTTCTAACATTTCTATTAGCTGGTTGGGTAAAAGTAGTTGGATATACGTACCTACATACCTAATATATGTACCTACTCGAGTAAAAAAAAGGTGAAGATTTTTAGGCGCTTTATGTTTTTGGAAATGTTCCGTTCCATGTGAAATTGGTTATTTTTTTCTTTTTAAAACTCTGAATCTAATTACACCCACTGAAGAACCCGTTTTCCTATTTTTACGTGGAAATAAAGAAATATAGATGTCGTGGCCATTTCGTAAAATTGGCCATTTCATGATATGGCCGGCCATTTCATGAAGTTTGAATTGTTCATGAAATGGCCAATATTCGTTGGCCAGATCGTTAACATCTCAACGTACAACGATTTGGCCAAATGATCGTATGACTATTTCATGAAATGGCTAAACGTTAGCGATCATATCGTTGAATAGTAAAAAAAATCCTCGCTAGTGGCGCTGTTGTAGCGTGTGTTGTGTGATTTGATGTGACGCGCCATTACGGTTTACAATAATAAATTGAAAAAAGGGAATTTAAGTAAGGAAAAAGATGATAAAACTAAGCACAGAACAACTACGTTTTGATTTGTGAGTTTTATGCAAACCAATCGATAAACAAAAGCAACTTCAAGAACCATGGAGTTCCGAACTATTTTTTAATGGTCCGTATTTAAATCATACATTACTCGAATTATAGTAAAATAACTTTTGTTTTACTTGTTATTGTGTTCTGAGCTAGATTATTTATATTTAGCTAGTACTGGGAACTTTACAACTTAAAAAATGGAATTTAAATTTTAAGGTTAAACAACAACGATTTGGCCAAACGTGGTCGGTCAAATCGTTAAACGTTGACGTTTCGACGATCTGGCCAAAGAAATATTAGCCATTTCATGAAGTGTGCTCTTTTCATGAAATGGCCGGTCAGATCATGAAATGGCCAATTTTACGATTTGGCCACGATATATATACATTGTTTTAATACTAACTAAAGAGTCCCGTTTTACGTTCCCGTGGGAATTTAGTATATTTCTTCCTTCCAACATCCTTACAATTGTAGACCAAATTTCACGTTGGCATACTCAAGGAAATCGATTTTTCATACTAAATAATTAGTCCTGTAACCCTATTCCCATGGGAATTTAGTGAATTCCTTTCTTCAACACCCTTTCATCTACTGAGGAACCTGTACACAAATTTCACGTCAATACACTCAAGGAAGTCGAGTTTTCATTCTCACAAAAAAGTCTCGTTATTTCAGTTCCCGTGGGAATTTTGTTAAATACTTTTTTTCCACATTCCTACATTCACTGAGGAACTTGTACACCAAATTTCACGTCGAAACAGTTAAGGATGTCGATTTTTCATTCTCACTAAATAAGTCCCGTAATTCCCGTTCCCGTGGGAATTTTGTAAATTCCTTTCTTTCAACACTCTTTCATTCATTGAGGAACCTGTACACAAATTTCACGTCGATACACTCAAGGAAGTCGAGTTTTCATTCTCACTAAAAAAGTCCTGTAACCCTATTCCCATGGGAATTTAGTGAATTCCTTTCTTCAACACCCTTTCATCTACTGAGGAACCTGTACACAAATTTCACGTCGATACACTCAAGGAAGTCGAGTTTTCATTCTCACAAAAAAGTCCCGTTATTTCAGTTCCCGCGGGAATTTTGTTAAATACTTTCTTTCCACATTCCTACATTCACTGAGGAACTTGTACACCAAATTTCACGTCGAAACACTTAAGGATGTCGATTTTTCATTCTCACTAAATAAGTCCCGTTATTCCAGTTCCCGTGGGAATTTTGTTAATTACTTTCTTTCAACATTCCTACATTTACTGAGGAACCTGTACACCAAATTTCACGTCGATACACTCAAGAAAGTCGATTTTTCATTTTCACTAAAAAAGTCCCGTAATTCCCGTTCCCGTGGGAATTTTGTAAATTTATTTCTTTCAACACTCTTTCATTCACTGAGGAACCTGTACACCAAGTTTCACGTCGATACACTCAATAATGTCGATTTTTCATAGAACTAAAAAGTCCCGTAATTCCCGTTCCTAAGGGAATTTTGGGAAATCCTTTCTTAGCGGATGCCTACGCCATAACATCTACCTGCATGCCAAATTTCAGCTTAATCCGTCCAGTAGTTTGGGCTGTGCGTTGATAGATCACTATGTCACTCAGTCAGTCAGTCAGTCAGTCAGTCAGTCACCTTTGAGTTTTATATATATAGATAATCTAGGCATCGTTTGCGTAAGTAAACCTCTAAGCCCTAAACGATACCGTTAACAAATAACGATTGTTGTAAAACTCCCATTAAACGTTTACTAGGGCACCAAAGATTTTATTTCAATGTTTCCATTATCTTTTTGTTATCCTAGCACGCGCTCTCGGCGAGCGAAGAACCCAGATTGCTCGCATTCTCAGGCGTGCATGGGTGTAAGCGCACCTTACGTTTAACTCGGAGATAAGAAAACTATTTAACGTACGCTTTACTGGTGTTCAGGTGGTATGCAGAATGCCTTGATGCTTCTCTAGTGCTACTTGCTTTTGGAGAATAAAATAAGCTTGCTTTTAGATCTTTATTCCTTTAAGTTCAGGTTTTAAAACTGAGCGCAACTAGCGTGCCAGAATGTCTAAGCTAAATTTAAATACATTTTATTTTAACAAGTCGGCATGAGGAAACCATAATTGATTTTTATCTTCAGGCATGAACTGTTATAGCGCGTAAAATCAGCAATGATTTCCGAATGCCGTTATGTCCATGTAATGTTCAAATAACTTGAACATTTTAAGTCCATAATATTTCTTCCCGGAAATAACGGATATTTTAGGGAAGACTTCGCACCCCCATGTTTTGAAGCTATTGCAAAAAGTTATCCCACGCAGCTTTTGTCACAATCACAGGCCTTGAGTGTGTGAGACGGACAGACACTTTGCACTCATTAAACTTTCGCCCTTACAGGCACAAACGCTGAATATCAAAATTGAATAAAAGGTTTAAAAAAGACATTCAAATGCTGCTGAAAACTTTTAATTGGCCAAATAAAAGCGAAAAGTCATGTTTTTGAGACCCCATCTTCATCCGGTCGCATGACACGCTGAGAGCAAGAGTGAGGTAACATTTTTTTAAATTATCTTTTAAAAAGGCAAGAAACACCATTTGATTTAAGTTACATTCCCATGGGATAAAAGTATTTATGACATCGCTATCGACACTGGAGGTCGGGGTTCCGTACCCGGCTGGACCGAACTTTTTTGGGCACAGGTGGTCAGGGGATCTGAGTTGTTATTTGTTACTTATTATATATAATTTTATAGTATTAATATATTAAGAATTGTCTGGTTCTGTGGTGGTATTTAACTTATCAGTGAAACTTAACAACATTACAAGCGCCGCGAAGTAATACTAATGCCCAAACATTAGCACCACACTACCACATCACCACCAAACATAATATATAGTATCCAAAAATAGGATCATTGTGAATTCTCACTCCTCCTCGCTTCTTCCCGGGAGTGGTCCAGACTGCAGCCATCGATTTCTGGCCCAACTCTATTTTAAGCCAGCCTTTCCCTGCACTAAAGCTATTTACATTTCCACTTTAGATCAGAAAATCGTTTTTGCTGAAATAATGGTGCCTTATAATGAATGGACTAGGACGGAGTTTAAAGTTTACCAACTCATGTCTGTGTTTTGAAAACGGAGGGGGCTCAGACAGTAGGCCCCCTTACCACAAAAAAGTTAGACCGGTCTAAAATCACCAATTTGTATGACGAAATAGTGATTTAAACCTAGTCTAGTGATTTAGACCCGGTTTAACTCTTTAAACCGGGTCTCCTCTAGCCGAGGGATTCTAGTGACACAATGGAAAATAAAGGCACAATAAATAACGTGTAGCCGAATATGTTTTAAACAAAAATTGACAGCAACAGATGCAAACTAACTCATCATTATTGTTTTCAGTTATATTGACTAAGAGTGGCTCTATATCTAGCGTTATTTCGATGTATGGGAATAGGAATATCATCAACCCCTTTTTTTTTTTTTTAAGGCGGGGAAACTCCTAACGAGTACCCTGCAGCCCCGGGGGGAGCCGCAGGGTTATGTGGGGTTCGCACCCACTAAAACCCCGCCGGTGTCCTCCTCGGCTGTTAGCAAGGGGGTCACGGGTGATCTTTCGATCTTTATGTCAACTCCGCGACCCCCTCCAGCATCGGCTGTGAAGCCTCTTCGCGGGGGGACAGGTGGTAATAGTCCCCCCTGAGCGCTCTTCCTACGCCCGACGACGGAACTGGACACCTCGTTCCGTCGACCTTCTCGGGGCCGTTATGTGACTACACGAGGCCCCCGCCTCGTGCACCCAACGACCCGGGGGTTCTGCAGCGGTGCTGCAGGGCGGATCGGGGGGCTTGTCGGCCCCGCCACGGCGTGTGTGAATCCACCGTGGCGGGACCGAGGCCCCACCCGCTCTCCTCCTCGACCGCCCCATCCGGCAGTCGAGCGGGAGCAGGGCTTGTCACTCCCCCCATGGCACCTAAAAAGTTAATGCCATAGTGGAAGTCTCAAGACCCCGCTCCTTCCTCCTCGACCGCCAGGTGCTGCTAGCCGTTCCACCTTGGCCGCAGCACCCAGCGATCGTGTGTGACAGTGCCCTAGGTAGGACACTGCCACCCTCTCCTACGGGGCATTGTGAGCGCCCCATCGGCACGCCCATTGCGGCAGCGACGGCGACATCAAGCCGACCGCAAAGCGTGGAGAAGTGATAGCCCGGCATCTACTCCCCTGCGTCTTCAGATCAGCCGGGTGGATCTGTGATCCCAACGGTCGGCGACGTAGTCATCAAGCCGACCGAGGGCAGGCCATTCCCGGCATTTACTAGCGCAGAGTTTCTCATCAGCCGAGCCATCAATCTCCACGTGGGCGCGCCATTGGGGGGCTCCCAACTCCCGCACCCATCTCGCCGCCATCTCCACTTCTCTCTTCCTAACTTCTTCCTCCCCTCTTCTGCCTCCTCGTTCAGCAGGGCTTGTTAGTCCCCCCACGGCGCCGAGGAGTACGCCGTGGTGGAAGTCTCAAGCCCCGCTCGCCTTCTCAACTCACACTATGCTCTCTGATGGGGCAGAGAGCATGTGGAGCGCCACTCCCGCCAGATTATCAGCCACCGGACGATCACACCAAACGGGAAACGAAAAGTGTGATCGTCCGCTGTTGCCCGGGGTGCACCGCGTGGAGGTTATCTGACTAGCACTCCATATCATCAACCCCTTGTCTAAAAGCCCTTGAGCCTCTTAGCTTATAAAATCCAATTAATCCAACTGATATTACAAATACGAAAACTGTCGAGGATGTTTTGATTTTTATTCAATTTTTACCGAAAAATAACGCGATTTTATAATACTTATTACCAATTGCTTTACATCAGATTTGTAAGACGGTATGTTCGCCGGGTCAGGTAGTCTCATATGTGACCAATTTTTCTGATCTATGCAGCATTTCCGCGGCAGACGGAATCAATGTCATTCTTAATTGGTGAGCGCGACCCGCTCGACAATTTTACACGGTCGCTCCAGCAGGCCGGGGTCTGGAATAGATAGTACTAGGCTGAGATGTGAATAAATAATAATAATCAAAATAATTTATTTCATTCACACTGCTTGACTTTATAAATTATCCTTATAGTAGTCAGAGCAATCATGAGTTTTTACAGTAACGAAAATTATTTACCATGACGATCGATAACCTGGGTATAACTTATCGAAGGTATATAATCTAATGACAACAGACCTTTTGACAGAGCCTTTAGCCTTTGTAGCCTATAATGTTAAAATAACTTTTTAACTTGAATTTACATAGATCTTCCGTTTTTTTAATTATAATCATTTACAAGTAAAACCGATTTCAGGTGTGATTTTGTAACAACGCAGTTTATTGTGAGCGAATTAAAATGGTTGCTTTACTAAGAAGAAAATCTCAATGAAACTACAGTGAAATTTTTTTTTCTACCTACCATGACTAGCCATATATTGCGTCGAACAGAACAGTTTTCGACCGGTGGCCATTATTGTTTTAAAAGTGGTTGTTCACGAGCGCAGTTGTGTTTGGTTGTGCGGTGCTTTTATTAGGGTTGCAATCCGTAATTTTCGTGAAACCCTTTTCTATTGTCTTTGGCCATTATAGAAAAAAAGAAATCAATATATATAAAACTCTTCCGTTACTGACTGACTGACTGACTGACTGACTGACTGACTGACTGACTGACTGACTGACTGACTGACTGACTGACTGACTGACTGACCGACCGACCGACCGACCGACCGACCGACCGACCGACCGACCGACCGACCGACCGACCGACCGACCGACCGACCGACCGACCGACCGACCGACCGACCGACCGACCGACCGACCGACCGACCGACCGACCGACCGACCGACCGACCGACCGACCGACCGACCGACCGACCGACCGACCGACCGACCGACCGACCGACCGACCGACCGACCGACCGACCGACCGACCGACCGACCGACCGACCGACCGACCGACCGACCGACCGACCGACCGACCGACCGACCGACCGACCGACCGACTGACTGACTGACTGACAGACAACGCAGAGCCTAAACTACTGGGCGTAGAAAGCTGAAAATTGGCACGTGGGTTCCTTGGGGAGTGTAGGTGAGCACTAAGAAAGGATTTCCCGAAATTCCCACGGGAACGGGAAAAAACAGGATTTTTGTGTTTATGAGAAATCTGCGCGGGAAATACCGCGGGGCAGCCTCTAGTTTGAAATAAAACTGTCTGACATCAAACTCTGTGGCTGTAAAATAAACTTATTAGAGAGCTACCAGCGATACCAGCGCCATTCGCGAAAATATTATTTTTCTACACGCACACCATGGACAAATTATGATGCACTAGATGTTTAGTTTTTGATTGATTACACACGTATTCAAAATAAAAGAAGATACAATAATTTAACATACATTATTCACACATGGTTGAGTCACTGACACACCCGTAGAAGTTAACGGTTTCAACCCCCGGAGCAGACCTGGGACTGATTTTTTTAAACATTTTATCTGTCATTTTTTATTTCTGGCCTGTGATGTTTCGTTCACTTATTTAAAATTACGGTATAAACATACCCTGATACAAACAAATAAGATACCAAAGCAACCGGTGAATGAACCAAAATGAATTTATTCACCGGTTTTTAATACCTATTCTTCGCAGTTATTGTCGATCGTTATCAATATTGTGCAGTTTTTCTGGTTTTGTGTTGGTGCTGTTTGTTTTACGCTTATTACAGCGTGTATTGTCAATATATTAGCGCGGTACACAGTGACAAACACTTCTTTATTCATAGATAGATAACGATATCGAAATAGACAATACTTTATTGAATCCTTGAAATTAACACTAGAAGGAACTTTTAGATTTAGAAATATTATTTTATGTAGGTAAAATACATTCTGATAGAAAAAAAAAAACTAGATAAACCCTTGCAGTAAGTATGATACGAAATACGTACATGAAAATATTACCTATATTTCTTTGAAAGTAAATCATTTATAGGCTGTTTTTGTTAGGATGGGGCTTATTTACATACAATAATTTACTTTCGAAGTGAAAACTTCTCGAAAATCCGTAAAATCTGCCAGGGTACCCCACCCCGGGGCGCACGTATTTGCTTGCTTACTCGTAACATAACAAGGTGATATTTTCCTGCACTTCCTCTAGCGGGCACTAGTAGACGTTTTCATATGCAAATCGAATTTGTCCCCCCCCCAACACACTGTGAATAAACTCCTACAATGTACTGCCACCCTGGTACTTGTGTTTGCAAATTATTACACGGTTCCGTGATTTTTATTAAATTTTGTGTTTTTTTTAGTGACTGAGATGGTTCAGAATAGTAATGTTACTTTTAAAATTTTATTTGTAAGTACACTCCAGTAAAACTTGCTCTGAGCAGTTGTTGGAAAAAGTTCTTATTTCAAATGTCACATTGTCTGACTTTTTGCTGTAAATTGCAGAAAGGATTAACAATACTAACCATTCTTTCTTTGCAATTTAATAAATTGTTTTTCGGTAGCGGTAAGTAGTTTCCGTGCTTGAAACAAATAAAACAAAAACTAGCCTCGGTGGAAGTAGGAAATTGAACACGGTATTCTGTAGATCGAAAGCATTCCTGTTGTTTGACACCACAACATAAAGTTGCCCTTTTAAGGTTACCGGATCCGGATCGCGGTTACAAAATGTTTTTCTACTCAACACTGTACGTGCTCCATATCAAAGACTGATAGCCTTGTGATATCGAAGAACACTTGAATTCGATAGCTTACGCTAAAAGCTACCTATTTTGTAAGCCTATAAGCTAGTAGCAAAAAAAAAACAAGAATAGTTTATTGATTTTCAGGGCTTTATAAAGCGATGAAATATGTTCCAACAGTTTCCGAAGTCCTAAAATAAGTTGAACGCTTTCGCGGCTTTCGCAAGATTTGCGGCCGGCGCCGTTTTAATTGGTGTATTTATATGCACTGCAGGTTTCAAATATATTTTCGTTTCACTATATTTTCTAGTGCATTTATTATCACGACGGTATTTAACGGCTAGTGGCTTAAAAATAAAACGTTGGCTTTTGTAGGTCAATCGATTTAATGATTCTTACATCCATTTTTGTGATAAAGAACAAAAATATAAGTTTAGTAATATGTACAATTTATTATTGTTCCTTTGACTAATAGTATTTGATTTTTTATTTAAGTTTCAGTTTTTAGAACATGCAATATCTACGATTATATATTAGAAACCATACGTTTCGAAATACTTAATCTGCGTTCGAATGTATTTTTTTAAGATAAAATATACAGGCAGATTTTTAATATAATTTATTATGTAAAAAAAACCATACGTTGTATATTATGATATAATGTACTTATAGCAACCATTCTGACTTATTGCGGTCAAAGTTATTCAGTCAGGCTCGGTGAATGAGTTCGTTATAATCGGACGAGGCATCCATAATGAATGGGATCCATTCCCGATGGTTACAACTTGCCGCGCGGCTTTCTAGCAATTAAGTGCCGACTGCGCAGTGTAGACTCGGATCACGGATCCCAGACGGAAATAAGATTGTTACTTCCGTTTACTACGGAGCAGAAAAGTGAAAAAAGGCATTTCGATGCTTGTTTTTATAATCAATTTGAGTAGAAATTTAAAAAAATATTGTATTGTGTAGTATTTTAACCGATTCATGAATTTATTTTGGGAGTTTATTTTAGTTAATTACCGTCGTTGGCAAGATAATTAAGAGTTTTGTTGAAATTATTTTCATTTTAACTTAAAATGAACACGAGACTCAAGAAATAGATAAAAAGTTTTTTTATTGATTAATATTTTGAGATACCGCTTTCTTATTTAAATTCATATCTATTTATTTACTATGTAATAAGTAACTTTATTGATTTTAATTCATCTCTTTTAATTCTGCATTATATTTTTCTATAAATGAACTAAAAATCGTTGTCACTACATGGCAATATACGTGTCTAATAATAGGTTAATTGGTAACAGCGATGCAACTCAGCCCCCATCCATCCATAGTTCTAAATAGCGTCGCGCCGGCGCGTTAATAACTAATGAGATGTAATGGAGCGCCGCGGCAGATATTTGCGTCGAGCTTTCTGCTTCTGCTTCGTACGAAATATACTAATTTTATGCCTTTGTGTTGAAATTGCTGCATTGAAAATATACTTCAAATATGACGTTCGATTATGTATAGGCGTTAACACTTTGAGAAAAAAATTGTACAGATAATAAGAATTTTTACTTTCATTATTTGAAAATGTTTTTATTTTACGGAAAGCGATTTTACCTGCCTATCTTATAAAGATTGAACAAATCTTTGAATATAAATATTGAAAAATTGATTTCCCAGTCATCTCTCTATCTCTCGTTCTAATCTAACCCAAAAAAGAGGGATGACGTATTAGCATATTGCAGGTAGAACATTCGATAGTGGAAAGAAAACAAACATTTTCTTAGGGCGAGTGGAAAATATTAATATTAAATAAGGGGCAGGCCGTTAGAACCTTTCCGAGAAAAGAACGAAATATTTAATGGAATAGTATCTAGTTGACAAAGGTGCATTTTAGAACTGAGATTTTGTGACCCCTTTTCTTGGTAGTTCAGTGGTTGTGTTGCTCAGATACAAAATCATGTCATGTTTCAAGCAGCTTAACTAAGAAAACGGCGATATTGACCACTCTTGGACTATCAATTATTTATTCTTTCATTTGAGCTAACATATTGTAAGGCTGTAATTTTTTGGATTTTTTAAAGCATGTGGTCATATAGATTTTCGATTTACATATGAAAAACGTCAAGCTTAAAAACTTGCTTTATATTTGCTTGTTTTTGAAACGCGAAAGCTAAAAATTTATGCGAACGATACTTAAATCGAAAAATAGCGGCAGCATTGTCTATTATTAGCGCGCAAATAAAAACATTACACAACTCTAGACATTGATTTAAGAGTAGATCGCATTTATAATATACTTGTTCGATTTTCATTGCAAATTGTAATTTAATTTTGCTGGACTATATTCCTTTGTATGTAGTAAATCTTTTTAGACGTGGCTGTGTGGCGCGGCAATACACTAGTTCATACATTATTATGAGCTCCTTATCAGTCCTATTCCCACCATGTGCTAGGAACATAAACATCCTGTTGCGGAGGTGCGCTGTCGGCAGAATTATAGGCCAATAAATCCGCGGCACAGATAAGTGGCTAAGTAATAAATACTAGACTGAGCTGATGCAAAGTGCTGCGATTAATTCTGCTCTACCTATAAACTGTTTTATTCTATTTGATGACTTTTGTAGTAGATAGGATAACATTATTGAATATTAAATCAATGAACTCAGTAATGTTTATCTCCCCATTTTCACGTATTAGTTTCGTACAGTGGCGGCCTAGGACGGCGTCATTCATTCATTCATTCATTCATTCATTCATTCATTCAATTTTGCAATACAAAAAAAAACCGGAAGTGTTACGCTGTCTTAGACTGCCACTGTACTGCAATGTTGCGAAACCGGGCTTATGGTAGACGTACCTGTACGTACAATGGATCGTGCGACGAACTTATTTTGCGCGATCAAAGATTGGTATTATTAAAAATAGGTTTTAAAAATAAAGTAGGTTTACAAAAAAGTAGGTACAGTGAAGTGGAAATTAGACTTCTTTCAGGCAATTTTTTATAGCTGCTAAAAATGGAATGTAAAAAGCATTTATTCACAGCATGCATTCGGTGAAATTATTTCTCGACGTTTCGCGGAGCATCGTGCAAGTTGTAATTAATTTTTCATTCCGCAAACTTTGTTCTTCAAGTCCGAATGAAGTTATTTCATTCTTGAGTCTTCTGTTATTTAAGCATTGCGATTTCAATAAGTTAACCTTTTATGTTAGTTTCTAATTAACTTTATCAAATTTAAAACATATTAAGACGTAAAGTTTGAATAGAACTTTTTATTTAATTTAATATTTCATTCACAAATACTGAGATAATTTTTAACGCTTTATTATGCTTCTTAGACTGTCTGAAAATTGTAAAAACGGCCTTTCACCTTTGCAATCAGTCATGGTATCAAATTAAGATAAATTTCTTAAGAGTTGGTTAATTACATTGACATATTTTGTTTAAAAAAAATGTTGACTATGTACATATTTTGTTTAAAAAAAATGTTTGTAGAATCTGAAGCTGTAACAATTTTTATTTAGGACAATTATTTAATCAAGCGAACCATTAACGATGTGGCCACTATCCTTCAAGGAGCAGGGGAAGTTTGAACCCGAATTCTATCGTCAATTAAACTGGTACGGAGCAGCTGAAACATTCGTCTCGGTTCAATTGATTCCATTGAGAGAAACGCCATGACTCGAGTCACCTATGGAAAACTTGCATTTGAAAGACTGCTTTTAAAAACTAACTCTTCTTCAATCAATACATAGCATAAAACAAAGTCGCTTCCCGCGTCTGTCCCTATGTGTGCTTAAATCTTTAAAACTATGTAAAAGATTGTATGCGGGTTTTTTAATAGATAGAGTGATTCAAGAGGAAGGTTTAGTAGTATTATACATCCACAACATAGTAATCGGTTAGGCAGTACAAAGTTCGCCGGGTCGACTAGTTTTCAATGAAATAAGAATGCGATACTACGTCGTTGGTAACCACTCTAAATTCTAAATAAAAAAAGTGACATATTTAGTTTTAAGTCTAGTGACTAACTGCTCTTACGTTTTTATAGTAATTGTGGATTGAAAACTATAATTATAATAACAGCAGATCGCAACGTAAACTACTATATTTTAAAATGCAGTCTATTGAGTTCGTAGTCTGCTTTTAAAAGCAAGCCGTGCACTTTCAAGATTATTATTCTATTGGTCCCACTGAAACGTCGGTATACTCCTATACCGAGTTACTATGATTTGAGAGATTTGACTCTTAACTTTATGTATCTTAAGTGCTTTTATTGTGTGCGTTTTAATGCAGGAGTGCAGTAGTTTATTGTTATTAAAACAGAACTAGCGATAAAGGCACCACAAGTCTTATAAAAAAATCAGTCCTTCAAGTCGCCGCGTTTTAATAAAAATGTATGCGATGCGACGGTTACATATCATTATAACTAAACTCATTTCAACTACTTTCAACTCAACTATGACCAAATGACCTACGTTTCAGAATAACTAATAATCGATTCAACTAAAAATGATTGGACTAATGAATGAAATACCTAAAGCACGACTCAACTATGTTCAACTCACCTAAAACTGATTGGAATAATGGACGAAATACCTAAAGCACGACTCGACTAATGATCAACTCACCTACAAGTTATTGTAGGTACTAACAAACGATTTATACCCACTGTTAATCTGGGGTGATTAGAAAAAGTCCTCCTTACTTTAGAAGTTTCCATCCTTTTTGTCCCTCCCGTCCAGTTCAGGCTGTAGTAACTTAATTTTTTTTTCTGAAACCATAATAAGTTACGTTTTTTAATTACCTAATTGGAACTCCTTGAGGAGTGTTTCTGGCACTCGCCGCCCGCTGCCGCGGTCGCTCGCTACGCTCGCTCGGCTCGTGCATGTGTAAATATATACAACAATACCGCAAGTTCGCTCCCTTCGGTCGCTCCTTGCTAACCTAACCGTAGCGAGTCGGTTCTGTGTACTCTTTATGTTTTTGGACAAAATAGCTACCTATGTAAAATGAAGGAAAATAAAACAATATGTACATAGTTTAGTGATCGTTTATTTACATTATTAGACGTAATGCTATGAATATAAATAAATAATCAACAATCCTAAAACTTAAAGACTACGCAGAACCGACACGCTACGGTTAGGTTAGCAAGGAGCGACCGAAGGGAGCGAACTTGCGGTATTGTTGTATATATTTACACATGCACGAGCCGAGCGAGCGTAGCGAGCGACCGCGCCAGCGGGCGGTGAGTGCCAGAAACACTCTTCAAGGCGTTTCAATTAGCTAATTAAAAAAACGTCAATATGTTACTACATCCTAAACTGGACAGGAGGAGCAAGGGCGGGGGGAACTTCTAAAGTAAGGATGATATTTTGTAATCCCCCCAGATTATTATCAGTGGGTATAAATCGATTGTTAATAGTAAATAATGAACTTTACCCGCTGCAGCGCGGTAAACAGATTAACTTTAGGCGAGTCGTACATAGTTGTAACATCCAATATCTGAACTGATCATTAGATCAATCGTTCATTAGTTGTAATAATTTTAGTTGATTTGAAAATAGTTGAGTTGTACATTAGTTGAATCGTCCATTATGTATTATGAACTTATGAGAATCGATCGTAGTTGAGTTGAAAATAGTTGAAATGAGTTTAGTTATAATGATATGTAACCGATGCGACACCCTGAAAACTACAACAGAGTGCTTCAAACGGGACCTAGTCAAATGCATCGACCATCTGGTCAACTTATAACGCCTGCCAATAATTGATCAGCGATTCGAGGCAAACAACCTGCCTTCATGATTGCCTTCAATAATGCAGGGGTTCGCATCACGAAATAGGCCAACCCTACCAGCTCGCGAAGCACTGTCCGGCTATAACACTCCAAGCGTTGGAAAGTGTGTTAATTTGACCGGATTGGAATAGCAAACCTGCCTATAATAAGCGTGGAGTGTAGGAACAGCAAACAACGCCTGACTGCGCATGCTATTAAGATATTTAATGCCGATATGGAGCGATCGCCTTGTCCGGTTTTTTTTTTCAATTGCAATATTGTCGAAGAAGCACCTGTGGCCCTATTTTAACTGATCGAATTATAAAGGGAACTTATTAAATGTTTGTTTAATTAAAACTTTCCCTCCATTCAATGTATGTCTGTCTACCCACTTTAGGAAATTGCCTTAAAACATTGCTACGTGTGTGCTTAATCTAAATGATCTGTATTATACCTAAAAAAATTACAGCTGAATTAATTGAATATACCGAAATTGTTTGAAATAACCTTTATAATTTGAATAAACGTATTGTGAAATTACAGAAACTTGATAAATTTGCTGGAATATTTACAAATTAGGATCTCTCCTAGTCTCAGTCGATCACTGGGGATTGGATGTCATATTTCCATCCCTACATTTTGAAGGGCGAGCAGACACCTGTTCTCTTTATTTATTACCTTGTATTAGTAGAAAGCTAGCTATATTTACTTAATTTTAGCGGTTCGTGCCTGGCAACTTAAACTTTTTATCGTATAGTAAAGAGTTAAAACTTTATGCAGTGTACACCTAGGTACACCCTAAGTAATTCAGCTCATCATTTCAGCCGTAGGACGTCCACTGCTGGACATAGGCCTCCCTCAAGGCTCTCCATCTGTACCGATCGCAGGTGGCCTGCATCCAGCGTGGACCCGCAGCCTTGCGCAGATCATCCGTCCATCTGGTCGGTGGACGTCCTACGCTGCGCTTGCCGATCCGTGGTCTCCACTCGAGAACTTTTCGGCCCCAGCGGCCATCTGTTCTGCGGGCTATATGACCTGCCCATTGCCACTTCAACGAGCTTATCCGCTTGGCTATGTCGGTGACCCTGGTTTCTCTGCGTATGTCCTCATTTCTGATTCGATCCCGCAGAGAAATCCCGAGCATAGCCCGCTCCATGGCTCGTTGAGCTACTCGGAGCCTGTTCATAAGCCCTATAGTGAAGCACCACGTTTCAGAACCGTATGTCATCACTGGCAGCACACATTGGTTAAATACCTTCGTCTTCAGGCACTGAGGAATATTGGACGAGAAGACGTTGCGTAGTTTCCCGAACGCCGCCCATCCGAGCTGGATTCGGCGATTGACCTCCTTCTCGAAGTTGGACCTACCTAACTGGATGGTTTGTCCTAGGTATACGTACTCGTCGACAACTTCGAGAACCGAGTTCCCAACCATAACTGGGGTAGGCAGAACATGGACATTAGACATGACCTTCGTCTTGTCCATGTTCATTTTAAGGCCCACCTGTTGGGAGACTCGGTTGAGGCCTTCGAGCATCGTGCTGAGTTCCTCCATCGACCTTGCCATGACTACGATGTCGTCAGCAAACCGAAGGTGAGTGATGTATTCGCCGTTAATATTGATGCCCTGCCCTTTCCATTCTAGAAGTTTGAAGGCGTCTTCTAAAGTGGCGGTGAACAGTTTCGGAGATATAACATCTCCCTGTCTCACGCCTCTGTTCAAGGGAATAGCCTTCGAATTCTGTTCCTGTACTCGGACAGACATGGTGGCGTTGCTATACAAACACTTCAGCACTTCGATGTACCGATAGTCAATCCGGCATCGTTGGAGGGACTCTAGCACCGCCCATGTTTCGACCGAATCAAAGGCCTTCTCATAGTCCACAAACGCTAGACATAGCGGCAAGTTATACTCTTCGGTCTTCTGTATAACTTGCCGCAGCGTATGTATGTGGTCTATGGTACTAAAGCCTTTTCGGAAGCCGGCTTGTTCGGGAGGCTGGAAGTCATCAAACCTTCGTTCGAGACGATTGGCGATGATCCTGGAAAACAGCTTATAAACATGGCTCAAAAGCGAGATGGGCCTATAATTCTTCAAAAGGGTTTTATCGCCCTTCTTGAAGAAAAGCACCACCTCACTTCTGTTCCATGCTTCAGGCGTGGTCCCTTCGAGTAGGACAGAATTAAAGAGCCTCTGAAGGACTTTGAGTACCGGTGTTCCACCCGCTTTCAGAAGCTCTGACGTGATTCCATCCTCACCCGGTGCCTTGTTGTTTTTAAGCAGTTTCAGGGCCATCCTTATCTCGTACAGGCTGATGTCCGGGATATCTTCGGTATAGTGTCGGGTTAGTTTGGCTCTAGGGTCGTTAGCCGCACTAGTAACAGGCTTAGTGACCGAATCGTATAGCTGTCCGTAGAACTTCTCGATTTCCCTCAAAATTTCCGCTTTCGTCGACGCTATACTGCCGTCATCCCTCTTCAGCTTGGTCATTTGGCTTTGCCCAACAGACATATCTCTTGCGAACACTTTGGAGCCTTTATTTCGCTCTATCGTATCCTTAATACGCGCAGTATTAAAGACACGGATATCGTGTCGCAAGGCCTTCGAGATCTGCCTATTGAGCCGCCTATATGACGCAGCATCATCGGGAGACTGCAGTCTAAGCAAGCGTCGTTCAGCCATAAGTTTGAGGGTGTCTTCAGAGAGTTTCTGAGTTCTAGCGGTACGGCGAGTCCTAAAGAATTTAGATCCGACCGTATGGACAGTTTTTACGAACCTGTTATTGATCTCGTCCACTGATGCGTCGTCTAGACAATCAAAGCGATTAGAGAGCTCGAGTTGAAAGCTCTCGGGGTTTTCGATCTGAGCGAGGGTAGGACGGAGCGTAGACTTCATCAGGCGGTACCGTTCAAGTTTAACGTTCACATTCAATGTGCCTCTTACTATTCGGTGATCACTGCCGGTTTTTACCCTATGAATCACGGAGACATCATTGAATATCCGTTTCTTGTCGGTCAAGATGAAGTCTATCTCGTTCCTAGAACCACCAGGGCTCATCCAGGTCCATTTCCTATGAGGTGGCTTCTGGAAGAAAGAATTCATCATGAAGAGTCCTTCTTTCTCCATGAAATCGGCCAGCCTCTGACCTCTAGGGTTCCGTTGCCCATAACCGAAGTTCCCCACTCTCAACTCATGCTCGCTTCTCTTGCCTAGTTTCGCATTGAAGTCCCCCATAACAACATTGAAGTGAGTTTTATGCGTATGTATGGCCCGACTAATGTCCTCATACATAGACTCTACTTCGTCATCTGAGTGTGTCGAGGTCGGTGCATAGACCTGAACGACCTTCAGCAAATATCTTTTAGATATTCTGAGTGTTAGGTATGCGACCCTGCTCGACACACTGTCGATGGTAATAATGTTGCTAACGAGGGACTTGTGGACGAGAAACCCGACACCACCTTGGGACAGTTGGTCGCCCTCCCGGTGGAAGAGCAGGTTACCCGATTTCAGGGCTATCGTGTCCTGTCCCTGTCTACGGACTTCTGATAGCCCTAGAATATCCCACCGTAACCTGCTCATTTCCTCTTCCAGCGCAACAATCATATCGTCAGTCCTCAAAGTGCGGACGTTGTGTGTTGCCAGGGCCAGTTGTCGTTTAAAGGGGTGGTAGCCGACCGTCCGGGGATTCTTAGCACCCCTTGCCCCGCCGTTACCGTGACCGCTACCGTGGTCAGGAATAGCGGGGCTGCCGGGGACTAGGGGCCTGGGCACATGTTGACTATTCATGAGGGGGGTGTTGCCATACTCGCCACGCTTGGCAGGCGGGTTGGCGAGCGCAGTATGGTGTTGTATAAACCAGAAGACGCTGCTGCCCGTCTTCTGGTGCTATCCCTCAGCCGGGTCCTACGGCTCCCACGGGAGGAGAGGGGAGGGCGACATTCTAACGCCGGCGCCCGCGGTACACCGCAATTCAGCTCACATTAAAAAAAATATCAACAAAGATCCTTTATTCTCATCATTGGCACACTTTTAGTGACTTTTACATGTGAAAACTTTTTTATTTTTAGCAAATCAAATCCGTAAGGTTTCCCACCACGTAGCGTAGTGAATCCGTAAAAATACTTCCTAATTATGTAGCTAAGTAAATATTAATTTATTTTCACAATAAATTAGCAGTGCTTCTCAGCTCCGGTGGTCGTAATTTCCCGAGGTTGAAACAAATTTGGCAATTTCAGGAGTCAGTTAAAGAGAATCGATCTTGCTCCTCAAGTTCGGGGCATTCGTCAATGTCTAGTATTCGATTGAAAACGAGAGCTGTTCCTTGATAATGAAAGTCCAATAGATTTGATTATTTGCATATAACGACTATCTGCTGAGATATTCATGGAAGGTATATTAATGATTGGTATTTTTCAATAAAGTTACTAAGAAATTGATAAAAAAATAAGTAGGTAGTGTTCAGTTCAGTTCTGTTGTTTTAAGTAAATAATTTTATATGGTTAGGTTCAAAGATGTAAAAAAATCTAGTTACATTTAGGAAGTAACATTATTGTATTTAATACTTATATTTTTAAAACTTTAACAGACATTAACTTGATTTTTTCTCATAATAACGATTAAGAGTGAGTTCAACAGCCCACTTATCACTGGCCTAATTTTTTTTTGTATTATTATAGTGACCCTAATTAAACCTGAAGCCGTGATCAGAATAATAACGAGCTCGGTAAAAATTCAGGCGAATTTCCAATTTAATAAGAAACCTTATAAAATACAGACCATAAAATTTGTTATATAGGTTATGACGATGAAATAAAAACGATATGCTTTAATGGTTTTTAAAAGCATTACGATTCTTATAAAGACAATTAATTATTTTGCGGTTATACCGACGTACTTTTTTTCATAATCGTAAATTTTAAGTGCCTATTTTGATAATTACAAGTCAAAATTTATCACTGACAGTCTTATTTAAGCATAGGTACACTTAACTTTGTTTCTAAATACTTATTTGAAACTCTTTTAATTTAATGAGCACTGCACTTGTATTTGTATTCTACTCATAACTATCTAATTAGAACGCATCATAAGACGTACGTAGGTACGTCATCAATAGGTACGAACTTGATTTTATTACATCACAGGTACAGCGACATTTTTATTGGCTATCATTCAGGAGCTCAGTCTTGCTTTTAGCACCAATTAAAATGGAAGTAGGGCTTAAAGCGATGTCATACAACTTTTTTTTGTTTATTTGAAGTAAAATTTGATAGCATCGGACGCCGGGCACAGCAAATAATCCGATTTCCAGAACCCTTTTTTAG
This sequence comes from Euspilapteryx auroguttella, assembly GCA_951802225.1. NCBI lineage: Eukaryota > Metazoa > Arthropoda > Insecta > Lepidoptera > Gracillariidae > Euspilapteryx > Euspilapteryx auroguttella. Next base: position 4,420,324 of record OX637648.1, on the reverse strand, counting down.
AAAGACAGAATTAACCTTTTAATTTCACTCTGTTATGCTTTTAATAAAATAACTAAAAAGCTTTTACTCATAAATGTTAAATATTTTTTTTAATTTTTACCTGAACGTAAAGGTCTAACTTAATGAAAAGTTAATAAACAGCTCATCGCAGACAAAGATTAACTCACTGTACATCACCAGAAGCTTTTTAATACAAAGAAATACATTAATCATTCCGTAAAACCGTTTTAATCCTACAGTGCGTTTTAATTAACTTAAAGAATGCTAAGGCGTTATTTCGGTGAAAGGTTATTTTGACAAAGAAGGCGTTGCATTGTTTTGACGAAAGTCGGGCTTTCGCGTAGAGCGCGTCAGTGCTACGCCGGCTGTCGCGTAGTCAGGCCGCGGGCGCTACGCCGTAGCAGAAAGCTACGCTTGTGTTGTGAACAGAGTGAACTAGTGAAATTGTGAATGTGTGCAATGTACGTGTTTATTTTTTTATGTACGGAATTGGAATGCGCATTGGTTTTGGTAACAATTACCTAGTTGATCAAACATTTTAGATTATTTTTGGATCAACAGAAAATAATTCTACTAAGAAACAATTAGGGTTCATTTGGCACATACGTACATGCAAGAAATTCATTATTGAGCTATTAAGTAAAGTTCCTGTTGAGTTCCTTGAATGTAATTCTACAAAAAACACAATTTCAAAATGAGGCAATTGAAATAGTAAAATAAACTTTCTTGCAATGACCATATTCTTGACAATAATAATATGATGAATATTCAGTCAGTCGGTATATTTGTTTGTTATCATTAATTTTTTTTTGACGAACATTTTCTTATTCGCGTTTTATAAGATTCGTTTGTGTATTTCAAAATGACATTCGAATATTAAAATAATCAATGAAGCAACCCTGTCTGGGTCTGAATTACCCTTTATTTTGTTAAAAAAAAAAGTGTATTCAGTATATTATTAAATGTGGGAAGACAAGACTACCAAAATCTTATTTTTGTGTTTTTTAATTTAAGTATAGCCCATGTACTTGTAATACGTTCGACATAAAGATACTATAGACAACATCAACTTAAATATTAAGTCAGCTAAAAAAAAACACTGAATAAAGTTTGACCTAGACAGTTTCTTTAATAAAAAAAAACCCTTTGAAGTTGGTAGTTGTTGAAATGAAATCAGCAATGAAATATTAATTGTTTCTCACTACCCTCAGAAAAATATTCGGAATAGAAAAGGTGGTGTCGAATGAACGGTCAACTCAAGCAATTTATGGTTTCTTTTTCATATCTTAGTTTTTGACAATTTAATACAGAAACTACACGAAATTGATACTGCTCAAATATATAGTGGCACTAGATTTTAGCACGATATTATATCTTCATTATAATTTGACTGACGCGCAACTCTTGATTACATTCGGAGATGTCAAAATGTAAATGTAAAGTTTTCTTTGAATGTTACTAAGTGCACTTCCATTTGTATATAAAATATTAATTATCTATACGATGACCATAGAATTCGTATCGTCTATGGAAAAACAGATCGATGACAACACTGATGAAGAACTGAATTTGCAATTGCAATACGTGAAACCTAGAAAACCATACTACATAAAAAGTCCAAAAAATCACATTCGTATTGAGTAAACACTATGGGGCTCCAATTTTGCCATCGCTACGAAGGTTATTCTCCAGGCTTTTTACAGATTCAAATAATATTAAACTATAAAAATATACATTCCGTACAAACTCTTAATAATATAGCAACTTACTAATAGTATGAAGTTGAATAACATTTTCCATTCGTATCTGTTTCTCTAATAACGATGATTAAATTAAACAAGAAAATAAAGTTTAGTTATACAATTTCAGCTAACCTTTTAAGGTTTATTTGGCGTGTTCTAAATTACTATTACACCTCAAGGTCAGTCACCTCACCTCAGGTCGTTTATTCCGAGCCCATGCTGTGCTCCGGCGGCGGCGCTGTCGGTCGATGCCGGACTACACGCAACAGCGGCGGCGATTTCAATCCAAGAAAACAATCTTGCTGCGCTAGTCTCCGTAATAGGTTACGCTATTATAAAAAATATATAATGCTGATAAGATAATATCTATAATATAAAAATGAATCGTAAAATGTAGTAAGCGCATAACTCAACAATGTCTTAACCAATTTTACCATTTTTTTTAGATGTTTGTTGAAGTCCAAGGATGGTTTTTACGCGAGAAAATTTCTAATAATTACCGGGAAAACAACATTACAGGTTAGGCGGTACAAAATTCGCCGGGTCGACTAATTTATAATAAAATAGTCTGCATCCCGCGGCAGCGCCATCTTTATTTCCCGTCTAAATCCCATTTTTTTCGTTCCCGTGGCATATTCGGGGTAAAAAGTATCCTATATCCGTTTCGTGGTATACGTGGTATAGTTCCATAGTTAAGGCGTGATTGCTTAAAACACAGAGAGTTAAATAAATACTATAATTATAATGTTTGTAAAAATGAAGTAGCGAAAGTTCTGTTAAAAATCGAATAAGTGGAAGAACAATTTGTCAAACTTGACTAAAACACTCAGGTCGCGTGATGTTGAAGTTATGAAAACAGCCTTCGAGGTAGAAAAGTAATTTTTTGGTCAAGTGTTTGTGTCCTTAACATCGACTGAGAGCCCTGTGCTCCGTGAAAATTACAAATAACAACCTAAAAATTTTATTTGCCTCCTTGTAAAAAATTCTGTATATTTAAGGTAATGGTTAAGTTTTGTGTATTACCTATTTGTGATATCAACAGGTATTGCAATACTTGATTTTTCCTTACGTTTAAGTGTTGTTACTTATGTCTTATTTCTTTAAGAAACTTCCTTGCATTAATTATATTCACATAAATTACACAATTTTTCTTACAAAAACGTATACGAAATGGCTTAAAATATAATAAAAAAGTACTTAAAAGCATTTAAAATTTATTAAAATATAATTTTATAATTGGTGTAAATTACGAGACAACGATATCTTGAAGAGCACGCACGCCTTAATTGAGTTGATCGGGGTCAAGAGTCGCCTTAACTCGGTCATTTACATAATGTGTGCCTTACTCCTGTTTTTTTCGTGTGATGTAAATTTCTGATGAATTACTAATCGTACTTGTTTTCACGCGGAAGTTAATACGAGCCGGTAGTAATTACTATTTATTTTTGAAATTAGAACGTGCAAGATGTTTACATTGCCATTAGTATTTACATAGTGTTCCTTACTAATATATGCACAGCAACATTTATGTTCCAGCAAAGGACGAATAAGGCGTTCATTACTTCAAAGGCTTAATTAAATTACCTAGTTTCGCAATTGTCGCAGTCCTATTAGAGAGACTTGTCCATCATCATCCGCTTTACAGAGGAAATTCATTGCAGATATCAGAGTGTTTTATAGCTATAGGGAATAAACTTGTGTGTGCATTAAATGAATTTGATTGTCTACTATTGGGGGCAAATTTAATTCTCGTAAGTATTTAAGATTGTATTGCTATTGCTTTGAAATTAGTAAACTATTGCCGCTATTTTGGAAGGCTAATTTATGTGATGTACATGCTTTGCAAGTTAATTTTCTGCTGGCCAATTAATCAAGTTAATACAAAAAATAAAATCAAGTTAATAAAATATTTTTAGCAATGTACCGCGCCAAATATTTGTGCTAGATATTTTTTGTAATGTTCAAATGTTGCATATCAAGTATAAAGTATGCTGCTCTCTCTCTGTCGGAATGGATATTTGTTTCTTTTCGTTTTCGGATGCTCTTGCCAAAAGTGTGCATGCGCTATGACATTTTTAGAAACAGCTGTTTACTTTGCCATTTCAAAGAGATGTTTGCTAGAAAAACATTATTTGAGTAAATATTTATAGTGTTTTGGTAAGCGTGGTATGAGAAGCTTCTAAGAAAATTTAAAAGGTAGTAACTTAATGTTTTATTAATGTTTTGGCTTGGCTCTGAAGGAAGTCAATATTTTCGTCATTTGATCGAACTCTTCTGGTTTTATATACTCTTACTTTTTGTAGGTACCTTATTTATTTTTTTGTATGTATAAAATACGTCAATTCATAATTTTCGAAGCTAGCTAGAGGTTTACATAATTATAGTAACTTTTAGGTTTATTTTTTCAGTTCAAACATGTGTACAGTTAAAACTTAAGATGTCAGTTAAAACGGTCACAAATCTATCGGATTACGATATCGTTTTGTTTCTTTCAATATTAAGACATTCAAGATCTGATTCAAGATAATATCAGGTACGAGATATATAACATTGTAATTTCGGATTTCCCGTAAGTAACATGATTTACATAATTTGTTGCTCCAGCGTTCCGTGTGATTCTAGGAACGGACTATTCCAAATTCAATCACTCTGGGTCACTGAAATGCTGCTTCTATATAATTTTATTGATCATTTTATGTTTTTAATCGCCGGCTTAATGAACCTAGTTAGTTATGTATAAGGGTATTTAGCAAAGTAATTTTGAAAAAAAAATCTCAACCAGTCCTGTGATTTCGTGCCTAACACTCTATGCAACTCTATTAACTTCACGTAACAAACAAACGCGCTAGTATCAAGTCTATAATAATTTATACGTTGCATCGTCTGACCGCAAGAGGTGTTATTTATGCAAAACAGGCAATTTTTATGCGTAAATGCACATTTTACAGGGTCCGTGTCTTAATACTATAAATAGTTTCCTACAACGTACCATAAGCTAGCGTGCCAGGAAGCGTCAAAACACAGCAAAGAATCGCTTTCTTACAAATATTTTGTTAATTCATGACTTTGGCTGATATTCAAAATAATAACTTTAATTTAAAACGTTTTTAGGATTAATAATTTTGAAACATAACACGTATTAATTTAGATATAACGCCACACCTGTATCCCATTGGGGTAGAAAGAGATAATTGATTTCCATTTTGTTTCCATCCTGACATACTTCTTCCGCTTCTTTAACAGTTATAACTCTGAAACATAATATAGTTTCTGTATTAACACGGTAAAGGAACATAGATAAGTTGCCTTTCTTACGTTTAATATTTACATAGTTTCGTTTCGGAGTGCATTTTTATTTTAATGCCCAGTTCTGTTCTTTGTCGCAAAGACGACTGTAACCCAATACTCCGAGTTTGCGTCAGTTGCGAAGTTCCAACCATATCAAAAACTTACGAGACTTGAAAGCTCGCAGTTTTTTAAGAGTTCCGTTCAACTTCACGATTAATAATAAAGTAGTTGCTTTGCAGTGAAATTTCCATGAATAAAGGTTATATTTATTACTAGAGGCTGCCCCGCGGTATCACCCGCGCAGATTTTTCTTAAACACAAAAATCCCGTTTTTTCCCGTTCCCGTGGGAATTTCGGGAAATCCCTTCTTAGTGCTCACCTACACTCCCCAAGGAACCCAAGTGCCAAATTTCAGCTTACTACGCCCAGTAGTTTCGGCTCTGCGTTGTCTGTCAGTCAGTCAGTCAGTAACGGAAGAGTTTTATATATATTGATTATGGTCTCCTAGAAAGAATCACCAACTACCATAATGTCAATAAATAGTAATAATTATAATGCATTACACTCAGAGCCTCTAACTCCGTAAAACCGGTATCTTGTGTGCTCAAAACACTTACAACGACATACAAATACACCCACCCAACAAACATGAATGCATATTCCTATTCTATTCACCCACAGAGAGAGAGCATCTTCCTTGTTCTGTGTTCACTATAACAATTTTCGCCCCTGTTAAAGATTATAACTACTTAAATAATAATCGAACCAATGCATAACATTTTTTTCAAAACCAAACAGTGAAAACAATTTATTTAAGTAACTGCTACAAGAACACACAACTTCACCAAAACAGTCGCGATACCGGCCGGCGTTGTAGCCAGAGCCGTCTGAATGCGAACACGCCCGTGATCCGGTCCTAACTAAATATACCCTTCAGGTTTGTTTAACTTTAGTGCGTGCACGAACTGAAGGAACGGCCTGCACTTGTGACGTATAAAAAAAAACCGACGGATGCAAATTTTTATTGCTAAGTGATGTTGGTAGATTTTTTTTAATACTCTTTTATTGTAAAAGTAATTTTTTTCTCAAATAATTATTATAAAAACGTTTAAACGAAAAAAAGAAATTTTATTCGCAAATAGTTTTAAATACATATTAAAAAATATATATACAAAAATTTACAAATAATATAATTTAAAGTTAATAGTTGATTTTTCTAACAAGTAATTCTTTGTAATAAATCAACTAAACATTTTTGTAATAAATAACCTCCACGATTGTAACCAGTCGATTGATTCATCGAATAAAGGGTAAGATAGTTTCTTGTAAGCCCCACTCACGTATTCGCTGTCAGAAGGCGCTAGGAACGGCCCAGCTCTCTAAAATATCTATTACCTTCATTGTTAATATCGATAGAGATTTTCGCGCTACTCGAGAATAGCTTCCTCGCAAAATCCTACATCAAAGACTAAATAATACTCCACACAGGTTCATCATAATTAAACGTGGGTACATTTATTTTTTAGTTCTGGACTCAATATTTATTTTTATTTTATTTAATAAATTACGAAATGAATAGATTTTATTACTGACTTGAATTTCCTTAAACTGTAAATGTAATTATTTCCATTTCTTCAGTTAAAGTTAAAATAAGTATAAATCAAACCGAATAACTATGTATAAAAAGTAATTTATTGTAATTAAATGTTTATCAATATATCTAAATATGCATCTAAAATAACTAGCTGTTTTTAAACGCACTTTGGTTAAAGTTATATTTTTTTCTGGATAGGCTTGAGTGTTTGTTAGGTCAGCTTCATAAAGTCTCGAATCGATAACACGAACATCACTCCCACCCCGGCGCCCTGGGCATCTACGATAAGTCGTATTGACCGTCACGTTGATCCTTTGTTACTTCCCGTTTTTAGATATCTGGATCTTTTGCGAGGATCTTTCGATTGAATAGCCTTTGTTATTTTGCACGATCTGTTCTGAATCGAAGGTTTAATGCGATGATTTAACGTTATTTTTAGACTTATATTTTTAAATTAGTATTTTAAAAACTGAAATTATCAAACACTGGTCGGCCCGGCGAACTTCGTACCGCCTAACCTAATACTATTTTGTGCATGAATTAATACTTATACAACTTGCTCTTGAATCTCTCTATCGTAATAAAAATAACCGCATCAAAATCCGTTGCGTAGTTTTAAAGACTTATGCATACATAGGGACAGACGCGGGAAGTGACTTTTTTTATGCTATGACTTTAGACTATGTATTATTTAATAATATATAGAAGTAGATAGATACATAGCAGATTAGTAAGCTTATCTCTTATTATTTTAAAAGGTTTATATTTAGTAGTATCCTAGTAGGAAACTAGGTTCGGTATGAAAAAATAAATCCCGTTAACATAGCTAACAATGCAGGATCATCTCTGAATGCAAAAAGTGGGCATAAGTATAAAAGAGCACTCGTTAGTTGCATCCGCGGACGGCTGGAGGGCTACTGTGGCAACATCAATTCTTAATTACTTTTATATGATCTTTGATCTTTTGCCAACTAAGTTATATAACACATTTTAGCTTTCTTAAATGAATGCTATGGAATTAAGTAATATTTTGTTCGGAATATTTCAAATACTAATTATATGACGGATATCGTTTTATGCTTTAAATGATTATTTTTGTGTAAAGTTTTATTTAAGCCTATATAATTTACATTTTAGTACCTATATTTTTGCTCGTTTATTGACAAGAATATACATTTTTTTTAACGGGAACCATCAGTAGCTCTCTGTAAAGAATTGTGACTCAGAAAAACGATGCGCATTAGTGATGAACATTTTTAACTGGCTCCTTTATCAGTTGAGAGCTTCATCTGCCTGCACTACCCGGCTGACGACAAAAAAAGTATTCTGATGATAAAAATCATGTTCATTTTCGCTAGCCCAAACTTCATGTGAAACATTAATTCAAATTATCATTTGATGCTTACGAGTAAACATCCATGTATACGATGAATATCTTCTTTCGCCGTCCATGACTATATGATCAAAAAAGGTATTTTTATTTTTTATTTTTCTTTAGTACTGGGGACTAGGCGTTATCTATCCTTTTCACTGCAGCTGTTATTTTTATCAAAATAACTAAGAGGTATAGGTTTCAACCTTAACAAAGATCGTACAATGTCAAAACCAAACTACATTTTGAGTCAAATTTAGTTTAGGTTGTATGGCCTCGCCAACTCCACCCTAACCGCCCAGAATAATAAAAGGTAGAGTGAATCCAACCGCTTGCCGCAAGACACCACACATCCCTTTTTGGCGTAGGGCTGCGCCATTTTCTTAAAATCCCCATGTTTCCCCATTTCCAACAAGTAGTTTATTTTTTGTAAGTATACATTCTGAGAATACACCTCTGCCATTCACAACAATATTTAAAGTCCTTTAGTACTTAGTGATTTTTCTGTTCTGTCAAAGCTAGTTTTTGACCATGTACCGATATCGGATGATACCTTTTTCGGGATTTTCTTTAATGAACTATGTTAAATGATAAGATGGTCCAATTCAACCAAAGTGGTGGCGGCGGTTTCACGAGAATTCCGTGGCAACCCCGGGCGGTACCGCAGCCCTGCGTTTACCTAAGACGGTGGAAATACAAAATACATTTCCAAGATTTACACTAAACCGGGCGCGTAGTCTAGCAAATTGAAAACAGGCGACCGTAGCTCGTTATGGGGCCGACTTGGCGATTTATCTTCATTCGCTCTTTCAATGCTATTGCTCGGAACGTTTTCCGCAATTCAAACGGTGGAACTACTTATTATTTTGAGGAGTTCGAGCTTAACGATTTGGCTTGCAGACTGCAGTCGATTGAATATAGATTGTTTTGTCGAGCTAATAGGCTTACGTTCGACGTCTCTTGTCTCTTTTGAACCAGGAACCTTTACTTTACCATTTTACTAACTTATATTTTTATAGTATAACTGTGCAAGTGTGCTTTATAAACTGACACCTTTCTCGAATTTAGTAATAACCTATAAATTGACTGCGTTCTTGCCACTTGTAGAATAGAATAGAATCACTTTATTGCGTACAAAGTAAGACACAAAAAGTACAATTGTTAAATTAAGAGTGCAGACATTTTGGATTTACATGCAATGGGCGGCCTTATCGCTAAAAGCGATTTCTTCTAGGCAACCCACTTGTAATGTTGTAATTATAAGTATAAAAGCATCAATAACACAAACACCAGGCTCAAAAACGTTCATCAGTATTATAATACGCTATCAAAATCATGTTCATGCCGGGAATCGAAACCGGATCCGAAACGTAAAGTACTAGTTCTAAAAAAAATTTACATTACGAATTACCGAGTGTATTGTTTTTAATATTGCTTTAATCTAGCTAGAAAATACGTATTTTGGATGGCATAAATTATTTAAGTACAAAGGTTTATTGATTTTGTCTAACCTACGACTAATACCTACATTACGATATTTGTTCTTCAGGCAAAGCAAACACTAAAACATAGCCTGACCACAAACTAATTAAATTAATGGAACAGTGTTACTGTGACTTTTATCTATAATCAGTAGGGCATCAAAACCAATTTTTCTTTTCCAAGTAATTTTGATAATTTTCTTGACATAGTTTATATTATTGTCCCATCGATATTTACAATTCTTTACGATAGTGCAGGCTGACCCTCTGACATCGAACCGCCCAAACTGGTTGACTAACAGATTTAATATTCAAAACGTTGGATGCTTAAGAGGTGTGAAAATTACAGAAATTCTAAAGAAAACGGTAATAGTGAAACTTTAAATAAACAAATTAAAAGCGTAGGCGAAGCAAGGAAGACGAAGTATTCTTGTATTGTACTAAGATATTAATAATCTCAAGCAAAAAACAAGTAATATAGAACTCCATATCCATCAATGACCTACAAGAGGGTCGTGAAACGTGGCCTAATTGCCATAACGAGCCGAAGTTGGTGTGATCCGCTGGCAACTTGCGCGTCGAAAGTTACCAACATGAAAAAAGTTTCCCGCTTATTGTTTCATTTAATGTATGGGTAGTAAGTTTTTTTAAAGTGGTTTAGGTTGTTTAAGTTTAGTTCGGTTCGTTTGTTTAGTGTTACCTACTATATTATGCAGCAGGTGGTCCCTAAAATAACAATTCCTTTGAAAATTAAAACGATGTTTAGAGGGGCATTTACAGAACGCAACGTCTCCTGATTTATTTTTTATTTAGCCTGTTAAGTGTCCCACTGCTGGGGATCAGAATGAAATAAAAAAATCCAAGGTCAAAATTAAGCCACATTATCATATGAAAAAGATTAGACCTTTGTTAGTTTGTTTGATTCAAATTCAGTGACTTTATCTATAATGTATCATATGACCCTGTATTGATATTACCCTTGTGAAGACGGTGCTAGTGATCATTTACATTTTAAAATATGAAATAAAAGATTAATACAAGTAGTAGCCTAAACGTTATGTGATACGTGCTTCTCTGAAACCTGTAATTTTATTACCTGGCCTCTGTAAAGGCACGCGGCTAATAAAAATAGACCGCAGGCTTCGACTCCAGGAGGCGCCAATAGAAACAGCGGTTTACCTCCTCCGCACGATACCGACCCGATTCACGGTTTATATGGTTAAATTATTTTGCAGAAATTACTGTTTTTTTTAAACAGGCTGTTTCTGACGAGGTTCAAAGGTTACAATATTTTATAACCTTTTCTTTGAAACATTTTATGGGATGAAACTTTAAAACAAAATAAAAAAGAAACTAAACACCTGAGCCCTCTATTCCTATTAAACAAAGAAAAATGTGCAATATATAAATAAAATATGATACGAGCTTCTAATAAAAATCAAAACTTTACCACGTGCCAGCCAATCCATCAGCACCTATCGCGATTGTCAGTAAACCGTACACTCAATTCTAGTTTTTCAATCTGAAAACATCTGTAACACTGGATGGGAGACACGAATAGGGCAGGCAGGACTAACCGGCCACAAAGGCCGGACAAACGGGACAAAGCTCGCGTGTCGCGGACAATGGCGGCTCGATCAAAAGCGGAATTTTCGTCAACCTGCCGCGACGGGGCATTGTGAGTATTGTGACCACGTATTATCCTTATTGAGCAGCTCTGTTACATTGATTTGATATACTGTTGGGAATTTGAAGATACGATAAATAGGTAACTTCGTCATCTGTCAATGTGTCGAGGCGAGGGTTAACTCCCTCAATCGTGATATTTACATATTCTTTAGATTATCCAGTTAGATAATGATTTTTTACGAGGCAGGTGGCCAGCTGTTCCGAGAATGGATAACCGGTTTGAATTGTGGCTGGATAGGCAGGATTTTTCAAACTCAGAATAATTTTTAAATTAAACAAAAATAAATGAACACAAACATCGGAACCACCCAGGATTCAAAACCTGCGCCTCCGGCTCTACGATAATGCCAATAAATAACAAATTGTGGATTCAAGCAATCGGAACATCGATCCAAGTTACTTCCTTGTTAGCAAACTAGTTAACTCCTCGTACAATCTTGATAAAGGGTCTTATGTTCTATTACCACTTAGGAAAAAACGAAACTACCTCTTGTTAGGAGTTGAGCTTTAGAAAGAACAGGAAAGAAAAAACACGGCATCATATATAAAACCTTTTTTTTACTTTAGCTATTTCCTGCGGCGCCATTAACAAAATACATATACATGTTAAAAACTATTTTGTCCATATTTTTGTAAATTATTAGTTCAGTAGGTCCAGACAAAAGCATGGTAATTATCTCCCTACAACCGGTTTTTAGAAAAATATATCTAACGTTAAAGACGTGTTGACAAAATTTAAGAACTAGAAGTAGATTTAAATAAGCATAAACTTCGTGACCTGTAAATATTCGCTCCAAGAACAACGACGAAAGAAACAAACTTTTGTTAAACATCTTCGGGTCACAGATTCACTGGACTTCGTGCAGCTTGAGTTTCACTTTCAGTAATTACACTTTTTACTTTGTTAAGTAAGGGTTCTTCTTTCGTTTATAAGTTTTCATTTATCTAATTGTTGTGTTGTTATTTAATAATTAAATATCTGATAACGTTCAAAATCACAAGGTTTCTTATTATAAGTTAGTCTATAAGTCTTTCACAAAATATGTATTCTGCTGACATTACAACTAAAATTTCTAGATAATACTAACAATAGTATATCAATTATTTAATAGCATAAGTTATCGTCTTAACTATTGAAATTGTTACTCATAGATTCAACAATAAAAATCGAATGGTAGGTACGGATTCACGTTTACAGTGACCTCACCCTAGGCAAACCTGTGGTGTTGGAGCCCAAACATCAATTGCGTGGCGGTTAAGTTAAATTAATTCAGTAAGTTAATATAATACAGGGCAAGTATCTCGTTCATAGCAACGAGTGATCTCTTTAGAGTACTTACTTGATTGAAACCATCCTATTCATCCCGGGACCGAGACATTCATTAACCTAATTTGGTCAGTTGTGATTAGCGGCGTTTTGACGCAAGCCGCCGACGGACGTCGAATGTTGTACTCTGTTTTACTGAACATGCGTTTCTACTTTGTTCAAACAGGCTAGTGTACAACAAACACTAATCAAACTTAGTGCTTCTCTTAGTACGTTATTTTGCCAACGGTATGCTAGTTGAGACGGTGTTTCATTATTTGAATGTCAAATAAATAGTTATTTTTTATGTACTTAATGATTAACGCAGCTTTTGGTTATAAAAAGAAGGTACTAAATTACATTTATTGTTATACCTTGACTAGTAATACTATGATTAGTTATATTTTTTCATCAATACATAGTATAAAACAAAGTTGTTTCCCGCGTATGTCTCTATAATAATGCATCACACTCGCCCAAATAGGAAGAACCTGTATCTAGGGTGCCCAAAACATGTATGCTTATATATTTCAAACTATGCAACGGATTTTGATGCGTTTTTTTTAATAGATAGAGTAATTCACTATGAAGGTAAATGTACTTTAAACGGTTGTTATCACTTACCGGCATACGTATTTATACAAGTACCCCGCAACTATGCAGCAAATAATAACCAATTTCCAATCGCTGCAGCGGCGCACTACCCGACCCGTGGGCAAATAGTTTATGAATTAATAACGCATGCGGTCGGCTAACATCTGCGTTGCCTCCAGCTGGGTTTGCTCTACAAGTTTCTATTTGACGGAAACTTTTCATCGTGCTACTCTAACTAGGGTTAACAAATTAAGACAGCTAAGGGCCATAAAATTGTTGGACTGTGGTTAGACCTAATGCAAATTTGATAGGTACTAACTTTTGAAGTTTCAACTTTCCATAAAAAGGTCGTTTAAGAATTTTAGTGGGTCGCAAAGTTTTGATGGATGCAGTGCAAGTCAAACTTTGTCATGAGACGGCCGTTTCAACCACAAAGATGTTTTTTTCCAAAACAGATTTCTGACCCTGTAAGAGTTGTGTGTCATGAACCTAAGTTCCCTTCATTATTACTTCTGACTTACTACCATTCTGCCGAATCACTTAGGCTGTGTTTTCTTTTCTCTGTCTAAACATTTAAAATTGTAGTATTATTTGTAGGTTGATTTTGGGAACCAAAAAAGGTTTTATCCCGTGGTCTTACTTAAGCCTATGTATGTTTTGACGAGGATCGGTAATGCAAGCAAATCCCGCCACGCGATGCGGTCAAGCTATTCAATTGAGCAGCCAACTATTGCACTTTGGCTCTCGACAAAAGCTGGGAACCTAGTTTCGTGGTTAGTTTAGTCACTTATCGTTTCTACTACGTGCCAATGCAACTTAAGTTTCCAAACTAATCGAATGTCACTTTGATGATATAATTTAAGAATATTTTGCACCACTAGGTATCGATGGCACTACAATTTTATTTATTTCCATCACTTCTTTAACATCGTGAAAAAAATCAGAGCAATACAAAATATGCGGGCTTTTTGTAGATCGAAAATAGTATTTTTCACATAAATTGTCAGAGCCTATCACGCCACATCGCCGCCGCCGCTTGGCCTCAAAATTGCCGAGCTCGCACAAGAGTTCGAAATATTTCCCAGAATTGTTCAATACGCGAACTCTCTGCGTGAAGTTTCACTTTGTGGTGGTAACACTATTGATGCTACACTTCTGCTTAGAAATCACGATTTTAATATATTCATATTTAACGATTGAATGCGTGTTAATAGAGATACTAAACATTCGTTGTGAGATATAAATTTTTATCCCTGATTATTATTATTATTAATAATAATAATAATATTATTATTTGTAGCCTGTAGTGTCCCTCGTGCTGGGCAAATCCCTGATTGGAAGGTATTTTGTTTTTGTCTTATTTTTATAATAAAACAAGTCGACCTGCTTCTTACCGCCTACCCTATTAATTTGTGGTATATGGTGCATGTATTACGTTTAAATCTTAAAAAAGAAAGCATCATAATCCCATGCATAGTTGCAGATGCGGGAAGCGACTTTGTTTTATACTATGTATTAACATATTAAAATCTTTGCCTATTGTTGCTAGTTGATCTTCATTTAAATTGTTTATTTTCGTATGAATAATTTTAAAATGACTCTCACGTGCCATCAATTTATTAATCTTAAATTAAACAGATATAAATAAACGTTTGTTGTCAATATGATATCGTCTACTATGAGAGGAAAATATCCTCGGAATATCTTGGCGCGCCTCAGTCGCGGTAGTTGTGGGTAAATACTGGAATCTGCACCTGATATTGACACTGTGTCGGAGCAGCGATAATTTTCGGCACTCGATTCATATTTGAGTTCCTGGGTACTTTTAGTTATTATGCTGCAGTTTTTAAAGTGGTTCCTTGTTATTAAACTTTATAGTTTTTAAGCACTTTTGGGTATTAATAAGGGTCTCAGTCAAATGATACTATGCTGGCATAAAATTTGATAAATATCAGTTATTATTTTCAGTTCTTTGAAAAATCGCCAACATTAACAGAGCGGTAAAGAAAAAAATTCCATTACTAAAATGAATGTAAGTGTAGAATAAAAGACAACGAAGTTTCGAGATGGAAAGAAGACTTCATTAATTTTAGCCGACTCATTGTAAATCGGACTTTGATAAGGGCTTAGCAGCTTAGTAACCAGTTTATACTCTTCTTTAAACCGAAAAGAGAAAATGTGATTGTCTTTTAATGTTAATACAGACAATACAGTTTTTTTTTTATATCTATTTACCTAATCTCCCCTCTTTATTGATATGAATTTATGGGAATTACATACAAAACTACAGAGATTTGAATTACATTCAAAACTACAGGGATTTGTGTGAGTTCACTGCGTAGTATTTTATCAGCTTAACTGTTTATTTAGACCACTTAAAGCAGAGGCACCTTCTCACATGTTTGAGGTTGTTACAAAATTAGATTTCATGAAAATAATCAAATTAAAGCCGTATCGCGCATCGTCAATGTTATTAGACAAACAGTAACTAATTAATTAAGACGTCTACATTAATATTTGCGGTGCTAGTCGGGGAACAGTTCCGTCACATGTGTCACAGTTGCGTAATGATAGTTAGAAATTGAACTTGGAAAACCTAATTTGGCGTAGTTTCAATTTTGAAACTTAGCCGGGCGTCTGATCGGCCCGGTCTAGAACAGGGAAATGTTAAAAATATCATACATAAAAACGTGCATAAGTACAGAGCTAGCTTAAAATGTTAAAGTTAAAGATGCGTTTTCACGTATTGCTTCCTTTATTATTGCTTACAGTATTTCCTCAATATCTTCGTTAATTTCGCTGTTTACTTATTCCTAAAGAACTTGTTTACAATTCATGAGATATTTGTTTTTATAAGCTAATGGATCCTCGTTCTTGGATCTAGTGGAGGGGCCGCTTAGACGCGGCTTACCACAAATTACGGTAACCTTTGTTGTAGGCGTTTCGCTTTAAATATTGATTGCATGTTCACATAACACTTAAACGGATTTACAATTTATGTGTGTATGTGTTTATTTGAAACGAGCTTTCCCGGCTTACTTCGTTACGCCATAGAATATAAGATACTACAAAAGACTTGGCTCTATAGACTATGTTCTTTTGCCTGCCCAGAATGGGCTTGATAAAAAACAAACAACAACAACAAACCAACTGTCAAAATATGTAAACAACGGAAAAAATATTGCACCTTTGGTTACATTATTTGAGTTTAGGTAAGGATTCCTATTTTTTTTGTAAATCTAATATAGCCTATGACACTCGGGGTTAATGTAGCTTCCTACCAGTTAAAGAATTTTTTAAATCGGTTCAGTATTTCCGGAGCCTATTCGTTACAAACAAACAAACAAACAAACAAACAAACAAATCTTTCCTCTTTATAATATTGGTATAGATTAATGTAAACGTGAAAAATAACGTTCTTTGAACAAATTTACTTATAGACATATTTTGAACTTACAAAAAAGACCCAGAGTAGTCTCAATGTACCTTAACCTTACATTTTCTCACATACAAACATTATTTTTCCCGTATAGTAACAATATCAACCACACATATATACATTTGCGAACAATGACTCTAAAGAGCCCTAAAGAAACGTGGCCGCGCTAATAATCTGAGAGCACCAGCTATTATGTTGTAGGTTTACGGGAGTGGTGCCTCATAATAATAACGATATCTTTTTTTTAAAACGACTTAGGTATACAAAATTCTTTAAAATGAAAATGAAGTTGCTGAACCTTTAAATTAAAGCTATCTTATAATAACTAAGTGATTTTATTACGTCTTGTGATTTATAGTGTACGAACTTTTAAGTAAGTCCAGTTTCCTGGTGCAGTTGGAATTGGAAAGAATTGCAATTGGAGTGCATTTGGAAATAAATAATTTAAAATGTAACAAGACAAGAAAAGGCCTTTTGCGAGCTTCATAATTTCTAATGTACACTAAACCTACCCTCCGCTGCCGCAGGGTTTCGCATTCGGGCGTCGAGCGTTCATGCTCGTTCCGCAACGAGCTTGTTAGACACATTTTCTTGAACAAAGGCAGTTACATTAGCGGCGGTTGCACTCAGCGCACGATGAGCCCTCTTCATACGGAATATTAAAAAAATAAAGCAGCTTTAAGTTTTTAATGAGCCTTTAACATCGCTAGTGTTAATGAGATTCGCAAAAATAACAACATGTGTGGTCTCTATCCCCGGCTTGTTAGAGGTACAGCGACGCTCACGCCCCCTAGTTGCATGCTGATACGCTCTAACTGTAATGCCGTTATTCCGTTTGCTCTGCTTATTGCCGGCTCCTAATGTTCCGCGTCTCTTTGTTGCCTTGTTTGCTCTGCAATGTTGACCAACTTCAATTAGTATACTCATACAAGATGTATTCTGGGTTAGTTCTGGTCTCGCTGTCCTTTAATGTAGTATTTAAACACAGATTTGCGTTTAAATGCTACCACAACGAATGAACCAGAATTAAATCTTTGCTATTTACATTGGCAAGTACCTATCTAATTTACTTCTAGCAGCAAATAGTTGAAAATGTTGCAATCGAGACCGGGACGCCTAAACAAATTGCGGGCCCAGAGGCAATACTGACAGGTGAGCGAAAAATAACCCCCGACGCAATCAGCTCGAACTGGGACGAGCTGCTGCTTGAAAAGAAACAAATTAGATCCGTCTCAAGAACGGCTTTTCAAGTGGGACGGGTAAAAAGGACCCGCTACTAATGAAGGGTTAGTCGACGTAGGCTCAAGGATGCGGAGTGTTTACCCATACCTACGTAATGCAACTTTGTTTTTCATGATTAATTTTATTTTCTAATTTTCTTTCAATCCTTTCTTTTTGTTAGAACAATATTTTATGTTTCAATTGATACCATAAACATAAATATTAACATGACTTTTATGCTTTATGATTATCCTTTAGAATCTTCCAGTCTCGATATGTGGTTTAAGTAAAGTCGCGCGACTGTTTGATGTAAGCACCCTCCCGGCATTTCTGTTGTATCAAGCAACAGCTTTATTACGCTGCCACTTGTAAATCCCGGCTTTACGAGGTTCAAAGAGATCGAATAATATCGATTCAGGATCCCAAACGGCTTATTAGTCCGTGACTAATGCACGATGTTGCTTATGTTGGGAGTGATTCTTCTGCTTTTAAGGAGATCGAAGATTTTTATTGAAATATTAAGAAATTGTGCGATGTTCCGGTTGAAAAAGTCTTAATATCATGTGATATTTGCTCGAAAAACGTGATTTTTAATAAATTATCATATAATTCAACGAAAAACAGTGGAATAAATAAAATCTATATTGAGGCCTTTTTTTTATTCTTTTACAAAAAAGTAAGAAATTATTAATTTAATTGAACTTATAAATTAAACCTTTGAGAAAACGTATATTTGTAAGGCCTTATTTAGACACACGCGGCGCGTTACGCGGGACCTTAAATCGAACGTGCGGCAATGTATGAGGACGTTTACGAAGACGAACATAGGCCTTTCCGTCTGAACATATGGTTGTATCCACAGATAATGTAATCGGTTAATTTTAAATACGATAATAAAGTGAAACCGTGTAAAAATTTTTGTAAACTCAAAAAGGCATACTAGGTACTTTGAATATTATACAAAGTTAGAATAAAATCCAAAATATTTTACTACTGCAGGTATTTGTTTTAGTTTGTGATTTGTTTTGTGAACTTTTCCATCTGCTTTAAATTTAAATCACTGTGTATTTTAATATGGGTTATTAGATTTTTATGGAACGTGGAACGATGTTGATGATGAACGATGAACGAACGATGAAATTATGCACAGTTTATGTGCGCACGACGCGATGAGGTTTAACCTTTGAATTTAATCAATTTACGCGTAAGGCTTGCCCTCTTAAGAAGTGGTAGACGACCTGATGAAGGTTGCGGGAGTACCCTGGATGACCAGCCTAAGACCGGTTGTTGTGGCGATTTGTGGGGGAGGGGTATGTCCAGCAGTGGACATACCCCTCCAGTGAAGGTACACATATAAATAACGAGTTTTTTGACTAGTAACAGGCAGTTGTCACCGGCAGCTGACGTCACAGTTTAGGGCGTCCAGTCCACTGGTCCGCAAAGGCGTTCGGAAATTTGCTCTCGTTCAAACAAAAAGTGCTAAAGTTTTGTTCACATACGCTTGAGGCTCTAAGGTATAAAAACGGGCAAAGAAAAATATTTTTAATACTTACTTACCTAATAATAGGTAACCTACTTTCCCCTCGCAGCCACATTATATAATATGAAAGCGTTACTTTTTGAATTTAATTTGAAAAAAAAAAGGTTAATGTACCAGCTGACATTCAGAGCACAATTTATCTTCTGTGACGTTACTTCAAACACACAGTTTTATTTTTATTTTCAAAACCCTTAGCTTAAATCATCTTTAGGCAAAAAAATCGACGCCAATCCAAACCCTGAGCTTCAGTTTGATCGTGTTAGCAAAAAAGTTGAAAACGACGCCTCGACCACCATTACGCCGCTCCCCGAACGCCCGCTGTATGCAATTGCGGCGATTTGAGCGAATTTCCTGCGGTAAAAATCCTAGGGAACATCGTTTGGGACTGACTTGGAAACGTTTTCTGCATTGAGCCGCGTTCATGATGCCTTGGTTACGGGGACCGATAGCTATAACTGCTCTTTGAATTAGAGAAGAAAGTTGATCTTTAAACTAGAAAATAAACGTAGCATTTATGTCTCTTCACCTAAACTACTAAACCACGAGACGGACAATGCATACTTTTTGTGCCAATAATCCCTCGGTGACGGAAAAATGGGATCTTGCGTTTTAAACGGAAATTGCGCTTGCGAAGCAACGGGACGCACACTACATAGTCAATTAAACAAAAGTGATTCTGCTACTTCTACCGAAACGTTAACTTGAAGTAAGCTTAAAGTACTAGGATACCTAAACCTTTTCTGGGATATCCAAAACACTCAAAAGAACAATCTTTTCCTTATACTAGTTGGGCTTCAAGCGAGGTAGGCCTCGTTTTCTTATTCCAGGTAGTTTAGCCGTTATTAACATTTTATGCGGCTTAGAAATATCTGACGTTATGCCAGCCACTCGACTTGGTCTCCAGGGTAAATAGAATCCCTATTTATACGGTCAACTCGCTCAATAATCGCGGGTAGGAAGCTAATGAGCTGACTAGGTTTTATTTATTGCTGAATAAACCTTTTATTTGTCAGATGAATTTTACATTGAAATCAATCCAAACGTTAGGTGACACAAGGGTATAATTAATTTGGTTTCGATATAAAATGAAACCTCGTTTAAATTGTTAGTCGCAACCATTTTGAAATTTTATTTACATTATGCAACTATATTTAAAAATGAAAATAATATCTAACTAGCATTGAGAAAACTGCCCTCAGGGCCAAACAGTCCTCAAGTTAAAATATTTTCAATCCGCAAGTATGAAGCTCCACAAAAATATGTAGTTCAACGTACACAAAAATAACGCTTCCCGATTGCTGTTTTTTTTTTGTTCTAAAATGAGTTGAAAGTTCGTGGGGTTTCCAAAGTCAGGTCCAATCAATATTTTATTGAATTATTGCACTTAGACCGCGCGGGGACGGAATACGAAATCTCGACACTGTTTTAACTTCAACAAAATGTATGGGGTGGCCTGATAGGTTTGCTTTAGTGCTTTTACTAGTAGTACGAAGATTTATGAATTTCGAGATATTATTTCAATTTATTTGTCACAGCGAGTTTTATTCTAAGTTAAAAAATTACATTCGAGCACACTCCCGGATCCCGCCACCGCAACTACCTTGCGAGTTGCGAGCTGTTCTAGCTTGACAAAATTCCAATCAACTGGTAAAAAGTCAACAACGTAAAAGGGTTCCATGAAATATGAATCTGAGCTAATGGACGCATCGTCTTGCCGGTAATTCGTAGGGCATTAATAATTCAGTGGGTCTGGGCAGCGGATAGGGCGCGGTGCGGGTAGGGCTCCGGGCCCCTAGGTCCTCGTTTGGATAAACAGACCAATTAGCTGGTTTTAATTTGGTGTTTAATATTGCATGCCGCAAGAAGGGTTGGCCGTTAGCTGCAACTCCTTAAAAATCTCGCGATGCAATGCTAATCATTGAGGTGTAACAATTTTTTTTTTTTTAATATATTATAGTCGAATAGGTAATGAGAATTATATGTATGGTGTCCTGTCCATACGGTTAAATGCTTTCTGTTTAAAAATTTGCAAAATAAATCACCAAACAAACTTATTTTTACACCATTTCAGTGTGTAAATAGTTCTGGTGACACAAGCATTATAAAAAATAAAATGTATTTCTAATAATAATTCGGGCCTAAAAATAAGATTACTCTTGCGTGATCCCTTCCTTACGGCGCGTGTTAAAGCTAGCTGGCAAAATAGGTGAACAATAAAAGCAAAAAGTTGATTACCCTATTTAAAAACTAATTTTGAGGTTCAGAAATAATTACACAAAACTAATAATATTTATTTTGAATTCAGATAAATAGTTATTCTCTAACAAAATACTTAAGTCTAAAATGCTTTAAAGCAAAGTTTTACGTGTATTATTAAACAATATAATAACGGCTTCTTTCAAATATTGTAGGTACCTTTATTTTAAGAGAGTTAAAAAGAAGCATATTACATGACGACATTACCGATGAAGCCCAGCGGCCACCAGCCTCCAATGAGCATATTATGATAACGATGATGGTATCGTTACTAGCAGGTTTGCATTAAAACGACCATGCTTACTGGAACGACCCATCGAGAGCGGAAACTTTGCTAAGGTAATGAGTCAACTCAACTGTCATTATTATTATATTGTTTATACTGAATATATATGATATATATTGAATATATATGATATATACTGAATATAATAGTGTTTATACTGAAACTATTATATATTTTAAATCAATTTAATTGTTGTTTTTGTGAGAAAGTGTACTTAGACAAAAAATATTTAAAACTAAGCAGTTTTTTATAGTTATAGGTAGTTACTGTTCGTAATATTTTAGTATATCTTAGTAGAAAAAAAGTATCTTGCCGAGCTTATTTAAAGTTAAAATAATACAAAAATTAGTTTTTTTTCTTTCACATCCAATTTAAAAGTAATCAGATATTTCACAAAAAACCAATAGAATTGTTTTTACGCTTCGCCATATGAGTATATATGGTAATTACTTAAGGTGTCTATAGGAGTTTTTTACAATAAAAATGGAATCGTTTATAATTGAAATCGATTCCGAAACAAAACAAACAATATATTATTATTACAAAGCGCTTTATTACAGAGCGAAGAGATCGTATCGGCACGAATGAAAACGAAAATGAATCGCGATTCAATAACTCATTTCAGTCGGCGAATCGAAACATCGAAACTGTTTTTGTCGCACTTTGAACACGGGGCCCGATAAAACACTATTTAACGAAATGATTCCGCTTCATGATGATATGATTCCGGATTTTCCGGACATTGATATTAAAACAATCTTAAGTTAAATCGAAAATGTTGAAGCAACCTTTTACTATCAGGAATGTGATATTATAAAAAGTCAATTATTTTTGACTTTATTTAAAATATAAATTCCTTACTGTAGATTTTATATTAAATATTATTAAAGTTTACATATGTGTCATGCGACCGAGCTTATGGGCTTTGTAGTATGTACGTTTATTACCAGTATTTCTGACCAGTTTTTTAATTTTCCGGAACTAATCCGAACACACACGGAGAACCGTCATCAATGATTACCACAAAACAACGGAGCCAATTGCAAAAAGCAATTACCTTGCAAATTTAACCCTGTTACACACCCGTAACATTTGTTCAACAAAAACTCAACCAAAATGGAAAACAGGTTGCAATTTTTTAGAAGTTAGCTAATTATCATTATTTCCACTTTTTGAATTGAAAAGGCAAATTGATACAAAAAGATAATAAGTAAGGCTGATAATAGGGCTCGACTGACGTTGGTCAAATTCTCCGTCGGAATCAATACATTTAAACATATAAGGAGAATTCCTATATCTTTAAAAGTAATAATTTATCAAGAGCACGAGGCGATATTCCCGCCACGTCCCACTTCGCAGCTGCTCATTACTGATCCTGTATTAGCCAATAGCTTCTAATATTATTACTGCAACTAAGCTTTAAATTTTGTCTGTATGTGGGTGAGACTAAAACAAAATCAAATAAAGGAACTAATATAACAAAATAATTCACTGGTCCGCATAAATTCTGTTTCCGTAATAGAAACGTAGAGCTTAGGTATGAGTTTAGAAATAAGTACTTGTTATATTTAGGTACTAATTTTCTTAGTCAGTAGTTCAAATACACACTGCTGAAAATAGGCTTTGACTGTTCACAACACTTACCGCGTTTTATAGCTTGTCAAATACAGTGCATAGATTTTTTAAAGTGATTTAAATTGATTACTTAATTGTATTGGTTGAGAATTGTGTGAGTGTGATCTTAGAAGATCGTCGAGTAAACCGTCTCACAAGTACTAGGGCAGCATAGTTGGATCGGAGCCAATATTGAAAAGGCGCATTCTCGTTGCATCATAACCGCGGGCGGATACGTAGCCTGCACTATTACGTGGAATAACATTGCTTATTTATAAGATTATTTGCCATTTCTATTTAGTTAGATATAAAATAAATACTTTACTGTATAATAGTATACTACTTTACAAAGCATGTTTTATTCTATTTGGAGCTGTACATACATATAAATATCTCCAAAATTAAGGTATTTTGTGGCTCAACGATAAGGCTTGGCTTTAACAACATTTTAAGTCGTGTGAGGCAAATGATAAGATAGTTGGTTCTGTTTATTTAATTGAATTTATTTATATGTCGTAAAAAGGCGGTAAACTAAAAAAAATTGATCCATTTATCGGAGATCAAGCGATAGGCAGAAGGTTAGGGTGGATACTCAAACCAATGAGCCACACAAACCAAGAACTTTCACAAAGCAACAATTACGAACTGGACTTACGAAACGAACTACTAACTTCCAAAAACTACTTACAAAGGGAATTCTGGAAATTCGTTACGTACGCTATAAGCCAACTTTCATTGTGAATTATTCTATTCACTTCCGTAGTAATCTTTTGAATGTAAGAGTTAATTGTAGGTTTTGATTAAAGTCAAATATGCGCTAAATAAATAGTAAAATAAGTCCATATCTACGATGGTGGGCCTACTAAAATTTGTAAGTAATAAAAATAAAATAGAAAGCTAAAATAGAAATTTCAAAGACCAATGTAAGCTACTTCTATTTACTTGAAGAAAAACAATGATAAATAACGAGTAACACTTCTAAGAAAACTGGTTTCAGTACTGAAAATTCTAGTGAAACTTGTAAATAAGAAATTCCAATCCGCCAGGGAAATTAAATTGTCTAGATCTTAGAGCTTAGAATGTCAATATAGCTGGTTCGGAATGTAAATGCGAAAAACGTAAGCTGACTATTTCGTTAGCGCAAATGTTCTGCAGACAACATTAAGCGCACGCCACTCACGTCACTCAGGGGATAAGGGTGCTCACTCACTGTGAACTAATACTATAAATAACCCTAGCACTCAGAGATACAATGAGGCTGTATCAACAGTGCCTTAAACCACAGTAGAAACCACTTATACAAAATCTTAATACAATAGAGAACTGTGAAACATTAAAAATATTTTGTTAGTTTGGTATTGTCTGCCAGTTGTAGGCATGCTGTGAGAAATCCTATTCATTTGAACATCATAACTGTTTATTTACATCTTGTTAAGTTAGTTTCTATTTTATTCTATAGGTACCAATAGCATATTTAACTCTGCCTCGCAAACCAATGCTATTGTTGTTTAGAATTCTTCTATATTAATTTCTTTTTAATTTTTCGGTACACACGGTTTTTCATAAGATAGTTAAAATCTATCGTTGTTTGTATGAATTGACCCTAAGCGGAACAAAACGCATTTAGAGAAAACTTGATAAGTCTGTGAGTGATGGGTCTGAGTGAATTTTCTGTGATCTTTCTTTATCCCAAGACCGTGCCAGCTAAGTCTGCGCGCTGTAAAAATATAAACCAATTACTTCGCAATCAGTCCTTCAAATAACAATTTGTTTTGAATGGCGGATATACGTATACAGTGGCGCCCCCAGTTGCGCGCAGACATAGCTGGCGCAGACTCTACATGTCTTCTGAGTTTCTTTTGTGACTTACTGTCTGTCCTACAGTTTTATCAGAACTACAGTCCAAACCGCTTGAGACAGAGACTTGAAATATTAAATGAAGGTTACGTTGAAGTGAAGTTAATTACGTTTAAAATTTGAAGAGCGCAGATAAAGCCGAGAGCACTCTCCAGAAAAAAATAGGTAAATAAGAGGTGGAGGGATAATAAAAAAAAAATTTTGAGAGCATTTTATAAAGAAAGAAGACCTAAAACTAGCTTGAAACATACGGAAAGGTTATAAGTATTTTTTTGCCTTAGTATGAGTAATGGAATCCCACAGAGAAGGTGAAAGATAGACAGATAACTTGAGACAACCTCGCAGTAACACACCCTCATTTAGTAGAATTACTTAAGATTTCTTGTAAATTAACTTACAATAAAATAATGTAGCTGGCGAAATGGCAGTAGAATAAACTTACTTAACTGGTAGAGGCAAGGGGAAAAGTTGTGAATTTAATTATTTAATTAGATTAGCAACGGGACGGGAGCCGTGTTTTATGACTGATGTTATTTATGATAACTCGAAAAAGACAAGTATTGTGTGCATTTATTTCCTAATGAAAGCACATCAAAGCATTTGTACACAAAATCTCGTTCCTTTCCATGCACATTTCCTATTCCTAATATTATTATTTAACTTGCATGATTAAAACAACTAAAATATTATGTTTTTACAAGAATTTTATGTTTTTTGCTAAAAATACGAAGCTTTTATATCAGGTATGCCATGCCCATGCCGCAATGTTTTGTTATTAGTGACATCATTCTGAAAACTTCAGTTTCCAGAATCAAGGTTACTTATAAATAATTTAGAGAGATAAACTTGAGAAAAACTTTGGGAACCGCGTCAGCAAAGAAGGTTAAACTTTGAACATTTTGCAACACTTTCTAATCCAATTTTTAAGTTATTCGTCCCACGTCTAAAAAGGATTTGATTTGACCAATCGGGAGTTCGTTAAAACTGGTTTAATAATTATTCATGGAGGCTCTTAGTTCAAAGTTGTCGGGTCGTAATGAAATCGTCAATCTGCGATTAGCGGCGCGGCTGGCTTCAGGTATTATCTTAGTCGAATTTGTCTTTAGGAAAGCGTGATTGAATTAATATTACAAGGATTTTATATGGAAAGGGATTTATTTCTGAAGCTTAAACAAATATTGTGTTTACGACCACTCTACTATTTAATATAAGCACACCTCGGACACTTTATAGAAAAAATCGCGTTGCTCGCGCGCAGTTGAAACTCGTGTACAGGGGCGGACTAGGAGGCCGTTACATATTTATCTATGGTTTCGTCAGCCCTAGACTGTATTACCAAAGAACAAGAACTATTTTGCAATACAGAAAAACCGGAAGTGTTACGCCGATCGTGTCCGCCACTGTACGTGCACGCGTATCATGCTTGTGTAAGTGAGTTAAGGGCATACTGAGCGGTAACCTAGTGCTAGTGCTAGATGTAATCGATAGCGGGGGAGCCGCACTTGCTGAGGGAGGAGGCAGGCTCTTACTGTATGGAGTACTATTTATTTATTATACTCTGATATAAGAAAGAATCAGTTAGTCAATTTATATACTGATAGCTAATAAGAAAAAGCTTCTGAAAGAATCTAGGTTGGTAATTGTATTGTAAATAAATGTTTTATTATGGTGTGTCATCTTTCTTGTTTTTTTATAAAGAACTAGCTTTCCGCCCGCAGCTTCGCAAGCGCTTTTTATAATAAAAGTAAATAACTGGTTCAATTGTTTCTCAGAAATATAGGGAAATCATTTGTAATCGCACCAAAGCTCTAAAGAAATCATAAAAAAGCAGTTTGCCTTTACAACAGTAAAATTTGGTTTTTCCAGTTCCCGTAGTATCTACACGAATTCATGTCTTTGCTACACTTATATTTGTTACGTTTCTATCTTGAGATGTTTGGGCTGAAAACTTAAATACTTATTGTTTTCTTTTCCATTTCAGGATGTCCTTCATTAATAACACCCTGTATTGTATAAACAAACTAACCTATATGCTTCATCTCTGAGGCTAAGCTCTGAGGCTTCAATAAAAATAAACAATCTAACCTATATGATTCATCTCTGAGGCTAAGCTCTGAGGCTTCACTATAAATCCAGTTCTATTGTACCCTAATTAGGTCTACTCAGATTCATCTTCATCGTCGTCACAACTGATTGTCGTTCATTGCTGTAAATTTGCCTGCACTACAGGTTGCCATAATTACCTGTCTTGCGCGTCCCTTATCAAGTTTACTAACATCAATTTTTTTTTTTCATACAAACTGTTATACTCTGTATCAGCACCCGCAAAAACTTGAAAAACACCTACCATATTACTTTAGGAAACTAAGGACTAATAAACGCAGTTATAATATTATCATATTTGATGCTTAAGTATTATGAGGATCTTATTTTGAAAATTTAAAGATAGTGTCATTACTTAAGATTTTATATTTTATATATTACTGAACTCGGGGGCTAAATATTAAAAAAATAAAACCATTTATGAGGTTTGTAATGTAAAGAGAATGTTCAGCGTAAATTTCAACTTCCTAATCGCAGCAGTTTAGAGTCTGATACAAACTGTTACATCCTGTATACGGCGGCTCAGTGAAGTTATCCCCATATCCCGTCTTTGTGAGACGTAGGCACCCAGAATCAGCACACCCACAAATGGTTTCGCAATCAGCGCCCCCAAAAACCTAGAAAACGCCACCCATATCGATTTTTAATACAAATTTATTTCCGCCATCTTGGATTTCAAAATCGATGTTTTTGTGTAGTTAGCGACCCTTATAACCTAGAAACATCACCCAATTCAATTTTAAAGCAAAATGAGGAGCGGTTTCGGTTTTTCATACAAACTTTTACACCCTGTATACGGCGTCCCGGTTAAGTTATCCCAAAATCCCGTCTTAGTGGGTGCCTACGTCACGTAAAGAAGCTACTGTCCAAATTTCATCTTTCTATCTTCAGCGGTTTCGGCTGGGCGATGATGAGTGAGTGAGTGAGTGAGTGAGTGAGTAGATCAGTGGTATTTGGATTTTATATATATAGATTCTTAAATTATCATTCATTCCTAATAACAATAATGTTCAATTAACCGCGGCCTGCGATCGGAAAGATCCGCAATTTCATTAACAACGCCACCGCCTGAGAGCTTCCGACTTCCGACTGAATTAATTATTTTATTATCAAACTCCTTATTGTTTTCTCTTTCTTTGAAATATTTCTATTGGAATGTTCAGTTGGAAACCGCAAGATATTCAACGTACAAATAAAATACAATCTATATAATTCTATGCCCTGTGAGGCTGTGTGCCTGTGTGCTTCTTTTACAGATTTCAATATGAAAACCTGAACTTTATATGTATTATGTGTGATTGAATCCAAAAAGGGGTTGTACAGTTCAGAACTAAGCAACTTTTGGGTTTTACTCTCTGAAATCCTATCATATTGGCCACCACTTTGACTCGCAAAACGTCAAGAAATACAAAGACATATTATTGAAAGTTGATTCTCAATTACAGACAAAAGGTGGATGCACATGTATATGCCGTACCATAGTTATGTCTACTGTCTACGTGCCATTCATAATTCTTGGCTTCAAATTCCAATTCTGGCTCAATATGGTCGAGAACATGTCGACAACGACGTTATGTGACGCGCCCGCATCCTTCATTGCACACTGACGGAATCGACATTGTCTTGGATTAAAGGGTATCCTTATACTAGTACCCTTCCCAAATGGCCTACGTCTAAAAAGTGGGCGTCTATCAGCAGAGATGATGATTATGAGAAGATTTAATTGTAGTTAAGAGCTCTAATTTTGTAATTTTTTTTAAATTATTTTACTGAATTTCTTTAGTTTTACAGAGAAGTATTTAACTTAAAAAAAAAAAACATAGCAACACCGTATAGATTTCTAACTTAAAAATTATATGTAAACTGTATTTTTTCTATCAAAGTTTTAGAAAAAACATAAAAGACCTTAAATATTCGGTAAATGTACAAGTAACACTTTTAGATCATCTGTTATTGTATTCTAAAGATAAGTACAGCATTCAAGATATTTAAGAAACCGGTGACTTCAGTGAGCGCCGGCCCTGACTTCATGAATCAGTTATTCGATTTACAGGTCTCGTGTACGCACGCCCTTTAGTCATGCGACAGAATTGATATGAAATTCATATTTGAATTTACAATATGAAATTGAAATTGTATGATAGTGTTATTCGGAAAATTGATATGATGGTACTTACAATTCTGAATTATACGATACTTTACAATATACATCTTTTAAATTTGAATTATAAGGAAGCTTGAAATAATTAAACATAAGTTATTCGGTACATGATTGAAACCAACGACAAGATGTGGGTTTTCGCGTATATTATTTAGTTATTTTTATACTAATACATTGCTAATTTTCGTTGGAAAAATAATACTTTATCATTCGCAACGTTCCTAAATTTTATACTACCTATATAGAAAGTAACTATACTAATTTATGAAATCGGATCAATATTTTAACAAAAACTCATAGAGAAAACCGCTCACACGCTACCGAATAATAAAAGAGTAGTAAAAACATAAAACGTATTGGCGATTAAGTGCCTCTGCGGAGCATAAATTTCCCGACTACACACGCCAGGAAGAGTCCATTCTTGATTTAAAAGTTTCGTGATTTTTAGAAGAACTAGTGTTCCCGATTCCCATTACCAGATCTTGGCTAACAGAGTTTGAACCTAGATTTGTGACTAGGTACTTTTATATTAAGTTAAGGATCATCGTTCTATATTTTGTTTTGTAAAACGTTAAGTTGCTGAAAACTGAGCAACATGATTATTACTTAATAGAAATAACGTTGAAAACGCTTACACGAAAATAAATAATAGGTAGTATTTTCAAAGTACCTATTAAAACTAAACCATGACATCAAAAAAGAACCCCTGGAATAAGAGTATTTATTTATTTATTTATTTATTTATTTATTCATTTATTTATTTATTTATTTATTTATTTATTTATTTATCAATACTACACAGTAACTACTAACGCGCTGTATTAATTACTGTACTATCAGTATGTAATATAGAGTGTGAATTCAAAGTGGGAACAGACAGAATAGTAACCAATTCCGAGGCAAACTATCGACATTCTAAATTTACTAGAAAACTTGGGAGAAACTGGGAATAAAATTGCCCCCACATGCACTCCCGCCGATAAAACGCCCGTTTCCTTGAGCTCCGAAGTGTTGTTGGAGACGCTTTAGTTTATTATGCAAACACAACATTTATACACGTATTGCATAAATTTCACGCTTCATACAAACAAAGTGGTATCAAAAATTATGATTTTGCCCTTAGCTTGTAGCTTCATCAAATAACTTGAAATGCTGCCAGCGATTGTTTATCTCATGATGTGACGCGTTGGGTTGGCACTGGGCCCGCGCTTTACGTGAAATGAGAGGGCAAGCTACTGGATGTATAATCCGTTTAAAACTGAAGAAGCTTGTAAAAATGTGACATATTATTTTCTACTAATAGTATAACACTAGTCGACCCGGCGAACTTCGTACCGCCTAACCTATTGCAATTTTGCTCATGTATTATTCTTACAAACCTTCCTCTTGGATCACTCTCATCATTTCAGCCGTAGGACGTCCACTGCTGGACATAGGCCTCCCTCAAGGCTCTCCATCTGTACCGATCGCAGGTGGCCTGCATCCAGCGTGGACCCGCAGCCTTGCGCAGATCATCCGATCACGATGGATCACTCTATCGATTACAAAAAACCGCATCAAAATCCGTTGGATAGTTTTAAAGATATAAGCATACATAGGGACAGACGCGGGAAGCGACTTTGTTTTATACTATGTATTGATAACCCTACATTAATAACATAACCAAGAAAAATTAATTCAGCTTTTTATTTGAATACTTGCGTAAAACGCGTATTATAGCTATGTTTTGCCAAAAGCTTTTACATAGCGACGTCTCTTTAGATAAATTGGTACTTTCAGTAACTAACTCCGCGCTACCGTGACTTGCGTCGCATGTTGCTGTTAATCTTCTAATGTATCTCTCGAAGGCTGTACGAAGGCTGCATTTGTGCACCGTAACTTGAAAGTATTGCAAGGTATTCTCATAAAGAAATGCGACAGCGAAGTTCCGTATTATGATTTCAACATCATAGAGGTTCTCTTTTTTAATGTAAAAAAGTACTTGAACTAGAGGAGGTAAATAATGAAATAGAGGTTTCCACATTATTTTTAAAAATATATAAAATTTTGACTATTGGGGCTTGATTGATTTTTTATACAAATTAAAGGACGACCTACAATCTGTAGTCATAATATAATGCCAACGCATCTAAAATGTTTTGCTGCACTCTTAGAGCTTACCCTAAAACTATACAATAAAATCAAAGTAACGATATATTCCATAATTTTAGTTATCAATATATATAAAACTCTTCCGTTACTGACTGACTGACTGACTGACTGACTGACTGACAGACAACGCTGAGCCGAAACTACTGGACGTAGAAAGCTGAAAATTGGCACGTGGGTTCCATGGGGAGTGTAGGTGAGCACTAAGAAGGGATTTCCCGAAATTCCCATTGGAACGGGGAAAAACGGGATTTTTGTGTGTATGAGAAATCTGCGCGGGAAAAACCGCGGGGCAGCCTCTAGTCAATATATATAAAACTCTTCCGTTACTGACTGACTGACTGACTGACTGACTGACTGACTGACTGACTGACTGACTGACTGACAGAGAACGCAGAGCCGAAATTACTGGGCGTACAAAGCTGAAATTTGGCATGTAGGTTCCTTAGGGAGTGTAGGTGAGCACTAAGAAAGGATTTCCCGAAATTCCCACGGGAACGGGAAAAAACGGGATTTTTGTTTTTATGAGAAATCTGCGCGGGAAATACCGCGTGGCAGCCTCTAGTCTATAATAAACATATCAAAATGTATTGGTAAGCGCATACGTCAACAAAACCTGGACCAATTTTACTAATTCTTTTTTTTTTTAATGTTCGTTAAAGTCCAAGGATGGTTTTTATTAAAAGTAATTACCGGAAAAACAACATATTAATAGGTTAGGCTTCACGAAGTTTGCCGGGTCGACTAGTAATAAATAAGAAAGGCCTCTTCCGCACGAGCAACAGAAAATAAGTGAAGAAGTTCGGAGCGAGGCGACCGACTCTATTTGGATTTGGCAAGAGCTGTGTCGCTCAATAATTGATATTGTACGACGGCGGGCGATGTGCGGAGACCAGAACGTTTGTGAACAGAGCAAGGGCTTTATATCGTTTAGCCTATAGGCTTCTGCTACGCCATTAGGACAAGTGCAACCATACGATGGGAATTACTTCCGGTCATCAAATCTAGCAAACTTTGAAACTTTTTATGATGAAAATACTGCCGCCGCCGACATGTAATTCTATATCAATCCTACTGAAAATTTAGAAAAACAATGCATGCCAGTTTGAAATTGGTCTTCTTTGAGAAACTATAAAACAAAAGAAACGCCTTGGAAAAGCTTAAGAAAAATAAAGTAAACAACAGTTACGTATTCAGGCTGCGCGGGGCCGGCCCTGGTATTTATTGACGCAATTAGGCCGCGAAATGGGAAATCAATCCGCTTTTTACGCAGTGCTCAGTGTCCAATCATTAGGTAGGGCTGATACGATATATTTTTATTAAATTATTTTGGTTATTTAATCAAAATTTACCAATGTCAAGAAAATATTGTAGAAGAAAGCGGCCGGACTAGGAAAACACAAATATATTAAAAAGTTTAATGTTAAAATTTTAACATAAATTGGTCATTTATGAGTTAGCTCTCCCAGTTCAAATAAAAAATCCTATGCATATTTATCAAAACCAATTTAAATAAAGGAAGCTCGTAAATCACAGATGTACGATGTACCTGCTTTACGTGTATATCACGATGGAAATACAAAATACAAAGTAATCCCTTCGTATTCAGCTTAGAGCGGAACAGGTATCAATGCCAGGGCTCGGGGGATGTCCTAACCCGAACACAAAAGCCGGCCTAAGCAGCCCTGCGCCATAGGGACCTCAACTCATAATAGGATTTTTAGACCCACAGAGTGTTTTCCATTACATCCAAATGTTTTCGTAAAGAAAAACTTTTGTTCAAATTTGTTTTTTTTTTCTGTGACTGTTTTTTTATTATTCATAATAGTAGGTATTTGATTACCTTTGTTTCTATTTAGTTTAGGACTGTATCTACAAGTTACCTAATGGTTCGTTCATTCATTTATCTCAATAAAGAACGGTAAAAGATTAAACGAATACCGGTTTGCTTTTCTAGAATCAATCGAGACGGTTTTAAAAAAACCTCCGATCGATTGGCAGACGCCATTACTTGAATAGATCTTTTCCATCCATAAATCGTGGACAGGACACGCCGGCGATAACGTCCAGCCTCGATACTGGGGCGTGATGTAGTGCCAAATTATTCATTGCACTGATACGTTATGTCGGGATTGAAACTCTGATGGACATGAACAGAACTGCCCGGCAGAGTTTACGTGATGACGAAATCTTAACGAATCCCAATTTCAAACATTGTGATTTCAGGTACTTTTGTTTATATTACACTATATCGAGTTCACTTATGAATATTAAGATTTTATATTACTGTTGTATAGCTTTTAAGTTAAAGACCAAAGAAATCTACAGTGTTGCTAAAAGTGGCCACTTTTACCCTAAAAATACTAGGCTACATTATCTAGTGTCATACTTTGCCACGTTTTTGATATTTGCCTTAGTTTAGAAGATATTAATTTTTTTCGCGAATGGCGCTAGCATCGCTATAAACTGGCTCTTAATACAAAATCGTTATTCAATTCAATAATAAACGAATACTAATATGCGTTTCAGGTAAACCGCTTTAAATTTAAGTGTATCAAATCGATTATGCCAAAAAAATAACAGAGTTAAGTATATCTTAAACGAAACAAATGAAATCACGTTGTTATTTGGCAACGGCTTAAAGTAAAGAGACCCTTTTGGACTTATTTGTTTTTAATAAAGCGGACAACGAACGTAAAAAGTATTTGAATCATCGTCGACAGAAAAGTTAGGAAGTTCCAGTACTCCATCTTGTCTGTTTTCGTCAAACTTTGTTCTTTCTTTCTTTGATATTAACCTTTTTAAAAAACGATGACATTTTATTATAATTAGTTCCAATATTATAAAAACAAATAACTAGAGAAAAATTATTGTGATTTGATTGAATATTATCAAACCTAATATTTATTTATTTATATTAGATACAAGCCTTGCCATAAGCATTCACATTCACCTGAACAAGCTTTATAGCTTCATCTTCTATAAGTAATACTTTTTTTTTTAAATCTACTTCAACGAAGACGCGAATTCCTTAAAATTTAAAATATGGAATTCGGGTACACTAAAGGCATGCGAGCGGAAACGGAGAGAATTGCATCGCCTCATAATGCGATTCTATTTAAAGATAGACTCTATCTTGGAACTAAATCTGCTGACGTCTGAAGTAAAAATGGACCAAACCGCTACTAGATCGATCCTAGCTCGGTCCAACTGTCATAAGCTGCGCGTGTTGGAAGAAAATTGTATTTTGACTTACTTAAGTGTTTTATTATGCTCAACGTGCTCTTATTCTAAACTTAAAAAATTGCTACAATTAGCCACGTTGCCCCACACTTCCAACTAAACATTCAAACTACGTCTAAAAGCTATCAGAATCCGTCGTAATACCAACTTAGATCCGCATTCAGGAACTCGTAAGTAACCATTAGGTAAAACCTAAACACTACCTAACTCCCGGCTACCGCTTTTAATCTAAGTTCACTCGCAAAAGCTGTTGGTAGTGAAACACAGAAGTGACGGGGACTTGACTAAAAAATGCAACGGAAGAACAAGTTCTGACAGCCAAAAGTTCTAGGGCAGCCTCGCTGAAGAGCTCGCTTAATCTGTAAAATGATACCTGTTCAAGTATACTTTTAAGGTGATTTATAGTAAAAATATGAGATTACTATATTTTAAACATCTTATTTTTATATTGGCGAGGATATCAGTAATTTTTTGAAAACCGTACAGTAACATTATTGGTGACCGGTCAAGGGCCCAACAATTAGCCTGAATGTCCGCACAACACGAGTGTAATCAAGACGCTAATACGAAAATTAAGGCGTTCATTAAAAGTGAAGTCTTATTTCCTTCTTTATGAAACGTTTCCACAAGATTTCATTTTTTCGTCGGCAGCGGCCCATGAATAACTTATGGGCGGCACGCCTCAGTTGTTATGTTTAAAACTTTTTTTATTTTCTTCTCCATTAAAGGGCGGACTGACGATTTAGCGACGGCCTCGATGAATAATTAGGAAATATTTCTTGCCTGTCACGACACTAATGAATACAAGAGTAGCCCAAGCTTTAGGGAAATTCGGTAAATCCCGAAAAGACTTAGGAATTCCGTTAATTACAAGGCCGAGCGATATATAAGCTGCTAAGAACCCATTTGTCGGTCCACATATGTAAGTTTTTGTCTGCTCCATCGGTCAGACTAACTTATTGGTCCATTTTTTCGTTGCAGTCAGACGATATATTACTCCGGTCTCGCTTTCTTTCCTTTACTGAATGGTAAATATACTTCCTTCTCTAACACAGCGGAGTAATCCCTGAAAAGGGCTTCGTGGCTATCGATCTTTTGCTCACTTACCTACCTATTAACTTCACGTTAATTTCTGCGCTCACGCTATCGTGTTTGCGTTCGTTAATAAAGTTGACACTGGTCGACGCTGTAGTACAACGGCGCGACAGACAGGCTAGTTTTAATAGCTAAACACATAACAAATTTATGCGCATATTAAGCGTTTATAAAAATAAAAACAACGCAAAATTGATCCAAAAATATTTCTGTTCGTTGCGATTCCTTTGTTTTCTAAACTCACAAAACCGTATGAACGTCAACAAATAAAAATAAACCAAACACCGTTTCCATGCAGCACAAACAACACCCGATAAATAATTCCTGTTCGGTTTTCACCCCATTAAATTTGTAAAAAAAAATCGGATATCTACAGGTAGCTCTCGCACAAACGAAGCTAAAACATATGATTATAATAAACTACACTCATTGCAATCTATGTAAGTATTTGTTATATCAGAAACTTGATTGATTTAAATAAAGTAAGTATTTATAAAAATGTTGTAATTTTCAATAGCCGCTTATTTTTTAAATAAAAAATAATGGTCATTGAATATTGCTTGCGTCGACATATATGGTGTCTCGGTGAAGTATAGTCCTACAACTAAAACAAACATCTAATCTCACGAACTTTCGGATTTATAGAATTACTATGATAGCAGAAACGATTTGCAAGTACAAGTAATGATACGACATAGACAAGTAAAACAAAAAAAAAACAAAGCAGCTTTAGAATGTTGATTGTAATGTTCCTAATCCTAAACTAACATGAAATGATGATAAAGCTCTTCTAGCCCTCTAAACACATTAAACAACTCATCTGCAAGTGCCAGGGAGGTACTGTTTGCATACGTGTCGTGAACAGTAAACGATACTAAGAGTCGTGTTTGGGCTCAAGTATGCCTGTGTACGAGCATATATCCGTGCAAAGATTCTTTATTAAAATAGAGTAATTAAGCAATCCGAGCTGAATCCTTTTGCTTTTGAACCTTAGCTAATTGTCTTGTCCTGCATTTCAAGAAATACGTATTAGTAAATAGGTTTATCCTCAGTCTGAAGGAGGTTGAAATGAGGTGGAATAAAAGCTTGCTTGCTAAGCATAAAAAAGACATTAAATAAATCTCTATTAATTGTATGTTATAATTCAGTCTATAAGCGTTCTATATTAATAACCGTCTTCTCATATGTTTTATAGTTTTCCTTTTCGGAGAGATGTTGCTTTCTCATTTTGCTAAAAAACACGTTCCATATAATGTTGCCAATATACTATCTTTCTAATGCCGTACCTATGTTTATCTATATAAATTAAAGTTATGTGGACATATTTTATATGATAGCTAAGTATAATAATATCTCTTGGGATTAATGCCGCGAATATCCAATACAATTAGAGATCTCACCGCAACTATTGTTAAGGCGTTTGCCGACTACTCGAATCCTCACCAGTCCGCTTCGTCGTTACTAAAGCAACTTAATTTACACTACGCCCTATACATGTTATTCATTACCATAATGTCTTCCATTATTTATTAACATATTAAATATATTAAAATTGAGCTTCCTTTAAGCAATCAGTTTTTAAACTCATCATCATCTTAGCAGCGTCATCATCAGTATTTAGCGTCAGCAATTTTAAAAGCATAAAAGCTGACGTCCAAAACGTCGATGAAAGTTACGAAAAGCAATGGATGAGAATGAGAATCAACTAATATGGAATCTTCAAAAACATTTACTTATGTTATAAACAGAAATTCAGCCCTAGGTTTCGTCTGAAAAACAAACTAAATCTATCAAGAGAATGCTTTTAAAACACGCAGTGTAAAGCCGCCCTATAGATTATATAGGTATCCGAAACTACTAACTTAGGACCATTAATATTGTACAAGTTGGGATCGAACCCGCGACCCCGGGCGGGCTGATATCACACGAACCAGTCGCCCACCTAAATATGTGCTGTTTGTTAACTTTGCGGATGTGGAGTTTTGTATTCATTGCTCAGTTTAAGCATTAACTGTGACAAACTGTTCGATTTGGCTGTTCATCCTTTGTTTTAGTTAAAACCATTAAATATGCAAGCTTACAAAATGTACAGCTATGTAATTTATGCTCAACGTAAAATCGTTAATTCAGTGTTTTGATACAAAAAAAAACAAAATAATTACAGTCAATTAATAAATCTTTATACATTTAGAATAACATTTTCATAAAAACTACATGATTTTTCTTTAAATGCTATTCCTTTCTTAGCAAATCGCTATTGTATTAAAATTGTTTAAAACACAAATAAAATTAAGTTAAATCGAAACTAGTCTAAATGTTCTATTCACACATCCTCTGCAAGAACGGAAAATGAAAAAGCACTAAAACAAGTCAGAATCACATTCAACATTCATAATTTACAAAGAAAAACAGAGATTATTAAACAAAACACGTTCAACAGTCGTATAGAGCCTATTAACACGCCGCACACCACAATAAATCCACGGGCTCCGAATGTCCCGCTGGCACTCTCACTGAACAAACGAAGGCGCACGAATAAAGTTCGTTCGATTTCACAATTTGTCATTGTGGTAACATACGACCAAAAGAAAATGCATTATTGACTGTTTTATCTACATTAGAGTAATTTTTATAATTTTATTACGTTTTGCGTTTACTATGCAAAAGTTTTTCTGAAATTGAAAATTTATTTTAGTGAATAGTCTTAACTTCTAGATATTCATAGCATTAAAACTAACCATAAAACACATGCTACAGAAAAATCAAACAGAAATTGACAAAAGACAGCCTGCTGCGGTGGTGTAGGCAGGAGTTACATACATTTCGTAAAGTCTTTGTACCTTCGTTGCTCGTTTTAAAGTTCGTTTCGCAAATTCGTTTAGTCTGAATGAAGCGGGGTTATGACAAGGAGCGTGTGTCGTGATTGTCGCGCTTAATTACACCACGTCCGCTCTAAGTTCGCTAAATCCTATGGCTTTAGAGATCTCCCGTTTGCTAGGAGTTTATACACTTTGTAAAGCAAGACGCTTGCTGGTTAAACTAAGATGTGGAATGTATAGAGATACAACTCCATTGCGCAGTAGTTATTGTCCTGGCACCCTACATAACAAATATATTTCTATTATTTTGGTTTACTAGTGATGTCATCGGTGTATAACGTACTTACTTTAATTAAACTAAGGGATAGCCGTTGCATAGTGTTAAATCAAGTGAATTTTATCTATGTATATATTGGACGCTATCGCACTGCACAATGAACAGTAAGAAAATCTGAAACGGCGTTGGAGCTGCGATCGCGCCGGCAAAAACAAGAACAAGCTGTTTAACATTTAGATCATATCGCGAGGATCAGCCGGCGCATGACCCTAAACTTAGTCAGCATGACACAACTTCGCACCTCATTACAATGACAAAGACACGGCGCCCTGACTTAATTAATCATTGTACTCAAGATTACGCCGCCTACCGAGTTGCTTCGTTAAACTAGAATTTACCAACAACTGCGAAGATGGAATAATCACGACCTGAGCCACTTGAGATGGAAATAAGGGCGAGATTATGTCTTTGTCGGTCTTAATGGACTATGCAAAGATAGGAAGACCGCGCGTGGTTTGTACTCGGTTAGATTTTTGTTTGTCCTTTGTTACCTGTCTATTTGTCCTGTCAAACTTCCTTGAAATACCTAAGTTCTGTAATGATTTCAAGGAAGTAAGCCAGCTTTTAATAATATATACTGTATTAAAATTGAATAATGTAATGAAAATGATGAACAGTGCCGGTGCTTACGCGTTATTAATATAAATTGAATCGTTGCATTCATTTCCTGGACAAACGGCGCCACACTAAAATGTCCGATAAATAAAACTGTCATTGAAATAACAAACGATCCGAATGAAAATTCAATATCCGGACGAGGGCGAACGCATAAAATATGCTCAAGTCCGCCTCTCTATAATAGGCGAGAGTTCACTGCTGGACAAATGTGCCGAACTGTGCAGGATTCATGAAGACGCCGTCCGGCTGGCCGTACCGTTTTAGCTGCAGTTTATCTTTTGCTCTTCTACGGCCCTACCACAAAAATAACCTAAATAAGGTTTGATCACTAATTCGTCAGTGGAGATTTAGACCGGTCTAATTTTTGGTAAGGGGGTTTGTGATTCTAAACTAGTTTATGCTGTTAAAACTCAGTAGCTACTGAGTTATTTTTATTTCTTTAAAAAAATTTACCCGTTGCAATTATAATAACAAAACAACTTTTCTATAGGTAAAACTTATCTGTAATTTCAGCTGATCGAGGTCAGCTCATTGCACCAATGGGTATATTTATTTTTTAATTTCGACCCATGTTGTTGTAAGGTAAAGGTAGTGAGCAGGATCACTCCTTCAATTTACTACAGACTTAACAAACACTCAGTAATTACTTGTATTAAGAAACGTGTAAACCAAGCTTTATAGGACGAATAATTCATTTTCTAGTGGTTACGAACTCGCTTATTGTTATTTTCTAGTTATGAAAAAGAAACATCTTGAAAGTGAAGAAAATTATTATTCTATTTGAATCAGTGGTTAGTTACGAGTTGTTAGAGATTCGATTCAATTGTAACTTTGTGTTCTGTAGAAATGTAGCGTAATGTGATATCGACCAAGCTAACAATACGTTATATTGTGTGGTAATTGTTTTTATTTTCAAATAACATTTATTAAAATTATCTTTAATTTAAAATTATCTTTAAACATTTAGTATGAAAAAAATTGTATGATATTGGCAAGTCGCTAAACACCTTTTTTTTTCGAGAAAACTGTTAAATATATCGTTGAAGTCGAGGTATAATAATTATTATAAATTTGTTATAATAAAATAATTATCATACATATTTTAGTAGTAAAATGTTTGAATCGTATTCATTCAACATTCCGCGTAACAACAAATATTGTTTCGCTGTCGACAGAATATACGTAAACAGAACAACCGTAAGCTTCGGCTTTCGTGTTTGGATTAGAGCGACCGTTGTAAATACGCTATCCGTAATGCCGCGTTCAAAACGTCATCGTTTTAAAATGTATGCCGCAGAGATAATAAGCTATTAGTGGTCGTGTGCTTTCTAAATACGCAACCTGCCATACAATTTTAGATGCAGGATAAACTTGAAAGCCTCCCGTAATAATGTTAGTGGTGGCAAAGTTTCATGCTCTACGTGCGGTTTGACCTAGTTTATTGGTTATTTTATCAACTAAAGAGTGTTTGAAATCTTTTAGGAATCACAACTTGGTATTAACATATTTAAGTTCATCTGCAAAAACTCTTCGTAAACATTGCTTATTCTTGTTTACATATTTAGCATTTGTTGCAAGTTAAACACGAATTTTATAAATTTACTGTCTAAACCTTATAAACTCATATAAAAAAGTAAGATTATCATGCTCTTTGTCCAGACAGATTTCCCTAGTTGAATTGGCAGTGCGGTAATGTCAAAACACAGCGTCACTAACTCCCAAATGGAGTTGATACGCCAAGCACGCTTGTATCCGTTTCGTTTGGACACAGCAGCCTCCATACTGCAAGACTGCACTTTTCCCGTTGGCCGCGTCCAAATTGCGTTGCTCCCGATGATTTGATGACTCGGCGCTGCGCTGCTCTCAATCGGGGCTTGATTTACGTGCCCGTTTAACCTAAATACTTACGTAGATGCGGTTTCGGTTATGGACTGAAAGTGATATTGCTCAAAAGAACAATTGCTAATAGTTAATGCTACTAGAGTAAGTACAGTTTA
The DNA here is from genome assembly GCA_951802225.1 of Euspilapteryx auroguttella. Taxonomy (NCBI): domain Eukaryota; kingdom Metazoa; phylum Arthropoda; class Insecta; order Lepidoptera; family Gracillariidae; genus Euspilapteryx; species Euspilapteryx auroguttella. The sequence continues at coordinate 4,378,524 of OX637648.1, read as the reverse complement.
ATTTATGTACAGTAGCTAGTTTAACAACTTACCTATTTTTGTGTCTTTATTAAGTCAGGTAGGCTGGGTAGGTCAAAGTACCTACTGCTAAACGTCAGTTCAAATATTTAAAATAATTTAATATTAACATCCAGTTAGGTAGGTCCAACTTCGAGAAGGAGGTCAATCGCCGAATCCAGCTCGGATGGGCGGCGTTCGGGAAACTACGCAACGTCTTCTCGTCCAATATTCCTCAGTGCCTGAAGACGAAGGTATTTAACCAATGTGTGCTGCCAGTGATGACATACGGTTCTGAAACGTGGTGCTTCACTATAGGGCTTATGAACAGGCTCCGGGTAGCTCAACGAGCCATGGAGCGGGCTATGCTCGGGATTTCTCTGCGGGATCGAATCAGAAATGAGGACATACGCAGAGAAACCAGGGTCACCGACATAGCCAAGCGGATAAGCTCGTTGAAGTGGCAATGGGCAGGTCATATAGCCCGCAGAACAGATGGCCGCTGGGGCCGAAAAGTTCTCGAGTGGAGACCACGGATCGGCAAGCGCAGCGTAGGACGTCCACCGACCAGATGGACGGATGATCTGCGCAAGGCTGCGGGTCCTCGCTGGATGCAGGCCACCTGCGATCGGTACAGATGGAGAGCCTTGAGGGAGGCCTATGTCCAGCAGTGGACGTCCTACGGCTGAAATGATGATGATGATGATGAATATTAACATCTTAAACCAAACCAAAATTACTTTATTAGGTTTCAGACAAATAAGGTATCCCTCTTCAATTGTTTTATCTAACTTATACCTCAAATCAAGCATTCCTGGTAACCTCTATTTAATATTTTATCGTTGTGACACGCGGGTAGGCCTTTGTTATATTGGCCATTTCGGAATTATGCAAAAGCGCTGCGTGTACTTTTACTCTGCTGATAGTTCGGTTCCTGATGAGCGGTGCTCGTACGTGTTTTGGACTATAACATTGGGGGGCCTAGCAGCTTTATTAAACCTACCTCTACCTATCTTTATTAAGAAGGCTGTTCAAAGAAAATTGATTTTGACACTAATTCCAAGTTATTACGTGCGTGGGAGAGACTAGATTCTCTCCGGGTCGGTACTTCATTTTCATTAGGCCACCTTTGAAGTAAATTCTTGTATTTCACAAAGTAAGCATTATCGTATCGTGGCATTTTCCTACAAAAACAACTTGACATTTATGATCAGTCGCTTCTTATGCATTTTTTTGTGTTTATAATACTTGAAAACTTTTAAAAAGCGACTAGCATGCGATTACGAGCAAGTCAGTTCAGTACATAAAATCAGTAGCTCAATTCTACTTTCGATAAAAAGAAACGGCGATATCTACTTAATGATTAGCAATGTCATTCGCAAGATGGCACCACAGGGTTACCAAATGAGATCGTTAGTAAGTTAATTAAGATTGAGTTGTGATTAAACGTTCTACAACGCGTTGGAAATGATGGATGGTTATTGCAGTTGCCAAGTTGCCGGCCGATTCTGCTGTGGTTGATAACGTTCCCTGTAGCAAAAGTTTTGGCTGAATTTGAGGCTTATGATGACGTAGCGAAATACTATTACTACGTTTTTTTATTTTTTATTTTATAGAAAAGCATGTCAACAACGGACGTTTCTAACGTTACGTTATTAATAACTCTTAAAAGCTACTTTCAGTAGCAGCTTAAATCTAGAATGAGTGAAACGTAATCTCTGAATAGAGTTTAAATTAAATAAAACTTATTAAAAGTAAACGATTATCCCACTGCTTAAATGCAATCTGGGCACCCGCTCCCGCTCTTTTTTTTATCTAGCTTAAGACAGGAAATACAATTTAGATATCTAGCAAGTTTCATAAAGCCGTTCCATGCAGATAGGTAGGTATATATTGAACCGGACCCACCTGCTACTCTCTTATTGAAGTTATAACTTGCGCAAACTGCTGGAAGGCGGTTCGGTCCGGCTATGTCCGGATAAGTTTCAAGTTTATAAATTTACGAGATCTTTGCTTTGTCAAATTTTGCCAATTTATGTACAATTTAATTCCTAAACGTCCAACCAAAAGGTTTAAATTTTGTAGCAATGCAATATAATAACAAAAAAATGCGCATTTCAATTCCGTTGAAATATTTTTCTGCTGATTGGTATGAAATATGGACGTGTGCGTGATTTTATTGCGACGCATGTTTCATGCCGAATTAGTGACGTCACGATCTGTTTCCAGGTGCGGTGAAATACCCATTATTCCGGAAAACTTTAAAAATGTGCACGACTGAGAAGTCGAAGTGGCACTGTGGCAGACGAACGTTGCCTGAGTAATCTAGCTGAAAAAGTGAACTAAATTACAATGGAATATGGTTGAACATACAGTGCTGCGGCTTCAGAACTGTGCTTCCGAACATGCTCTATTGCAAATCTACCTATAGTGTAGTGTTTGAAGAAAAGTTTTTCCAAAACTAAACTATCCTAAAATAATATAACATAGTGTTAATTCTGCAAAAGCAAATATTGTCTGACAGGAACTATACAAAAAAAATAAAAAAAAAAAATCATCGAAGCGGTTGTCGTATTTTTGTGATAAAATAAGATATTACTTCTTAATTATATAAAATCTAATTTAAATTGTTATTTAAATCTCTAATGTTGGTTGTGATGTGCATAGTTTATAAGTTACGTAAGTAAATTGCAATGTTATCGTGCGTGTCTACGCATGTTGGGAGGGGGTGGGGTATGCGGCGGTGATGTCGCGGGGGGCTGGAGCGCGGTGTGACGTCACGTTGTGTTGCACAGGAGCAGGCAGAGGCGCGGACCTGCGCCGGTAAGATGCGAAAGCGGCGCCCGCGCAGCCTAGCCAGCGCCGCCTTACTGTTTGCAGCACTCGTCTTTTTCAACTGCCAAGTCGACGCAGCTGGTGAGTTATTTAACCTTTTTTATTTGGAATGTACTCTCAAACGGCGTAGCAATCAAATGTCAAATGAGGAATATAAAATCGTTAGCAGAATAAGCCTTTGCCAAAGCGGCAGTTGCAAATAACTCTTTGTAGACTACGAGTCATAGACTTCGACAGCCGCATGAGGGTTCATATTGCATGTAAACTTAACCTAGTTGCTAAGAATTACCAAGCATTGTAAGTATGATGACGTAATGGCATCGGAAAATACCTAAACGTAATAAAATTGTGCTCAGACTTCCGTAATTACGGTCACGACCAAGAAAATTCGGAGAAACAATCGTCGCGATTTGATTGTTACCTTATTATTCCTTGTTATTTATTTTATTTCGTCGTGTGATGTTATTTTGTGCTTCTGGCAAATAAATAAATATGTATATTCAAATAGATGGAACCAAGCGATGTCCCAGACAGGGCGACACCTATTAAAATTAATTGGTGTCTTGATTTTCAGGACGTGTTGTGTGTGTTTATCGCGTTGCATCTAAGCTTTGTTAACGATAACATTGTTAAAATAATAAGAGCTTTAAATCTTTTAGTTGAATACATTTAAAGCGCTTCAAATAAGAAACTATTCCATTTTAGCTTTTGTGTAGAAACGCTTGTGATTGCCTAGATAGGTCCATATTAATTATGGAGATAAAACTAATTCGTTCACATCATTTCTTTTAATACAAGTTGACCAATAAATAACGCTATTATTGGGTTATTATTGATTAATTACAATCTGAAGGATTGTCGTTAGATAGAGACAAGTTCCTAAAGATTATTTTTCGTTATTATTGCTAAATTGTACATTCAGCAATTCAGTGAGTTTTCACAGTGAAAGATGATTTTATAAATATCCTGGGTAGCTAACCTTAGCAGACTACTACAGCATGGGTAGAGCATGTGGCCATAGTGGTAGGTCAAAACTTTAAGCTACCCTTCTCTATTAGTCATCATTAATATTAAATATAACGTGCAGTGGTAGGTAGCAGTCCGCATAATTATCCTGGCCGCGCCATCTGCAGATAAGACCTTCATTTATGTGTGACTGAAAAATAATGAGCTCAGATTCTGAAATGAAATATGAACCGTTTTACACGCCCAAGTTAGTTCCCCTTATTAAAATTTTGTAACATTAACTTTTTGGAATAAATTAAGTTTGTTTGGAAATAATTATGTTTGTGTAGGTATACTACGTATTAATATATTAAATCTACAAGTTTTTGAGAGAGGTAAATAGGTGTCAAATATCTATGAAGTGTTCCATTTTTCGTTATGCCTATGGTATCTTGTAAGTCTGAATTTTACGAATTATAGCGGTTTTTACTAAGCAACGCTATAAAAAAATATAAGAGTAAATTACATTTTAATGTCAAACTGTAAAACAATATTCTCAACCAGACTGTTGATAAAAAGGCTTTCGTTCGGGGCGCTCAAACAGCGGGCCGCATTCATTGCTGTTTTACTTCTTAAATTGCGGTAATGGCCGCATAACCAGCACGCGGTGTACGCATTTGCATAAGGGTTCGACTGGCCCGACTATAAAGCTTGGCGAGGATCTCGTAAACGATAAGGGAGCTCGCCCATTGCTGTTAAGGTTAGAATGTGTGGTGTCTGATTACATTTCTAGGTCTTCTATAATGCGACGATATCTTCAAATGCGCCTAAATTAATTTAATAAATCAATGAAAAGCAAGCCATCATGTGTAATGTCGATGATTTTTCATAAAGCAAAAACTTGCGGTATACACAGGTAATTTTGCTAAATAGATAACGTAAACTCCCCTCATATTTATTTTCAGACGCGCAAACTGAACTATTTTAACAATTTAATATTGATGTTTTGTGTTAGTGGAAACAAAGCTTAATGCTCTTCAGATCTTATGGTAGAGAATAACGCGAATGATACAACTGTGTGGCGGATGTTCCGGCAATCACGACTGGAACCTCCTATAAAAAGGGCCTAATTGAAAACCCTAAATACGTCGTGGAATTAACATGTTTTTTTTTTAACCATTAATGCCATTTCGGATTTTAAAGTGGACTTTCCAGATAGCTTTAATGCCTTTCCTTTCTTAAACATAAAACTACCAAAGTATTGTTGTGAAATTAGAGTACCAAGAATATACTCGTCTGTTCTATACGCAAAAGTTACAATCGAACATTTTTATACCAAGTTTTTTTTACGGTTGGACCGTAAAAAGTATATTACCAACGTGACTCGATCTGTTGATTCTGTCGCTGAGGAAAAAAAGGAGAAAAAAGCGGATTCCGACATGAGATTTGCATTTTAATATGCACAAGGGGAGTGACGAGTCTGGGCCCTAATTCAAATTCAATGCGCAGTCCATATCTTTGCGACGCTGCAGTAATGCTGCAGTGTCGCTATTATAATGCCTGCTGGTAATACTGGCCAGTGCTAGTATTACAAATGTATTTTTTTCTTTTAATTGGCATTCTTGGTTGTTTAATGCAACTAGCTGGAGTAATGTTGACTCACATAATAATATACTTATTTAAGAAATATAATGCATGAAACCCACTCGCCTAATTCTACAGACAGTTTAGATGTAATTTAGATATGCCAATCACTTTTGTCTAAAATTTGGAAAAGATGTGTAGTGGCCTTACCAGAAAGGAACGCGCGTTGAGTGTTTAATATTTTGAACAACTATCTTTATCGGAAGCTGCAGAAATAAAAAAAAGATAATGCATAAAATAATACGTAGGTACACATGGAAGAAAAAGTTATTCTAGTTCAGAATATTTCTGCGTTTCCATCGCGTGCGCGTCAAAGCAATAATAGAATTACTCTCAAGAGAGCTGTTCAAAAGGCGCGATAATATCGCAATGTTGACGAATGTTCCCATATCTCTGATTAAATTACGTAAAAGCGCCATTTAAAAAAACAAGATAACTTTGTGATCCGTTTCAAAGGCCCAACATATACGAGCATATTTAATGACAGGACGTTATATTTTTGGATGAAACAATTTTATTTTATTCTGACTCGAACGATTTCGTAAATTGTTCCCTATTAAAAATAAAATTGCCTTTTGTTACTCTCGAGTAAATTATACGTAGAGCTTGCGATGTTATTAATACCTAAAAGTAAATTGAATTCAGGTCCTTAATTATTTCGTAGAAAATTTCGTTTGTACTAAAGTACCTTTCCGGTTCCTCCTTTTACCTAATACACCCACATCGTTCCGCGGTGTTGTAAAAACTGTCGTTGTAATTTACAAAAATTTGCAATTTATAGCATAGCTGTTGCGTACGTTTATAATCTTTGTATTTTGTCGCCTGTAACAGTCCTATTTTTCATGAATTACATGCAGGCGAATGGGGAACCCTTTTATTTAAAATTCAGGCGAATGGGCTAATTTAATGCGTCGGGAGAATAAATTGAGGCGAATGGGGAAGAAGCCAAAATTTCGTGTTTCGAACACACATGAACATAATCCGCTCGGCATTGCAATTGAAATCGATCGTCCGGCCAATTAAGCGGAATCATATTCGGACACACGCACACGTTCCGAATTATCATACGGTATGCTGTAGTTTAGAGAACTTTTCAAGCTTCACAATATGCGGTTCTATCTCTCATTTTGTAATATTCCTATAATGCCTTAGAATTTATTTGTTTAAATATATATCAAAATCTGAACAAGGTTCGGAACTAGTTAGTTATAAACGAACATATTTGAAGTTTAATATTCAAATAGGACTTGTTCAATCGACAAATCGCTCCTTTTGTCGTGTCCCTTTTGAGATAAGTGATTCGTGTGTGAACCGGCTCCCTGTTGAATATCTTTTGTGAAGGCGCATGATAACCATCTGCGACGTTGCCGCTTTCTCGAAAATACATCGTGTATATGTAAACATAATTATATTATTTACAACAGAGTTTAATGTTTAGTCTTAGTTTTACAGCAGGCATTCTAGATATAGAACAAATTGGATGAGGTTTGACTATTGAACAAGATATTCAACTTACAATCATTTCTTGTCTTATTAAGAACGATTCAGTATCTCCATCTTTTTATTAAATAGTGTTCCAGTCTAAAAGTTCCTCACAAAAGGCCAATTTCATCCAAGAAAAGTTATGTAAGCCGTAACTCTTGCGCTGCGCTCCTATCATCAAAGTGGCATCTTTCTTGCGACCGCTACCACAATAGGAAGATGCCAAACGATATTAAACTTAAATAACACGGCCCGCTCATGCTGAAACCTCTCTACTTCGATCTATTATCATTATAGAGTACGGGCCAGCGTGCATTTTATTATACATCGGACTGAATCAGCAATGCAGATTCTAGCCAGTGATAAATGCAACTTTTCTTAAATAAACTGAAGTTACATTATTTATATACTTTCATTATATACTTACCTATAATTGTGCTCTTTGAATTCTATATTTTAACTTAGTAATTTGTAAAAAGAACCAAAACTTTGTACCATAAGGTCGAGGGCTCTATACTGCACGATCGTTATTGTTACATGATCCTACATCTAGTTTCAAATAACGATCAAAGGATCTATTATAAGATATATAGATCGACAAGGAATCTCTTACCGCAAGCGATTATAGTGGGCGAGGATTAATATCGGTGGAGCGAACAAGGGATTTTGCCACGATTTTCTGCAGCTTCCTTTCACCCTTTGTTTTCATTTTCAGCTATACACTTTCAGTTAAATCACTTTGCTATTGGTAAATAAAAAAGTTATTATAGCATGAAAATACGCCTCTATTTATAAGCATAAGATTACTGTGTATACCTAAGCAAAGCAATTTTAATTATTTTTAATTGTACTTATATAATATTATTATTTTGATTTATAGGTCACCGTTTATTTGTAGAACAATTTGGTATACTAGTTTTTGTAATTTATTCGTTTAATCGACCTATTCTGTTTATAGCGTCGCCTATATTAGTGTGCTCCGGCTCACACTATTTACAATTAACTAAACAAATAACTAACAAATTATTTCACTTTGAATAAGTAGATAAACAGCAATCTAGGAAGTGTCGTATTTGATCTCGTGTCGTTGCCGCCAGTCGTCGCAGGCATTAACATAGTCAGCGGCAATAGCAGAGAATTGCTTTTCAAAATAACAATAACAGTTATCCGAAACAGTTTGCGCGGAATTATCGCGGATCCATATTCATGAGGTCCGTCTGCGCTGAGAGCGGCTCTACTTTTGCCCCCGCGTGTTTTACTGTATACTCAGTTGTTTTATCTCATGATTGCGTTGAGCCATAGATGTGAATTTAACACCATTATCCTTGGTCACCAGAGAGAGGGAGGTTGCGAGCGAGGTATTAGTGCGCTCGGAAGGGCGCGCAGAACCGATTTTTTTTAATTTCGAACCATAGAACGCGTGTCTATATTGTATAACTATCAGTATTGACTATTATATTATATTTGACTGCTCCGTAGCTCAGTTGGCAGTGATGTGGACTGAGTAAGCGTGAGCACCCGGGTTCGATTCCTGGGCGGGGCGAATATTGATATGATGAATATCGATGTTTGTTTCCGGTCTGGGTGTGATATTCGTCTCTGTGTGTGTTTCGGGCGCCCTAGATACAGGTTCTTCCTAGTTAGTGGCTCTGAGTGTGATGTGTTATTATTATTATTATTATTATAGTATGCATCAACTGTACTTACGTAGTTTTGATTCCGCGAGATCATACTTAAAAAACTATTTTTGCAAAAAAAATATGTACCTATACACGGGAAATTCTAATAAGTTATAAGTCATCATCAATTCGGAAATCGCATTTGGGACTAAGCCCATTCGGTAAAAAGTGTACATGAGCACGCGACCAAAGATAATAAGTAATAATGGTTCTTTCATAGTTTATTTTTGTATCAAAAAGTTTGTCCATTATATTTTATATAGAACATCATTCACCTCAATTGGAAGGTAAGCCATGCTGTAACAATTCTTTACAACTAAGATTTTCTCCAAATACCTTTAACTCGGCAAAAATCAGTGTGCCGCCATATGCCGCCGATTTTCCGGAACATAATCTAAATGCTAATCTATCCACGTCAAGTAGCCGGGGACGCCCCGAAGGCGTTTTTGACATAAAATAGGGTACCTACCGGAAAGTTGTGGTCTGTGGTGGGTTTTAATTACAGCTCGCATGAAACAAGAGTTTTCCTATGAATTATTTCAGTACAGAGTTACCGATTTTGGTTTGGTATGGTTTTTTGTATTCAATATTTCCTACCCGGATGTAAATTTATATTTTATTTTTAATCACCTTTTCAAATAAACGAAAAGTAAACTAAAATATAATTAGTTTGCTACCAGTAGAGAGAACATAGGAACGTTTGTGATTTATATAATATCGGGCACGGAGCGGCAAGTTGCAAGGAAATTGTGCTAAGAACTTCTGCATGCGAGTTTGGGACGCCTGTGCTCATTCAGCTAGTCTTCTTACGAATGTATTTGACATGACGTAGTTACGTTTCAACGGTATAACTTATGAAACAAAGTTTTATGATTTTATGAAGAATGGAAAGCGATTTTGATCGTCATAAATGCAATGAAAGTGTCAGTAAAAAATCTTCGAACATTAAATATGGAAATGATTTCATAAACAGTGTCTTTACGTTGACCGCAAATCACTTAATTGTTTAGCTTAAACAAAGGAGACTTACAAAACATTAATTACCTACTAGTAGTGGAATTTCAACATAAAAAACACAATCAATACAAAGTATAAAAAAAGGTCCCTTACCGCGTCTGTCCCTGTGTATGCTTTAATCTTTTAAACTATAAAACGGATTTTGATCAGTTTTTTTTTATAGATAATTGAAGAGGAAGGTTAAAAGCTTAATACATGCTGAAAATAGTTAAAGGTTATCCGGTAGGAAGTTCGCAAGGTCGACTGCTAAACATATAAATACGTATTCTGGCAAACCTAATTCAGATGTATCATAATGGCGTAGATCTGGGAAACGTTTCATCTCGTCCATGAAATGGAACGTAACTGATACCCACGCTCCTTTGTTTCAGTTGTATATTGAAACAGTCTCACTGCCCAATACCGAAGAACGCTTTGATTGTACTGAAAAATATAAGCTAGCAAATAATTTTATAAAATTTAGTTCGCAAACAACAAGCCACTGAGGCATCCATCCGTCTTACTTACTTCATTCTTCTGTAGATAGAACGTTCAAAAAGCTTTTGATTGGCTATTATTACCCGGTAGGCTTCCTATAGAGTTTTGAGATTCCATTACCGAATATAATAGGCCGCCGCAAAGAAAACCTTCGGCATCTCACAGCCGATTAGATTTCCGTCTCAGTTGAAGTTAAACCCGATTATTCTAAAATAGATTCGAAATACTAAAATAGCTAGGTTTCCGTAGTCAGCTTGGATATTGTCTCCGAGAGATTTTAACATCTTGACGTATCAACTTGGAGTTAAGACATTATTATCTTTATCCATACTTATAATATCATAAATGCGAAAGTAACTCAATCTGTCTGTCTGTTTGTCTGTCTCGCTTTCCTGAGACAACTACTGAACTGATTTGAATGAAATTTGCTATACGTATAGTTTAGAGCCTGAGAAAGGACAGGCTACCTTTTTCCGGATATTCCCACGGGAAAATTAGTAATTAGATGTTTCAAGGGAAAATGCTCTGGGGACGCCGCAGGGCACCCACTAGTATTCCATAAATTAATCACTTTATTATTTATGAAACATATTCAATGTTATTACAAGGAATGCGGCTCTTCTTTCCCAAGTTTCCTTTCGCGGCAGGCAGAAAGATTTTTCTGCAAAATCCTTTTCAATTTTATAAAAGTAGCTAGTTTATCTTCTATCTGCACATCATAATTCCCAACTAACCCCGCAAAAATTAGCTTGCAGACAGCTCTTTCATGCAGGCCCACGCAAACAAGCCCGAGATAAGGTGCATTCAGGGTGCTAAATTGTAAAAGCGGCAAGGTGCCCCAACAAAGAACCCTATTAACCCCACTGGCTAATGGACGTCCATAGGTTTTGTTTAACGCCCTTTTGATGGAGATGGAAATAAAAGATATTCTCTCAGATTAATATTTGCTTTGTCCAAAGTTTTAAGAAGTCGCAGCTGGTTGTAATAAATCTCTATTCGTTCATATTTTAAAATACAAAAAACATAATATAAATTTATGCTGATTGTGTAGTTCAAAAATCTAAAATAACCACGGTTTTAATTATTATTATTTTAATTTAATGGACTTGACCACTTCTGTGGAGTATTTTGCCAATGTCAAGTTCTCAAATTAGTAAAAAGGGTGGACTTAAAGCAACGCTGTACGGTTATTATAAGTTTATTGGATTATTGTTTTAAAGCCCGCTAACAAAACACGTGGTTTCGGAACCAACGTTAAAACAATAATCGCACGGTTTTAAAATTTACGCCATTCAACGTGACAGCTCGCAAACATCCGCCATCTTGTCGTAAACTTTTTTTTAAAGTCTTTTATCGTCGTCGGCTGAATGTTAACTAGTGCAAGGCGTGGACAGCGCTGAAAGGAGATGTACACACGATACGCGCATAGTTTACTCCCCACTTCTGCTTTCCCAAAGTTAATGGAACTTGTAAAAGGAGTGCGATGAAAGCGTATGTTTCTTATCTTTGTCAGTAAAGAGTTTTCTCTGGAGCGTTTAACGTTAAAATGTGGGCTTTAAGAGGGTTTTCATAGTTGCCATTTTTATGGAAAGTGACGTCCTAGTTCTTCTTTGCAGTGTCTATGTTTTGGAAGTTAGTTTTGCTTGGGAATGCAGCTGGTTTAAATTTTAACCCAATTTTAGTTACATTGTTTTTAAAGCCATTTTAACTTGAACAATAAATTCAGTTTCCGTCGAGTATCTTTACAACTATTTTAAAAGCTACCAAAACAAAGGTTCGGATGCTGGGCCTGTGTTTCCAACAGTTACATTTCAATGTTAAAAGACAACTAAAAGAACTCATTCATTTGTTGAACAGAATCTGCATTTCAGTGCAGACGTTTAGTGCCAAGTTGCTTTGGCTCTGCGAAGCCTTTTACGTCAGACCAATGGAAACAAAACCTACTTTATAATGTTAGGTTAAAACCCGGTCGTAATATAAAATAATAAAGTGTAACGACGACCAGTATTAAGTGTTAGTGTTATCTACTATCTACTATATATATAAAAATGAATCGTGGTTTGTTAGTCTCGCAAAAACTCGAGAACGGCCGGGCCGATTTACCTGATTTTGGTCTTGAAATGTTTGTAGTAAGTAGTCCAGGGAAGGTTTAAAAGGTGAGAAAATTTGGAAAAATGGAGGGGATAAAAACAACAATTTATTTCAACGATACTATGTTTGCTGGGACAGCGAAGTAGTATACGGTAAAATCCTTACACAGCTCTTATGATTTGATCAGGCTTTTAACGAAAGCCAAGTAACTCATATAAGCTGGACTATGATCCTTTACTTAGCCCGTAATTGCTCCTGATAATATATGAGGGATCATAAAGAAATATTGGAAAGATTATTGGCTCTTATATTGAAAGCGGTTCCTGCACAAAAGACTTAAAAGTATTAATACGGTTTAACATTTTATAACGATACTAAAATTTGTTGTAGTATATGGGTCCGCAGAATAAATATGAGTGTTTTGGGTTCATGCATATAACTCGACGATCTTATGTTAATTTTGTTTTTCTCTTGTTATGTTTAAGGCGTACAATGTCTTATTACAAAAAAAAAACCATTGTATTTAATTTCACATTACTACCTTCCTTTATGAACTCAAAGGAACTGCACACACATAAAACTACTTTCTCATTTCCTATTGAATGTTCGATCATTTTTGCGGAAACCATTGGGGAATGCATATTTTATAGGTGGAATCTTCCCGATGCTATCGCAAAAAGCGAAGCACTAAAATGCAGAAGTGCTCTAAAACGATAAATGCCACCGACAATTTCAGAATCATTCGTTGTTCCCGCTCATATTCTACTGCTTACATATTGGAACTATTTCAACGATGAATATCTGAATTAAAATTGATACTGTTGTCCTAATTAGTTATTTGTTACATTCATTGGCATTTAAATTATCATGGCCTTTTTTCAGGCTATTTTATAACAATACAATAATAGTAAGTGTTCTAAAAAAGAATTTTTTCTCTATTGTTTGCGCGAAAATAATGCAGATCATTTATCTTGTCAGCTTTTTTAAAACAGCTTCCCAATAGAAGCTATCTAGTAATTTAACTTTGTATTTTTTAAATAACTCAGAAATCAGTATAAAATGAATTTACCACATAGAATAAACAGACATTGAATAATAATTGTCGTATCTACTCTGTAAGAGCGAGGAATGAGGAACCGCCCTAAGCCAACGACGTGGAAAGGCATAATTTGATACTTAAATTTCGTGGTCGTTCGTTGAGTTTTTATCATCGTCATTTCTGAAACGATTTATGACGTAATTAAGAGGATCAAGTTTTCTTCAATTTTCTTAGCGTATCAAATGGAGGCCTAGATTTATTGGTGTATCTAAGCTTTTATAAACTTGTAATTATTTTACATTTTTAGCTGTATTTTTTTCATAACAAATTCAAAGAGCCATGTACGATTAGTACTAAAAACATGTATAATGTTATTTTTCTATATTTATTTAATGATATCGTAATAAACACAAAAATATTTTAAAAGAAAACAAATAAGTAGATATTTAAGGTAAAATATACATCGACTTATGCGATACCTATATAATTAGGCAACTCAAATAAAAAATACAATTTTACAAACATGTTCATGTCTCTCTTTATATTAGGGCATGATACTTTAAACATACCTTTATATAGTCCAAAGTAAGTAATAGAAAACCAGGATAAAAAACCATCGTCATGAAAATGAGAATAAATCTCAGCAACGGGCAAATTTACCCGTCATGATAGGACCCAAAAATTGACCGTTGTAATAAATTTTCTCCGTGGACCATTTTTTACAAATAGATGCAGAAATAAAATACAAATCTATTTTTTGATAAAATGTAGATTATTGAACAACAGTCAACAAGTTTTTTAAACACTATTGTTGTGAATGTTTGAGACTAAATATTAAGTTAAAAAAAAATTAAAATTCAAAATTATTTATTCAAATTTATTTAGACAAAATTAACAAAATTCTGCAAAACCCACATTTGGGTTAGTCTGCAGTTGAAAACTTATTTAGGTATATACATGTATTTACAAATTGTTTTGGCTGCATTGCCAAAAGAATGAATGCATCTATATGTATTAGAAAACTACGATCTATATAAACCTACATGAAACTGTTCTTTAATGTATGTAGAAGAAACAATTAAGCAATAATACGATACTCGAATGAATAAATACGATTAATTTATATACCCTCTCGAGAACATATTAAGTGATTCGCAAAGTCCAGTTTATCCTATTGCAGGGTGGACTGTGGACCGATATCTGTGACTTAATAAAAGGGGCATTTTGACGGACGAGCGGTCGCTCCCGGGGGCCGGCGTCGCCTCGCTGGGGTCTGATATGTCATGCTATTTACCTCCAGGTCGCGAGGGCCTTGTTAGGAGGTTAAAATGAACGCCACACGTATAGGTTTACATTTAATTTCTGAGAGAAAGAGTTGAGCAATAAATACACTTAGACACCCTATCTAGAAAAAATAAATCCAAGAATGCGTTCGACATACAAATAACTAGATCACACCCAGCCTTGGAAAATTTCATGCATTAGACCAATAATCGTCTCGCCCGGGAATCTAACCCGGAATACGACGTTAATACGTTAAATGTTTTGAACATTTTAAAATTAAGAACTTAATAATATGTTTTTGAATTTCAATTAAAGTTCAAAAGAATAGTACTTATTAAAAAAAAACTGTAATTTTATTACTGTCATGTTATTACATTTTTTATGCTTTGATATTGCCATCAAAGTGAGCTCGATCGTAACGCCTAGAACACGACCCGGAGCAAGAGCGGAACTATAAGCGGCGCGATAAGCTGAGCGATGGCCATTGATCTTACAAGCGAAGCGAGCCCGCGTTTTCGAATATATGACCTCCGATGTATATATCGTGTCGCGCCTGGACCCGCTACGCTGTGAGTTGAATCGTAGCAGAAGAATTTATTGCGATATTTGTGCATATTCTATTTTATGACGCAGTTACTGTACTGAAACTGTGACACCTATAGTTTTCGACATTTTACCTCTGTATCATAGTATGAATAAAAAATATATAGGGTAAAACGTCCTATTACCGCGGTAGTCAAAATCACGTCCTATTACGGCTCTATTTTATCTTTTTCAATTTATGATTCGTTGTGACTGTGTATGGTAAAGGTGACTACATAGTGTCCAAGGGAAACTAACAAGTAACTAATTACCCAGCACTCGTGCGTTTAAAATCGTTTAAAATGACTTAAATTAATTATTTTGTGTAAGGTCAGCGAAGCGAGAAGCTGTTTCATACAAACGCAGACTGACTCGTGGTAGAACATTGAATTTTCAGACTTCGTTTTTAATTCAAACAAACACTTTAAGATTATGTTACTATATTCGAATACTTTTTACATTCAAGAAGTCTTAGTTAATCAAGTTGATTTCTGTTTAAAATCGAATAAAACAAGTAAATATGAGTAAACAAAAGTCCGCCGTATTAGGAAGGCTATTTGAGGGTTCCGCCTATTACGGAGGGTACCATCGGTAATAGGAAAAACGCAGTGTTGGTAATTTTTAAATTTAGTGGTATAATAAATATAATTTATGAACATTTCGTTATTTAAGTGTAATTTTCATTAGTTCTCAAGTATAAAACCAATTTTGGAGGTTCATGTTTTTTAACTAAAATCCTTGTTTTTGACGCTTAAAGTTGACAGTAAAATTTAAGTTTGTTAGAATACTATGAAACCTAACGTATAAGTTTTAATGAAGAAAAATAGTATAATACAACGATTACTAATGATTTGAGAGTTTTATGGTAAAGTCAGAGTGCTCTTATGTGTAAGTAATAACTTACATTACCGAAATATCTTAACATTATATTTCAGAATTAGGATATAAAATCTCATTAGATATTTTAGTACCTACCGTATTAGGCTGTAAGGAATCCTAACACGGTGTATGGAAATTACAGAGCTAATAATTTACCCGTATTATTCATAAAGGTACCGTACATTTTAAAAAGCTTTACTGCAGGTCTACTTATTTGGTTTGTTGTATAATAAATACGTGACATCCTATCTAAATTGACATATGTCAAATAACTAAAATGCACTTTACAGGGTAAGTAAATAATTAAAAAACTTACAGATAAATGTATACTAAGGTTAGTTTTAACGTATTTTCCCATCAATATAATAATTTAATACTAGATTTTACCGCAACTTTGACACACCATACAAAACTGATTATGATTCGTTGGTTTTTGTATTTATTATTGTATTTTGGTTTACTGTTTTGTTGTTGTTTTTTTTGTGTTCCAATTTTGCATGTTTGTGTCATCGTTTTTGTAAAAAAAAATATCTTTCTTTTTTTTTTAACTTTCTCTGCTGCTTCGCCAGTTAAATTTTCCTTCAAATATGTTTTATTTGTAAGTTTTCAATAAAATCTATTTCGTAGTTTTTACGTGAAAGAGTTGCAGACATCCTTTATTATAAACTTTGTTGTTTAGAATATTAGTAGGATTATTGAAACCCTCGGGCCTTTTTCAAATTAAAGTTTTATAACGAAAAAAAAGGTTAAGGAGGTTATCAATTCGACCTGTATGTATGTTTGTATGCATGTTTGTCCGCGATTATTTCGATTTTGTCAAAACCAATTTTCATAAAAGTATTTTTTTAATTCATAAGAAGTGTTTTAGTACCTATTTTTAACCGATTTTAGAAAAGAGGAAGTTCTTAGTTTAGGTTTGTATCAGTTTATTGATTAAGGTTTCGGGTACACGTCCCGGGACCTTATTAATATGTCTTTTCGATCCGTCCGTCTGTCTGTCTGCCAAAGGCACTAATTTCCGAAACGGCTCGATTAATTTAATGAAAAAAATTCACGATATTTTATTTGTCGTCAAAAAAAAAATACTAACAAATATAAAAAACTTCAAAAAATTATGGAAATTTAGAGAAAATTTAAAAAATTGTGCCGAAATCTTCCTTTTTTGAACAAAATTTTGTCGAGCCTCTACTGAGATATTGACCTGGTCAACAGACATTAAAAAATGATCATTTGTAACTTCACTTCACTTGCACTTCTTTGTTGGTAATAAAGCATAAAATCGGCTAAACGTGGGTCCGGCTCTTAAGCTGGTACCTCTGCCTAACCCTTCGGGGAATAAAAGGCGTGATATTATGTTTATGTAACTTCACTTAATGTAGATTAACAACAAATATTAAAAATTATGTTAAGAAGCTAGCCAAATTCACACCAATTACGCTTTTATGAGTATAACCTGCGCTAATAAAGAAACGATCTCAAAATGGCGGCCGTTGTATGGGCTGTCTCGCTTCTCAACTCTTCCCTCATACTAATATACGCGAGATAGCATTCGTTCGGCCGCCATTTTCAAATCGTTTCTTTATCAGCGCGGTTTATAAAAAAAAACGTCCGCATATTCAATTCATTCCGTTCCGTTGTGCAGAGAGATGGGAGAACGTTACGATGCCGTAGATTGATTGATTGATTGTTGTTTTGTTATTCGCCCTTTCAGGTCAGGCAAAGGAACATTATTGCCCATATAGCCAAATATCTAAACTAATGATATTACTGGAAACTTCTTAGCGAGAGGCCGTTTATTTAATAGTTGATACACAAAATATTATCAAAATAGCCCCTTACTAGGAAGAACCTGTATCAGTGCCAGTAACAATTACAGCTATTGCATACCATTTTCTGATTGCACGGAACCGTGAGCTGAGATGAAAATGTTTCATCGTGCGTGTGTTGGCATCCCATACTCCGTAATAGGCAGTGCTTACCGCCGTAATGGGCTTCAACCTTTTTTGTGCCTCCGTAATAGGAATTCCGAATTGTCAGAAAAAATATTTATTTAAAATTAATTATCACTCTAGAATAAATAAAACGACCACTGAAATAGAAAATATATTTATCATGAGTGTCAAAAAAAAATTCAAATATCTGCTAACATATTTAGAAATGCTTAATTTCTTACCCTACTTTAAAATGTCGTCAAAACGCGCCGTAATAGGGCATGTTACCCTATTTAGTAATAAATAAATAACGTATCACACTCATAGGCTGAGAGCCAAAAACTAAAAGTTCAAGGCTCTCCAAACACAAAAAAAAAGTCTTTTTTGCTCATTAATATTGCAAATAAAAAATAACGAATTCTTTTGATTTATCATCTTAGCTTCAAGACTTCCACTAGTAAACAAATACCTTTCCTAAAGATCGCCATCGTACTTTCGCATTTTCCTTTATTTTCTGTCCACTATTCTTTTGTTTTTAGTCCTTAATCAAAGTCACACCTAATATGCTATTATGCCACACCAGCTTTAGATATCTTAATAACTTTGCTCTTATTAACGTAGGACATTAAAAGCACAATAAAGTAGGTAAGGTAGGGTTTTCGCAATGAACAAACAGGTAGCAAAAATACAAAGCTCGTCTGCCCCGTGACAGGGGGAGGCCTGTAAGTAACCCTGTCTTATTAACCCGTCGCGCCTATAACCTCATATAAAAGGCGCGTGCTACGCTCGCAATTTCGTTTAGAATTATTTTGTTAAACCAGAAGTAATGATTTTTTGTTCGAAGTTTAGTCTTTTTTGTGTCTAGCTGGATATCTTTATTTTTAAACGCCTTCAACAAAGGAGGTTATCAGTTTAACCTGTATGGTTGTATGTTTGTATCTATGTTTGTTTGTCAGCGATTATCTCGCGTTTGGCTAAACCGATCTTGATGCGGTTTTCAGATAAGTATTTCTTACATTCAGGAGAAGGTTTTAGTGTCTATTTTAACCGACTTCGAAAAAGAGGAAGTGCTCAGTTGATATATGTGGCAGTTTATTAAAGGCGGGTTCCTTTTTTTGTGAAAAAAAGGAAATAATTATAAGTATACAGTATAGGATTGCCAAACATATTAGACTAACGATATCTAACAAGTAATTAGAAATACCGCTGGCGGCAAAATTAACTCAGGTGTCAAAATTAAAATGCTACACGATAGTTCTCGCTCATCTCAGCATGATGACGAGAGCTTATCTAAGTAATTTTATCAGAAGAGAGTACTAGACGAAGTATATTACTGTACCATGCACAATAAGGATTTCACTTTTTATGCCTTCAATGTTATACAGGTGTATTAGTCAAATCGGTAATATTAATGGAGCTATTCAATCAGCTCATCATAGCCAAAATTATCCCAATGGCAGTTTACCATGGGCCGAATACTAAAAAACATTGGTTACATCAGCCGATCAGGAAGTCAAGTTTCTTATCTAAAAACGATCGACCCGTAATTGTCTTGTAAGCGACTTCGTTAACCATTGCTGTTTTCTTCGGGCGTGCAACATACATTGCCTTTGTTAAAGCGGCAATGGTACGAAGTCGCTCACAAGACAATTACGAGTCGATCGTTTTTAGTTAAGAAACTTGACCCCCAGGTGACTTGTCAGAAAGACACTATTTAAGTTTACAGAAAAGTAATTACTTTACTTCGCACCAAGAAATCTTCGACAAACAACAAGAAAACCTAAACATTCCTTATCTAAACGACAAAATACTTTGAATCTCTATAATTGCCCGGCGGTAATTTCCCGGTTACACGCGACGGTGCCTAGGACGCGCAGTAAAACACTCAACTTGATAAGGGAAGAATGCCGTGAATGTAATCTTGGCCGGTGGCGGCGGCGTTGGCTGTAACACCTCGTTATTGCAGCGGTGGTTTTGAATCAACAATTTGCTGACTGAAAACTTACTTATCTATTCTAAGGTATTTCCTACAGTAATGAAACCTCTAACACACAGTCGTGTGGCGATACTTTCCGTTTTTTTTTTGCTCTGACATGACCTGCGGTGGTAGTATGACGGACAATTAGACGAATCTTTCTGTCGCTTTTGACATCTAAATGCGGGAAAATGTATGGAGATGATCGTCAAAAGTGATAGATAGTTTGACAAATTGTCGGTCATGCTACCAGGGCTAGGCTGTATTCCCAATAAGATTTCTTGCAATTGAAATTTGAAATACTGTGTTATTCAGATGCATGTTTTACTAATATAAAAATAAAGTCTATGGTGTTGTCAAATTGGACAAAACTTGTATTGCAGTTAGCAGGTACTTTAATTCACCAAAAAATTTACTGAATACGAAGTCAAACCCATGTTAAATTGTAATACGTCTTGTCAGTTGTTTTTACTTCAACTCCGCCGCTTTTGAATAGCTTGAATTAAAGCCCAGCAGAACTCTCTTCCAAACAAAGCCAACCGCGAAGGTGGAATTAACAATTCACAGAGGACATCTCTGAGCTGTGCCCGCTGTGCCGGACTGCGGCGAACGGCAGCCCGGCCACAATAGGGATGGGGTGACGACACAGTAGTTTTGAATGCACTCATTTCCATTGTTATAATATGCAGGGAGATAGATAACACTTTATTGCAAAATCAATCAACTAAATATAATGACAATTTTCTCTTTTTTTTATAATATCTTGCCATTTTGACTGTGATAATTAATATGTTAATATCAGGCCTATTTCAGAATACCTAAATAAATTATTTTTACAAAAAAACAAAACCGGATTGAATTTGAACACTTCTCTGGTATAACTTTACTACCTCTATATAGTAGTGTTTCAAAATCAGAAAATAAAAAGCACTTTGAATACTTAAATCAAATCAGTTTTTATATATTAATTAAAAGTTTACAAGAGTAATACGAATCCAGATTCCAGACTGATTGAATCCAAGAAGTGTATTATAACTTTATCGACAAAAAAAAACTTTCTCAAGGAACAACACTACGCGCTATAAATAATTACACGGAGGACGCACACGCGGAGTTATTGTCGAGCGCAGCTCAAGTGGCGTGGCCGCGGTGGCGTGTTGCTTTGTTGCCTGGCAACGAGTGATGGATGCCTCGCACTCACACACTACTTGAGTTCACTCTGAGCGCTAGGAGGAACATCACTATTGTGTTACATTTAACTGCTGTAACTTATGTAACGCCACAGAGTATGGCCTAACATTAGGAGTAGTAGTATGCAAAGTCAAACTAAGTGTTGGAATACGACTTAAAATCCACATTTGTCCCCACGAATTAAAAAGAGACGCCACCAATAAGATATTTTTTTGTTTGAGTATAGGACCGTAGCGGCCTACTAATGGTGACGTCTACTATCATGTATTTTTTTAATGAGCGGTTTTCGAACTGTCACTTTTAGTTACAGAAACTGCCATAAGATGGCACTAGCAATCAGGTTAAATGTCAAATTCTATATGAATTCAGTCAGGTCAATTAGATTTGACGTTGACATTACACCTGTACACATACGGCTATACAGTGCCATCTATTAGCATTCTCCTTGATCCATTAAAACTGTCAAAAACGAAAACCCCTCATTGGGAATCTGGTACTTTTGAAGTGTCGACACTTTACAGAAACGGCCTGTATCTTACACAGTACACAGTTTATGGTCTTTCTAATCGCAGCAGATTAGAAGTCTATGGTTAAGTCAGTAAAGCTAGAAGGAACACTACTATTGTGTTAAATTTTACTAGTGTAAGTTATGTTACGGTGTTTATAATTTTGTCTGAGTGTAATGTCATGGGAAGAGCTTAATTTAGATAAGGAGGAGGCCTATACTATATCTAGCGACTTTAGTCTTAAATAGTGATGATGACAAGTTAAAGTAATGTTATGTCTTCATCAATCAATTCATAGTATAAAACAAAGTTGCTTCCCGCGTCTGTCCCTATGTATGCTTATATCTTTAAAACGATCCAACGAATTTTGATGCGGTTTTTTGTAACCAATAGAGTGATCCAAGAGGAAGGTTTCAAAGTATAATACATGAGCAACATAGCAATAGGCTAGGCGGTACGAAGTTCGCCGGGTCGACTAGTACTTTAATAAATATAACTTGGTTGAAATTTACATAAGATAAAGTCTTTAACTTAGAAAGTTCTTTGATATATTCATTCACGCTTAAACTTTGGTCGTTGTCGTGACAATTTGTACTTTTAACATAATTACATACACCTCACATACATAATGTAACAGGTAGAGAAACTTTACAACACGTATAGGCTGCTTCGTTCATTTGTCCCTTTAACAAAAAACAAATGATCCAGGTATATCAATTTATCAATATCAATCAATACATAGTATAAAATAAAGTCGCTTCCCGCGTCTGTCCCTATGTATGCTTAAATATTTAAAACGAGCTTTCCCGGCTTACTTCGTTACGCCATAGAATATAAGATACTACAAAAGACTTGGCTCTATAGACTATGTTCTTTTGATCGCCCAGAATGACCAAATAAAAATCAAACAACAACAACAAACCACCTGTCAAAATATGTAAACAACGGAAAAAATATTGCACCTTGGGTTACATTATTTGACTTTAGGTAAGGATGCCTAATTTTTTTGAAAATCTAATATAGCCTATGACACTCGGGGTTAATGTAGCTTCCTACCAGTGAAAGAATTTTTCAAATCGGTTAAGTATTTCCGGAGCCTATTCGTTACAAACAAACAAACAAATCTTTCCTCTTTATAATATTGGTATAGACTACGCAACGGATTTTGATGCGTTTTTTTATGAGATAGATTGATTCAAGAGGAAGATTTATAAGTATAATGCGTGCACAAAATACTAATAGGTTAGGCGGTACGAAGTTCGCCGGGTCGACTAGTTACCTATGTTTAAAAGACTATTGGCTTAGAAGCTAGTATTCGCAAGTATATAATTGAGCAACTTAACCAGGTAGAACTTGTTTCTGGGTTGCCCGAAACACATACAACGACACAAAAACACCATTATGTTCGCCCCATTCGGAAAAAGAACCTCGACCTTCAATAGCCACTGCCGAAAAAAGTAGTCAAAGGTAACAACAGTCACCCTTATAACCTGTAGATAGCTAAAGAATTTTTGTAGTAGAGTATTGACCACATTAGTAATGTTACTATATATGTTTACTTTATAAAATACAAGGTAGGCTATGAACGATCAAGTTGTCCTAAAGTAATTATTAAAATGCGTCCACCTGTACTCTCGCAGGTAACTTCGCGAACTTGTTCAACATTTCGTCGCGACTCGGGCGCCGTAATGGAGTGAAGAGTAAATTTTGAATAGACCCTAATTACTGAGATCTTGTTAAATTTCAAAAGTTTCTTCCAGTTAAAGCGCGTGTGTTCTTTTTAGAGTTTCTTTGTGTATCAAGGAGCTATTGTAATTCATTAAAAAACATAGTTTCTCATAAAGGTGTATTTTCGTCTGTCGCCTATTGAAGTTAGTGTATTGGAATTGAGCATCCTTATTAAATGTACCTATAGTACAAAGAAAAATATCCCCACCCTCCCACTGAAATAAAAATAATCTAGCGTTATCTTATCTGTAGCTGTAGAACTCATGCTCTTTATTGGTTTTTTAAAAAAAAAAAAAAAATTACCCATGTTCACTTCTGTGTGTATACCTATCTAATTAAAAGACGTACGTTTTTTATTATCATCATCATCATTACAACCAATAGACGTCCACTCAGATAGTCACAAGGTCAAACATTGTGGGGGGAATTACCGGTAATCGCCACTCTTAGCAGGCGGGTTGGCGACCGCCGTATGGCTGTTTAAATTTTTCAACGAAGGCCGCTGCTGCCCGGCCAACGGAAATTCCCTTAGTTGCATTTTACGCACCCACAGATGAGATGGATTATATGTGTACAGTTAAGCGTACAACTGAAAAACAATATTTTCTAGAAAATAATGGGCCACCCTTCTTCAAAATGTAAAATAACCTCTTATTATTCTCGTATAAATTACACACCCCAGTAATCGGCTCAGTAAATGAAACAAAAATTCCCTTATCAGTGGCGCCCGAAATTTTATCGGCCATAAAGATGTATTACGTTCGTGGTGGAAGCACTTCCGACTCGGCGTATGTCATAATTTGAGTCTATTTCAGTTCCCGCTGGTGCGGGCTTGCTGTGGGCCAAAGTGTAAGAAAGAGCTAAGTTAAATATGAGAAAAACCAGAATTAAAGTTTACGTTGTACATGTACAATACTAGATTTTGTCATAAGCTATCTAAGATGGTTATGCATTTACTTAAGTAATACTGAATAGTGGTGGAACTAATCTGCTGCTGCCTAAAACAGAAATATTATGTAATAATAAATAATAATAATATTATTATTATTGTTAGTGGTGGAACTAATCTGCTGCTGCCTAAAACAGAAATATTATGTATCAAAGCACAGAATAAACTCAAAATTTTTATAGATATCTATCAATTCACCATTTCCTTATATCTAGAAATCAATCAAACCTTGACCGTATTTATAATTACTTTCTACATTTGGATCTTGAATCTATTAAACTGTGGCATTGCAAAAAAAGGTTTAACAAATAAAAGGCTATATCAAAAGCAGCTTTCCACTAGTCCCTTGTACCACCGCGAAAGGCTCCTAGCCTCAGTAAACCATTCTCGACTGCTTTGTTAAACCCCGCCGCTGCCGCCGTAAATAAGCAGGAACAACGAACCAGCTAAACCGTAAAAATGTAAACCCCGCACCTGATGAGGAGAAGATACAACATTATGTACAAAAATCATATTTCTCAAAGCATTTATATAATAGCATGCCGCGGGAGGTGGTTGCCTGGTTCGAGTGGCATGACAGCTGACTCCGTAACGTGTGTTCTGTGATCCGGACTGGTCTATGCTCCTTCTGTGAACTGTTGGTTTCTTATGAGCCAATCTGTAGGGCCAACACTCGTATCGATTGAAAGTAATTTATGTAAAAGATTTCATTTAGTATTTAACCAATGTCAATTTCACAAATAGTTTGGGATTACATTTTCATTGTTTTATTTTACCAAATTTAGGTTTAAGTTTATCTTATACTTGCAGTCCCTATCTTACTAAAATAAATTTCATTAACTCCGAGATAAAATGTGTACGCACTTATAGGAGAACGTTATTCATTTAAAGACAAATCTCTCTACGAAAGTACCTACATAAATGCAGCTTTTTCCCTACTGAAACGCTTTTGTCAAGAAGCCTCCTTTAGCATACAAGGAAAAAGCTAATGGAAGCTCCTGAGGCTGAAAGCATGGTAAGAGGTCGCGTGTTTGTGCCTTATCGCATTAGTGTGCGAAAATAACACAATTCTGGCAAAGATAAGTTAATAACTTAGAATTATCCAGTCAATTTGGGCTACATTAATGCTCAGCGATGTTTGATGTGGTAGAAGATCTC
This sequence comes from Euspilapteryx auroguttella, assembly GCA_951802225.1. Classification (NCBI taxonomy): domain Eukaryota; kingdom Metazoa; phylum Arthropoda; class Insecta; order Lepidoptera; family Gracillariidae; genus Euspilapteryx; species Euspilapteryx auroguttella. The sequence goes on along the minus strand of OX637648.1, from coordinate 4,353,135 downwards.
GCGAAATGGTTATTTGTGACTAGAAGTTTGGAGACATAGAATAGATTATATTTAATTTAACAAAAGCAAGTTTCTACATTTTCATTTTTTTATTAAAAAGTTATTCCGTAAAAAGATTAATAGCATTTTAGTTTTTTGACGTATGTGACGTATGAGTACTTTCTATACAACCAACCAGAAAAGTAGACCTCCAATAAAGCTACTTAAAACCTATTAACTGTATCTTTATGAATAATACGGATATATTTTACCAACTTGGTACCGACAAGATAAAGTAAATTTTAACAAATTACATATTTCACGTCGCTTCTCCCTGCGCGAGTTTGCCGATCAAGTTTCTTATTAAATAGGCCGAAATCGATATTTCTTAGCCTTGGGCTTATTGTGGTCACGAAATAAAACTTTAGGTAAGAAGAAAGATCTCTCGCTCATTGGTGATAATTAATTCGAATTTTGTCGTATAAATCAAATATCTGAACAAAACTTTAGACTTTTCGACAAAAAGAAGTTTTCAGTGTCTTATTGTTATTAGTATACACTTTGAAAAGATGGCCCTAAAAATGGCTCTATCCACAGGCTTTTTTTTTGTCAATACAATATACCGTGGGCAACACTATCTGCCCCGATATTTCGATATTGACTTTTATTTTGGATAATAGCACTAGATGGACAACCTTATATGTATGATATAGGTTAGGAGCATAAGAATGTACGCACATTTTTGGTACACATACCTTTCGTACTTCGTGCCTCAAATTGTTGAATTTTTTAGAATTTTAATTTGAATATTTACTTCTTTAGTTATCTGTTTGTAGTATGGAGGCACGTCCTGAGTGAACACATAACTGAGTTTGTCATAGTAAGTTACTTAGCGGTTATCCTGCAGATATTATCGTTGCTGTGGCAGGCAGGACAGGTTATCTAATAACTTGGGACGTAAAATAGACATGCTACAGTCACGGACTCTTTAGCGTCACACTTCCGGTTTTTCTGTATTGCACAAAAAGACCCTTGTTTTCTGGTATTACAGTCTAGTGCGCACGAGACCATAGACGAAATCGTAAAGCTAAACGAGTCCGTAAACTAACGTGTTGTATTGCTTCTACAAAATATACAGATGTTATAAGTCACACATTTATTTATTTATGTGAACTTGATAAACCATCCAATCATGTTGTGGTATTAAAGTTGATTAACTGTTGATCTCACTGTCGCCAGTAACCTGTTTACCTTTGAGTTCAGTTTTTTGTTTTTGATTCCTTAATAAATATACAAAACCGGACACTGGTAAATCACTTTTATTTTATTTTTTCATCATTATTACAGTTAATTCGATTTCGGCAATAAATTCGGCCGTTTACAAGCCTGTTTCAGATTTCACTTTAATTTTTGGTTATTTAGTCTGTACAGTTTTATTTTGTTTTGTTTTTTATCGGAACAAATATTTTTGTGTAACATACAAGCACAGATGCCAGCGATGCCGGGCACGCCGCTGCATGCGGAGCAAAGAGTAATGAAGTCATTCGTCTCCATTCATCCGGGGAATTCTGTGAATGCCTCGTTTTGATTTTTACCTGATTCTTTGTATTTTTGATCACTGTTTTGTGACCGTCATTTGCTTGTAACCGCGCAGCAATTGTTTTTTTTTATCCTATTTCGCAGAATGTTACCCTGCAAGCAGCTATGGATTTTTGGGTCTAAATATCATTAATAAGAATTTCAGGCTGTGGTACTATGGTCCTTTATTAGGTACTTATGTCTTTTTTATTTTTAGTCCAAAGCATTTTTGAGTCTTTTACCTATACATACAAAATTATAATACTACTAGAGGCTGCCCCGCGGTTTCACTCGCGCAGATTTCTCATAAACACAAAAATCAATTTTTTTCCCGTTCCCATGGTAATTTCGGGAAATCCTTTATTAGTGCTCGCCTACATTCCCTAAGGAACCTACATGCAAAATTTCAGACCTCTACGCCCAGTAGTTTCGGCTCTGCGTCTGTGAGTCAGTCAGTCAGTCAGTCAGTCAGTCAGTCAGTCAGTCAGTCAGTAACGGAAGAGTTTTATATATACTGATTAAGTTCTTAAACCAGTGTAGCTTAGTTCTAAATATTTACCCTGTTATTCATAAAAATCAAAGAGCATTTTAGTTATTTGACGTATGCCAATTTAAAGTGGATGATACGTATTTACCATACAACAAACCAGAGAAGTAGACCTCTAGTAAAGCTACTTAAAATCGACGTACTACGTATTTTTATGAATAAAACGGTTAATTTATATAGTTACCTTAATGTAGCTTTGTTAATAAACATTTTAGCTTATAAAAACAAAAACGTTAATCAAGATTGAGAAAGTTGTAAACGAAACCACGTCATTACCGCTGCAAGCTGGAAGCGTAACACCGAAAATTATTAATCAAGATATTATTTTTTCACTTTTCAACTTTCCCTCTTGTTTGTATTTTTTCCGACCGCATCGCTGTAATAAATTGTCGTGATTTGCATAAAATAAAAATCTCGAGGTTATTCCTCATTGCCTTCTTGCCTCTTCTGCAATTGGTATCCTGTAACGATTGTAACATTTGTTTTTTATTTCAACAATTGGACTTATTTCAAATAAACTTGAAGTACTTCATCATCTAAGTCGAAAGACGCCCTCTGCTGGACAATAGGCCTTCCCTACCTGAGTTCCACATAAATAGAAATACATTTTTGTCTTTTCCCAATTTTCCGAAATTTTACGCTATATTGCAACATCTATATAAGTGTATCTCTGATCTCATCATTTTTGATTCGATAACTTCATATTTTTATATTGAGGCAACAAAGGTGGCTGCACTTTTTTTTTGCACATTGTTAGTTTGAGGTTAGAATAGTTAGTTACTGCTGATAAAGAAATGTGTTCACACAAGCAAAAAAAAACACCATCACAGCCGGTCACTCTCCAGTTGATGCCATTAATCATTCAGACCAGCTCTGATATTGCCAGAAATACCCCCGTCTCTATCCAACATGCTGTCAGAGAATGGGACAGATACATCCGGTTTTCTGTTACATTAGGAAGGTCTTATTAGGGCTGGTTTATACGCTATGCTATACTGGGTTTAAATTTCTGTTTTATTCATGCAAACTTTAGCAGCAAACTTTATGATAAGGTTTATGAAGACTGGGAGAGTAAAATTGTGAAGTATTGTTTGGTGTTACCTCCAGTCCTTTATCTGGTTTCACCTTCAAAAGTTCCTGGGCGATGCAGTAAAGAAACAAAAACAAACAGTTTCAGTTTAAGTCACTATTTAGTTTTCCATTTTCATATTATAGCTAACAAAAACACAATAAAATATTAAATTAAGAACCAGAAAGTTTCCAATACTAACGTAAAATTCCCTGAATTTAAAATTGGATTAAATCTCAACAAAGCTTTCCCGCTACTACCAAGTATTTTCAATTACATTAGCAAGCATTACCTAAGTATGTGACAGCCCTAACACCCAAGGGTGCCTGATAGATATAGGCCGCACGAGATTGCGACTCGCAGCCCTGACGGATCAATTTATAAGAGTAAGAATGAACTGTCAATCTTACGGATTACTGTTTAACATCCCAGAATATCCGGAGTAAGGCTTTATTGTTTTTGATAGCTAATTTTGATTGCTCTTTTGCTTATGAAGTTATATTTTCATTGATGTTATATTAAGTTTTATATAGTTTTAGTATTTCATTAAAATACATATAATGTACGTATTTTACTTTTTATTCAGTACAAATTTACTTTTTTTATCATCGTTTGTACTGTGCAAAAGGCTGCAAATAGTGCTGAACCGCTGGTCAGTACTGACAGCGTCGGTAGCAAAAGTATGAACGCGTATAGTATCGGTACTCCATTGCTGATGATTAGCTACGTACGCGCTACGCTCGTACAGCTACGAATGCGCTACGCTCGTACAGCTACGTTTGCTACGTTCGACACAGACGCCAGCGCCACAGATTAAAGAATAGTTACAAGCTCTGACAAAGATCATACATATTATAATGCTGAGCGCTGATACACTGGCGCTTAATTTAACTTTTTTAAACAAAAAATCATATTTATTTAATTTACTTAATATTCATGACCTACCAAATTTATTCATGGCAACGACCTTATAAAATGAGGCATTCGAATAGTCAACTGTGTCACTATATTTCGGTTTCACAACTTTTTGCTTTTACCGCGTAATTGGGAACTGTTTCCGGAAATAACCAATCAAACCCCTTCTCCCCCCTGCTGTCCCCCCGCGCCGCGCCCGTCTCATTTCATTGTATCGGAGACAACGTAAATTGGGATTGTTCCTCGAATGCGCAAGTTTATGGAATGAACCGGAGATTTCGGCTTTTGCTCTTTTATCAAAATGCTTGTACAGTGGCGGTCTAGATCGGCGTAACACTTTCGGTTTTTCTGTAAGTATAAAAATAGCTCTTGTGCTTTGGCAATACAGTCCAGGGCGCACGAGACCATAGAGAAATCTGTTACACTCTTCTAGACCGCCACTGTACATCTCGGTAAGTCACCTAGGTATCCAAAGGGTCTTTCTTCTTTTATTGTCACTACAATAGTTGTTTGCAATGAAGTGTATTTCTAATATCTTGAAAAGTACAAAGAGTGTCAGCGACGACCAATTATCATATAGATTTTATTTGCATATTAATTAACAATAAAAAAAAAAAGTTCTAAATGCAATTATTATTTGCTGAGATTGCAATGCTTTTCTTTTTTAAATTGAAACTCTAAGGCCCAGCGTACATATAGCGAGGCGCAGCGAAGATACCTGGGCTAGTACAATTAAAACTGGTCTCAAAAATTCTACAGGGCTGAAGAGCAAACGCGTGTTAATGGTAGCTTAGAATAATTTTCGATTTCAATTCTATTTTGAATACTTAGAATTGATGTAAGACCAGTTAAAATTGTTATTCTCTCCGCGTAGACGCCTGAGTGAGACGGTGAGATGTTTGCTGCGCTTAATATTTAAATTGTAATCCAATACCTCGGTGAACCCACAAATTCGCGCCTGTAATTGTTTGTTTATATGAAACATGAAATATAATTAATTTCCTCGCAAAGTGCAGGGAAACTTTCGTGCGGTGTTTCATAACAGCTTTCAGTTGTTACAGTGTTAATAGTGTTGGGAAATATTTTTGGCGCTCAGGTAAATAAAAAACAAATGTATGTTCTCGTCTGGATGATGTACTAAATCGTTCTCACTTAGGTACCTGTAATTACAGATGGATAGATACAACTTTAGTTAAATAAAGTTTCTTAAAATTAAAACAAGCAGTTTTAAGCGATGAAAATTGCACGAGCTATGTTGCTAATCTGAATCAGTATAACTTATTTAATTGTGGATAACTCCTTTACATTTTGGAGGAGTTTTTATAACAATAATAGTTTTTTGATGAGTATTTTTTATATGCAAAGAGTATTTTATTTTATAATAACTAAGCCAATCCCCTTCTTCTCTTTAAGTACTCTCAACATTTCTTAGCAGAATTTATTTATGTGGATATTCAATATCTATCAATAAACCCTCGAGCAGCCCTCCTTACTATCCGGGGAATATTCCGGAACAAGCTAATTTTCGCTGAAACTGTAACTTATTCCGGGCCTGAGTAAACTCTGCCCGACTGCGACGGTCGATCGCGCCGCTACTCCCGCAGACGGGTAAACAAATCTGCGCGAGCACAGGGCTTCGAACAAGCCAACTGTGTACTTAGACTTTAAATGATCGTCTCAACTTACTCATTGAGATGAAAAGACAATATCTTAATTGCCGTGAAGCGAACTCGTACGTCCAGCGTCATAATAACTTACTTCCGCGATAATTTGATGAATGTACAACAAATTTGGAATCGGCTTTGTTCTTGTATTTTAATATAATATTGTTTAATTAAACGGTACTAAATGTTTAATTGACACTTTTGCGAAATGGATAAAACCGTCTTCTTTATAGTTCATCGTAAAACAGAGCGTCTGTTTAACATTATCTTTGTTGTTCAGGCTCCTAGATTAGATGCGTATTTTAAGACCTCTTGAAAAGCTAGATTCATCGCGAGTTTATAAATATTTTTCATTTTATATTTGAGTTCTTGATGAAAATTATCACTTGTGGTACAATATACTATTACTGGTGGTACAATATTTTTCTGATACGGATTCCTTACCCTTTAATATTTAGGTTCGGAAATTCAGTTTTATATTTCAGAAACAAAGGCTTTTTATAACAATAAGCGATTGTTTTGAAAATATTTGTTTTGTCTTTTTCCGTTAATTTGCAAACCACCAAAACCAACCTTTAATCGTAAGCTCCTTTGTTTGTTAAAATTACTTAAATTCTTTCTTAGGAAACTTCCCGAATTCATTAAACTCTAACCTTTTGTTTTGTTTTTTACAATTTTTGTAAAGATTTATACGTAATTAATATTAAAAATAAATAAGAATTAATCCCAAACAATTTATATGCGGTAGGGTTAAGGTTTTGAGGCGACCGAAAATTGTTTTCTCTTAATTAAGAATTTAATAACTTTTTTCTCAGTGACCTTCTCTTAAAAGAGATGGGCTTTCGTATACATTTTTATATTTTTCATTCAAAGTAGTACCAAATTGTCAGTTTTGAAATAAAAACCTTGCAGGGGAAATAATTCAGAAACTAAAAATAAAGGGGTGAAAATTCACCAAAAGTTGAAAAGTTTACTTCAAGAACACAATGTTTCGTTTTTGGCCGCAAAACCAGGACAAAAATGTTAAAAAGTAAATTCAAGCACAAGTTTATATGGGTTTCTTGTAGCTTTTTAAAGCTCGGAATCCCTAAAAATAAGGGCTCGGCCTCGAAAATTAGTTCCCTATTGAAACAGTACATTTGGAAGTCGAATAAGATTGGAACATTCAAAGTAACCTCCTGTATTTCAGGCGTTTCAGCTAGCATATTTCCCGCTACGTTTCAAAGGTATTTTCATCTTGAGCCGCTAACGACCTGCCTAACTGTTCCTTTTGAAAGCATTTTCCATATTAAGAATGCGTACGGAATCATTTCACACGTTCCACTTTCAAAAGTTAAGATAAAAATTTATAAAATGTTTCAATCATTTTGTCGACTTACGATTTATGTTTATTTATTGGAATGAATTTATTATATACTATCAATTTGATATCTATACCAATATTATAAAGAGGAAAGATTTGTTTGTTTGTTTGTAACGAATAGGCTCCGGAAATACTGAACCGATTTGAAAAATTCTTTCACTGGTAGGAAGCTACACTAACCCCGAGTGTCATATTAGATTTTTTAAAAAATTAGGGATCCTTACCTAAACTCAAATAATGTAACCCAAGGTGCAATATTTATTCAGTTGATTACATATTTTGACAGGTGGTTTGTTGTTGTTTGTTTTTTTTTTCGGCCATTCTGGACAGTCAAAAGAACATAGTCTATAGAGCCAAGTCTTTTGTAGTATGTTATATATTCTATGGCGTAACGAAGTAAGCCGGGACCGCTCGTTGTTAATAAAACCCTAAGTGTAAAGACACTGTTTCAAAATTTGTTTCGGTAAAACATAATATATATGTGCATATTTATAATTTTAAATTTTCGGTAATATAATAATAATAATAACACATCACACTCAGAGCCCCTAACTAGGTAGAACCTGTATCTAGGGTGCCCGAAACATATACAGAGACGAACATTACATCCAGACCGGAAACAAACATCGATATTCATCATATCAATATTCGCCTCGCCCGGGAATCGAACCAGGATGCACACGCTTACTCAGTCCACATCACTGCCAACTGAGCTACGGAGCAGTCAGCAAAAGACAATTGACTCTATTTATTTTCCTGTATGAAAATGATATAAACATTTAAATATAAGAAGAGTTTTTTCTCAAAATTATCAGAATCTTAAGATTACTGGCTTTAGTAAACCTACATTACATTACATTAAAAACCTACGGAAGTTTAGTAACCAACGATCAAGCTCACTATTGTTTCAATTCTAAGACCTTGGCTATATGTTTAGTATGGAAATTAGTAATTCTGTTTAAATTCTGCGTGTGATTACTGCTCGCTATTCAAATGGTGAATGTAAAATGATTTACTTTTATTATAAAAGCTGTTTTGCCAACTGTTTCGTGACCGTATTTCAAATAGTTAAACAAAACAAACAGTTCTTTTAAACAAAATTAAAATGTATATTTAGTCCAATATAAATTTCAATTTACTTTTATCGACCTGGTTATTCAATCATATTAATCCGTAAAAAAGCACTGCATTTAAAGAGAACTGCACTGCATTAGGCTGGATTTATTTTAGAATTCACTGTGATCCGAAATATTCTAAATAGATTCTACCGAATCTTGAGGCGGTTCAACATTCCGAATTCTTTTCGGTAACAACCGCATGTGACATTAAACTAGTCTCAGTGATTTTGAACCTTATTCCTGTAGTAACTGGGACCATAGTTCGTTATTATGCAGTAACGTATGTATGTACATTCCCGCTAGTTTATTTGGCGAACAATTTTGTTGAGTGCCGTAGTGCCTATGTAGTTGCGATTTGGTATAGCAATATAACATTTCGGATGCCTAGAACCTGTTTATGCTAGCTAAAATGCATGATTTTTAATATTATTTTTCTAAATGTATTGCATAAAAATGTTTACTTTACGTTCGGTTTTGTACTTTGTCTGTCAACAAAAGCCTAATATTACTAAAATTATTTGTATTTACCTAATTTTCCTACTTATCCTTCGTCCGTCCTTCTGTCAAAGGCACTTTTTTCGGAATCAGTTCATTTTATAATAATTCTAACGTCGCCTAACGTGTTACATGCGCGTGTTCCATCTTACTCTTTCATTTTCTAAGACTACGCTTTTACTTAGACTAGTTTCCAATTCAAAGCAGCCCTCAGTTGTTCTATTTTAGATAACAAAGAATATTTCTATTCGCGTCACGACTCTCTAATCTATTCAGTTGGCGATTGCCGGTGACAAGGCCGGAGGGTTAGAAATAGCAATAGTTAAACCATCTCATGAAATATAAGGGTTTAATTGTAATATTAACGTAACCTAAGTCTGCTCCGTTACCAATATTAAAAGATATATAACTTATAATATAAGATACCCTTCTATTTTTTCTTGTCCTTTTTAAATGATTTTTTTTTTAATTTTATAGGATTTCATATAAATATGAACTTGAATTGACAATTTAAATATTTGCAATACTTTGCATACTTATATACTTGTATATAAGTGTATATCTAGGTTTAGAATGTTTTAAGTATTACTGTTTGTTGCTAAATTAAAATTTAAAAGTATTAAATTATAAAATTAAATATTTGCAATATTTACATATGGATGACTTTTGGATGTAAAATAGCATAAAAAAAGACCCATATTTAATAAACTTATTCTAACTACCAACTGAAAATACATATTTTAAGATACACGACTATTTAACTATAATGACATTCTTACCTCGTTTCTGTTCTGCACAAAATAAAGCGCTACTTACATAAAATTTTCAGGATATTAAGCTATAATAGCCTCCCATTTTTATTCGAAGAAATTACAGAAGAACTCGACTATGCAAAGTTGAAGTGCATAATGTGTGGTATAAGTATAAGCCGATTAGCTATATTGCGCGACTAAGCTCTGCCTTTTTGGTGCTATAAAAAAACTCTTCCGTTACTGACTGACTGACTGACTGACAGACAACGCAGAGCCGAAACTACTGGGCGTAGCGGGCTGAGATTTTGCATGTAGGTTCCTTAGGGAGTGTAGGTGAGCACTAAGAAAGGATTTCCCGAAATTCCCATGGGAACGGGAATAAAATGGATTTTTATGTTTATGAGAAATCTGCGCGAGTGAAACCGCGGGGCAGCCTCTAGTAATCAATATATATAAAACTCTTCCGTTACTGACTGACTGACTGACTGACTGGGCGTACAAAGCTGAAATTTGGCAACTAGGTTCCTTAGGGAGTGTAGGTACCCCCAAACTTATTACTTAGACTACCAACCAAAATCAATATATATAAAACTTTTCCGTTACTGACTGACTGACTGACTGACAGACAACGCAGAGCCGAAACTACTGGGCGTAGCGGGCTGAAATTTTGCATGTAGGTTCCTTAGGGAGTGTAGGTGAGCACTAAGAAAGGATTTCCCGAAATTCCCATGGGAACGGGAATAAAATGGATTTTTGTGTTTATGAGAAATCTGCGCGAGTGAAACCGCGGGGCAGCCTCTAGTAAAATATATGTTACCAAAATCAAATAATGTACACGGAATGAGAATAAACGATTATATTATACCTAAAATCCTGAATGAATTGTCAACGGAATTACAAAATAATTATAAGGAAAAAACAATGAAATTTATAAGAAAAATTAAACAATACCTACTTACATGTACGGATAGCGAGTATATCCTGTGATGGGTAACGCGCGGCCACACGTGAGACAGCGCGCTGCCTATCACTTGACTATCTATCTATACCTATATAGTTCATATTATTATTTTTTTTGTGAATAATGAGTTGAATAGCGTAAGAAGCTGAACCTTGTCTCCTCATACAAACCCTACTGGGTTTTAGTAGGCGACACTATGTAATAGATGTAAGTTTCTTTTTTATGCAAATAAACTATTTAAAAAAAAAAAGGTGAGCACTAAGAAAGGATTTCCCGAAATTCCCACGGGAACGGGAATAAACAGGATTTTTGTGTTTATGAGAAATCTGCGCGGGAAATACCGCGGGGCAGCCTCTAGTATTCTATAATATGTTACAAAAGTCAACGATATGAGTTAAAATTTCAATGATTTTTCAAACTCCCGACAAACTCCATTTATTTAATCGAGATAAAAATATTCGTCATTTCGTGTGTGTAGTTTAGTCCATTTGATATTGTCAGTTTGAGCGGTTTATTTGTTTCGTTTCTAAAATACTGAAAAATCACGTTCGAGCCGCTCTGGCTGTGGGCTGAGGACGCGATGCTATTTGTTTATTTTCAGTTCACTAGGCTATGGTTTTGTTCCAAAGGGGCCAAACGAAAAGCTTATGCTTTATTTAGGTTGTTTCCTGTGTATTTTTGGCATCTACACATATATTATTATTTTAATATTCAAACAAGCTAAGCAACTTAAAATAGGCAAAGCCACATGCCTTTTGTTGTAAAGTTGTTAATGCTTAGGTCAAAAACTTATGATTTTTTTTCAATTCCGTAAAATATAAGATATTTTTCTATTGTTTGTGTTAAGTGAGCTGCACAGAGTTGTTTCGTTGAGCAAAACCACCTGTGAAGTACATTCATCAACACCCAAGTCTTTTCAAAATTGATCAACCAAAATAATGGCACATTGTCATATGGCCTTCTGCTCTCCATAGACTGAACGCAAACTAACATTTTTTTAACACAAGCGCAGAAACATTGGCCTTTACGAGCGGCCATAAAAGGGAACGGTCGAGCACACGCGGCCGAACCGTCGATACACCCTCTCAATTCACATTCAATCCCGGTGGGAGTTCAGAGATTTTTAATGCCCAACAATTTTTGTTATTGCTCCTATCTCTATATTATTCCAGGTTATCTTAAACTATATACAACGAGTTTACAGATTGTCTTGCAAAGGTAACTGTGTTATTATCAGACTTCAAAAAAGAAGGTTATCAGTTTGACCTGTGTTTGTATGCCGCGATAATCCTGAGTTATGCTAAACCGATTTCGATGCGTTTTTCAAAAAAGTGTTACATTCAAAAGAAAGAAAGGAATATTTTAACCGACTTTAGAAAAGAGGAAGTTCTCAGTTTATGTACCTATGTGTCAATTTATTGAAGGCTCTTTAAAAAATATATATATTATTTGTTTTTTTAATATCTTATCATCTCTTGGTGTACATTTTTGTTAAAGGCTTAAGATGAAATAATGATATACACGAAAACCTTTTACTGGATATGTTTGGGAAATATTGTTTCTATTCTGATTTCTATGGTAAAATTAGGCGTATTAATTACATCCAAAATCATACCTTTTAAAATAAATTATTATTTTTTTTAAAATAATTAGTATTAGGTATCTTATAGAAGTACTCTAATAAAAGTATTGAACCTCAATAATAGTTACACCGCCCCCGCAGCCCTCACTCTACAGGGATGTTCCGGTAGCCGCCGATACTAAAAAAGAAGGATAGTTAGCCAACCGAGCTTTAGTTTCTGCCGTTTTGTGGCTCTTTCCTTTATAGCTTCTCGTAATGGGCTATACTTTGGAATGAAGTGAAATATTGCTCCATCTTAGGTACGACTACTGTTATATTATATTAGGTACTTCTTTGAATCAGCATTTAGTTAAAACTTTCGTTCTGTTGTTTGTCTTTTGAATTAATAATTTAAATAATAGGTATAGGTACTCATCAATTTAATAAGAAACAGAAAGTAATCGAAGGACAACAAGTAAATTGTACAAATTGGCGACCTTTTGTTTTTCAAACAATTGATACTACAATATTTATAATTAGATATCATAAATTACCTAAAGTCACTGTTAATATTATTGTTATTTTGGAAGGTAAAGCAAATGTATTTACATAAATTATATTAATGAATGCTTCCTCGATTCCAAAAATAGAATAATAGCTTGTGATTGTGAATGGTAGCTTCTCTCGCTTCCGCACACTTGACCGCGCGGGCGGGCGGTCAAACAAAAATACTGAAAAACCTGAAAACGACCCGCCACTGTGTTTTTCATGAATTATTCATTTCGACACAAAGAGTCACGCATTTCTACCATTGAAAAACAATACCGTGGAAACAAAATTGTTCAAATGGGCAAAAAATATAAGGCAAAAAATATAAACGGGTCTACGTTGATACGTAGAATATGAAAGTAACTTTTTAATATGTAATGTTAATAAAAAAACTGATTTTGTTTGTCTCTACTCTACATATAAATTACTTTCTGAGTGTTTACAAACTTTTGAAGTCATTTTCTATATACTTACTGTTTGTCATGCAATGTACAATATCAAAATATTATCAATCAATATATATAAAACTCTTCCGTTACTGACTGACTGACTGACAGATAACGCAGAGCCGAAACTACTAGGCGCACAAAGTTGAAATTTGGCATGTAGGTTCCTTAGGGAGTGGTAGGTGAGCACTAAGAAAGGATTTCCCGAAATTACCACGGGAACGCGAAAAAACGGGATTTTTGTGTTTAAGAGAAATCTGCGCGGGAAAAACTGCGGGGCAGCCTCTAGTATAGGTTATAGCTAAAAAATGTGCAGGGTTCTCAATAAGAGTCATAAAAGGCTGGCATTTATTATTGTTGTTTAAAAATAAAAATAAACTAAATCATGCTTAGAGTAGCCAAGTAATAAAATCACTACTAAGAACCATTTTATTTACGTTCCCATCTTGAGGTCGAAGGAAATCCTAGAAGGCGGTGATTAAGGCCGGCCGGGTGGGCGGGGAAGCGAAGTTGTCTGCGGTCTAAAAACAAAGGTATTTTTTTCTTGATATACAGTAAAACTTAAAACAAGCTCTCTACGTTTGTGATTCTACAAATTTCAGCAAGGCTATGCCTCTAGGTGCCATTTCAGGACCTGCAATAGTAAACTACAATAGTAAATCAATCATACGCATTTGTTTTAAAGGTTTCAAAGTTAATTGGGCGAACTAATGTGCCGAAAAGAAAATAATTTAATGGAAATAAGTTCGCAAATAAATTAATGTTTAGGTAATATAAAATAGTCATAAGGAATGGGAATGGGGTACCCTTTTACAATTGCCAAACATTCAGTAATACTCCATCATCACAATTAGGAGAGTCCTAACATAGGAAAACAGAAAACAACGTAATATTACGTTAGTGGATCAAAAAACATGCACATAGCTGCATTTAAATACAATCAATCTAGCCTTTTCTTAACATCTGTAAATTATCCCAAAATTTCTATTGAAAATCTTACAGTTTCCACCTATATTATACCTTAGTGAGTACATTATATAAAGACTATTATCCTACAAACCATGGTATGTTGATGTGCTTTGTTTATTTTACGATAAAGCCTCGAGAAAAAATGTGATCACTAAAAAAAGCTCTTAAAACTTCGAGAGAATTATTTCTTAGTGAAGCAACAACAAGAAAGTTTTTATTATTATTTTCTTTGTAAACTTGAAACCCGGTTTTCTAATTTTGTGCTTTGATTTAAACCTCACTACCCGTAAGAGGAATTTAAATTAGTAGGTAAATCAGTATAAAATTAGTAAACAGAATAATTAAATGATGATTGTTTTTGTTGTTCAACAAAATGAATAATAATAATACGGTAAATAAAACGTATCGCATATAGCTCGAAACATTATCTCGTTTGTTATTCTACGAGATAATCTATTAAAACTTATGAAAAAAGATTGTTCGGCATTACCCTGGAGTGGATATATTGAACTTTCCAGGTTAGAAACTTGTAAAGTAACTTTTATTAAGAAGGCTCTTGTTTTTGCCGTTCCGTACAATATTGTAACTATTTTGGTATAGCTATGGACTCATTCAGTGTAACACTTTTGTCTATGATCTCGTGCGCACTAGACTGTTATAACAGAGAACAAGGACTTTTTGCAATACAGAAAACTGGAAGTGTTACGCTGAACGAGTCCGTTACGGTAACACAAAGTACTAAAATATATTCCAAGTTGGTATAAAAATAGAATATTGGTTGCGAAGTTTTAACTTCTGGCCATAAATTTATACTTAACTAGAGGCTTACCCGCGGTATCACCCGCGCAGATTTCTTTTAATCACAAAAAATCCGTTTTCTCCCGTTCCCGTGGGAATTTCGGGAAATCACTCCTCAAGAAACGCACATGCAAAATTTCAGCCCGCTACGCCCAGTAGTTTCGGCTCTGCGTTGTCTGTCAGTCAGTCAGTCAGTAACGGAAGAGTTTTATGTATATTGATTTGTTATTTCTTTCATATTTACAGTTGCTCAGCATAGATCAAAACCAAACATTTTACGATGAAAACATAAAAACATCGGGCCGCTCGTAAAGTGTGAGCACGAAGCCTAATAAGTAGCGGGATGTCCGCCCATGCGGCAGCCTTAAATCATCGATCGTTTGTAGATGAGGGTCCTTAACCGTAAAATATTATTCTTATATTCTGGCCAATCTCAGGACATGTTTAGTCTACTAGCGCCACTTCGATTATTATTATTAACGAGCTGACCCGGCTTCTTTCGTTACGCAATAGAATATAAGATACTACTAACTAAAATACTTGGCTCTATAGACTATGTTCTTTTGACTGCCCAGAATGGGCGAATAAAAAAACTAATAACAACAACAAACCACCTGTCAAAATATGTAAACAACGGAAAAAATATTGCACCTTGGGTTACATTATTTGAGTTTTAGTAAGGATCCCTAATTTTTGTGAAAATCTTATATAGCCTATGACACTCGGGGATAGTGTAGCTTCCTACCAGTGAAAGAATTTTTAAATCGGTTCAGGATTTCAAGAACCTATTCGATACAAACAAACAAACAAATCTTTACTCTTTATAATATTGGTATAGATGTATTCTAAACCATGGCTGAAATAAAAAATATGCGTCTTTGACTCCCTAGATAATCTTTCTTAGAATTTTGAAGGGCTATGTTGTGTAGCTTTTGGGATAATGATCTTAAAAATATTATTTTATGAAACTAAAGTTTCCACTTTAGGCTTCAAACGGTTTTTTATTCTTTACATTTTGAACCTGAAAGCTACTAAACAGGGCCTTAAAAATTCTAAGCAAGATTATCTAGGGAGTCGAAGACGCATAATTTTTTATTTCAACCATGATTTAGAAGAATTCATTTTTATCGTAAGTGGCGCTAGTTTCACACCGTATAAGCCCCTTAAAAAACGAAACCATTTTAGTAGATGACAAACAAAGCTGAAACTACTGCAGATACAATACGATATAATTCAAAACTTCACTTAAGGGCAGTTTCTACAACTCGGTTTAATAACGCATAGCAGAGCAAAAATTCTAAGTGTATTTTAATTCAAACACTTTATTCTATCAACTAATTATTCTATTGCGAAATGCCGTGGGCGCTAGCAAATATGTTCGAATAGCCACAAAACCTGTGTTTCTATTATTGGAACCTCTATTTAGACAAATTTATGCGTGAATATCAGTCAACTGTTCGAAAGCAAACAAACGGAGCCTAATTATCGTTGCCAATGACGCGAAAGCGACGTTTAATTTTAGGGTTAACTAAGCTTATTAATATAACTGCAATACTTCTTTTAACATAACCATTCAAAATATATCTTTAAACCAAAAATTAAACTCAACAATAACTAGCCGAATACAACTCTAAAAAGGTACGGTTTGGTTAATAATAATTCTTGCCCCTACTATTAATCATCATCCTTTCAGCCTTAATATGCGTCCACTGCTTGTCATAGGCCTCCCTCAAGGATTGCCATAATAACATGTCTGATCACCTTCTTCTCTTGTATTCCGGTGTGCTGTGACCAATCGTTTATTGTTAATACTCGACCCTAAAGATAACTATATTGTGCACGTTTAACAAAAACGCATCAAAATCCGTGGCATAGTTTATAAGATATAAGCCTATTATAGCAACAGACAGCGGAAGGGACTTTGTTTTAAACTATTCGTTTATGTATATTTCAAGTTATTACAAGCGGCTTGTATGACGTTAACGTAAACAACGCGCACGGCATCTGTTGTTCAATTACAGTAATGAAAGTCGAGCTATCTCTCCGTAGGTATCGATCAGTAAGTTCCTGCGGCCAGTTGTCGATTAACATAATGGGCTGTGGACTGCGGTCGCCGTTGTATCCCGACACTCAAATCATTAAAGTCTCTTTTAATAGATAATTTATAGTACATTAATAGTTATTCAATTACTTTTTTTAATAATTTTTCCATAGGGCACGAACGAAAGTGCTGTCGACAATTCGAGCAAATAAATCAAGGAAAAGGCATAAGCTCTGTCGGTTTAGCCGCACAATGCAAGTATAATAAACTTGCATTGAAATAGGAGATTTTATTTTTTATGGGTCGCATCGTATCTCTTTTTTAGTTTAGTGTGCTATTTTCGATCAATCTGGCAAACAAATAGTGATTTGAACGCTCGGACGGTCAGAGCAAATTAAACGTTTTGTCAAATTATTTACTGATGAAAATTGATTGATCGGAATACCTACTCCGTTTGTTATCTTATCATAAAAATAAATTCTTGTTATTAAACGGCGAATTGAGTGTAAAAATAATTAATTTTAAACAATGCTATAAATTTTAGGTTAAAATCGAAAACAATATTTCTTTAGCTACGTGAATTATACAAACCATAAACAATGATAACATTTTGATGATCGACCTCTTATTTCCTTTATCAATAATTCACCGAACGCTTTTAATTTAAATAAGAATACTTTTTTCAGCAGTAAACCTTAACTTCCCACCTGTACCCGTTCCACTGAATTGTGCAGCAATAAAACGAAATAGACCCAATTACAAAAACGTTTAGCCGTTTTTATAAGCCATTTCGGAGGAGATGATCCGGCAGTCGCTTCTGCTGTCGGAAGGGGCAAGAATGAAATGTTCGTAACGGATCATTGAATTACAGGACATTGGGGCTATGTCCCCGCGGGGATCGTGAGAGAGTGCAACAGTGACCGCGCAGTTTTATACAGGGTTACTGATAAAAAGCATTGAAGGAAATCTGGGTATTTGTGATATATACCTTGTATTCACAAATACCCCGATTTCCTTCATGCCTTTTGTCTAATATATTTAATTGGATGGCCAACTCACTTCGATGTAAGTAATCTTTTAGAGTTTCGGTACATCAGCACTCAATGTTCGAAGTTAAGCAAGACCAAAACTTCTCGAAATTTCTATACAACTTCTGTCAAGTCGATTTATTTGATTAAATTAAACCAATTTCGTAACGTTATTTCTTTACAGTCTAGTAATGTATCATATTTAATGTGCTATAAAATAAAGATGCAACCCAATATAACTCGTTCAAAAGGTCTAAGTCGGAAGTCGGTCTCAAGGGCGTCGCTTTCCATTCACGAAAATTGGACATTTGAATGACCATTTCTTTTTGACCTGTGACCCTTGTGCAATTGTTTTGAAGGGTGAGCGATAAGAAAGTTTCAACGCTAAGTGGTTTTGTAGTAGCAAACGGAATGGATGTGGGCTCCGTTTATTAGATTTTCAGAGTTCTTTCTTCACCTTTGGCGTTATGTATTGTCTTTTGAGGGCCAATCGCGTTACGCGTCTGCACTTTGTCGCTCCAGCGAATTGGATATTGCCAGAGATGATAGGCGATCGTCTTTTTTTCCGGAAAAGCATTAAGGTATCGAGTGTTTGTCTTTATTTTCTTTCCTAAAATGTATTTCTTTGAAAAAGTTTTTCTTTTGTCGATGTTAACTTGGAAAAAAAACGTTAATAAGGAAAATGTGAGTCCTTTATTTTATTTTTAAAATACCTGTCTGCTAATTGGATAGGTAGGTTATTTTACGTAGTTAGAACTGTTTGACGTTAAAGTTATTGTTTATAGTCCAGTCCAGTACCGAAACGGTCAAATGTTAAACCCATGCAAATAAGTCTCCATACATCACCACTCCGCACTTTACGACCGCTAGCCGACCGAGAAATCTGTCAGAAACTGCGGCACGCACATAAAATCCAATCTGAAAGTTACCCGCCATATAAAACTAGAAATAAAAACCTTATTATTTTCTTTTTGACTGTTAGACCTTACTTCTTTATCTATGTTTTATAAAATCTTAGTCGAACCGGCGAACTTCGTACTGCCTAAACTATAACTATCTTGTGCACATATTATAATTATAAAACTTTCTCTTGAATCAATTTTCTTAAAAAAAAACGCATCAAAATCCGTTGTATAATTTTTAAGATTTAAGCATCCATAGGGACAGACGCGGGAAGTGACTTATTTTATACTATGTATTGATTTTTAACTACTTTGATACAAAGTAGCAATTACTCTTTATATTTCTTATGTTTTTATGAAATTTACATTTACTTTCTCTAAGTTTTAAAGAAATAAACAAAATAGCTGGTAGAAAAAGCCTTGGGGCGGCAATGACAGTCGTGTAGACGTCATAAAGGCGAGAACACACGAGTGCCTGCAGTATATGAATTCCTGTGCGCTCTGAGTAATAGCTGAAATCGCGCGCGGCATTCATCTGAATATATATTTGTTTTTATTTATCTCGCCTTTGTTAGGATTTTAGAGCTTGTGACAAAAAAAAACTCAACAAACATAGCACAGAATCTAAGCGAGATTTAACATTCAGTATCTAGTCACGCTTGCCTTCGTCTACTTTGCTTACATTTTTTGTGAAATTATTATTTTGTATTGTTCAATAAAGTCTTGCTAGTAAATTTAGATAATATTTTGCTGTATTTTAAAATATTATGAACTCTCTAGTAAACGCCAAACCACAATCATGGCAGCGCTACCCAAAAATTAATTTTGTTAATTAGAAATAATAAAAACACAAAAAAGGCAATATTTTCTAAACATTTCCCCTGGGAGTTATTACTTAAATTTTAATCAACCTCTTTGTTTACAACCAAGTTTCAAAGAAGGTTCCTAATTTGAAATTCCATTTAATATTCCAATGTTTCATAAGAATAATAAATAAGAAACTGTATCCAGTTACAAACAAGTAAGGTAACTTACCTCTTTATAATTTTCCGGCTATAAGTCACTATAAGTGCCTAGGTAATAGCCTAGCAACAAAGAGTAGTACCTAAAAGTAAGATTATAATTCCAATCAGTAAAATTACATTTCCAGTGTTGCGTACCACCTACTGATTACCTACAAATGGCATTCCTAGTAAAATAAAGCATGTCTAAGTCTATTGAATTCCGAACATCACTATTTTAGCGGGTCGCTCTTTTTTGTATTAGAGAAACAGAGAGAGTAGTTGCACTTGTCATTTTACTGACTGGAAAAAATAATCGTACTGTAGTAGAAAGAAATATAAAAAAAAATAGATTTCACTCAAAGTTTACTCAGCAACAAAATGAAAAGCGCCAGAGAATGACAGGATAAAAAACCATAACCACGATATCAGTAGAATCGCTACTACAAAGCGTTCGTTCATCAAACAAACTAAACAGTAGAAACTATTTTCAGAACCCTACAATAAACTGCCGAATAACTCTTTGGGCCTTTTTAAATTGCCATGCATGAACTAATAGATATGCAAAGTGAAGGGTGAGGGTCGGAAATATTGCCTAACGGAGGTATGGGTGAGATATGCAAATGGTATTTCTTTCTGCACAAAAATAGACTTTTCTATGTAATAATAAACCGGATGTAATTTGACCTTTTATTGATGGGACTTACAGAGATTTAATGGTTAAAATTTTAACACATATTAAATTTTAAAACTCTTTTTTAAATGTTGTAAGCTTCATTAACTAAAGTAAACTTGCTTTACCGTCGACTTATGTAAGTAATGTAATTAATATTAAAAAACAACATTATTAACTTCAGCTTTAGTCAGAGAAAATAAATTAATCGTCTGTAAGTGTATTATACAAATTTTAACTTTTAAGCTTTTAGCTCACCTAGCAAGCTAAATAATTTAACGATTCATTTTCATAAATCAATATATATAAAACTCTTCCGTTACTGACTGACTGACTGACTGACAAACTACTGGGCGTAGAAAGCTGAAAATTGGCACGTAGGTTCCTTGGAGTGTGTAAGTGAGCACTAAGAAGGGATTTCCCGAAAGTCCCACGGGAGTGTTTATGAGAAATCTGCGCGGGAAAAACCGCGGGGCAGCTTCTAGTTCATTTATAAAAATAAAAGATGACAGACCTTGGCCACTGGCCATTTCAAAACATCCCTATTATAAGTAATATATACGTAAGTTTGGCGTTTCAAGTCCCCTGCTATGGTCGTGTGGAGGTCGTGTGTTCACCTTTTATCCGCAAACACCTCAAACATAATCACCTAACAGAGTGTGATAGCGATAAATTTAAACCCAATCCCGCATTCAACCCGACAAAGAAAACGTTAGCCTAATCGTCCAGTCTTTGAGTTATAAATTAATGGAGTAGAACCATAGTAAAACACTCAACATAAATTATTAAGGCAATTCCATATAGTACACGTCGGTGTAAATTTAGGTATCTTCGTTCGTAAAGCTTTACCAAAATAAGTTTCTTCTTCGTGAAAACTCCATTTTTTTACGTAATGACCTTTTAGGATTTTATGTTCAATATTTTTTCAATTAAAACTACGAGAAATTTTTCCACCAACCACATCTAGAGTTCCTAGATAAGTAATTTTTTTTTACAAACGTAGAGTTTACAGACAATCCTCTTTGGAAAAAAAAGGAAAATATATTTCCCGTCATTGGTTTACTGTTCCGAGGCTAGCGGCTTACACGCCACACCGCCCTAATCCGGGCCCCTGCCATGGATTCTACTTAGTTTGGTATCTCTTCTTTTATTTTTTAACATCAACAGAAGATAAAAAGTTTTGTTCGTAAGCCGTAGGAAAAGTTGCCGAGCTAATCCCACAGCTTTTAGCCACGAAGAGGTCCGGAAGTTGCCAGCCACTGAAAAAATATGAACCATTGCGTAGAATCTTTGCGTTCACTCAACCAAACAGCGGGAATATTGCGCAATGAACGTTAAAGATACGCGAGGCGTTGCCATTCGTATAGATTTGGTGAAGGCTTTATATAGTTGAGAATACACTTAAATATAACCTGTTTTGGACGAAATGTAGGTTTATAAAGTTTAAATTTAAATATTAAAATCTATGCCATAGCTAATTCTGTTTAAGGAGCTTGTTAATAAGAAACATGCTCATATACCTTGGGCTTTACCTAGGTATAATATAAATTCATGTAGGTATATTGTGCAAACCCTAAACACACGCTGAACAAGACATGAATAACTAACAAGCCCTGAAAGGATACCCGGGCCGGAATTACGATGAAATACATCGATTTATTAATTCAGAAGTCCGTAAATCAGACACGTGACTCACGCGGCGTGACATGACGCAAGCTCCGACAAAAAATGCTCAAATCTAGAATTAACTTTCGAGCTATTTAGTATGCTAAATTGAGCAAGAACAAATCCAATATTTAATCGAAAAACGTTTTGTAATTTGAACACTTGTGAAAACATCCACTGGTAGATTTTTGTTTCAACAAAATGTATTTAGGTACAGCTGAAAACTTCATAGTTAAAAATAAATAAAAAATATTTATCTGGAATCTACTTACCTGCAACTAACTAGTGAGTATAGTTATCTTAATATGTTATGATAATGAAGATAAATATTTTTCTACTCCATTTGTCGCCAAAAACCGTCTGGGGATAGTTTGCGGTCCCAGTAAGCATCGGTATCAATAGCGAAAAACTTGGACGATCCGATCTGAGACAGAATCAATAGCTGTCAATAAAGTTGGTTTCAGATGATGTTTTATTTTCTATATTCTCGATACCTATATTTTGTAGAAAACGTTTCGTTCAATTAAAGTTACATATAATGATACCATGGTATTAATTAAAATAGGAAAAGGTAGCTGCGCGCGTTACCTAATTTCTCCACTAATAATAAAAGAACAAAAGAAGCAGCAACAGCAAGAAACAAAGGCCGCTGTACTAAAAGTAAATCAATACAAGTAAACTCCAGCGATGGATAGTTGGAAACAAATCAAACCCAAAACTTGCAGCCATCTGATAGCTATTACGGGCAAAGTTTCCTTTCTTTTTTTTTATTTACTCAACGATATGGTAGCACAAGTTCAGCGCGTGTATGGAATCTTATATGCCTTTAAAGATACAACTTTTTTGGAGATCAGTGCTAAGTTCATATCTTCAACTTGGTTTTGTAGGTAGCGGTACTTTTTTTGTAAAACTGATTCCAACCTGGTACGCGCATTATAGATGTTCTCAGGTTATCTATCCGTCTTCAATGCTTTCATCATGCTTGAACTCAGTAACAGCGATATAAAATTAACCAAAATTTTTTTTTTTAATAATACAGTTTCTGATTCAATTAACTTAAATGGGGTGGTGCTGGTAACGTACATGTGTTAGCGTGGTTCTAAAGGAGTATAATGTTCTATCTATCCACGCTTTGTAATTTCATAACAAAACAATAAAGGCAGACGCCCGCCACCCCACATACGCTGATTAAAAACTAACAATTAAATAAAGCCCGCACCGGAGAGGTTATTAATTAGCCAGCCCGGAGATTACGCTGAATTAATTGCGTAATCCAATACGAAATTAACAATGGCCCCAAAACTGATTGCGGGACCTATGTACCTGGGTCCTACAGTATGGTTATTACCATTGACCCTAGGTCTGTCACTATAATTTAACTGTAAGATAGATAAACAACTATATACTCTAGGGAAAACAGAGACAGGCATTGGAGGTAAAGTTCCTACTTAAAACAAAGTACCATGGCAATGTGATTGGTACTTGACGCCGATAAACCGTTTTATGACTTTGTATTTTGTATGGGATTTTGTGACAAAGAAAATGCTCTGTAACTTTGTTTCGGTGGATAGAGTATACCAGAGTATACTTTATTGCAGAGGACTGTGGACTCTCCATTTCTCTCTCTGTCACTAGTCTGACAATATCTCTCGTCGGAAGCACAGCTCACCAGGGCAGAAAACTTTTTATTTTATCATATCAATTGTCGGTATTTGTAATTTAATAATAAAATGTTGGTATCATTTGAAATATTATGTATACTAGAGGCTGCCCCGCGGTATCACCCGCGCAGATTTCTCTTAAACACAAAAATCCCATTTTCTCCCGTTCCCATGAGAATTTCGGGAAATTCTTTCTTAGTGCTCACCTACACTCCCTAAGGAACCTACATGCAAAATTTCAGCCCGCTACGCCCAGTAGTTTCGGCTCTGCGTTGTCTGTCAGTCAGTCAGTCAGTCAGTCAGTCAGTCAGTCAGTCAGTAACGGAAGAGTTTTATATATATAGATTAATAAATTACTTGTAATTTTTTTGTAAAAGATTTTTTTGCAACAGCCCCATGCACTATTTTAAAGTGCGGAAAAGCGGATCAAAGAGAATCTTTATTTTATTTCGTAACAATGCATATGGCTTTTGATTTCGTGAATCTAGGCTAGAGAAAAAGGAATATTTTCATTAAGTAACTAACTACTCATACCATCAAGCATATAATTTCGATTGATAGGTTATTTTATTAGTGTTTGTATTCATTACATAGTAAGGCTTTTTGTTAAACCATTTTATTGCCATTCGTGGGCAATGAACGACACAATTGCGATTTGTTCGAGATAAACCTAATTAATACCCGGTCTTTATTAATTAAGCATTAGATTGAATTTTGTCCAATAATCAAATACCCTTGTAATTTTCAAATTAACATGAATTGCAATTATTGAATTAACAATGTCATATTATTTATTTTTAAAAGTAATTACTTATTTATTTCAACATTATAACGTATACAAGATTACATTGCAAGCAGAGTAGAAAGCTCTTTATTTATTTAAATAATATATACAGGCACTTTTAATAATTAAAAGCACTTTTATACAACAGTGTATAATACACACTGACCAACCTGATTCCGTCTCACTCGTACATGATCGCGGGCGCGTCTCGTGATAGTGACGTAGCTGTCAATGACGTAGCAAGTAACATCGAACGAAAAAGCACTTGTTTCTTTATTTATCAGAAAAAATATTAAATGCGAACTAATTTCCTTAAATTTTTTTTTTTTAATCGGAATGTAAAAATAATCACTTTATCAAAAATAAATTTTGATTAACATGTCATCCAGAAGATGTGAATCATTACTTTAGACCATTTTTGTCAAGAACATGTCCACGATGAAAAATCATCATTGTACTTTACAGTACCTAATCCCCACAGAGTACCTAGCAGTAGAATTGGTATAAAAGCAGGACGAGGAAGCAACGACAAAGCTACCTTTTTATGTATGCTCTTTACATTCACAGACATTGTCTTGCCTGGGCGGCTCCCGAGAGATCGACCTCCAATGTTTGATACCTTGCTCGAGTGCTTACCCCGAAAAGAAGGTTCGATTCTAGAACATTCCAGTCTATGAAAAGTTTCTACATGATTGATTGAGGGTTTATAAATATCCTCTTCTCTGTACCTGAACGTAGTATCTTATCACAATGTGTTTATTATTATTTTACGTGTGTACATATTGGTTCCGAAATATATAGTTCAAAAAATTATCCTTCTACCTACTGTACAAGATATTACTACGTACCCTGAATTTATTAATGTACCTTTGTTTCTTACTTTGTATGCAATAAAGTGTTTTCTATTTTATTCTATTTATACATGAATAAATATTTTCTAATAGCTAGGGAAAAAATCAATATTATTAACAAGAAATATTAGTACTTAAATTCTGCAAACACAAAAGTGGGTTTGGAGGGGTTAAAGTAAACTAAAAAATTAACTGCTTTAAAATAAAATACATTTCCGATTAAGTAGAAAAGAACTCTGATCCACACTTGAAGCCTGCCATCACAGGTTAATAGTAGTTGGAAAACAAAGTTAAATCTCCGCTGGAACATGACGCCCGACCTGCCGGCGAGCGAGGAGATTTAAACAAGATAGAGCGTTGACCCGACCCTATTATGATAGTGAAAATTTGGCTCAGGAAGGGCCGAGCATGGGCCGAGCATTTATTTATTATTTGCAAATTTATAGATTACGATAAATTGCTCGCTCGTTTTAAATTATCATAATTATAAAAAAAAAACGATTTGTGAGATGGTTGATACATTCTAGTGATTTTAGAATTTTTGTCAAATTTAATTTATTTCTTAACAACTCATCATCTTGTCAGCCGAAAGACATCCGGTTCTGGATATAGTCTAGCGCCTATGCGAGTCTCATTCAGTGCACTGCTTTACCACATTTTCTTAATCCGCCAATTATCTGAATTCTGGTGCGCGATTGTACTTTTATCCAGTGTATTCCCGCAATATTCACCTTGAAAATTTTGTGGTGGCCCACCTATTCTGTGTCTTCTGGTGCTCGGTCGCCCAGACCTACACGATATTTTTCGTTTTCACTCGGTCATTTATTGCTATAAGTGGTTTAATACATTTTATTCAATCATATTCTAAATAAGAGTGTTGGTCAAGTTAAATCAAGAAACATTTCCGCCGCCGCCGCCGCTGTCCGTCCGTAAAAGGCTCCCAGATTACCCGATGCCTCCTAATGAAGATAAAGAGTTGGTTAATGGTACAAGGATGTAAAAGTACATTGTAAAGTCGGTAATGGAAGCCCACCCTAATTGGTAGAGCTGTAGATTTATGTATGCCGTAGAGCCGCAAGGTAGCGTTTGTTTTCATTTATGAGAACGACATTGTGGGTCTCTAGTTTTGTGTGTTCGGGTCTTAATAAGACAACCCGTGTTCTGGCCTTCTAAAGTTTCTTGAGTGTGACTTTTGGAAGCCCAAAAATTTATCTAAAATGAAAATTCCTGCCAAAAAGTGAGGTTATGTGATTCTCCTTAGATTAGATTAGATTAGATTCATTTATTTAACACTATCATATTCATATTACATACAAAGTTGTATTATAAAATGTCAAAGTATAATGTGATCGTCAAAATATTGTACAAAAATTATATAAAAAATAATAAGTAGTTACTTAATTATTTAAGTACTATGTAAACAATGTCAAAATTTTAAATGTATAATTGTATATAAAATGTCAAATACTAAATAATAATTTCAATTTACTTGAATTACATATTGTAACTGTCGAATACACAAATAATGTCCAATGTCAAACAAATGTATAGTTTAAAAAGTCATCTATACAATAATATTCATGTTCCAACAAAAGTTTTTTCAGTCGGCGACAAAACGCTTCGTCATTGATTTCCTCCTTCAGCTCAGTAACTTATTTACGCTAAAGAGTGGTGCTATCTTTGCCTTCTATGATATCTTCTCTTATATATGAGCATACTGTATGTAAATGTTTCTGAACTAGTAGGACAGTTAATAAAACAAATCCTTTACAAGTTGCAGTTTTTGTAAATAGATATTTGATGGAGTTTTCTTATCGAGTTCAGATAACAACTTCTTGGAGCCAATTTAATTCTAGACAAATGCCTTTCCCTATTTATTCAATCCTTCCAATCCTCTGGCCAGTTCTCGGGATAACTTATTAAAAATAAACAAAACCTCATTCAGTTACATAAATGAGCAAACCCTACTACATGTCACTTGACCCACTTCCATTGAACTTAATAGGGCGAAACGACCACAATAACCGACGTAAATTACAAACATGCAACGGACGGAACACACCCTTAACTCGACCTATAACGTTGTTCATAGAAAAAAAAAACAACCGTGTAATTTATACAAAACAACAACAAAATTTAAAACTTTTCGTTTCGTGCCAGCAATGAGCAAACGTTCGATTTTTTTTAACTTTTAGTTAGTTACTTTAAAAATCTAACCTCATTACATTCCAAAAAGAAAAAGAAATACGCAAATATCACTGAAAATAAAAACCGAAAAAATCCATTACTGAAAAACATATTAAAAAAATTGTCTAGAATGTTCACAATTTTTTTGCTAGAAGAGTTTTTGTTTGCGTTTGCGTTATTTAAACTCAAAACGCCCAGCCAACTTGAAAGAAAAAAAAAAAGAAATGAAAATTGTTATTTCTTTATACAATTTTGAAAATTCCTTATTATTTATATTAAAATTCCGTACAAATTTATAAACTTACGTAAGCAGTATTAAATGGCAATTTAAGTAAAACAAAGCATAATCTCTTTACCTTATTCGCCCAAGACCAAGACAAACTGTCAAATTAAGAAGTTAAACGCCGCCCGCGACCGAACCATTTCAAATCGGATTAACTTGAAAAAAGTCAAGGGATTACCTAAATAGGCACTTCCGCATTTAAATTCATTTTTAAGTAAATCCTGTGTAATAGAAACCTTTCCTTTCATAAATTTTATAATAAGATTTAATTAAGAATTATTTTTTATGAAATGGTGCTGTGTAACCAGTAAAAAAAACTCCGTTTTAACTATTTGTTACTATTTACTGTATTTTGTCGCGCTTAGAGATAGAGAATAAACAATATGCACTACTGCGTAATTTTTTGCAATTATTATTCATATCTATCTATATATAAAAATGAATCGTGGTTCGCTAGTCTCGCTAAAACTCGAGAACGGCCTGGCCGATTTAGCTGATATTAATTTTTAAAATTTTCGTAGTAGTCCAGGGAAGGTTTAAAAGGTGAGAAAATATGGAACAATTGAATGGAACTTAGTAACAACGACAATTAAATTTTTCCATATAAAATTGTAGGGTGCGATACGAATTTCGCCGGGACAGCTAGTTTGCAATAGAAAAATGTAAAATATACATAGGTACATATATCTAACTGTTCCGAACCTGGTATAATTCATGCGGACGTCCGCGTCTAGATTACAGTTGATAAGAGAAAAAAAGAGGAATCGCACACTCCCACGCATTAATTCACCGCATAATTGTTTTAAAGGGCTCGGAGCACACGAAGGCACGTTATTCAAATGTTTCTTTATCTTCTTCATTAGAAATGTAAGGGATGAGATCTGAGCATGGTTATATTTTTTTATGCATCTATTTTTTTGCTCTTGCACATTAAAATAGGCTACACCTGGACAATCGTCCTGCTGGATTTCCGCTTGTATGTATGAATTAGTAAGTTTATCCAACCAACTGCCGTATCAAATAGTAAGCTACCATACGAGGAGACAAAGAATAGATCCACTAATATGAACACGTAAAAAATATTTAAAGTTTGCCTGAGCTGTTTTGTGGGCGTCTCTGAACTATCTCGCCTCTCGCACTCTCGGTATAGAAATATAATAAGGAATACCAATTAAAATAATTAATTTTATTGACCTACAATGAGTGATATCTTGTACCCTATATTGAATAAATAACATTTTTTTTTTACCTTTTTTAATACAAATTTTTTCACAGAGTACACGATGAACCGTGAATTCCAATCCTAAAAGTGGGGGGTGGCGTCTAAAACAGCAGTGGTTGTACTGCGTGCCTTTTAATTTATGACATCAGCCAGTCTATAAATTTCATTACAAGTGGGAAATTAATTAAAGCGAGCGGAATCGTAATGGATTTTTGCGATTTGCATTAAAAGTATATATTGCTGTGTGAAAGGTTATTCAAAATGTAAAATTCGTTTTATGATTGTGAATAAAATTATTTACGTGTTAAGGAAATTAAATGTGCCTTAAATGAAATCAATCAATCAGGCCCTTTTGAAACTCAAAATAAATTCAGGCTTATTTACGTAGAAAATATACGTTAAAACTCTTTCTTCATTAGACATAGATGGGCGCCTTTTTATCTGATTGCTTCTTTGGTAGCATGAACGTATAAGTTTTAGTCAAAGCTCAATTTGTAGTGCGTTTATGTTTTGTTATTATAACACTCTTCATTTTGTTTATAGACCTTAAAACTAAATTAAATTTTTGCATTTGTAGTCTAGAGCAAAAAGTATATAAAAAAATGCAAGAAATCTATAAGCGGCCATACAACAGGGATAGGTAAAGCTTTTTTTTTTCAAAAGAAGCGTATTACAAAACCCATCAGTATAGCTTGTTTATAAAACCGAGTTTCCGTGAACAGCAGACATTAGGTACAACAAGTGTCCCGAAAAAGCGGGATAACGGGGCGCGGGTCGCGTGCGACATGGCACTCACAACAACTGGTGCGCTAGCGTTATGAAAAACGCGCCGTCTTATCTTGAACCGACAATTTGAAATTATTGACTTGAAAGTAGGTCTCTTGAATAATTATTCAGAAGTTATAATCTAATTGAGATGGTTGTAATATTGCGTTATATAGGTTAGGTACCTGACATAAGTATATAGGTACCCAGTCAACGTTATGTTAATCATACGTTTTTACTAAGTACATAATGGAGAGTGCTTCCTCTATTAAAAAACTTGCCAAAAAACAATTTGTTAAATAAATACTTTTCTGGCCTTTGTGAGATTTTTCACCTTTGACGTGCTTATCCTGCCGAAATTAAAGGAAATAAATAATATTATTATATTATGCATATAACTATGAAATATACATAAAAAGTTTTAACGGTGTTAGAAATGTTTTGCCGAATATAAAATAAAGGATAATTTCCATAGTAGTAAACCTCTCAAACAATTCAGAAAAGCTGATTCACGATCACAATTCGGGACAGAACGGCCGAAGGTGGCAAGTTGAAAGCCTTTGGACCGCAGCCAAACTGCTACCCACTTGCGCATTGTTTAAGCTAACTTGGATCATTGAAAAGGGAATACGATATGTGTAGCATAGTCGTGATCATAGATAGAAAAGGATGGCGAAGTTTGTCCCGATTTTTTGAGATAGATCACTCATTGTATTATCGGTTTATATTATAAACTAGTGGCTGCCCCGCGGTTTTTCCCACGCAGATTTCTCCTAAACACAAAAGTCCCGTTTTTCCCGTTCCCGTGGGAATTTCGGGAAATCCCTTCTTAGTGCTCACCTACACTCCCCAAGGAACCCACGTGCTAATTTTCAGCTTTCTACGCCCAGTAGTTTCGGCTCTGCGTTGTGTGTCTGTCAGTCAGTCAGTCAGTCAGTCAGTCAGTCAGTCAGTCAGTCAGTCAGTCAGTAACGGAAGAGTTTTATATATATTGATGGACCAACTAAATTATAAAATTTATAACATGTTAGTTGGTCCATCAAACTTAGTGGGCTATACATCCATCAACATGTATATTAAACCATTTTCGCCTCCCATCGCGAATCGAACCTCCACATTCGGTGTCATAGTCGCCAAAGCTTACCACTGCGCCACGAAGGCACTAAAAGTATGGAGTGTTTGTTACACGCAAAGTTATTACCTTAATAAAATTGTATCAAACAAAATTAGTCACAGAATTAAAGTCACCCCTTATTCGTTTACTTTAACTCGATGTGGTCTGTTTTTAGAGCAAAATCGCGTTTGTTTACCGGAACATTAATTATTTTCGTAGGGGACATCTTTTGTGGGGCGCCGCGGAAACTATTCGGTGTAATTAAAATCCGGAAGGGAGCGGCGCTCCGTGATTTCTGATTTACGTCCTCTGAAATGGACACTTCGTATGGGATTACTGCACATGCGCTGGTTTTTTAGAGTTTCGTAGTCAAACACGGAAACTAATAAGGCATATTTTCGCTAAGTCAGTCTGATGGCGTATTTTGAATCTATGTAATATGTTCAAAAGGTAAGGTCTGTACTTCTTGTTATGGTAGGTACTTTTTGTACAAAAAGTTAAAACAATTCGAGAAAACATATTCGCAGATCGGAGATGAGCGGTGCACAGGATCTGTTTGCAATACATTACCGGCTGCAAACAGAGCGGCCGCAATCCATTAAATAACAAACCTGCGTCGGCCTTTGTGCCCATTGTTTATCGATACAGTTGTGTTCTGCCAGAGAAACGAAATGGAAAGATATTTTTAAAAGCATACTTCGACGATTAACCGCTTAAAATATTTCTTACCGATAAATTATACAAGAAAAAAATTATCGGATATCACTTTTGATAATCTCAAATCTGTTATCCCTATACTACCTTAGTTATTCGGTAATGTCGAGTCTTAAGTATTAACATTTTAATTTATGATTTTGTAACCTAATTAGCCTTATTAGCCACCTGTTTCACGTTCCTAAAATCTGCCAAACAAACCTACAGCGACTCATTAGCTGAATGACGTCACCGCGCCACGCGTGATCGACGTAACCTAACATAACACTGAAACCATGTAATTAAACGTAATGATTTCGGCAGGCCAATAAGTGCTATATTGTGTTCAAAGATAATTTTAGGTAAGCTTAGAAATTTACATATATCATCATGGATAAATTTAATAAAACAAAGTCGCTTCCCGCGTCTGTCCCTATGTATGCTTATATCTTTAAAACTATGCAGCGGATTTTGATGCGTTTTTTTTAGGATAGAGAGATTCAAGAGGAAGGTTTATATGTATAATTCATGCACAGCATAGTAAAAGATAAGGCGGTACGACGTTCGCCGGGTCGACTTGCCGCCGTTTATCTATCAGAACTGCTAGCTGCTATTTTATGACAAGGTTTGCTGTAATAATGCTAAACCGCGTCATCAATGCTCCTTAATGCCTAGAATTGAAAACTTTAAATTCGTATAAATAAACATAAATCATCACTGTGCAAACAAACGCGTCGAAGGTATTCGGATCACGCGGAATTGGCCGAGTAAATTAAAATGCGTCGAGGATCCTCAGGCTTGAATACAAATGGTTCATTGTCCCAGATCCCAGATTCAATAATACTACCTTCCTTTCATTATGAAGGAGTTACAGCTACACTGATAACAGTTGTAAATTGAGAAAATACAGGGATAGGCTGGCATGTAGAATACTACACCGTTATTTTGAGTAGGATAGCAGCTTTCCGTCCCATAATTGGTTTTTCAAGATTTCTTTCTGATAAGAACACAAAGCATTCAGAAATCTGCCTGCATAACATCTAACACAAGATCTAACGAGAAAAAATTAGTTTACATTTAACGTCAAGCACCACCTGTACCTATATTGAAGCCAATATATTATTATAAAGGTTTCTAAAGTCATTGAATTGCATTACATTTTGTATTCAAGTAAATCCCCTAAATTGACTAAATTCTCTGGCAATATTAGCTGAATTTACTACCCTTTTCTGTTTCCTTCAAATTAAAAAAATATTTGGAACTCGTTATTTGTCTCGTGGGTCTATATCGGCAAGATTTTCAATGTTTATATTTGCACAGCAATAGCTGCAGCGCTTTGTTGTGGTAATTTCATTAGACGCCCGGTACCCGCAGCGCTGCATATTAATTGGTGGGCGACTTTGCTCTTTGCCTTTTGTTAGAGGTTTTTTTAACTATCCCGTATTGGTTTTTGAGGTAGAATTTTTCACCCTACAAAGTCAAAGGTTAGGTTTAGTGTTCCTGAATGCGACAGATATCCGGTTTTGTTTGTACTGATAGGAATCCGGTAGCATAAAGAAAAATAGATCACACGTTATGTGTTATCTTGATAAATACGGGAACGATGAAAATGAAAACATCATAATAATACTTAAAGTTGAAATTTTCTAGTATTTTAAGATGCGGTCGTGTTTTAAGTTTATTTTTCAATTGACTTCTTACTTTGTAACAGTTGTGGTAACTTATGCTCCATCTTTTAATATTATGAACAAAGTTCGCAAAGCCTGAAGCTGCGAACTTTATCAAAGATTTTCATAGTTATTTTTAACAAAATTAAATAATAAAAAAAAACAGAATTAAATCGAAGCTAGTAAGCTTTAGTAAAAGGAAAAGTAATATTTTAAGAAAAAAACGATTTGTTATTAAAGTTTGTCATGGGTAACCTATGAGTAAATTACTTTTACTTTACAGCGAAATAACAAAAGGCGAGAAATCGCAATTTCTCAGCGCACTTCCAAGATGATGAACGATGATTTATGTTGGCCCCTCCCTAGCGCTGTAATTAGATTACCCAGTGCGTCACATAGCCATCTTATGAGGATGCCACAGTCTTATGCGCAAGCGTGAGCGAGCGTTGCAAAAGCGGCGTGTTAAGCTTTTGACTAACCCCGAAATATTATGTAACGTCACATTATAGGTATGGTCAGGACAAGTTTTCTCTGGTGTATATCATAACCCCTCTGCTTATCTTAAGCCTTTTTTTCACATCTTTATACCAATGTACTCAAAGCTGAAACGACAAATGTTCCAGTGAAACTAATGGTGACCCTAAAATATCTAAAAAAAAACAATGTGACACGGTTCTGCAGACGTAACTTTGCATGGCTTTAAAATGTTTTTGTGGTCAGACTGAAAAAAGTCTGGTTTACAAGTTTAACGTTAAGTATACACATCTTGTAAAGTTATGTACGCAAAAAACCAATGATATTAAATCATTTTAAAATACACCTATTATTTAGAGTTGTCTTGTAGCTGCCTATCCCTGACACGTGATATCTTTTTTTTGTCGCTACCCCAGTGCTGCCGCTGTCGCATCGTACGTGGCAGCTCCTCCTTAAGTAAGGCATCAGGTGTTTTGACGCTTATGTTGGTACTCTTTTAGTACGGGCTGCCTGCTGTTTATTCTCTAGAATAATGGCACTGTGTCGCGTAATCAGCGAGTGTGTCGGCAGATCAGTGTGATATTTTTATGGTGCCGCCTTAATGGGATATATTATCCTTTTAATTATATAAGTGAATAAAAATAGAACAATGGTACTTAAATAAAAATAACGCAAAACATTCAGAATACATAATGACGTGAGATCTTCGCCACGTCTATGATATACTACTTACAACATTTTTCCAAAAAAGGTTTAACAAAATGTGTATATCATTTGCTTTTGTTGGCAGCTCACATAGCATTCCCCTATGTTTTGAGATAACATCAAATATTATAATTCCAGAGCAACCCTTGAGCTTATTTTCCGCTTATTTAAATCCAGTCCCCATCCAACAACGCGACACGTCACGCCAATCGCGCCGTCAATACATCAGAAATCCGTATTTTCCGAGGCAAGTTTGACAAGTATCTCCGCGGCAACTTTGGCACCTTATTGCCTCTCATACAATATGTATGATAATATCACAGGTAGACACAGGCCCAGGCTCGTTATTGGGGCCCTTCCCTCCCTCCTACTATAAATTTCCACCGCCCCTCTGGCTTCTGAAAAATATACCGCAGCTACTTTTCAAGGGTACTCCAGTGTTGCCACCTAAGCACTTTTCGTGTTTCATTTAGATATAATAACACTAAAAGTTATAAGTAACGTATTTTGTGGTGGCTGCAATAGCATTCTGATCTGATCTCCGTAGATTATTAAAACATTATACGCCAGATATAAGAAGAACTGTCATCACAAATAACCCTTTAGGTTATTAAGCAAAAGTGCTTCGATTAGCAAGGTAAACTACCAAGAATTGCCTACAAACCTTATTTAAATTTAAGTCCATACAAGAGTACCTCAAAACAGCATTCGGGGATTATTTGCGTATAACACAACCTTCATTAACCCAAAAGCCCCTTTCACAAACTCCAAGATATTTTCACATTCTATGTACGATGTAAGTACAGTGAACTTCATAACAATTCCCAGTAAAATTGTTTACGATAAGGCGGGAGTCTTGTCTGGTTTTACTGCATATTATTATGAATATTGCGCGCGCATGTATACTTGGGAACTTTAGTTTTATTGTTTGAATAAGTGCTTTGAGGGTATGTTTTCGAGCGTTATTTCTGTTCTGTTTCTGTCTACTGATACAATTCGCGAATAAAAACATAACTTTGTCTAATGATCATAATCAGCTCGGCTAAAAGATGTCAAATTCAAATTCAAATAATTCTTTATTTCAAATTCAAATAATCAATATAGGATACAAGATATCACTTATTGAAAGTCAATTAGACTACATCTAATCTAATTGCTATTGATACCTTATTTGGTAAAGTATCCTATACTGTGAGAGGCGAGGCAGGTGATGGAGGAGGTGATGTCCATTGCTGAATCCCTCAAGAAACAGCCTGGTCAATCGTACTGCGGTTACTTCACTAACTAATGTTATCAACACCTTGTACTCTATTGTACAGTCACGGACTAGGAGGCCGTTACAGATTTGTCTATGGTTTCGTCAGCCCTAGACTGTATTACCAAAAAACAAGAGCTATTTTGCAAAACAGAAAAACCGAAAGTGTTACGCCGATGGTGTCCGCCACTGTACATTTTTTTTTAATTGAATGTATGTAATTGGCTTAACATTTTTTTTTCTTCATATTTTAAGTTAATCTTTTTCAACTGAAAAACATCTCAAATGTATAGGGAGCAACAGAAAATTTTATTTTGTAGGACGGCAGAAAGCCGGCAGCTGTTTTGGGTAAATGGTGGTTACTAACGAAACACGTAGTTTCCTTATAAAAGAATGCTCACAACATGAAATTACGGCTTAATTATTTTCATTGATAGGTAACTTAACTTGAAAGATGTTTATCAAAAGGCCCATGTTTTACACATGTAATAGTGCGTTGTGACTCAACTCAGCATACCGTGCTGTTTTACAGACTGCAATTGTGCATCTAAAAACGTTGTCAGATCTTACATATACATTTTTAACTGTTCTGCTGTGATATTTCAGCGTGGTCACTTTTATAATCTTCTATTTAGTATTTAAATAAGCATACTCGTATTGCTGCCATTACGTCCTCATGCATGTATTTGTTAAATATTTAATATTTAGTTTTGAAAATTATCTATGTTATGGGTGTTGTAATCATGATAAATAGGATTAATTTGTTAATATTAATACAATTTTAGATTAAGATTGTAAAGAAAAAATATTTTGTGAAAGGTGTATTTATTAGAATGAAACATTTTATTTTAAAATAATAATTAAATTTGTAAATCAATTATTTTTGGAAGGCAAAAGCGTATATCTTGCAAAGACAGAAAATTGTAGAAAATGAAAATGAAACATAAAACAATAGGCTTTATTTTGTTTTTAGAATGAAGAAATTTTACCATCAGTGCAGTATGCAAGTCTCTGTTTTACGTCTCATAAACATGGAACTCTGATGGAAGCTCTAAACTTTAGTGCTGTGGCTCAGGAATGAACTAAAAGGGGGTTAAAGCTGGAATGTTTGGGGATACTGAACCGTTTTGGTTGCTTGCAGTATGTTTTATTTACTTTCAGCAAATAAAAAGTTAAACGACAAAAGTTTAGTTAGATTATGTGTTGGAATCGGTTTTTATTTGTAAATAGTTGTGCACACGGCGTAGCTTGTCACCCTGAGTTTAACTTATAACAATTTTACCAACGAAACCCCTTTTATTTAAACAAACAGCCTGTCCAAAAAAGAGATCCATTCTAAATATTAGTAAATCTGATAGTAATAATCGGATCAGTAGAGATTTTTTCTTCTTCTTTCTTCTTTTCCTCTACATTATATTGGTATAGTAAAAATAAACCGGTCAAAGCTACCCAAAAAACTCTCTCAACATCTCAAAGTCTTTTGCCGTAAAATGTTATGAGATCTTGTTTTTGGACAAGCGGAGCATATTCGTATACATACTAATTTAATCATTTAAAAAAAACTTATGTAAAAAAATTTATTTTAGTTTGTCATACACATTAAAGTTTTTGCTTAGTCATTGTAAATTTAAATCGACAGGAATCAACTCATTTCCAACCCCATTTTTGCCGGGAAGTTATGAAAAAAAGTTAGTTCCTACCTTCGACAACGATTTTGGAATGATGTTCGGAAATTGAGTCGTTTGTTCGTCACTAAGCTCATTGCTTAATGATGTTGAAGATACGACTTTTAGGTCCATGCTTCTTTTCAGATTTATGATGTAATTTTTCTTTTTATGGTTCTGTATTGAAAGGGTCGAAAGCCAAAAATGAAAATGCCAGCTCTATTTTAAATTTTATAACTTCTTGAGGTAGTTTTTTATGAAGTTCGTTTTCGACTTGCTAAAGAGTACAAAGATTTTTTTTTGCGATACCTATAGATATAAAATCGTAGTTTTTTTTATTCATGCCTTTATGATAACAGGTTTTTTTTCTAATTATTTTACATATTTTGTTTAAATTTTTTTCTCTACACAAGTCACAGCAAGTACTTACTTTGGAATAAAATATATGTTTATATTACGTAATACTGAACCTTGCAAGCTAACAAAACTCTCCATGGGCCAGTGATTTTCCTCTTTTTTTTCTAGTCCATGGAACGCCCCACATAGCGCCCTCGCCGGCGATGATGCCATGCAATTTGTTAGACGTGATGCGCTGTTTGTTTTTGGACTTCGTTCTTGTAAAATTGTGTTAGATAATACGGAAACAAAACGATGTTGTTTAAAAATAAAAAAAAATCAAACACATACTGTTAATACTTACCCCGTAACTCTCTGATATCTGAAGCAAGTAGTAACAGAACACCTCGGTAACCATTATTTTATGACATCCACATAAAGTGAAAAATAATACACAGAGAAATGAACAACATGCTGGGAATAAATATCTCAAACGGTGCACACTTTAGCTGCAACAAAGTTAAAATAAAAGATACGTATTTCCTATTCAAATAGATAAATAAAAGATCTATTCTTTCGCACAGATTCATTGTATCTTCATAAATACACAAAGTGTATCGCTTACGGCGAGTATTCGCAGTTTCTCACTATGTTAGTTTCTCAATAGTGTTATATTAATCGTCGCTCAAGACAAGACCGGTCGATGTGCCAATGTGTGGGGTAGGCCTATGTTTAATCTTTCTGCTGATTATATGAGGCATAGGTACAATTAATGTAGATATCGATAATTTAAGTATGTCTCTCATAAAAATAACCTACATTAATTAATTAAAAATTACCTACGTAGGTTTTTTTACTGTCAAATAGCGGTGGGCTAAGTGCATGACTTGAGTTGAGTGCAAAAAGAGAAATGAAAATGTCTTGTATTAGTATAAAGGTGAAAGTTAACGGTTTCGCATATGTACAGTGGCGGTCTAGCAGGTCGTAACAGATTTGTCTATAGTTACGTCAGACCTAGACTGTATTGCCAAAGAACAAGAGCTATTTTGCAATTCGAAAAAACCGGAAGTGTTACGGCGACCTAGACCACCACTGTACCTACGAACGAATAAGCGCAAAAAACCGTCGAGTAGTGCGGAAATTCTCCTTGTTATGAATAATGGCGGGAACTCGCGCGCGCCCAGATATAAATCTTTTACTTATCGGCACTGCTGCAATATTTATTTATTATTATATCGCGAGTGTGGACTAAGAACTTTTTCCGAGTAATATTAACGTCTCTATGATTTATGGCATGGCCCCCGAACTGCGAACTTTAATGGTAGAACAAACACATGCACGTACCTATATTTTATCTACAAGTTAACAAATTGCTCTGCTTTTATTTATTCAATCACTTGATCAAATTTTGTTTACTTTTCTTTCAAAAAAATGATATAATATATACAGGTAGTACCTGTACATCTGTAATGTCAATAACTAGGTCATGTTTTATCAAAGCTGTTAACAATGTTTTAACTATCAATTTTGAGTTGATTTTATGATGAATATAGCTAATTTAAAATCAACATACTGTTTTTATTTAATAAATATGCCTTAAACAAAGCTTTTATTGTAATTAATTAATGTTGAGTCAGTTTGCAAAGTAAATAGGAAATAAATAAAACGCTGCGAACTGCTGACTTTTGTTCATAATGGAACTATTATGTTTAAACAAAGTTTGGTGTACATTTTAGGTAGGATATTACTTATTATATTGTTTACCTAGCTCCATAGTTTTAATTAAATTGTAGATTATTTGTTTCAAATTTTAAAGTTTTTAGTTACGACTGTAAACTATTGTGATTTGTATATAGATAGATATCTTGATAATGTATAATTTTAAGTATGTACCTAACGTTATATTAAGGAACGATAATATTAAGTTTAGAGACAACCAACCAACATCAAACCCATAACAAAATAATATTCTATAAACTCGAAGTCAAGTCGCTATTAGAACCTATAAAATACGACAACCGTTTCCCGCCTTCAACCCTAACCGACCGATTGTTCTGACAGAAGACTCAGAAGACGTTGAAGAAACCGAGCCGCCCCCGCCCCCGCCGCACCCCGACGTCGTCATCGAACCAAAAATTATTATCAACGAAACCTACCAAGATCCATTTATACGCTATTTAACACGTAAGTGTACTGTGCTGACCACTTGTTATGTTCCAGAATGTTCCTGATGCGGTGGCTACGGCGTGTGTTGGTTAGATTCATTCCCTCTAGAGGAATATCTTTTGATTAGACGGAAGCCTCAAATATATACTCACTAGCTGTGCCCAGACGTGTTACCCGTGGTTTATTACCGCAGTAAAAAGTAGCCTATGTGTTAATCCAGGGTGTCAGCTAACTACATACCAAATTTCATTAAAATCGGTCCAGATCTTTAGACGTGAAGAAGTAACAAACATACACATACACTCACAAACTTTCGCCTTAATAATATAAGTGAGATGAGATAACAAGTAGGACATATAACTTAGCACTTTATTGGCTGTGATATTTATATATTTTTTTTTATATTCAGTGGTATATTTAAAAAAAACTTCAGTATTAAGTATAATTTATTTAAATTAGTCCAACCAGCGCGGGGTAACAATAAATAGGTACACTTAGCCAAGGCATACGGTAATAGGGCTACATATTAAACCGCAATATACTCGTATTCGCCGCTTAAAACCGGTTTCGGGTGGACACATCCAGATTATTGTCATAAATTGGCCGCTTACCGCTATACGTGTGCTAACGTATGCACACGCCTCTGGACTCTATTGGGCTGCGTAATGAAATGCTCCGGACAATGAAATTAATCCCGGACTCACTTGAATTGATTTTCGGACGTTTTATGATTGCGACAAAAATTATGATCGCCTGCTATTATTGTAACCTCTAAATTGTTTCCATTCCCCTTTAAGAGCTCGGGATTCCATTACACTACCCCGCACGCAAGGAATTGTTATCGAATGACGTTCTTTGTTCTTTGGATGATCTCGATGTATGTAGTTATAACATAATGGGGGCATATAAATTGATTATCGATTGTCTAAGCACAAATAAATAGTTCCCGAATGTGTTTTCATAACTTTTTCCGCTCACGCACATTTCACTATGCATATCGCTTTGATGCTATAAATGCTGATTCGAACCCATTCTGCAGTTTCATCGACTCGTGAAATAAATACTGGTTGATAACGGAATGATTTTGGTTTGCTGAATAATGAATACTCCACAATGATATAGTAATATTTAGTTTCCTTTGCGTTTTTGTTGTTTATTTAGGATGCGTCTATTTGTCCCCACTTTTGTTCTCCTAATGCATTCATCATTAACATCTTATCATCGCTTTCGAATTCTACTTACAAAGACTTATTTTACACACTGCAGCATGGAAAACCCGTAGTTTTTTCTTCTTTTATTTGCATTATCGCGTTATCACGTCTGCGCGCTCGTTTCAACAGATATATATAAAACGTGACCATCCCTCTCGCCTCGTCCATCGGGGACTAACATCACTCATATTTTTTGTGCCGCGCTGACAGAAAGAGTCATAAAGTAAATATGTTTTAGATGACGCTAGTTCATGCTAACAAGCCCTAATTGGGCATCTGCGGTCATGCGACTGGAGCAGTGGGAGTTTAGATGGAATTTTATTTCGCTACGGCTTGCGGCTATAACTCGCCGAGTCCCCGCGAGGGGCTCTCTTTGTGAGCCGTATGAATTGTTTCACGCTCCCGCCGCGCCGCGTTTGAGTCCGGCTCTACCTTTTTGTAGATATCTCTAATCTGAGCCCTGACCTCAGCGGCGTCCGTTTTTCATGAATATTTTAAGTCCTGTGTGACAGTAGCCACCGAAAATACGTTACTCGTTCGTTTATTAATGTCGCATCGTATCGTAGCGAGTGGATTTTTTCCAGCCGCCCCCGGGGATCGACCTCGATTTCGATACGTATAAAGAACTAAATGGGATTTCATTTTCTAGTCCAGAAATCAAACGTTCCCGCGGCCCGAGTCCAATGTTCTTTTTGAGATTCTCCTTTTCAGATAGGTAATTTAGTTCCGGTTCGTTAAGCCAGCGACTCGTGTATGGCCAGCCCCCGGCGACGAGCGGCCAGATTATGACTGATATGGCGCCAAATTGAAAATACTCAGTCAATTTTTCTTTCATCCTTTGACTAGAGGCGCCTTAATGGAACATAAAGCGAGGCTCCTCAGACCACGATAGATTTTTCTCCAAAAAAGGTTTTTATTAAGTTTTCGGAGAAATTTTCTTATAATGAAACTTTGTTCGCATCATTGATTTTTACGGCAGGGCACAGGCTGAATTATTAGTATCGGCTCAGTCTAACTTCGTAATTTGTTCATATCCCGGGCTTATAGTGCAACGCAGTTATGTTCACTCTATCAGCGATTACGTATTTCTATAATAAAATATGTTTTCCTCAGATCGTTAAAAAAAAATACAATACAGTAAAAACTGGATTATAAGTTTCGTTTGTGTACACAAATGATGTATTAATAATAACTTAATGTTAATAACTTAAAATAATTGCCTATCTTGCAAGCTAAACATATTCGCCAGCTTCAAATTCAAGCGGCACGTGCCAAATATCTATACTACGTCCTGTA
The DNA here is from genome assembly GCA_951802225.1 of Euspilapteryx auroguttella. Classification (NCBI taxonomy): domain Eukaryota; kingdom Metazoa; phylum Arthropoda; class Insecta; order Lepidoptera; family Gracillariidae; genus Euspilapteryx; species Euspilapteryx auroguttella. The sequence goes on along the minus strand of OX637648.1, from coordinate 4,310,727 downwards.
GTAAATTAAAACCCGATACGATTCACGATCTTTTGAATGAAATATACAGTTACCGAGTAAAGTTATTAAATAAATATATTAGTTAAGATATAAAGTTCTCGAGTGGAGACCACGGATCGGCGCAGCGTAGGACGTCCACCGACCAGATGGACGGATGATCTGCGCAAGGCTGCGGGTCCACGCTGGATGCAGGCCACCTGCGATCGGTACAGATGGAGAGCCTTGAGGGAGGCCTATGTCCAGCAGTGGACGTCCTACGGCTGAAATTATGATGATGATGATGACACAGTTTCCAGAATTTCGATACATATATGACGCTTTCCACTTATAACGATATCTCAGACGTTCTTAAGGAATCTATTTCGTAAAGTTTCCTAGAAACTTGGATCGCTTACATATTGAAATGGACCTTTTAATCACAAAGAACTTAATGTAGAGAAATCTAAAAGATATCCTTGATGTTTGTTACTCTTTCACGTAAAAAATACTAAATGGATTTTAATGAAACTTTACTTTATATAGCTTAGACATCAGAATAACACACAGGCTACAATTTATAAGCTACTTAAAAAATAATTCCTGCACAGACGAAGTCTGTCACCTGCAAGTTTTCTATATTTTAACAAAAGTGTCCTTTTTTAACTCCACAATATCTCGTAATATAAACATCCTATATCTGCAATGTATTTACACATGTAGAACATTTAAACACAACATGGAGACGAGTAGGAGCTCAAGTGTCTATACACAGTCGCAAAGTGGTCGTAAAAGTGGTGGTTGATAGTGTATAAATAATTCAGTGGTACTTGAGAGGGTTGGGAACCGCTGGAACTAAGGGTTCATATGAGGGTACTATTAACTTTGTATTGTTTTTGAGGCTTCCGTCTATGAACATTTTGGTATGTTTTTTTAAGAGCTAGCTGTAAGTTAGTAAATGTTATTTTTACTTCCATTTGTTAGTTTATGAATTTATGTTGTTTTTTTTATTGTTTTAAATTATTAATTTCTTTTGTCAGAATAGTTTTATTCGTTTAAAATTGTATTTCAAATCAAGACTTGAGGCAATACATTTTGACGTGTTGGAGCTTTGGCATTTGCACAAACAAAGTTACTACTGTAACTTTAAACCTTTACTTTAGTTATTCAAGTAAAATGTTACCGTATTATTCACAAAGCTACAGGAGGTTTTAAGTAGTTTTACTGGAGGTCTATTCTCTGGCTTGTTGTACGGCAAATGCGTGACTCCAGTCTAAATTCAAATACGTCAAATAACTATAGACCTCTTTTACTTTTTATGAATAACAGGGTTATTAACTTACTTCATTGTAATAGTGAATTTTCCTCCAAAACACAGTTCAATACTAATAAATCTCTTTTCTCTGTGTGTCGCAGATCCACCCGAGATCACGATCCGGCCGAGGAACCTGCAGGTCAGGGCCAACGGCATCGCTGCCTTCTACTGCGCGGCGCGGGGCGACCCCGTGCCCAACATCCAGTGGAGGAAGAACGGGAAACGTGTCTCTAGTATGTCTCTTGTTTTTTTATTGTCTCTGCGTTTATTTTTGAACCATAGGATTAGTGAGTAGTAGCTCCTGCATAGTTTTAGCACGCACGAAAATTATGATTGAACTTCACTTCATGTAAGTTGGTTTGATTTTCTAATGTGTTTCATCACACAAAAATGCTTTGAATCGTAGATACTTAGTAAATATTTTTTTAAATATTTTTGCGGGTTTTAGAGCAGTTTAGTTTGGACTAAATAGAATAGAATTTCTGTCTTTATTTAGGCTTATCTATTAATGCGGGGAATCATCATAATTTTTCGATTGCAGTAAATAGTATTTTGTTTTATCTCTTATACTTAACTGTTTAGTGATTTTATAAATAGTAAGATAAAACACAGATAATGGAACACACGTTCTTGTTAAAACAAGCCAAAATTTATTTCTTATTTGTTGCTATTTTATATCAACTTTCTCAGTCAGAAAATAAAAGGAACAACAAATATCTGCTTTAATAAATTTATAAGTGAGACCCTACGATCAAGTAGATCAGTCAAAAAGCAACAAATAGCGGCTAGTTGGCGTCAAATGACATTCTCTTTGAGACGTCGTCGTTCCTCGACTTACTGATGGTACACTGACAGATAAACCTTAAGGACTACGCATCTTACAATTTAATAATAAGATGTATAGAGCCCTATTACATAAATACTAGCACCAATTGCCTAAAAACAACTTCTAAAGCATGGCAAATGACAAAAATTTGATCCTGTATGTCACTAGATAATCTTGAATCATCTCATCCGAAAAAAGTTTTATTGCTAGATCCCCACAGGTAAATTAAGTGTTAGATGATCGTCTCGATCCCGCAACAGTCTGGCTATGTGAATTCCAGTTTTGCAATTAAAGAATGTGTTATGCTGGTAGCTATTGTTCTGCGGATGTTGTCGTTTTTAATTTGATCACGCAATAAAACTATGAAACTATTTAATATGAGGTCTCCGCAGCTTCTTTGTCTGAGTGATGGACGGACGTACATTATTCATGGACGCGAACGCCCACGTTTCAGCAACTTTTTGCCAAACTTCACAAGTATTGCTATTTCTTTTGATATTTTATGAGACTGTTTTTTTTTTTTCGCTTTTGGAACGTGTCAAGATTTATGTGGTGAATTCTTAAGAAAAATATACTTATCCTTAAGTCTCTATCCGGGTAATGTAAGTCTTATATTAGAGCCTCCAAAACAATTACAACTACTAAGTAAGTAAGTACACACGGTTACAGTAAGGACGGAAAGAGATTTAATCACGAAAGTGTTATAAATACAAATTAGGCAATATTTCTATACACGCTTGCTTGCTTGAGCTATGTTATTCTTTGTTATATGCCGATAGCAACAAAAAATTGGGCAAGTGTGACTATTGACTATTGCACCATTAGGTATATTGGATAGCGTTTCGTTCCACACAACTTGGCAACACATCAGCGCGGCGACAACTCCAATCAGCCGTGGCGACTATACGATCTTAGAGTTAGGCCAGAAACAAAAGTGGTCGCGATTGTGTAAAGCAACTGCAAACCTTACTAGAATAGATGAATGGATGCAATTTCGTTAAGACGGATAATAAATAAATCTAAAACCTAGACGGCTCTACTCTACCACAAAAAGAGTTAAACCTGGTCTTAATCACTAGACAATGTTTAAATCACAAATTCGCGATTTAGATCGGTCTAACTTTTTTGTAGATAGAAGGATAAGGTCTTGCTTCGTTAGTAGCGCAGCACGCTATAATTACCCAGCCTTGAATGTTGGCAATTTTGTAGAGTAATCCCTGAAACTCACAAAATAATTAAACCTTTGACCCCTTCGCTCTAAGCTGTTGCATATGTTTTAGTTAGTACCCCCATATTACTAGAAAATCTGGCATCATGAGAATCTGGCATTTTGGAATTTGGCATTTTGCGAATCTGGCATTTAAGAAAGTTGGTATTATGAGAATCTGACATTGAGAATGCGACTATGTTGTGTTTTGCGAATCTGGCAATATGCGAGTAAATCATGTGTGTGTAGTGTGTACCCACTTTTGGCTAAGTTAAACTAGTCTCTTGCAGTATTTGACTGCTCCGTGGCTCAGTTGGCAGTGATGTGGACTGAGTAAACGTGTGCACACGGGTTCGATTCCCGGGCGGGGCGAATATTGATATGATGAATATCGATGTTTGTTTCCGGTCTGGGTGTGATGTTCGTCTCTGTGTGTGTTTCGGGCACCCTAGATACAGGTTCTTCCTAGTTAGGGGCTCTGAGTGTGATGTGTTATTATTTTTATTATTATTTATATTGTATAAGAGAAAGCGACATATATTCAGGAGTATGAAAATTAAATCGGCAATAAACGCTATCAGGCTGGTTTGATGGCAGCATCAGTAGTGCGGGCGGTTGTCGCCGCGTCGCCGCCTCGGCCGCCATTCGTTTCGCGGCTCATTGCCTCCGGCTTATAGGTGTCGGTCGTTACTGCCCGCTTCGGGGACGAATTTGTCTGTTGCCCGGTATCTTGTTGGCTGGAAGACGATATAAGCTACATTAACAGATGATTTTGAACTGTGTTCTACTACTTTTTAAGTTAAGATTTCTGTGAAACCTAGAAACACAAATTATAACATAATTTTCTTACTTGTTTTCGTGAACTATATGAATTTTACTTCATACTAATATAATAATAGCTACATCCCTATTATTATATGATCCTAACGTTAGTATTTATGAGCGCGATTGTTCCTTGAAGTTATTTTTCCGACGCGATAAATATTACGTGCCTCCCGAACTTTGTGGCAGTAGTTCGATAATATATTAAGGCACTGTCGATTTTCATTTGCGTTCTTGGAAAAATCACGGATTTCATATTCTGTTAGGCATTCTTGCTTGTTTTTTTTTTTCTCAAATACAATTAATATTTATTAAATATATAAATAAGTTATATCTTATATAATGACATGGCAGCTAAGAAACCAACAGTCCACAGAAGAAACAGAGCCGGCCCGTACAGAATACTGTACAGAGAGAGAGAGAGCATCTTCCTTGTTCTGTGGTATCACCAGCCGTCATGTCACCCGTACCAGACCGCACCCCCCCCCCCCCGCGGCAAGATTTATCCATAAAACTAATGATAGTGCTGCCAGTAACCTCAACTCAATATATTACTTCATATTCCAAATTTACTTTATAGCGTAGAAAAAAAGGTGGTAACAAACTCTAAAATAGCTTCATTCTGAGTTTTATTTTCATACTATATTGCAAAATTTGAGTTTTATGACTGAACATTTCATTAGAATCCATGGACTGCCATTATTAATAGCGCATTCAAAACATCTAAAAATAAGCAACACCAAAATAACTCTTAACTTTACTTTAAAAAGGAGAACCCACGCAAATCAAACAAGCTCTAAATATAAAATCTAAAAAACAAATTCCGTCTAAGTTTACTATTAAAAAAATCAGACAAAAATATCCTTGTCATAGCAACGGGCCCATAATTTTTCACAAAGCTGAAGCCCTTTGTCTTTCTGAGTAATCCGGCAAACAAGCCTGTCGCACCTTCTCAAATATTCCGCGATAAAATATCAACGGCCATGCGTTTAAGTCGAAAAAGGTGACACACGTAATTTGGTGTAGGGAGGAGAGTACACAGCTGACGATATCAAGTACGAAACATTCTCAAGTATTATTTTTTTCGTATCTTCACTCATACTACCTACCGTTACTGACTGAATTTCTATTGTACTGACTGACTTGATAATTTATTTGGAACTAAAGGCTACCCCGCGGTTTTTCCCGCGCAGATTTCTCATAAACACAAAAATCCCGTTTATTCCCGTTCCCGTGGGAATTTCGGGAAATCTCTTCTTAGTGCTCATACACTCCCTAAGGAACCTACATGCAAAATTTCAGCCCGCTACGCCCAGTAGTTTCGGCTCTGCGTTGTCTGTCAGTCAGTCAGTCAGTAACGAAAGAGTTTTATATATATTGATAAATTTTTGGCCTAGAGGTGCACATGAATGAATCCCTAAATTTTTTACAAAAAGGGTGAAAAAGTAACCAAATTTATGCTCAATTTATTTATGCTCGTAAACATTTATAAAAGTCAACTTGTATCACATCAACTGAGCTTCCAAATTAGAAATCACGAGCATGTTTTTTTCTGCTATATAAACAACAAAAACTTTCTTAAAATTGTTCTAGCTAACATGTAAGAATGACTAAGTTACGCAGAGTGGGTCTTACCCTCCGCAACTAAGAGATCATACGTCTCCAGAGGCAACTCCTACGAGGAACAGGAGTAAACTTAACAGCGAACTATGCTCTGGTCCCCCTCAATCAGTTTAAAGTTAAAGACGAGTTCATTTTAAACTTTAACCAATTGTTTCAATTCTTTGTTTTGAAACATTGTAAGTATTTACGTGTAGGAAGGTATGAAGTCTTCGGGAAGAATCGCGTGCACCCGTCCGATTCGAATCGTTGTGCTGTCACGTGCACAAATCACCTTTTAACTACCGGCTGCAACTAGATTACATGCGATCAGTTGATTGTCGATTGATTAATTAGTGTTAGTGTGCGCACTTTTTTTTAATTAATGAGTTTTAATAATATTTGCATTTTGTAGAAGTCGTTATTTATAAATGATTAAATATGAATTTTATGAATTCGTACAGTTACATTTTCAAATGGTCAGATTTTTTCTTTATATTTCAACTAGGTACATTAAAAATACTAGCAGCCTAAAATATTAACTCAATCTACTTTTGCATTTTTTTATAGAGAACACCACACAATATCAAATATCTTGAGTTATATGAATCATCACTTCCATATATCCCGTTATAGAATTTAACTCGCTCCTTCAATGCAGTCTCCTTTGAATAGATTTCCATTATTTGATTTGGTGAACTTGATTTATGGCTTTGCATTGAGAAACCATCCATCTCTCTTGAAATGTTGCATTCTTTGAAGATATCTGTAAAAAGTTTGCTTTTTTACACTTTTATTATTTAACTAGAGGCTGCCCCGCGGTTTCACTCGCGCAGATTTCTCATAAAAACAAAAATCCCGTTTTTTCCCGTTCCCATGGGAATTTCGGGAAATCCTTTCTTAGTGCTCACCTACACTCTCTAAGGAACCTACATGCAAAATTTCAGCCCGCTACGCCCAGTAGTTTCGGCTCTGCGTTGTCTGTCAGTCAGTCAGTCACTCAGTCAGTCAGTCAGTCAGTCAGTCAGTCAGTCAGTCAGTCAGTCAGTCAGTCAGTCAGTCAGTAACGGAAGAGTTTTATATATATTGATTAAATTTTCAACTTGAGAGACACGACGAGTCATATTTTAGTTTTAAAAAAAACTCCTAATTTAGACTTGGATGCGATCTCGAGCTGTTTATCCAAAATAAAAGCAATAAGTAAAGCAATAATTTTTAGTATATACAGGGTGTTTCTGACAAGGCGGTAATAAATCAAAGCAGGGATTCTGCTCACCATATCTAACAACTTTCCCAAAGCAACATGGGTCGAAATCTCAAAACAAAAACCAGCCGTCCCGTACATTGACCCCGTCAGCTGATCGAACCAATGTATGGAACAGCTGTTATTTTTTTTGAGATTTCGACCCATGTTTCTTTGGGAAAGTTATTAGTTATGGTGAGCAGAATCCCTCCTTTGATTTATTACCGCCTTGTCAGAAACACCCAGTATATTTGGCAGAGATGCCAAATATATATACTCAAAGCCATAAATCAAGTTCACCAAATCAAATAATGGTAAGAGTAGTTTGGTTTTCAGTTAAAGTGCCACTTTAAAAATAGATATCTAAGACAGATATTAAAGTAGGCAAATACATTATAAACATTGTCTTAGATTAATTTATCATGAAATGCGGCGTGCTGAAATAAGGACGATTAATCAGAATGACCACCATTAGTTAGTGCCGTAATTCTTGTGTACCCATGTACATTCAGGTGTAACGTTAATTTTTATTTTTTAAACTGCCTATTTATCTACGGAATCGGCCGGAATTGAATTTTACAATTTTAAAACGAAAATACATCTCGTATACAGGGACAAGATAGATGCCGATAACCGATATAGATATAGATAACCTGTAGATCGAGATGCAGCTTGACTAACCAATTTCCGATCTAAATACAGTTTAAATTAGCTTTACCTATAAGTATTTATGAATTTCAAAGACTTCAGAAACAGCAGCAATACGGTACAAAAGCAGAAGCTAAATGAAAGCGTACTGTGTCAGCCGGGGGCGCGACGCAATCTATCGGACGAGCGTCCCATCGCGACTCGCGTCAATCTTTATTACTCGATTTAGCTGCAGCTCGTTGTCCCGGCCTGAGACTTTAACGTCGAGGCCAAAAATCGATTGCTTTCTATTGTAACGTGTGTGTGTTTCCGTATGAATTTGTGAAGAATTTACTGTTGCTTTCTTAAACAATTTAGACTAGAAGTTATACATTTTACAAACACTTAAAATATTATAAAATTTTACTTTTTAGTGCTATCAAAATAAAAATTCTATAATGAAACTGCCGAATTTTAGGCCTGAATAAGAAACAGTAGAAATACAAAGCCCGCCCAATAACAAAAGTGTTTCCACAACTTTTTTTTTTTTTTACCAAACCTTAACAAGAAATTACAATATTTTTATGCACGATTGAATTAGAAATGGTGAGATCCACAAGCACATAGCTCGAAGTACCACGCACCGGAAGAGGCAGGATAGGAATAGTGGAAAGGGTTGAACAAGACCGGTCGGTATGGCGATCTGTGGAGGAGCCCTATGTCCAGCTGTGAACGTCTTTCGGCTGAGCTGATCTGTGTTGAAACCCTCATCTATAATGATGCAATTATCCAACAGGCATGCAGTCCCGGTACCAAGTGTCAGACATGGGCACGTCAGCGGGCCCCGGCGCCAACGGAGCCGTGCTGAGGATCGAGCCCGTGCGAGCGCTGCGCGACGACGCCACATACGAGTGCGTTGCTGAGAACGGCGTTGGTGACGCTGTCACTGCTGTTGCTACACTCACCGTGTTTGAAGGTAAGAAGGATGAAGATTTGATAGGATGTGTTCGCCCTCTGATTAACTTCTGTTGAACATCAAATAATAATAATAATAATTTATTTGCACAACAAGATAAATAACAATTTAAATTATCAAAAACAGGTTTGAGCAATACGTGGTTACAAAAACTAGATACAAATTCCAGCCCCTAAATGTTATTTTCTTAGTTGGACAATAACTGAAACGGGGATCGGTCGCATCGCTGAAGAATTGATATTATCGGTATTTTTTTTTATTAATTGAGTCAGTCCATTCATTCTTCCGCTCTGGTATTTTAGTGGGTACAAATCTGTACTGAAATTCCATGCATTACATAAAATAGTTGAGCGGTGCAAACAAACTGATTAAAGTTTTAGACCAAAAACATTTATTTAAATAATGAAACTCACTGACACTAAATAACAGTAGTCTTAATATAGGCCACCTGGGTTTTCTTGTGAATCATAACTAGTAAACGCCGTTTACATTTTGTAGTCGAATACTACTTTCTGTTAATTATGCACCAACTTCATATTCAATGCAAGCCTCTGTTCCCGTGCTCCCGACAATGTAGTAGTACTGCAGAGCAGTAGTTCTACTCAGTTATTCAGTAACAAAATGAAAACAACACTCTATTTTCCACTTTGTAAACTCGAGCCCGTATCCTAACTGAAGTATGCGCACACATGTTGCGAATTCGTAACGAATATATCTTGCGAACCTGTCACAGTATTGCAAGTTTAACTTAGGGGGGGTTTAGTGCTACACAGATTTAGCGAAACTAAAATTTGGTTCTAGCTTTCTCATTTACTAAATCTTCGACGTTATTTTATAGTATGGTATGAAGGCTTAGTAGCTTAGTTAAATATTTAACAAAAAAATAGCAGAATCGATAGTCTACAATACTAAATCTGATATGGGCTTTTGGGAATGGACTTTTAATATGTTAGTTTATGACTTGAGGAAGCTTGTGCAGATTTTTTAATATTTTCGATGTTGAAATGCGAAATCTAGATATTAATTATTCAATATTTTTATAATTTCAATCATAAATAAAGAGAAAACTTACTTATTTTAATAAAATACATTCTAATTATTTGATAAAATCTTATCAGAAGGTTTTTCTGACAGTATTTTATAAATGGTGTTCATTTTACTTGAAATCTTTATTAATATTCTATCTCGCTTCATAGTTTCTAAAGGCTTAAACTAGTGAACAAAGATACGTCGCTGTGATACCAGGATGCGCACTAGATCCAGTTTGACGGCTCTACAACTTTCCTCGAGTTTCGCGAGGATGATCGTTTCTTTGTTAATCTTTTCTCATTTCCTGCCGACTTTAGAATCTGTTCAAATATTAATCTGGAGAGCCAGCTAGTTATGCAGGGTTGACAACTGTAAAAGTTAAAACGAATCATTATTTACTCTTAAAGCTAGCTTACTAAAAGTAATAGTTTTTTTTAATCTACAAAACCAAAACGACTTCTTAAAATAAGTATTTAAAAAATAAATAAATATATATTCTGATTCTGAATCGATTGTAATAATCGCGGACAAACATACATACATACATACATACATACAGGTCAAACTGATAATCTTCTTTTTAAAGTCGGTTAACAAATTAGTTGGCGAAAGTTTACACTATTATATCAAAACCATTCAATATGAAAACCACGCTATATAAATCGTTCCATAGACCTATCACAGTATTCTTCTACAGTTTCGTTATAAGAAAAATTACCCTTTCTTGATAACACTGTATACTTGAAAATCTAGTCTTGAATATTTTAGAGTTTTTAATGTTCAGGGCGTAGTGTCGAGAGCGGGAGCATTTTAGAGCAGCAGACCGCTGACGAAACAATACCTAGTATTTGCAGACATGAGATCTTATCTCCTACCTACTGTGTAAATTAATAATAGGAGATTATAAGAGCTTTTAGCAGGGAAGGTAAGGAAACGTGTCTTACCCAACCTACATATTTTCTGTATTCCGTTTAACTAGTTAGTTCATAGGGTTTCGATTCCCAACGAGGGATCTATTACTGAGACTAAAGTATCTGTCCGTCCGACTGTAAGGTTTGCTTTTCTCAGAAACAGCTGAAGCTGACATAAAATACCTACTTGCCTTAAAATTATAGCAAACATTAAATACTACATATAAAGTTGTGGAATTTTAGAAATTAATTAACCAAACCTTTTTTTTCTATTTTTAATGTTTTTTTTTTTTTCAAATGAAATGTTTTATTTTTCTTAAAATACAAACTACTATGATAAATATGTATAAAGCTATTATAAATAGAATATTTTCTCTTTTATTTCCCAGAATGGACGAATAAAAAAACAACAACAACAAAATATGCGCCTGTACATTAAAATATAAGTTTCCAAGGACTTTTATTCACCCTGAGTTACTTGTTTTATTCGTTTTCAATTGTTTCTTATTCCAAGAATAAGTCTATAAAATACTTGGCGAGATGTTAATGAGTTGAAGTTTGAAATTACCAATATTTAAAAATCTAAGTTTTTTTGAGGATTGATGTATTGGTATAGATTATTGTTCGTATTTCAACTAAAGGTTTTTTTGTCAATTATCTATATATATAAAATCCAAATACCACTGATCTACACACTCACTCACTCACTCACTCACTCATCATCGCCCAGCCGAAACCGCTGAAGATAGAAAGATGAAATTTGGACAGTTGCTTCTTTACGTGACGTAGGCACCCACTAAGACGGGATTTTGGGATAACTTAACCGGGACGCCGTATACAGGGTGTAACAGTTTGTATGAAACTCCTAAGCTGCTGGGTTTAGAAAGTTGAAATTTACACTGTATATTGTCATTGCATTACGAACATCATAAATGGTTTTAGTTTTTTTATATCTTGCCCCTGAGTTCTTATACAGGGTGAAATATGATTTTTGCTAAAATCTAAACTAATTACACTAGAGACTTGAAATTTTCAAAATAAGGTCCTTTTTATATGAGAACATGAAATATGATATCAAAACTGCGTTCATTAGTCCTGTAAGTAAAAAAACCGAAACCGCTCCTTATTTTGCTTAAAAATTGAAATGGATGATGTTTCTAGGTTATAAGGGTCGCTAATTACACAAAAAACATCAATTTTGAAATCCAAGATGGCGGAAATAAATTTGTATTAAAAATCGATATGGGTGGCGTTTTCTAGGTTTTTAGGGGCGCTGATTGCGAAATTATTTGTGGGTGTGCTGATTAAGGATGCCTACGTCTCACAAAGACGGGATATGGGGATAACTTCACTGTGCCGCCGTATACAGGATGTAAAATTTGTATCAGACTCTAAACTACTGCGATTAAAAAGTTGAAATTTACGCTGAAGATTCTCTTTACATTACAAACCTCATAAATGGTTTTTTTTTTAATATTTTGCCCCTGAGTTCAGGGTAAAACAGGTTTTTTTTTGCTAAAATCTAAAGTAATGAATGACACTATCTTTCAAAATAAGCTCCTCATAATACTTAAACTTTAAATGATATTATACTGCATTTATTAGTCCTGGAGTCCTTGATACAATATGTATGGCGAACATAGGTTTCCTTATAAAGTAATATGGAAGGTGTGTGCAAAGTTTTTGCGGGTGCTGATACAGAGTGTAACAGTTTGTATGAAAAAAAGTTATGTTAGTAAACTGGATAAGGGTCGCGCAAGAAAGGTAACTATGGCAACCTGTAGTGGAGGCAAATGTACAGCAATGAACGAAAATCAGTTGGGACGACGATGATAATGAATCTGAGTAGACCTAATTAGGGTAGGTACAATAGAACTGGATTTTTAGTGAAGCTTCTGAGCTAAGCCTCAGAGATGAAGCATATAGGTTAGTTTTTAATTTTTAGTAAAGCCTCAGAGCTTAGCCTCAGAGATGAAGGATATAGGTTAGTTTGTTTATACAATTCAGGGTGAATATTAATGAAAGATATCCTGAAATGGAAAAGGGAACATCCTCAGAGTAAGGAAACCGCCGCTAGGAACATAATTGTATTTAAGTTTTCAGCCCAAACATCTCAAGATAGAAACGTAAGGAATATAAGTCTAGCAAAGAAATGAATTCGTGAAGATACTACGGGAACTGGAAAAACCAAATTTTAATGTTGTAAAGGCAAACTGCTTTTTTTATGATTTCTTTAGGGCTTTGGTGCGATTAAAAATAATTTACCTATATTTCTGAGAAACAAATCAACCTGTTATTTACTTTTATTATAAAAACTTGCGAAGCTGCGGGCGGAAAGCTAGTTTTGAATAAAGCTTGTTTACGCTATGTATATTTGCAGACAGTCTGCTGCTCTATCAAAAAAAAAAACATACAACATAGGTATTAAAGTAAATCAACAGCACATAACATATATGAAAATAAAAAGAAATTAAACTTCAAAACATCCACCTTTAAAAAACTAAATAAAATTTCACATAAATAAAGTAAAACACCTTCATGAGCCAGTTAAAAAGCAGTAACTCTCCATCATCGCCGCTCGCCGCTCGCCGCTCGGCGGGCTCAAGTTAACTGCTTCTCACATAAAGCACCGCGGGCGGCAGTAATCCTCAAACTTACTTCCCGGAAACCTCGAAGACAGTGGCTTTTCAATAAATAAGCATTAAACGGCTCGGACGTAGAGATGTCCTTGTCGCATGATTCTTAGGACTTAGGTACTTTGTCCTTGTACTGAGTAGAAAAAGCGAGGAACAATTTCTCGCACACTTTTTGGTTTGACGGTAAGAAGGGTTTCTCGTATTTTTAAGCTATGGTAAATGTAAATTTTTTTATGTCTAATTTTAGGGTTTGTCTATTTATTTGTTTGTTTGCGGCCTTAACGCGCACAACATATTTTTAAAACCACTTCAGATGCTTAAGGTCAAAGTTCCAAGTCATTTCTTTCTTTTTTTTATCTTCAATGAGCTTTTTTAAAGTAGAACGATAGACTTCACTCGAAAATCACGGTTTAGTAAAAATATGTCCAATACACAAAAAGGAAATTATGTTTTGGTCTAAACTTGTAAAGACAGAAACGAAAACCTCTCTCAGTGCCACGTCCCAACACTAGCAGCGACCGTTCCGCGATAACGAGTGTTTGAATTGGGAGTAACGGCGCCGGCGGTGATATTATGACAATTCCTTTCTGAATTGGGGAAATAATTGAGTCAGAACTGACTTGGTTAGGTGGTTGCTGAGAATGGTGAAGTTTGTATGACACTAAATTGTGTGCCTTTTCTTATTTTGTTACAGTAAACTGAGACCAGATTCGTATGGATTTCAAAAATAGAAAAAAATTTTGAACTAAATTTATTAATACATAATAAAAATATTACACGTTGAATTATTTGGTTATTCAATGCTACTCCACTTTATGAGCATTAAAATAATGTTTTTACACATCATCTATATCAGACACTGATAAAAGAAGTACCACTATTGATCAATTTATTTGTAGGAAACACAAAATTTTAAACTGATTTCGCATGAATCCTACCAAATAATCGACTATACAATTTTGGTGTGAGGCAATATATTTTAACTTTATTTATAAGGAGGGACAACTCTTTGCCTACATTAACGGGAGTTAAAGCAGGCTTATTGTGAATTATGTGCTTTGAAATAGGAGCTTTTTACCTTTGTAACTTCATTGTGGGCGGAGAACATTAATTTTAATTTAAATGACCATTAAACTGTATTCGGTTAAAGCTAAATTGTTTATTTATAGAAGACTAGAGGCTGCCCCACGGTTTCACTCGCGCAAATTTCTCATAAATACAAAAAACCCGTTTTTTCCCGTTCCCGTGTGAATTTCGGGAAATCCCTTCTTAGTGCTCACCTACACTCCCTAAGGAACCTACATGCAAAATTTCAGCCCGCTACTCCCAGTAGTTTCGGCTCTGCGTTGTCTGTCAGTCAGTCAGTCAGTTAGTCAGTCAGTCAGTCAGTCAATCAGTCAGTCAGTCAGTCAGTAACGGAAGAGTTTTATATATATACATTGATTTGTGTACTTAAATAAATTTAGAGAAGATTTTTTACACTAAGCGTAACGTAGTCGCTACGGAACGCTGGCCAAGGTTTATTTTGTGTGCTTGTGTGGTATACATGTAGTGCAGTAGTCAAACGTAAAAAATGGTACTTAAGTACGATATTAATTCATCTTCATAAGAATTTATTTTATTTGCTACGTTCGCGTAGCTCAGCCGTAGCGGTGACGCGCGTAGTATGTAATTGCAGCTATTTCGCTCGCTACGGTTTGATACTTATTTCATATCCTTGTGTGGTATGTTCGTCAAGAGTAGTAGCACAGCTAGTAATGTTATAAATGGTCAAGTAAAGATTTTAAATCTTGAATGAATGAATTAATGAATTGTTAAAAATTTTATTGTACTCAAATTTGACTTAAAACTGTGTGGTATAACTTAAATGTTTTTTATATAGTAAAAAAATAGGCTGCAATAAGTTTTATATTACATAATATTTTGTCTATCTTTTAAATATTTTTTACGAATCAATCATAAAAAATGCATCGTTCGCTGAACATACATACAAAGTAAGTAAAAAAATTGCTGCCTTTTCAATCTCCCCGAAAACCCAATACTGAAGTTTACCGCTATTGTTTGAATTACCTTAAAAATTCAATCTTTGCTGGTACTATGCGCGATAGGCCTTTGTTTAATTACTTTCTGAAATACATTTTTATTGCAGCGACCGCTCACCGCTTGAAGTGAGATTGTAATAAATAAATAAAATAAAATGAAAATAGCCTAGTTATTTCAAATTTTAACAACATGCAAAAATAAAATAGTAAAAAAAAAACCAGAAGTGAGGTTGTAAATAGACACTAAATAGGGTTCGCGCATAATCGATAATTATGACTAGCTTTAGAGTTTACAGGGATGCTAGCTCTTAATCTTAATAGCGCATTTTTATTATTATTATTTTACGCACATATTTGTAACTATCATATAGAATGTAGTAGCTAAAATAAAGACACTAATTAATCTTAACATATCTAGTAACAAAGTAAAGCATGAGCATATAACATGCATTACAATATAGGTTCAAAGTTTCCACTTATGTGATAAAGTTCGATAAATACATAGTGTATGCTAACGAACTAAAGGTTATCCTCAACAAAAATAAATCAAGTACTTACCTACCAAGTTATACTACATCTGATAGAACTTAAAACTTAACGTAAACGTTTTCCTATAGCTTACCGAACTTTCTTTATCCCTATAAGCATTACCAAAACTGTTAAAGCCTCGATTGGCTCGAAGCCGGCTAATCCGATTACGCGGCCAAGTTATAATGTCAATAGACGAGATGTCCATGCTAATGTCGGTCGGATAACATCTATTGAGTGGGTAGCATTGTGGACATAGTGCTCGCTGAATACTGTAGATCGTCTCGTAAACGTCTTCGAATATGCTTTTGAAACATTTTATTGAGTTTTTTTATGCGTCTGGTCGGGTTATATTATTGAGTAAGGACTCTTGCTGGTAGTCTTCTCATAAATATTTTATCTGGTGGCAAAAAGGATAACAGTTTTTATAACATATATACAGTTAGCCACGATAAGCAGACAATCTGTAACGCCAACACTTTTTAAGGCGAATGAGTTATTACTTTAATATTCTTGTAATAATGTAATGTTTTATGTTATGTATAAAACACACGGTTATTTTCTCGATTTACGACAGTTAGCTTGCTTTGTTGACCATTTGGTCTTTCTCGAGGGATGTTATCATAACCAACATGTAAGTAACATAGCAAATAGTTTTTGCAAAATAGCCGACAAATCGAGGTAATTGTCAAGATCTCCATACAATTCAAGACATTCTCCATTTTAAAATAACTCCACCGTAGGCTCTGCTACCCGCTCCGCTTTATAATCTGTTATCAGCATGTAAAGCCTTGTTTAATGTTGCATGAACTACCAACTATTAGGCTTCTAACAGATTCCGACGCTAAATCTCCTTTACGACCTTTACCTTCATAATTGATATTCGCAATGAATGTTGACATTACCATAACTAGGACATAGATTGCGGAGTTCTACAGGCAATCAAGTGCCGCAATTCAGAACTAACAATAAAGATATATTTAATTGTATTTTTTTTATTTTGGAGACCATTTAAAAAGGTTTTTTTTTTAAAACTTCAGTCGAAATGTGTAATGCCTGGCACATTATGCTTTGCATTATGCATTATGCGAAAATGGAGTTATGATAAATTGATTGATTACAAAAAAACTGGATGACTATCTATCAACTTATCTACGATAATAATGAATATACTTAAATTGTTTCTACTGATGACTTAACATTCATTCTTATAAGGACGTTGCTGCGCTACGTCAAATCTTGGTATGTAATATAAATAAATTTCTGAAACATACCAAACCAGTTGAAATTTAATCTATTGAATTGTAAACGTATTTCTCATTGCATTCCATTCAATATTGCATTACACGGTTTTCCAAAACGAAATAACTTATTCATCCAGTTTACGAGCGAAACATCAAAATTCGATTGGTTAGAATTCCAAACTGTGTTCTTACAGTGTTTACGGGTTTCATTCTCAAAATATTCAATTCAAAGCAATTTACATCGGACTTTAAAAATCTATTGGTTGATATTTTCAATAAAGTATAAGATTGATTCTGTTTTTACACGCTAGTCGTAATAGTTCAATGGTTCTTACAGATATTGACAACCCTAAACAACAATCATCAAAAAAGGAATCAAAATAATAGAACAAAATTATGTCAATGTAATTATAAAAAAATGATATCAACGGGAAACTACGCAACGTCTTCTCGTCCAATATTCCTCAGTGCCTGAAGACGAAGGTATTTAACCAATGTGTGCTGCCAGTGATGACATACGGTTCTGAAACGTGGTGCTTCACTATAGGGCTTATGAACAGGCTCCGAGTAGCTCAACGAGCCATGGAGCGGGCTATGCTCGGGATTTCTCTGCGGGATCGAATCAGAAATGAGGACATACGCAGAGAAACCAGGGTCACCGACATAGCCAAGCGGATAAGCTCGTTGAAGTGGCAATGGGTAGGTCATATAGCCCGCAGAACAGATGGCCGCTGGGGCCGAAAAGTTCTCGAGTGGAGACCACGGATCGGCAAGCGCAGCGTAGGACGTCCACCGACCAGATGGACGGATGATCTGCGCAAGGCTGCGGGTCCACGCTGGATGCAGGCCACCTGCGATCGGTACAGATGGAGAGCCTTGAGGGAGGCCTATGTCCAGCAGTGGACGTCTTACGGCTGAAATGATGATGATGATGATGATATCAATGTAAAATCGGTAGCTGTCCTTTTCAATGTAGTAACTGAATCTCCTACAAAATTACAAACCATGACTGTATTTTCATTTAAATATACGAAGATCGAAGTACAGCCAATTATTTGCTTATCTTCGGTGGCAATATTTACTCTTCCCTGTTTGTTGAAACTGTCGACCGAAGCTCGGCAAATGTTTGAGCCACATGTCAAAGATCGCGAGCAACGTTATCTGATTAATACTGCTATTAGTATATAATAATAACTAGAGGCTGCCCGCGGTTTTTCCCTCGCAGATTTCTCATAAACACAAAAATCCCGTTTTTCCGTTCCCGTGGGAATTTCGGGAAATCCCTTCTTAGTGCTCTGCTCACCTACACTCCCCAAGGAACCCACGTGCCAATTTTCAGCTTTCTACGCCCAGTAGTTTCGGCTCTGCGTTGTCTGTCAGTCAGTCAGTCAGTCAGTCAGTCAGTCAGTCAGTAACGGAAGAGTTTTATATATATTGATGATAATAATTCATTTCATACAAATTGGTCCACATTTATGAGTTATTCCTTATTTCCTCCAAAGCTATTACTAAGCATTTTATTGACTTTTTAGAGATTCATAAAAAAATTCAAACTCAGTACTAAAAACGCTTTTTAATAAGAGTTTTTGTTTTTGTAGTTTTTTTTACTTTAAAACTTTAGAAGCCACATTTTTGGCTATGCAAAATTTTACAGCAAATATGTAGAAGAGTCCCACATCGCAATACACAAAGTGTTTTACCGATACTAAACTTTAAGTCTGGCGAATTGTTGGTACCATAGAGTATTGGAAATATGTTAAGGCTTCGCACTCGCTTGCACAGCTTTTGGTAACTTTACGACAGCACTTTACTTTTGGAGAGAACAAAACTTAGCTTTCAACTAGAAAACACCCCTTTATTTATAAATATTAACAGGACAAAATGTTTGTGTAACTGAATCTTACAACATTGTTTCTTTATGTTCGTAAATATTGTACAAATTTTTTTTTAGCTCTACCAATTACAACCATTTCTTTAACTGTATGTACGATATACGCCTACTTACTTACAAAGTTTCATTTTTATTAAAATATAAAATGTATGTTCTTGTGTATATAAATATTAAATATGGTTTAAGTATAGATACAAGAGTCCAGGCAGTTAGACAAATATGGTTGGCTCAGTAATAGGATCGCTTTCCCATTTTTACGGAACTCTAACAAAAATTAACCACTTCATGCAAATGCAAACAAAAAGAAAAGCATTTTTATATAATAAGAAAGTGATATAATTCATCCCTAGCTTCCGTCTCAATTAATTGTGCCATTATTACCGTCTTGTGTAATATTCAAAATATCTAAGGGCGCTCTACCGGAGAGCGTCGGAAACAGGCCGCAAGTGAACTTGGCCTCAAGTGCTTCTGGGAATAAGTTCGTTTTCTGTTTGAACTTGAGTGCGTAAAGCGCACTTGACACTGCTCGAGTGATGGTTGAAATGCTGGTTTACATTTCAATATGTTTTTTTTTAAGAATATTTTTGAGCTTAAGGGTCATCTTTCAAATATCTCTGCATAGAAATTCGAAAATCAATAGGTAAGTATCTGGGGATCTGGTCATAATAATAACGATTTACATAAACCGTTGGAAATTTTCCTAAGTATTTTTTTAATTAATAATTTACTGCCATAGTAATATTGACGAGTGAATATTTTCTTTTAGGTTTATTGTTCCATACGTTATATAATTATTTTACATTTACTAATGGCATAGGTACATACTTCTAGTAACGCAACAAGCCACAAATTTACTTTTACCAATTTAACTTTGAAACGCCATCCTAATTTCTAATTCAGAAAAACATTACGAACTTCCGGGAAACCGTAAAAAGGAATTAATATCCTCTAAAGCTTATACGGAAGGTATCAGATTTTCCTAATATGAACACGGTTTTGAAATTCTTAATATTGCTTTATAAATACAACCACAGAAGTAAATACCTGATAATCTCACCACCAGAGAGAAGGTAAATCACTCACCACCAGCAATTTTTACGATACGTGTTTAATTTATTAGTTACTGACCTTTAATGGGCAATAACTAACATAAATATATGTAAATTAATGGGTTTAAAATTCTTGGTTCAACATCCTTAAATTATGTGTTATGTATAGGTTATGTAAATATTTATTTCGCGCTTTTTCTGATATCCACCACCACCGCACCACAATACGGCGAATTATAACAATTTTCCGTCGCAAAGCTACTTAGTTTTGATTGCTCGCGCCGCGCCGCGCTCTCTCGATGAGGTCTATGTAATAGGTCGTTGTACCGTTTTTGGTTTTTGGAGCTGAAAATTAAATTTCCTTTACTATTTAACCCCTTGAGACGAACCTACACGTGTAAAAGATAAGGTAATAACGAATATTGGCATTATTAACCAAGTTGACTGGTAACAAAATTCCTATTTATTCTTGAATATTGTTTTTGAAAATCGATACTACTTTACTAAAATTTTACTATACATATTTATTTATATTTTTAATATACATTTGGTTATAAGATTTATTTCATTTCAGTTATGAGTTTTATTCCATTTCTTTACGTTTTTGCACTGTGCGAGTCTATTGTAACTTGCAGAATGCTCCGTACTTATGCTAACCAAAAGGATACTCAAGTATCTCTTGATGTCACCCTGAGCCCTAACACAGTGTGATGACGTAACTACACTTTTAAGACACTTTAGCATGACTGTAGACAGATCTTAAGAGGAAAGACGCGATATTCTTGTAGTTTATTTTAAACTAGAGGCTGCCCCGCGGTTTCACTAGCGCAGATTTCTCATAAAAACAAAAATCCCGTTTTTTCCCGTTCCCATGGGAATTTCGGGAAATCCTTTCTTAGTGCTCACCTACACTCTCTAAGGGGGTTGGTCCCATCGACTCCAAAAAATGGACTTTGACCAGTCTCATTTGACTACAAAGAAAAATTTATAAATCAGGTAATAACAATACCATGTCCCAAATGACTACAAAACGTTCGCTGACCGATAGCAAAAAAAAACAAAAAGAAAACGTTTTTCTACTACTAATTATTTTCCAATAGCCATGAATTGATGGTATATTACGAACACTATAGAAAATAAGGTATACGTTTTCCTATTTTCGAAATTCGGAATAGATTCAGACTTATAGGTCTTATGGTAGGTTTTATGAAACCAATGCATATTTAAATGAAAAGGAAAACGTGTAAACCTAGAATATTTAATGTTGAAGCGATGTACATCAAAATCAACGTGATTTGCTAAGATTTAGGTTTGTGAAAAACGTTTTCATCCGAAACGCACATTTCATCAAAAAATTAGCTTCTTCTTTATCGCACGTTTGCGGTTGGGGGGCGACAGCATGAGTTTTTCTAGATATTCTTTGTTGCTATATCTGTCCTCTTAAGAGAAGATCCGCACACCTGCATTCGGAAATCACAGTTAGTATCAGATGATTAAAAGATCATAATAAATGAGCCGACGCAAATACTGGAAATCAATTTTTTTTTGTAATAAATGATTATTTGTCATCATCGCAGCGCTGTGAATTTAATAAAATATGAAAGATTTTAATCATTTTAGCAGGTAGAGCACAATGATTGAAATAACAGTTTTTTTAGAAATCAAAATTTTGTTTTACAGCCTACTTTGCTTTTTTACTTACGTTGCTAACATTACTAATAAATATTGTAGTCGTTTGGGATCGAAAAAATATAAATAATTTTTATTCAAAAATTTTGGAGTCGATTGGAACTCATAGTAATTTGTAGATAAGATAAGAGAACAATGGTTTTGGAGTCGATGGGACCAACCCCTCTAAGGAACCTACATGCAAAATTTCAGCCCGCTACGCCCAGTAGTTTCGGCTCTGCGTTGTCTGTTAGTCAGTCAGTCAGTCAGTCAGTCAGTCAGTCAGTCAGTCAGTCAGTCAGTCAGTCAGTCAGTCAGTCAGTCAGTCAGTAACGGAAGAGTTTTATATATATTGATTGTCTGTTTAATTTCCTCTTTTTCAAGCAAAATACAACACATGGAAATTGTTTGTCTTTTGTTGTTCTAATTGCAATTTTGATTATTAATACACAGATCTTAAAAACAATGTCTATCGTTATTTGAATATTTACGTTCTATTTATAGTTTTATGGATTAAAAAATTAAGTACTCGTATATCGTTTAAGATCAATGAAGCAGGCTTGTGTACTCTTGATTTGGATTTGTTTTTTTTTTTGTCACGTTATCTTGATATCAAGGAAAGGTACCATTTTTTACGTATGTTAACAAAGGAGTCTTATCAAGATACGATATCTTTTCTAAATTTTAGTACTATTTTATCTACAAGCAAGTAAAGCAAGTCTCTTTAAATTGTTTCGTGCATAAATTCAATACTATTTAAGAACGTACTTTCTTCGTTGAACCGCAATTGGTTCTCACTTACCTTTAATTATTTGGTTTTTAAAAATAAAGCACCTAAGTGACCAGTACATATTAATTGCACGGCGCGGCACGCTAGTAGCCAAGGCGGCCATCTTAGATTTTGATTTTTTTTTTTCAATGAACCAGAGTGTTATGACTGGCACGTTTTAATTTTGTCAAGACTTGCGCTTGCGGCCATAGTGTTTCGAGTTTTTTTTTTCTTTCTTTCTTAGCAGTAAGGAGTCCAGTTAGCACTATCTCACGGCGAGCAGACGCGGGCGCCTTTGTTCTCTCAGTGTTCGCACACGATTTGTGTTAGACTGCCACTGGTCGGTGTGCCCTGCTCAGGGTACTGTTTGCTTCAGAACTTTAAATGTTTTAATTCAAGGTTTCTAATTAACTATTTTTATACCCGCCATTGTATAAACATTCTGAGAGCTAATTACACCTAAGTTAAATCGTGCTTCGTTATTTCAAATACTTATGCATTATTCTTTTTCAGATTTTTTGTTAAATTATAGCCATAGTTTAACTTTGAAATAACATTTCTCATAATATTCTAGTGTGCGTTATCTTTATTCCTAACAACAATACAAAATAGATTTTAAAATCCTGAGTTAAAATCCATCTATCGAACCCACTTCTGCGCTCAACGGTACTCAACAGTACCGACACCAAACAAAGGAACTTACAGCGATGTCTCGAGAGTAATGGAAAGTAGTGTACACTTAAAACAGAAAGCCTTTGCCTCTTACGGAATCCGTTGAAAACAGCTTGAGAACTGAAAATCTAGAACAACGGAGGGATAATATGAAAATGCAATTTTCTTATGCACCACTTGAGTTTTCGTTTCATTTCTTAGCCTCTCGGGGGACAGTGATTGTGTTAGTTTCAATGGCGATTTGCTTTTAGTTTGTGTTTTTTTTCTTTTTCTTTTTGCGATCGATTGAAATTTTATTTATTCTGAGTTTGGCTGAGTTGGAGGGAATGTGAGCGCGAGGCACAGAATGTATGGTTAAGTCTCACGAAAGCCCTCTGTACCACTATAGTACCATAGGATCCAACATAATTTTACTCTGTTAGTTACCAGGCGCGCCTTGAATTTTTTTTTTAGACTAAGCAACTTTTATGGCTTGTTATATATAATTGAGACCACATTTCTATTTCGGAGCTTTGTGCGTCAATAATATAGACTTGTGTAACAGACAAGCTTTATACCGGAAGTAAGCCAATGTGACAGGAAAATGCCGAGGACGTCGCGTCTAAGCTTGTTTTGGGATGTGTGTTTGCTTTTAAGAGCTTTCAATAGACATATATCATGTGTACATTGTAATTATGTTGATTTATATATTCCTGACTTTAAGCATCATGACATTCTTAAATAAAACTTCTTTATAATCGCATTTGCATTTTGCTAGAAAATAAACAAAGTAAAGAAGTATGAAGGCCGCTAGTGTTTTGTTATCTCACTTCAAATGCGTGATTGCTTTTGAAGAAGAAGACGTGAAGACTGTTTACACAATGAAACCTCATACCTAACATCCTAGCAATTATCTTCTTACGTTAGATCAGATAAATATGTCACCGTAAAATAGCACATCCGTTAAGTTATAAACTTACGTATGTCAGTTTATAAACCAACGTAGGCTATGATAGGTTGTTTACGAAAAGTAATATTTTCCGGTAACATTTAAATTATTATGTTGTCGATTGATTGCAATAACGCTCTCTCTATTTTATTATATTAAACATACTCATAACAATGATAAATAATATGCTAAAGAAAGATTACAACTGATAACAATGTTAGTCAAAGTCCGAAGCCTAATTTATCTTATTTTAATTATCAGTATAATATGTCCAAGCAACATTAAGCTACTAAATGGCAAAGATTTGCTTTGCGAGTCGACGTGTCGTAGCATTTTTTTACGGCTGTCCAAGGAAGGATTTGTAAAGCTGAAAAATGTCGTCCAAGCTTTTCCTTCGGATGTTAAAAGACGGCCATGCCAGCTTGTGAACGTGAGAAGCGATCCGGGTCTGGTGTAAATAGTAATATGATGAAAGTAAGGTCCATTATAGCAGAGCTACGTATTTTATTAATTTGCAAAATATATTTGACCAAAATTATAACGATAATGATATTATTATAATTAAAATTATTTATTACGTAAATTGAAATAGCATCAAATAAATGTTGAAATGTTACCATCCTAAATTATTTTGTTTTTTAGTTCACGTTCATTATTCACCAACTAGCGTTTGCCCGCAGTTCCACACACGCTCTTTTATTTAAGGAATTCTAAAACTACTGAACCAATTATGATGGAACTTGCTGCATTTTGAATTAGGATATAACCTCTTTTAGAATAATTAAATTGGTTCAGTAGTGTTGTGCGCACAAACAAAAACACACAACATTTTTATAAACCATAAAAATGGGATCCCTAGGGTCCAACCAATCTAACCAAATACCACATTTCAATTATTTTTAGTTTTTTCCTCAATTTACAGAAGTAGCTCTGTTACATCTTTAACATATAAACTATAGATTGAATTTTTAATAGCTCATTCTTTCGTCTTGGAATTCTTTAATCCAATTAGCACTAGTTATCCTCTAATTTTGCCTTTAAGATATCGCTATGGTCAAGATATAAGTTGTGGATGATATTTCTTACGACTAGTTCATTCGCAGGCCGCAATTTATCTCTGTAATCCTTCGTTAATTTGTCGGAGGTTCTCTAATTAAATTTTCGTACTGGCTTTTTGTTCAAGCGGAGTTTTATTGTTATCAATACCTCTTTATTCGGGAATGCAAATGGCTTCCAATTTAATCAACCCCATTTCATTTTGAGAATAAAATAATTTTGCGGGTGCTAAGCTAAAGAGTTTGAAGGTATGAAAAAAATACTGCTCGTAATTTTAAAATTTAAATTTGACCTCCATGTTTTTGTTTGGAATAACGGCCATCTTATCTTACTAAATATATGATTATAAAACTTTTTTAAATTTCAGCATACTGTAAAGCAATTTTTACGAGTGTTTTTATGATTGTATTGCATACATCTTCTTCACGTTCTTCATTTTCACCGTTCAATATAAGCATCAGCCGAAGCCTCCAAAACTAATTTAATTCGATTCGAATTTCAAAAAACGAACGTCTTGAGCTCTTCTGAAAAACGAGACGCAATAACGGCTCCCGGTAATGGGCTAGTGCTGCGACAATCTTCAAATAAATATTCTGCAAAAAATTACAAAAAAAAAATGTCATTGGAAATAGTTACGATTGTAGAAGACGCGAAAGAAGTGTGTCATGATCGTAGCATGTGGAAATCAATTGTAACACGTCACGCCTGTTTCCAATCGGGAATGAATGTATGCTAAATAAGTATGTGCATTTAAATCTATATGTAAAAAAACTTAATCAGGCAAAATAGATATTGATAAACACTAATTTAAATAGTTCAAATATAAGTAAATGTTCAAGTAATTCGTATTTTAAGCTTACTCTTACTTTACATCGAGCTGACTTTTTTAAAGCTTGACGGGAACAAGTGCCACGTTAATACTTATTTTTATTATTATTATTAATAGATATTACGTTTTATTGTAATTCTAAGTGGTTCGTTAAAAAAAATTGCTTGTATTTTGGCAACCCTAGTCGAAGGATTACAAAATGGTAGCTTCGCGTTACTCGGGACACGCAAATCTTCTAGTTGAGATCAAATAATATTTGTAAATCGAGTACTGAAACGTGTCTTGAAAAAAGATGTTTTATTATTTCATGCTAATGGATTTTAATATTCCTAGAGAGGCTAGAGGAGGAGAAAAAAAATCATTGTTTCATCTGACCAAGTACAAAGTTTCTATCAAACAATACCAAAGCAACAAGAACAGCGCTTAAAAGACTAAAACATAATAAAAATCCAGGAAAGCCGCCTAATATCGGCCTAGTGGGCTCGTAAGCCTAATGGCCCAGAATTAAGTTATCCCGGAGTCTTTGACTCAGATTCTTTGATGCGGAATAGAGTTACTGCCCGCCGCGCTTTGTTAGCTCCAGAAATAGTATGTGAGCGATTGCGGTGATCATATTCCTGTCTGAATTCATAAAAGTAATAAAAAACATTACCACATTGTTTTGATGATCAATATTGGGTAATTTTAGTTTTATTTCTGTGTAATATTAGCGGCTTTACCCTACCCGCAGTGGCGTGGTCTGCAATGCCGCCGTAACATTCTGTCCATGGGTGCCACTCGTACGTAGCTTATCTATAATATAAAAATGAATCGCAAAATGTGTTGGTAAGCGCATAACTCAAGAACGCCTGGACCAATTATACCAATTCTTTTTTTTTTTGATTGTTTGTTGAAGTCCAAGGATGTTTTTTACGGCGAGAAAAATTCGAATAATTACCGAGAAAACAACATAGTAATAAGTAATGCGGTACGAATTTCGCCGGGTTGTTAGTATACTATTGAAAACAGTAATTACTACCTTATTAATCAAAAGATACATTTTCGGATCAAACTCAACGGTGTCGTTTTTTATTTTATTAAAAGCTTTTACGAAATTGCTTGTTAAAATAGCAACAAACGAATTCTGAGAAATGTAATTCGTTACCCAGATTTACTTTTTTTAAAAGCATCTAGCGAGCGTTTCACCTAAAAAAAGAAGAGTCCAAAGCCCAATTCAGACCTCCCCATTTGAAATGAAAATCACCCCTTTATACGTGGCATTACACTAGCCACTGTATATTACAATTTGCGACCGTCCCAAGTGCCAAAAGTAATTAATATCAAGTTTGTGGAAAATTTATGGTGAGAGATGTAGCGATGATTTTTCTGCTTTCCACTTTTGTTCTGCACTGTACCCAGTGAGACTACGGTGCATATTTGGCGGACAAAATTTCTTTGTAAAATTTCAACGCTAAGGTGGGAATTTTTCAATTTTGCGGCCGAGGTGTGAGCTTGCGTGATTCCTTTTGCATTAAATGCCCTTGTGCGCTGTGAAGTCACAATGCTCAAAGCCAGCAAGAGTTACTGTGGACCTTTTGTGTGACACTTTTACTCTGATACCTTTTTGATAATGTCATAGTATTTTTTATAGAACCATTAGTGCGTTTTTCATTTGTTATTATATTTTATAGAGGTAATGCTAAAGTTGTACTGTATAACAAAGTAACTTCTTTTTACAATTGTATGTAATGTGAAATTAAATACATACACTTGTACTAAAAGTAAGAACCTTCACCTGACATTATCAAAGATGCAGTGACCAAAGAAAATTGGAATTGATTATACATATAGATTCTATAAAAAAGTACTTCCTGGAATATTGCTGTGTGATCTCACGTGATACATTATCATTGAATTAATTATTTATTTTTAAACAACTGTTTTCTGCGAAGAATTCGCTCTGAGCGTTAAGGCCGCCCATTTAGTGATTAATAATCGGTTTATATTCTGACCACACGCAGACTATGTGGCGCGCACTCTCTAAAAATGTCTATCAATCTACATATTTCTAACGATAATAAAATTCCTTGTTACAGCGGACAAAGTACCACCGGGTTTCCCAAGCATAGTCCCACCCCCCACAACAATGGTGGTGGAGGTGGGGCACACGGCGACGCTGCCCTGCGCCGCCAGCGGGAACCCCACGCCCAAGGTCAAGTGGCTGTGGAACTCCTTGCCCCTGGACGTGGCCAACAACCCTCGGTACACCATACTGAACGACAAGATGCATGGTGAGTGGAACTTTTAAAATTGGAACTCAATTTATGACGACTCGTTATGTAAGGGAGTAGAATCATTTGACAGAGGAGGGCTCGTTTGGGGGCGTCTCCAGGCGACCATTGTTGTAAGGCAAGGCCAACATTTGTTTGACTGAGCCGCTTGGTGGGCACCATGAACTACCTCGCCTCTCGCAGTATATGATACTTTACCAAATAAGATATCAATACCAAAGATAGATAGTCTAATTGACTTTTAAGTTAAGCGATATCTTGTTTCCTAGATTGAATAAATAATTTGAAGGTTTTCGACTATATAATAGCTAATTTTAAATATTGTACAGTTTAAACTTTAGCAGTCACTTAACAAGGATATCGAAAAGTAAACACAAGCTCTAACCATGTATGTGCAAGTTCCTTTATACCACGATCACAAACGTGGTTGATACCACCTAGTCGGGATTACGCGCGGTACGCTCGTTAGCCGGTTTTTCTTTTGCAAGATTCGTTTGTTAGCTGAGTTTGTGAGATTATGGCTGCAGAGGAAAAACCTTGCTGGTTCCATGTGTTGAAATAGGGATTTAAGTTTCAAAATTGAGTACTATTAAGTTCCTTTTATACTAGCACCATGCAGTGTTCTTTAATTATAAAAGTAGAGTTACTTCTTATTTCTCGATTTGTCTGATAATCAAGTCATCGATCATCTAACCCAGTAGAGACGTAATAAGATCCATCTTATCTTGGCAACAAGCCAGAGGGACGGACTTGCCATAGACTAGCGTTGCTCTAGTGTTGTATAAGGAAGTAGAACCGACCAATCCGATCGCAGCATTCGCATATTAATTTTACAGTTTTTTTTTTTAAATACACGAAAAACGTTACCTCTTCGTAGGTTAAGTGCTCGCTGCCCTAAGAATATGTCACGTTCCTGTAGGACAAAAAATGTTAATAAAAGAGGATTTACAGGGCGTAACCGCCGCGGCTATTATTAAATATCATCACTGCCGGAGAGGCATTATTTCCTTGGCAATAACGGTCAGTCTTTATTTACAGTTTCTTATAAGGCAAGGCTTGTGTTTTATTAGGTACGTAATATATTGTTTTTGCGACCATATCACCACCCATAATACGAGTATGATTTAGTCTTTTTGTTTGTAAACCAGTACTTAGACTGTTTTTATGCATTTGAAAAATAAAACCCATCAAGATTATATTACTTCATATTTTTCTTAGTATCCTGTTATCACTTTAGGCGGTCTTAAGCAACTACCTAAATCGTCCTAGGTCAGCCCAACACTAGCTGCTGATAATTTTACTAGTGTGTACCCAATCTCAGCTGGAGAACAAAAGACCTGAAACAAATCGTCGCCACTCTCGAAGGTTTTGAGCGCAGTCGCAGACTTCTTACCGAGTATTATCTGGGTGTTCCAGACCAGATCCTCTTTAACATTGTGCTGCCACGTGTCGTATTATTAAGAAGGAGCCGATTTTACTCTTGAAGCTTATTCATTTTAACTTTTCTTCTGAAAATGCAAAGTATTTAAACCTGGAAAGCATTATGCACTCCATAAGAGGTGAAAGTAATTTAAATTCAGTGTCGCAAGAACTCTCAGCGGTGGGTCCTCTAATCTTATTAATTTTAATATATTCCTCTTTAATGTATTCCGTGTAATTAATTCACTGCCGCCTTTATTAGAAGCACCTTCGCCGCTATGTTGTACTTAGAATTGAACCTGGCCATCTGTATCGTATATTAGTTTATAACTTAACGATGGGTCTACTGAACGAGCAAAAATTAATAGACTAAGTTTTCAGTATTTCAGACGCACATCTACTATACTATACTCTATATATAAAAATTAATCGTGGTTCGTTAGTATCGCTAAAACTCGCAAACTAACGGCCGGTTCGATTTAGCTGGTTTTGGTTTTGAAATGTTCATAGTAGTCCAGGGAAGGTTTAAAATGTGATAAAATATGGAAAAATGGAGGGAAAGTTAGTAAAACAATAATTTAATTTTTCCTTTTAAAAACGCAACGATACAGAGATCGCAGGGAAAGCTAGTACATATAAAATTTTACAATAATATTTAATTATTTTTTTAGAATGGTGCCTATATTATCAAATATATTTCGCAAAGTGTCTGTAGCTGTAAAAAAAAACTCGTTTATTTAGTCGTTTTACGTAACTATAGTGTGTATCCTGCGTCGCAAACTCCCCTGAAGTTATTTACCCAAAATATAATTTCTATCTTGAAATTCTAATACATATAAATGATCAGTAGGTAAACACCTGCTGTAAATAATGCTAATGAACACGCTGTTCGCGGTTTATGTCTTTTGTTTGTTCGAGATCCGTTTATAAATTTTAATGTCGGATTAAAGTATTTTGGGCTTAATTAAGAAAGTGGAGATTTTCGGTGAACGTATTTCACGTTGGTTAATGTTTGTGTAAAATATTTAACGCTCCACGATAAAAATAGTATCGCAAGAGAAATTTGGTTTTAAATCGTAGTTTTAATAAGCATCGATTAATCTTAAGTTACAGTTGTTTTTGTTTGGCGTTGAACATAAAATTTAATAGAAATAAAAGTTGATTATGTTACTAAATTACTTAAATTCATATCAATCACTTAAAAACTTATCCTGTGTCAAAATAAATTTAAAGAAACTTTTTAATAATTTTTTGAAGATGAAAAACTTGTCGGTTTGATTGATTAGTATGGCGGGCACAATTAAACAACTTTCATAGTCTACAACTGTGCGCAACTACAACCACAGATACTAATATATACTGAATAAACTACTATACTCCTTGATA
The DNA here is from genome assembly GCA_951802225.1 of Euspilapteryx auroguttella. Classification (NCBI taxonomy): domain Eukaryota; kingdom Metazoa; phylum Arthropoda; class Insecta; order Lepidoptera; family Gracillariidae; genus Euspilapteryx; species Euspilapteryx auroguttella. The sequence continues at coordinate 4,279,809 of OX637648.1, read as the reverse complement.
ATTTACTGCACGGAACACTTCAGCTTAAGAAACAACCAAGCGCGTTTAACAACTCCCCGACTACAATGCGCTTCTAAAGCCACCATGTATGTTTTCTGAAAATAATTAAATTTGGTATTCCCTTTACTTGTGAGGTAGTAAATCCGGTTCCCATTCGCCTCCCGACTCCCGACTCGGAGGCCCGCTGTATAATTTACACCGCTCGTCGTCATTTTGATGTAGCAAACCCTTCGCATAATTTTTGCCTAATTTCCCCTTTTGATCGCTCTCAAATTGTGCATACGGAATTTTCGGGTTGCCGTGTCATTGGTACTGTTTTTTCAGTAGCCTTTTAACTTTCCTTTTATGTTTTTTTTTTCGTTTTTATACGTAACGCTGTTGATGTCTCTTTACACGTTTAATGTACTTACCATCTTAACTAAACGCCTGAAATCAACATCAACATTGACTTCAAACCTAAACACAATTCTTGTGCTACCAGTAATTAAGGGTTTTTTTTAATAAGTCCTTTTTACCACTAAAATCCAATAACCAAGGGCAATAACCTCAAAATTGTATTTCTTATTAGGTACACTGGCGCTTACACAAAAGCAATCTTAACCCCGTGTAAAATTACTAAAATCGTTAAAAAAAACGTTACTCAAACATAAAAAATCAAACAAAAACTATGTAGGTAAGTAGGTACATTATTATGCATACCTGGAGCGCGGCGCACCACTGTATTGCACGGTCGAGGTCAATTTTGACATTGAAAATAACTGAGGCCATTCGTCACGGGGCGCGCGGCAAATTGCCCCTTATTACCGCTTCTAACGATCTAAATGACCTGAATAATTTGCCCACATCAGCGGTGAAGGGGTGGTTTTTTCAAGGAATTTTATTATTTTTATTTTTTGATATACTATTATACCTAAAAAACAAGAAAATTAAAAAATATATATTAACATAAAAAAACTTGTTGTTATATAATTTTAAATGTACCTTTTAAATAATAAAATGTATTCGCGTGAGCTGTAAAACTGATAAATTACAATTTTAAACATTAAAAGTCATATTGCATAAATAAAAACAAAAAAAAACAAAGAAAGGTTTTATCTTTTTTCATTTGAGATTCGTTATTATGAAGAAAGAACGTTTCGCTACAACAACTGCTCATGAGATTAACGAGCTATTGTTTGGAAATAAAATATAAAAAATAAAACATGTTTTTAAGAAAAAAAAGAATCATGTGTAATAAAGATTTCAAAATTCCTAGTACTATGGGCTCAAAAATCACTGAAAAAAACATTCATTAGGCATCATCTGAGAAATCAAATAATAATAATCGAAATCGTAGATCCTTGTTAGGAAATAATTACCAAAATATGTATGTATATTATGTAGTTCTGTTAACAAAAACAATTTTCCATAACCATTTCGCTTTATCCAATAATAACCGAAACCAATTGCACCTAGCACTGCATCTAAACTGTTCTTGCTGCGTTTCAATTTGACACAGAGGAGTTGTCCGGCTGAAAGTTTGTGCTCGCCCGGCGCGTGATTGCCGCGTAGATTACGATCCATTTACATACAAATGCTGGGGACCTTCCAAGTTTGAATGGGTGGCGCGCCGGGCCGTTGTTTCAACAAAAAGCCGGGTTTAATTCGAACAACAATAACAACGGGCCTCGGATTAAAGCGCGGCAATGCGTTACAACTGTGCTCGCGCCACGCCCTCTGTCGCATCCAGCGGACAGTTTTTACTCCTCTCTCTGCTCTGCTCCGGATGGTGTTAACTTTTTTGTCCGTCTCAACAATGCGCCAGGGTAAAAAGGTTGCACTCGACACTTACTGTTTGTTCAGGAAAGAATTAAAAACTTTGTTTAGTTTGGCCGTTTCCATTGACTTCTTTCCGCATCCCTTTGTAAATCATCATAATATTATACTTCCCCATTTATTCGATTTGTTTTCAATGTATCATCATTGCACTGAACATGCATAATTCATTACACCTTTAACCGAATTTACAATTATTTACTCTGCATGTATTATACAGAGGGATTTTCTTAACAACGCGGCAAGTATGCAAATTTTATTTAACGTATTCTAAAGATTATTATTAATAGAATCCCCTGTCCGGTCGCGGAAGTTTTGACAGTAAAGTCCGCGGAATTTTCTGAACAAACTGTAAAGTTTCAGCGACTGGCTCTGCTGGCTACTGAAGCGTTCGTTGCGGGACACGCGGGAATATTGCGATTGCGATTTCGAATATCTTATTCTTTGTTATATTCCCGACGTGGCGCTTAACTTTTTGTTTGGCATTCGCGTCTCAGTTCACTATTTGTAGAACGGAAATGAAATGAAATAGAAAAAAGCTACCTGCCTATATTTGGGGTTAGGTATATAATAATTAAAGGACGAATGATCGCTTTAATATATTTTCATCCCTTCCTGTTAGTCATCATCAAGCTTAAAAGGATCTGCCCATAAAACAAGTAAGTGTACATTTCTCGTTAGCCCCTCACTCAACTGAACAAACAAAATTTCCATTACCTTTTTTTTTCACAGCGGCACAAATAATTACTATCACTTTATCAAGTGGCTCTCTAACCTCCCTAACAATTAACAGGCAAAAACAAAAGTCACGACCGAGAAAATGGCCGCCCTCATATAAAACGGCGGAGGAATAAAGTCTTATATCACTTAATCAACCGAACAGTCGTTGGTGAACAAACATTCTGTACCTTCATCCTAAGAGCTAGATTAAACGTGCCACTATGATAAAGTTGCGGTGACCACTTTGCTGTGGCCTCTTAAGGTGTGGCTGGTGTTAGGCAAGAAGCTAAGGAGTTGGTAACGTGGTGGGCGCAGTGGGGATCCGCGGTGGCTGGCCGCACGATAATGTCAGGACGGTCTTGCCAGCTATTCCCTCGGACGTTTATGAATCGCGCTTATTTTTCTTTTAATTACGACCTCCCGCTGTTTGTTGACGCGTTTTGTCGTCGACGTGACTGGGCGGCTTAGCGACCGACTAAAATGCGGGATCATGTGAGATGATCACGGTACTTTCTCTCACTAAAATAATAATAATTTAGACTTTAGATTTATAAAAAAGTGCTCTAAAACTTATTCTAAAATATAAAACAAAAAGTTTTAATTCACCACAAAGTAATAAATCCTTCTTGGGTCTGTCTAGACTTCTGAAGATAGATTAACTTTCGACCTTCATGTAGTCTCATTTGAAAAGGGCATTGCTTTTTCAGTTTGAACATTTACTATAAAACTTTATGTTTCAAATTAATTTACATTTTGACGTTATCGTTTAATCTTAGATGAAATTTGTTAATGTCCAGTCACGGACTAGGAGGCCGTAACAGATTTGTCTATGGTTTCGTCAACCCTAGACTGTATTACCTAAGAACAAGAGCTATTTTGCAATACAGAAAAACCGGAAGTGTTACGCCGATCGTGTCCGCCACTGTACCTAATAACTTTTTTAACTTAGTGGCGTATTTATTACAGAGCTCTTAAAATATAGTTTAAACTTTATTAAACACTAGCTGTCCCGGCAAACTTCGTATCGCGCCTTAAAATGTATATAGAAAAACTACTTATATTGCAGTTTTTACTAATTTCCCTCTCGTTTTTTAACAACTTGCAAACCTTCCCTGGACTACTACGAACATTTCCAAACCAAAATCAGCTTAATTGGCCCGGCCGTTCTCGAGTATTTTTATACATATTGTAGATAGATAGATTTGTTATACTTTTTCCATGTTATTCATAAAAAGTTAGAGCAATTTAGTTATTTGGCGTATTTAATTAGACTGGATGTCACGTATTTAACATACAACAAACCAGAGAAGTAGATCTCCATTAAATCCGTTTAAAAATCTACTGTATATTTATGAATAATACGGTTTGTTTATACGTTCGACTTGAAATATCTTCAAGATTCCTCATTCCATACAACAAAATATATACGTAGGTAAGTCTCACAACACACATACAATAACTTTAGCAAGGAAACGTTTCTTTTCCACAATAATATATCACACGGATAGTAATATTGTAGGAGACAGCTAGACAAGTCGCCGTAACATCAGATACGTAAATCCCTCTTTTAAATTCTGGAGGCAGGTCGGAACAAAAGCCGCACCTTCGTCACAATCGCGCTCACCTTTTGTTGAACGCCGTCCCGCGACTCGGCTCGGGCTCCGGGCTCATGTCGCCACGTAAATGTCATAGTTTCTTTTGATTGCCCACATCCCACATCTCATACCATTGTTAGAGCAAAGTGCCACAATTTGGCGCCCAAACGTGGGCCCTCTTTTCGGGTATCACGTTCCTTGCATTAGCATATTTGCTTTTGAAAATTATAATTTTCTTGCGTCAAGTGGTTACATTGGCATTCACGATGGGAATAGATACCATGCTATAAAACTGTGGTTGTCACCAAATAAGAAGCCCGGCGACAGGAGGCCTAAAATGTAATTTCTTGACCTGAAAAATGTAATTGAATGAACCAAAAAAAATATTGTTAATCGCCTAGACACCCTAGATTATTCATAGGATGTTTTTGTTTCATTCAGTTACATTTTACAGGTCAAGAAAATACATTTTAGGCCCCCTGTCAACAGGCTTCTTATTTTGTGACGACTATAAAAGGGCTAACTCTGGTATTGAATACCGATTCGTCACAGCAGGACAAAAATTGATTGTTATAAATTTTCTGTAAGGAGTATTGGTCACGTTTATATTTTTGAACTTCTGCGTGAAAATGTTTCAGTTGTTTTTAATAAAACTATAGCTGTGTCTCGACGCGCCATGTTTCATCGTAATTACATTTTCTTTGTGCTGCCCGGCGCCCGTCAGCGTTGTTCGAATACTTTTTTTCGCTTCAGATTTTCGGTAACTCGGTTTTCTACGAAAAAGAAAGCAGTAATTGTGAGGCTATTGGTCTCCACTCTCGTATAAAACATTGTTAATTAAAATTTAAAATCGTCTAGCAAATAAGCTAGGGTTTTGGATCGTTATTTATCGGAATTAAAAGGTAGGACACCAATCATGGTTTTAAGACCGGACTTTGACTTAACAACAGCAATATTCAATATCCTGGGCCGCCCGGCCGCGGTAGGAAGCCGGCCTAATGGTTTTCCCACTTTCCCAAGTTTCTGTGTTATTAGATCATAAATCTCTATATTTACTCACACGGCTGAATATTGCTGTCTGCTATCTTGTCTTGGACTAGCGGACGTCAAGAGTTTTGTTTTACTGGCTTTTATTTATTTATTTCCCTTTTCACCACATTTATATAAAGAAAGAAAGAAAAGATTTATTTACAGCAAAAAAACACACATTACATAATAATATACAATAGCCTACGAACAACAACAATAGCACATACTTCAAAATATTTTAAAATAACAACAAAATTTAACACGTTGTGTGTGTGTTGCATATACATCAACATGACCTCAGCTAGAGGTTTCCTTTCGCTGAGGTCATGTTGGTTTTGGTTCAAAAGACATTCTTGGAGCCATAGTTTTAGCTAAGGGTTTTTTACTTTTCAATTCCAATCAAAAATTATTTATGTATTAGAATAATTTTAGCATTATGCAAATCGAAATTAATAGTTTGAATTATTGGTGCTTTAAAGGTGATTTCCAAGCTAAAAAATAACAGAATTTGTCATAAAATATCTTTTTTGTCATCAGGTACCTTGCAAATTGTAAAGAGCGAAGAGGAGGACCACGGCAAGTTCGAGTGCGTTGCTGAAAACTCCATCGGAACTGAATTCTCGAAGCCTGCGTCTCTATACGTGAAAGGTAAGACTACGTTTACGTTGATAATTTAAACAAGGAACAAATAGGTGCACTATTGATTGCATAATTATTTGAAAATGTATATTGTGACAAGGTTTAAAATTTAAGGATTTATTCAACTCACAATATCTAATAACTTTCCTAAATCAACATGGGCCTTGATATAAATAAAAAAAACAGTTGAACCATACATTTATTCCTTTAGTTGATCAAACCTATTTATAAACAGCTATTTTTAACTTGTGAAATTTCGACCTTAGCATGTTGCTTTACCAAAAATGTTAGGTATGCTGAAATAATCATCCCTTAAATTTATAATCACTACATCAGTAAGTTACATAACTGTATACAAAAGCCAACTTTATCAATAACAGCGACTGCTTCCAACACGATTCCTTGAAGCTTAAACTTTCTTCATTACTTTTCACATAACTCATCAAACAAAATTATTCTTTAAATAACAATCTCTTGATATCGAGTACAAAATAACTAATGAATTAAAACTTTCCGGGTTCCTCAACGTTCAATGAAACTTCTCCAGTGACGATCCGTTTCATTGTTTCAAACTCGCGATGGAAATTCCGGAGATTTGCACCGGGCTGCGATTGTTTTATGTTCTTATAACTTTCGTTTTGATAAAGTGATCGTTGAAATATTATTAGTCTAGTTCTGTCTCTGTATAATTTAATTAACCGTTGTTGCTAATGTTTAGGCGCATTTATACATTTTTTTTTAATTATCTACGTCTGTACTGGGCCTTATATCTTTCGAAGTGATGATTATTGAGATCTTTGTTGTTTAGACTGATTTTAGAAGCTAAGATTCAGTAAAATCACTATATTTTAGTAACTTTTAGGTATAAACACAATTATTAATGAAGTCTTTCTCAGTTTGTATTATTTATTTAAACTCAGTCTTATGTTTTGCGTAGCCACGTGGAGTGCAACGCTATCAATTAAAGAAGGTTTAATTTTCACTAGGAAAACCCTGTATCTAGGGTGCCCGAAACATATACAGAGACGAACATTACACCCAGACCGGTAAACAACATCGATATTCATCATAACAATGTTCGCCCCGCCGCCGGGATCGAACCGGTGCACCCGCGTCTCAGTCCACATCACTGCCAACTGAGCCACGGAGCAGTCAGCAGATAAACTAAATAAATAGTAAAATAACCTTTAACATCATCACACTCTGTCAAAGTGCCACATTGAGGACATTCATACATATTTCAAATTCACTGCACCTCGCAAAAGGCCATTTGCAATGTTTATCAGAGAACGGAACTAGAATATTTGCAGCGCTCTTCGTATCACTGCCGAATGCATTGTGGAAAATATTTTTCAAGTAGTTTAGTCTATGTTAAACAAGGCATAACTTGGTAATATTAGTATACGAAACCATACTTTATATGATTTTCTATACCAATTGTAATAGACAAAGTCAAAAATGCTGGTATTTAAGAAAAACCTCTCATTTATCCCATTCGGAAATTCTCTACAGTTATAGAAAGATACAAGACAAATGTAAATTTGTATTTACTATTTTATGCACATTGACACCTCCAATTTTTTTTTTAATACAAAGTACAAATGTACGATTCATTAAAAGCTCTGATCTCGACTACGCATAAAATTCTTCAAGTTGTTTTTCAGAAGCTTCTCGTCTATTCTTTACTTAAGTATAATTAATATAAATCATAATCCTGTAATATCTAGGCGATCCCTCGATTGAGGACAAAGCAAAAATTAATCTATCACGCCCCGGTACGACTATTAATCTTGTGGCACGTAATCGATACAAAGACAGATCTTGCGACCAAAAGATACCTAGGTTAGGTTGGAACGAAATATTATTTTTGAATTTGCAGTTCTTGATAATTTTTATAATATTATCAATAAAAAATATCGTGGTGGCACAGAATACCACCACCACCCACTCCTTCCATGGGATGCGTGAAAGGCCAAGCTGGTTTTTCTTAAAAGACGATCGTATATAATGAAACATATCTGAGATTTTTTTTTTCTACTCTATATAAAATTCTTCCGTTACTGGCTGACAAACAATGCAGAGCCGAAGCTACTGGGCGTAACAGGCTTAAAAATTTTGCAAGTAGGTTTCATGGGGAGTGTAGGGGAAGACTAAGGAATAATTTACCGAAATTTAGTATTTATGAGGAATCTACGCGGGTTAACCGCGGGGCAGCCTCTAGAACACAATATAAGTACCAAAACATAATAAATCAATCAAAGAAGACCCTTATGAATCAAACCTTAATAGATTGCTCTTCTACCTATATATCAGTCTCCATTATAAACTAGGTGACATTTTCCTGATTCGTTATCGAACACCGCATCCTATACTCAGTCGTCCACCTAAAGCCGTGTACAAACAGCGAAGTTGGGGCTTATCTGGCCCCGCGAGGGCACGCGTGCCCGATCAATCAGCGTTGACGCCCTGCCACGGGCTGTGACAACGAAACGCACTGGTTTGCTTTGCCAATAAAATGTTTTGTTGTTCTTTGAAGGCTCCTTAGGCTCAACTTTTTATTTGCACAAACTATAGAGGAAGGAACAAGAGGAATTTGATTTGATATGAGGGTCTATATATGGAATTCTAAATACTATCCTCATAATCTACCTAGAGAAAATAGCAAAATAAAGATTTATTTTCTTTCGCTTTTGGGCATTCCCTTTTAATTTTACTCGTGCTGGTGCCATCACCAAGATAGTAATTCATTTTTAAATTATTAGCAATTTCGGATATGATAAGATATTTGTGTATTTAATTAAGACGCTTATAAGTGGCTTAAATAACGTAAAATCACCAAGGTTCCAAAATCCCTTGGCAAAACATCCACTACTAGAGGCTGCCCCGTGGTTTTCCCGCGCAGATTTCTCATAAACACAAAAATCCCGTTTTTTCCCGTTCCCGTGGAAATTTCGGGAAATCCCTTCTTAGTGCTTACCTACACTCCCCAAGGAACACACGTGCCAATTTTCAGCTTTCTACGCCCAGTAGTTCCGGCTCTGCGTTGTCTGTCAGTCAGTCATTTAGTCAGTCAGTCAGTCAGTAACGGAAGAGTTTTATATTTATTGATTGCCTGGCACTAAACTTTATTATGTTAGTAAAATAATGCTTCGAACTCGAACCTCAGAAACAATAAAACGCGCCGTCCACAACCAGAACAAACGAATGATTGTAAAAAGAAGATGTGTAAATGCGCCCGTACGTTTTGTCTATGGTTCATTTGCCTGTAAAAAAATGCAGGTCGACGTACGTTTTTGGGAACAAACTGCTTTGTACAGTGTTTTATAGATGGATGATTGGCTCGTCTTTCGGTATTGCGAATTCAAAACCAAAATACTACAGTGATGCGCTTTGAGGCAGTATTATTAGATAGATTATTTTATTTTATCCTATAGGTTTTTTTCCGTCAAGAGCAAAACGCTCGAAGTAGATTACTCTAGCTATCGCCGTCTAGTCAAATATTTTAATATCCTTGTATGAATTGTAATTCTGCTTGCACTGCCCTAAATATCGTTCGTTATGAAGACCTAAGTCCATGTAGAGACAATGACGTCACAAGAATTTAGCGCCAAGATAGTGGTGATCTGTATTACAAAAGTCGAGTCAGAAGTTATGAAGTGTAGTGTTTATGTAACTAATTATTTAAAACATAAAATAATAATGTGCGTACTTAGGTACTACCGATTCTAATACAATCCCTATATAATAAAAATGCCTCGCATAAATGTTGCACTTAAATCATCTTGCAAAACAAAGACAATTTTATAACTTTTGCAGCTTATGCTCTGACAGACGGACACCTTCTTTTAATTAAAACATCTCAGAAGTCTGCTTTTGGTTCATAAATAAATAATATCGCTTTTACGTTAAAAGAAAAGATAAATTTTAATGCAAGCACATTTAAAGTATAAAAAAGAAAAAAAATATTAATTATCTTCGCTTCTTTAGTGTTTCTTTAATTACATTGTAGTACATTGATAGTTTTTAGTTAGAAAATAAAGGTATTTTATTTAATTTATATTATTTAGTTTCATAAAAGCTTTCTAATTTTAAAGTCAATGTTTAATAATAAAATTTTCTTCGCGGTCTTTTCTGTTCTGTATTTATTCTAAGAAAACTTTTGTTAGTCATCCATTCTCCTAATAAATTTATACGGCAGTAGAAACAAAACAATCCTTTTTAAGACATAAAATGGACGGACTACAGCACACAAAGAGCGGATAGAAATACAATATCTATAATCATTTTAGGGCTGTGATCCTACTAATATAAGTTGTTAGTTTGTTCTTAAACGCAATTTTTAAAACAAAATTTAAAACAAAAACTTGGTAACATATTTACTACCGCGAACCATGACAAAAAAAATTACCACAATGACTATTAGTATATATTGATTTTGATATTATTTGGACAAGACTTATATTAACCTATGTTCATTCTAATAAAAAATCCAAATCGGCCTTGAATCGGTTCTGAGGTCACAAACATACAAACCAAAAACTAAATTAAAAACCCTCTCTTTAACTTGGTAATCTTTATATTTCTGTTTATTTATTTTAATTGAATCCAGTTGAATTGATCCCATCTGGGCTACATTACATGTAAGAAACTTTTATTTGGGTGTATCTTTTTACAAGAAACTTTTAGGTTCTTGTTGATAACACTGCGTAATATAATCTGAGAAAAAAACACTTTATTTTAATTGTCATTAGCTGGAAATACTATAATTCTAAGAACTGTTTTTGACATAACCAATGCCGTATGATATGAATATGAATAATTAAAAAAAGGTAACGTACAGCCCTGAGCCTGGTTCTAAAGTTTTGCTATTTATACTGTTATAAATTTTCGATAAATGTTATTTTCTCGCTTTAATAAAATTGTATTATATATTCTTTCAACAGTGCGACGCGTAGCGCCGCAGTTCTCCATTCCCCCGCCGCCGCACACCGAGGTGATGCTGGGCGGGAACCTGACCCTCAAGTGCGTCGCCTTCGGATCACCCATGCCTGCCGTCAAATGGAGGAAAGGTAGGGCAAACTCATCATCAACATCATTTTATCCGAATGACGGTCTCCCAAATAAATCGCTACAACAATGGCCGGTTTTAAGGCGGGCAACCTAGCTGAATATGATTACACAGACATAATAATATGTAGGACCTTCCTCTCTGCCGTATTCGGCCACAGCGATTGCTACCTGACAACTACTCTCAGGTGACTGGCATTATGTTCATGTATTTTTTCAACATAATTATTTTAGACCTGTACACACTTAGCGCAATAAATATCTTGTATATTTTAAGACCTCATTAATACTTATTTTAAAAAAAATCGAAAGTTTGTGTCTAAATTTACTGGTTGGTTTATTATTATAACTAGTAAACCCGGCGAACTTCGTACCGCCTAACCTATTACTATGTTGTGCATGTATTATACTTATAAACCTTTCTCTTGAATCATTCTATCTATAAAAGAAACCGCATGAAAATCTGTTGCATAATTTTAAAGATTTAAGCATACATAGGGACAGACGCGGGAAGCGACTTTGTTTTATGCTATGTATTGATGTGGATATCTAAATATAAAGCTAAATATAAGAATACTTATACTTATAAACACTAGTTCTAACATACAACCAGTTTGGTAATACATTTCACCAAGCAGTCTTAAGTTGCTCGTAGTTAGGCTTACCGCGGAAGATGCATCGCGCTCAGCCGCCGGAATGAGTACGGATTTCCTCGGGATTTGCTCTCGACGTGTTAACAGTTTCTCAGCGCACGGCTTACTGTGTTATTGAGTACTTATACGGGATCTGTACAGGTTAATCATATTTTTTACGTTCAAATCTGTATTCTTTTTTGAGGTAGAAACACGAAAGATTAAAAAGCACTATTTATGCCTGCTTATAGACAGTGCCATTGAAAAAAAGGACCACGTTTTAGCTTAAACAACCTTCATTTGAGTTATCAGTATTACTTCAGAGGTTTGTAGTGTAGAAGCGCTTGGGACAAATATCATTACAAACTTTGTATTGAGTAAACTTCCACCTTTTTCATTACTCCCAGCCAAAATATAGGGCAATTTTAAATCCCTTGCATATTTCAGGTCTAACCCAATGGCTGACTCCAGAAGACAATCCCCCTCTAGGTCTAAATCTGCTGAAACTCTACGACATCCGAGAGAGCGCCAACTACACATGTGAAGCTGCCAGCGTGCTTGGGGCCATCGAGAAAACTGCCACGGTTAAAGTACAATGTAAGTCAGTTATATGTGAATTTCTATTAATTTACTATATTTTGTATCTATTTCTATAAATAAAAGTTCCTGTATAAAGTTCCATATGAAAGGGGAGAAGGATTTACCAGAGTTTAGAGGAAGACGAACATAACTCTAGTGAAAAGAGCCTAGTTTTTAACTATGGCGTCTTTGGCAATGTTTTATCGCATGGTTTGCTATGCCATTGGCCATTTTCCTTATCACTTTATGACCCTATACAAGCTTCTTCTGACCCAGCAGTCTGAAGCATAAGGGATCAAAACAGATAGCTGTCTTTTACTTGGATTTGAAATATGTCCCGTTATTACCTTAAATGTTACTTATGAAACAAAATTTCTTTGACTTGCATCTATTGATGAATTCACATCAGATAACCCGCAACTAGTTGACACTTATTGCATTTAAGGTAGTAAGAGAGTTACCGCCTTAGCGATAAATATTATGGCTCCTGCTTAGTGCAGGCCTAAACTGTTTCAAACAAAACTTCATCTTTAGACAAAGTGTATATCAGAATCAGTTGATGATTTATATCCAAACTTGAGTTCTGCAAGTAGCTTAATCCATACTTATTACATCAAACGGCCTCGGGCTCAATAGCACAATGTAACTTTATGTTTGTGTACAGTTTTGTTACAAGCCTCTACATCTACTAACGTGTAATTAACGGTCCTAGTTTACAAAATAACGTAATATTAATTTCTTTTTAATGACTATAGCGATCGGTATCCGTCGCTGAAAATACAAAATATATTTTGTTGAATATTATGTTACTGATAAATGAACGCTGCAAATTATTGTGTTACTAAACGATTTCAGTTTACAAAAGCGATATAACGGGTAATTTTATTTAGTAAATTTATAAAGAACAAATTACAGAAATACAAAAAACTCTTAATAAAAAGGTCAATTAATCACCCTTTTTGAACTCTGAAATCGAACGAATTTCCGGGAAATGAAGGTCCGACCGATATTTAAAATTATTTAAGTTTGATATGCATGTGAAATACGAATGATATTGACTCTCCCTCCAACCAAGAACCTTTTTAAATTTCACTTAATAACTACAGAATCGTAATTAAAATATAAAAGAAATGCAAAGAGGTTTCGAAAAAATCGGTCGTAAAGTACCTAATGAATAAGAATACGTAGTTAACCACTTTCCGAATGCAACATGGGTTGAAACTCTAAAAAAAAGGAATAAATAAGATGTTTGATCTGTTTTAATTTTTTCAAGATTTCGGCCTATGTGCTTACGAAAAGTTGTTGAATTACTCTTTAAATTATTACTGCTGCGTAAAAAACAGTATATTAGCATGTTAAATGTGAAATATAAAATCAATACTTTCTACTTATAATCTTCTTACCTACTCAATCACAATATTATACAATTTACAAAATAAATGCCTATACAAAACGATAATGACGTAATCTGCCATTGGAACGAGAAACGCTTTGAATATAATTAAGCGGCCAAAAGCCCTCTCTCTAAATCGAGTAATACTAATTAAATACTTCAAAATTCCCGAATAACCCGAGACGCGAAATAATTTGATAAATTGCCGCTTGCGTTGACATTGATTGCGATTTACTTGTTAATTCATAATTGAAAGGTCTGCAGTGGAACTGGCCTGGGCCTGGGAGACGGACCGTCAAGTTTGATTGATCTCTTGTTGGGACCCCTTCAGGCTTAATTCAGGACGAATTAGATTGACTAATCTATTTTCGAATACTTTATTGTTTTTTTTACATACGGGTTACATACATTGTTTTGGATATTCATACTAATAATATAAATGCGAAATAAACTCTGGTCAGTCTGTCTGTCTCTGAACTGATTCAAATGAAATACGGATAGTCTAGACTCTGAAAGTCTAGTTTCTCAGCCTCTAGAATCTAGAGCCTGAGTATTTCTAAGTAAGTAAGTATTTATATTTCTTCTAATTATAGTAAGATTTAACGAAATCATTATTGATTTACATTTTTTAGCGTTACCCGGCCCACCGACCGATGTGAGAGCCTTAGAGATCACAGCGACGACAGTCCGCTTGACCTGGTCGTACACCGGGCCCGAAGAACCGCAGTACTACGTCATTCAGTACAAGCCTAAATACGCTAATCAGGTACGAAATTATGAAATATTTATTGGTGTAAAAATAAGAAGTAGGGCGTTACGACAAAATACAACATAATAGAGTGTGACTTAGTTGTACTAAGTTGCCAACTGCGTGCCATGCAAAGCTCCGCGAAAACATCAACGGAGTCTTAAACGACTGTTGGTACTAAATTAACTACAATTTGCGACCAAATTCTCCCAAACTCTAGGAACAATAGTTATAACCTTTCTGAGATTTACTCTACCATTTATTGAGATTTGAGTAACTTCTAACTAGGGCATCATTTGCTTACTCAGTTTGGACTTCCAGATGTTGTAAATATAAGATAATCAATTCTCTCTCCCGTAAGTGGTCGTGGCAAACGCAAAATGAGCAAGTTGCTCAGACGACCTGAGGCCCTATTACGGCCGCTTTTGCAATATTGCTTTTCGTCCTGAGTGTCAAAGTCAATACAAAAAAAACGCAGGGGAGCCAAAGCAATATTGCAAAAGCGGCCGTAATAGGGCCTCTGATAAAGGTTGCAGGATAACACTGGATAAGGGTCACTCAAGACCAGTCGGTATGACGATCTGTAGGCAGGGGCGGCTTATGTCCGGTAGTCGACGTCTTTTGGTTAACGATGATGAACTCCCTCTCCCTACAGGCCTTCAGCGAGATCTCCGGCGTGGTATCAGACTACTACTCGGTCACGAATCTCTCACCCTACACGGAGTATGAGATGTACGTGATCGCTGTTAACAATATTGGAAGAGGGCCGCCCTCTACTGCTGCGGTTATCACCACAGGAGAGACTGGTATGTGATTACATTTTATACTTTTATGAATTGCTAAGTGACCAAATCGGTAACGTCCGACTGTGAAAGAAGCAAAAAAAGTTTTGTCAGGATCAGAGCTACTAGAAATCAAATATCTCTGTCTAACCCTGTTATTGTTTAGTCACTGACAATGTCTGCGTTAAATATACAACTAGAAGAATAAAGATACTTAACAGTTGTCTTTTTATAAATACAGGAAATTCTGTACTTTTTATACCTTTAATACAAAATTTATAATAATACTTGTTACGTAAAAAAAAATAACATCACTCTCACATCAAATAATCGACAACTCAGAACAATAACCGGGAACTGATAATTATGTAACTAATTCTGACGTTGAAATCTGTTACCGACTAGTGATGAGTTACTCCCTCGTGAGGGCCTCGTTTGAGGGGGCTCGTTACAGTGAGGTGAGCGAGTACCTCGTATAAAACTCGTGAGGGGGCTCGTGAGGAGTGAGGCGTCGTGAGGAGTGAGGAGGCCTGAGTAATGAGGAGGAGTGAGGCGACTTGAGGCGTGAGTCGTGAGGCGTGAGGATTGTGTTTTAACGACAAGTAAACGAAACGAAGTACGAACCTCAATAAATGAGGACTAGGCAAAGTGAGTGAGGGAGGTATAGCCTTGTTCAAGAGTTAGTTATTCTTTTCATTGGAAAAAGGGCTATTATTATTTAGCAGTGCTCTTGTACGGCTGCGAAACATGGTTTGCCAGAAAAGATCTGACACAGAAGCTGCAGGTATTTGTAAACAAATGCCTGCGTAACATACTTGGGATTTTCTGGCCAAAGACCATAAAAAATGCTGAGCTTTGGAGAATAACATTTCAAAAGCCAATAGACGAAGAGATTCTCGGGAGGTAATGGCGCTGGATTGGACATACCCTCAGACGGCCTGACAACCATCTAACCAAGCAAGCCCTTACCTGGCAGCCTGGAGGAAGCCGCAAGCGTGGCAGACCGCGGACGACGTGGCGGCGCTCAGTCGAGCAGGAGGCGGCGTCTATGGGCTGTGACAATTGGAATGATCTCGAAACTGTGGCACAAGACCGAGAAAAATGGAAAAAGCTTCTTAAAGCCCTATGCCCCTGATGAGGGACTTAAAGGAAATAATGATGATGATGATGATTATTTAGCAAACAGAAAAATGTAAATGTTCCAGAAATTTACTATTAAGATAGAATAATAAATAGGAAGGTACGATACCGATTCATATAGTATTTAGATTTAGTTATTTTAAAAAATAAAACTATAGTGTCCTTTTATCAATATATATAAAACTCTTCCGTTACTGACTGACTGACAGACAACGCAGAGCCGAAACTACTGGGCGTAGCGGGCTGAAATTTTGCACGTGGGTTCCTTAGGGAGTGTAGGTGAGCACTAAGAAAGGATTTCCCGAAATTCCCATGGGAACGGGAAAAAACGGGATTTTTGTGTTTATGAAAAATCTGCGCGGGAAAAACCGCGGGACAGCCTCTAGTTATTTATATTTCTTCTTATTATTTAGCTTACCTACATGTATGCCTGCGAGAATAGTATCATGATGACTTTTTGTCGGTAAGAATATAGCCAGCCTTCGAGAACACCCCACAGGCCAGGCAGAGTGCTACTCAGCCCATGAATTTTATTTTATTTGAATTTCAATTATTTATTGGATAGCTTAGGTATTGCATTGCATGGTGTTGTAATTTTCAATCACAATTTAAACTAAATACTTACCCTGTTATTCATAAAAAGTTAAGTGCATTTTAGTTATTTGACGTTTGTCAATTTAGACTGGATGTCACGTATTTACCATACAACAAACCAAAGAAATAGACCTCCAGTAACGCTACTTAAAATCTACTGTATCTTTATGAATAAGACGGTTACTATTTAAAAATTATTCTATATTCTATTTAAACCCTTCCTTTACAAATATCTAAATCTACCTGCAATATATCAACTTGTAAGTTATAATTTAAGTCTGTAAACTATATTTTATAGTAAATAAAATCATTATAATTTTTATTATTACATTGCATTTATATTCTTGTGAATGTCTATAGAAAGCAAAAATAAATCTTATGTAAATAACTTGTAAGATTAGTTCCGCAGCGGAACTTCCGCTGCGGGTAGGTTTGGGCCTGTTTTTGGGTTGAAATGCCTCGCCTCAAATGAGGGGTCCTCGTGAGGACCTCATTTAGCCAAATGAGGTCCTCACGAGTCCTCAATTTAAATTACTGAGTAACCCATCACTATTACCGACCCACTAATTAAACTAAGATTTAACAGAATAAAGCCAAACCTTTAATAGAATTTCGGGAAATATCGTAACTTTATGTTTTAGTTAGCATAATTATAAGTTTATTTGTATGTCTATGTTACATCAAATCACGTGAGCGAGTGTATAAATAGTTAACAGGATTACTCAATAATTAAAACTTCCGTAATATGTACTTTTTATACGTGGGCTGCGCACATAGCTCGAAGAACACTTCATCGCTAGGACCGAAATATTCTCGAGGGTGATCTATGTATACCTTATATTTAAGTATATGCCTAAAATCAGTTATAAGTTTAAAGTTTGTGTAGAACTCTTGAAAAGCTTTAAATTTTGCGAATTCAAAAATTTATTATTTTGTACAGAAGTTATTAATTATTTGCGTAGTCATACGTCATCATTATATTTGTATGCTACCATTAACGTTCCAGGTTTCGTTGTCTAAAACTAAAACATTTCCTCAGAAAAAAAGTGCTGCGCTACAAGTTACTGGTTGTGCCCTTGATTCGATTAACATCCCAAAATTTTAAAGACCAAAAAGTAATTTAATGTTTGGTCTTGTAGTGCAATGTAAGCAATTCTATCGTTTTATGTTTAAACTTTTCTTTCCTTACAATTCAATCAATAATTGCGAATCGTAACCTGTTCGATTCATTCTAAAACTTTAAAAAAAAAGTAATTCATTATTTTATAATATACTTCCTTGCCACTCTACGAACAACAATTTGCCACTCGTTTTTTTTTTTTAATTAAAATCTGTCCACATGAGCTATGGCTGCAAAATAATTAAGTCCTAAAACAAAACAGTCGTAACAAAATTCACGATGTTATTCAAATCAAGGGACAGTATAATACTACTTGTTTTATTTATTTAATCAGCCGCACGCAACATATAACTTCTATTGCTTGTAAATTGTAATGTTTTTCGTACTTCATCGCTTCTCGTACGTTCGAGTTCGAAGCTTTGTATTCTGTATGCTCATTTTTAAGGTTATTTTTCTTTATGATATTTTCATGCGTGCCTGTACACGACGTACGACATCGCCGTGGTCGCTTTCATGTAAGTCTTGCTGGGGCTAAGCGGGCTGGGATGGCGTTGCATTAGTTTTTCATTGTGAACGACATAAAATCTTAATGGAACATAAACTCTCCTTTTAGGTGTAACCTATTCACGTTTTCATTAAAGTTGTTTGTTTTTGAAAACGAACTATGTTCTCAAAGAGAATATAGTATTCAATTCAGAATCGCTTCTGCACACTCTAGTCTTGCCAGATTTAATCTCTCAAAAAGTTTTAACTTTGTTTCTTATAAGATCTTGTTAGACTCATAGCTTAAAAGTGTCCAATCTGATTCCAGTGCTATTCTAATTTAAAAGAATAAAGTGTTTTTTTTTTTGTGATTGGAACACTTCCAATTTACAATAAAGTATTTTGTCTTGCACTTACATTAATTTAATCAAGTAATGTTCATTACTAAGGTTTTAAGAATAATTTTGATAAGATAACAATGAAAACTCTACCACGCCATGCTCATGCTACCTCTGGTCTAGTCGACATTATTTCTCTAATTTTATCATTTATTTCTTTAGTTGCACATTTTTATTTAGTTCTGAATGTTAGCAGTAGTTGCGTATTTATTTTGATTCATGCACCACTATTTTACTGCCGAAATTAAGGCATTTTTTCTTAGACTGTGTATTTATGGTAACAACCACTCTAATTGCGAATGTATAATGTATATTGTTATCAATTAAATATATCAAGTTTATCATTTAAAAGTGTGAATGCAGCTGTAAATTGCACTATTAATAAGTTTCGTTTTTCAAACCTATTCAATTGCATTGTTTCGCAGCTATGGTGTTTTGTTACCAAAAAAAAAAGAACTTTCTCGAAATAGATGTTCAATCACATATTTTCCAGCGCACAGTGTGACCACTATGATTTTGTACTCTTTTGCTGCAGCAACTAATTATATATTTTTCTGTTCTCACTCACAGTGGATTCCATGTATGGAGGTGCCAGTAAGTATAATTAAAACTTGTTTCTCTTTTGTGTTTTCAGATTAACAATTTTGTTTATATTAACTCTGTGGCTACTTATTCGTTTGTCTTGTTTGGAGTGTGTTTGAAGCCTAGATAAATTTTAAAAAGGTTTTATAAACATGTGTACACAGGATGTCCTTTCGTGAATTAAAATTACAATAAAATATGATTGTTTACTTAGGGTTTGATAAGTATACTCACCTATAACACCAATATTTGCGTAATACCAAAACAAAAACGTAAATTTTTACTTGTTTTCATTGGAAAAATAAAATAAAAAAGAGAGTTGGTATCTAATTTCTCGAGAAAATATAAAATTATTTGAGTCGTCAAGTCGTCACCGTCACCCGCCTCATTACCCAGCGCGGCGGCGGAAAGAACACAATATCTCACAACGAGTCAAAATGAAATGGAACTTTGATGGGATTATAATCAAAAGTAGACTGCGGACGTCTTTTGACGTATAATAAAAAGGAAAAAGCTCTCGCTTGACCTGTTGAAGATTTCTTAGAAATTACACTTAATGTTAAAGATAGTTTGTTGTATATAAAGTTTATTTAACCATATGTAAATAACACAACACGTAAAACAAATGTACTAAATATTTTTATTTTTTTTGTTTTTGCATAAGCCAAAGATACGTTTAATTAAAATGTGAACTATTTACATACTAGAACATTTTTAAAGCAAATATCAAAACGACGCTTGTATTCCGCTAATTGTTCTTACGATATTGTTTCCTACTCTTACTTTGAGTTTTTAAAGTTATGTGCAGAATAGGGACAGTGGGGACAGATTTTTTTTCAAAATAACTCATTTTTTTACCAATCATATTCATATATTTTAAATAAGTATTTTATAAAAACTTACAGAACGTAGTCTCATTTTTCTCAGAAGTTAGCAAAACATAGTTTCATTTTAAAGCAGAAACATCACTTAAATGTTCGGGACATTCGAATGTTGAGTTTAACCGAGCCTGGGTATTTCAGTGGCAATGTTTGTTCAGGCCACCAATCAGTTTATGTTTGTACAAAGCCTTATTTTATATTTAAATCGTAATAAAAGAAAATTACTTAAACAGCCGGGTCGCCGGACAAGATCATGTTTTTAATTTTTAATAATTTGAGATGCTTAAATTTTGTTCACAAAATAGCAGTTATTATTTTGCTGGTCCTTTTTGGGAGTGAGTTCAAACGTGAAATTAAAATATCATAGACTAAAATATTTTTGGACGGAATTTGTTACTGTTTATTTATTCTGATTAGATTAGTACAAGATTAGTAAGTTAGTACCTAACAGAAATTAGCACTGACGTTTAAAAATATGTAAAAAAAATTAGCATTCATAAGTTAGCTTCTACTAACTGTAAAAAAAAGTAATTCTTCTAATAAATAATAATAAAAACTGGATTGTTTTAAATACAAAAAAACATAACACACAATATACAACGAATGGTATACGCAGCTGTATCCATGCACGATGATAAAACAGCCTTATAATAAAAGTATTAATGTTGGGAGCGATTACAAATTCTATTAACAAGCCTGCGCCCTGCGCACCCCCGAGTACTTTTTGTATTTTCATTTTCTGTGAAACTGAGATGAGTTTTTCGCTTTCCCTAATTCGATATAGCCATGCTTAATGGCTGCTGCTTGAGCGTTTTTGTTTTTTTAGGTACCTACTAAACACATTTTTTTTACTAGTCAATTGCTCAGAGTCAGTCACTTTTAGCCTTTTTCAGCAGTCATTGTTGGCAACTGAAAAAACTTCATTATCTAGATTATCAGATTTTTACCAATAATCTGAGAATAAACAGTTACTGTGATCGGTTGGTTGCTAACTAATCAAATATTGATTGTAAACCCTACAGCCGAATTAGGTAACTAATTGAGTAAATATTTGCTTTTACACTAAGGCGACCAGTTGCGTCCAATTTAGTGCTTATTTTAACAATGCTATTAATTAATAATTTTAATACTAAACTTAAATAGAAAGCCTTAGGACCAATTTTATCACGTGTCAAAGTCAAGCTAGATTCAATTCTTGTGTGAAAAGAAAGCTTTTAAATTCTTTTAAAATCAAATACAAATAGTCCCTTCATACTAAAATGTTGAAAAAAAACATAGGCAATTCTTTTGTTCCCAGTGATCAGAAAATATTCAATACCTAATCAATCATGTTTCTTGAATTTCAGTTCAACTTTTTATTAATGGTCTTTCCGTTATTTTATTTCATTTATATTATTATTTAATTACATGATTGAAAACTCTTAATGTGAACATGATACTTGTTAGAGCACTGCAAAATAAAAAGTACCTATACTCTGTTTTTTTTAACAAACGAGTACTGAGTATGTCTCTCGCACATTTCCGATATTGACAGAGTGAGATGGGTTATTTGACTATGACTAGTGATTGGCTAATGGACTTTACGCTGATAACGTGGACCAATAACAACGCGATAAAACATTTTCGGTACTCGTTTGTAAAAAAAAACAAAGTTTAATATTTTACTCATAAATTAACATAATTGCTAATAATAGAATGTGTTGTCCCATAGAACCCGGTTCAGCGCCCAGGAACGTGCAAGTGCGTCCGCTCAGCTCCAGCACGATGGTCATCCAGTGGGACGAGCCTGAGACGCCTAATGGACAAGTCACGGTAATTTTAACATAACATAACATAATCTCACGCCTATATTCCCCGAAGGGTTAGGCAGAGGCACCAGCTCATCAGAGCCGGACCCACGTTGAAGCCGAGAAATTTTACTTATGCATTAACATATTTTTCTATTATACATACAAAATAGTACAAGTACAAAATAGGAAAGATTCGACATAGAATATTTTAGAAGATATTAATGTGTTTTTCAGTCATTGAAATTCTTTGAGTATTATTTTACCATCTGCGGGATTTGCTTTGGCATTTCTTTTTATTTCAATGTTATGGACCGAAATTGTGTTAGTAAATGTTGTTAAAAAAATTGGATAACTAATATGAAAAAGAAACTATACTTACTACAAAATTATTTTATCGTATTTCGTTAGTAAAAAAATGAATTGAAAGTATGGGAAGCTGTTTAATTTTTTTTAATTTCGCAAGCTTTTGCGGAAACTAATTGTGTTAATGTTTACAGGGCTACAAGATCTACTTCACCACTGACCCATCACAACCACTGCAATCTTGGCAATCACAAATGGTAAGAAGTTTTTATTTTATTAATACCATGCAACGTTAGTAATAATACAGGTGTACCACCAAACTGTTAAAAAACGTTTTTTTTTTTAGTTTTTCATAGCCAAAAAGACATATATTTTCCTACCATACTACGGATAACGTTTACCCAAATGGTTCCTTATAACTTTAAACAGATGGACAACAGTCACCTGACAACGATCAGCGAGCTGACGCCTCACACGGTGTACACGATCAGGGTGCAAGCCTTCACGTCCGTGGGGCCGGGGCCGCTGTCCGCGCCAGTGCAAGTCAAGACTCAGCAGGGTAACTATCACCACGTGCGAAAAACACCGAACGCCGATCGTCAATAATTCCCGGGCCGGGTTCCTTGACAAAAATCCCGAGAATTTAGTGGGTGCGAGCCCCGCATACCCCCGTGGCTTGGCGAAACGAGTGCGTTATACATATCCACCAGTTATAAATAAAAAGGGCAACTATCTCTACCACCGTCGGGGTCACCATTTGAGGCAGTGCAAAGAGCAATTGGCCAATTCCTCCTCCCAATTCCTACCTAACCTTTGAAATTTTATTTATGTAGCTGCGTTAGATTCTTTGTTTGCGCGATGATTTGGAATGAGTTCGCTTGATCTCGACCTTCTTCTTATAGTAGGTATTCAATGGCTATAAAGTCCTATTCTTGTAGACCAGTATGATGAAACCTCCAGTCTTCTAAGGTTTGAAAGGAAGTGGTAGTGCATGATGGGCGCGTTGTTAAGTAAGCTACTATACAAATATGAAAGAATTATATTGAATACTAGAGGCTGCCCCGCGGTTTTTCCCGCGCAGATTTCTCATAAACACAAAAATCCGTTTTTTTTCCGTTCCCGTGGGAATTTCGGGAAATCCCTTCTTAGTGCTCACCTACACTCCCCAAGGTACCCACGTGCCAATTTTCAGCTTTCTACTCTCAGTAGTTTCGGCTCTGCGTTGTCTGTCAGTCAGTCAGTCAGTCAGTCAGTAACGAAAGAGTTTTATATATATTGACTAGAGGCTGCCCCGCGGTTTTTCCCGCGCAGATTTCTCATAAACACAAAATTCCCGTTTTTTCCCGTTCCCGTGGGAATTTCGGGAAATCCCTTCTTAGTGCTCACCTACACTCCCTAAGGAACCTACATGCAAAATTTCAGCTCGCTACGCTCAGTAGTTTCGGCTCTGCGTTGTCTGTCAGTCAGTCAGTCAGTCAGTCAGTCAGTCAGTCAGTCAGTCAGTCAGTCAGTAACGGAAGAGTTGTATATATGTCGTGGCCAGATCGTTAAATTGGCCACTTCATGATATGGCCGGCCATTTCATGAAAAGTGATTTTTTCATGAAATGGCCGATTTTCGTAGGCCAGATCATTGAAATGTCAACGTTTAACGATTTGGCCAAGTAATAGCATGACTATTTCATGAAATGGCCAAATGTTAGCGATCATATCGTTGAATAGTTAAAAATTTCTCCGCTAGTGGCGCTGTTGTTGCATTTGTGTTGTGTGTTTTGATTAGTGATGGGTAACTTAGTGATTTCAAAATTGAGGATGAGAGAGGGCCTCATTCTTTAGACATTCACTAATTTAGCAATATTAGCATTTATTGTATAAGTAACATACTTATATTTTCCAATTTAAATAATTAATAATAAAGTACCTACATAGTACAAACATAATTAATGTTAAGTGATTATTTGATGTAAGTAACGTTATAATAAATAAAAAAATGATTAAGTATCATATTTTTTTATTTCACCTTTATATATCACTCTACATTCATGATTTGGCCAAACGTGGTGGGCCAAATCGTTGAACGTTGTCATTTCAACAACATTTCAACGATCCGGCCAACGAAAATTGGCCATTTCATGAAAAAATCACTTATCATGAAATGGCCGGCCACATCATGAAATGGCCAATTCAACGATCTGGCCACGACATATATATTGATTCAAGAGATCCGCTCGCAGCTTTGCATGAAGTAAATGTTAATTTCCGTTTTTTTCGTTTTCGTAATAATTTTGGTAATTATTTCCTTGTTGGATGGACCCCTCTACTCAACTTTCACGTATTAATTTTTTATGTAGGTACTTTTTTTTTTAATTTGTCAGTAAGTTTTTTTCCTTTTTTTTAATTCCTGAGAAATTTCGGAAAGTCCTTCCTATGTGTACTTCTACACCACCTAAGGAACATACTTTCAAAATATCAAGTCCTATCACTAGTAAATTAATCAAAAGAGGGAAGAGTTTAGAATATTGTCAATGTTATTTTTATAACTTTTACAAATCATCCATGACCAGGAGTACCGTCCCAGCCATCGAACCTGGTGGCAGTGGAAGCGGGGGAGACGTCGGTGACGTTGTCATGGCGACGGCCGGCCCACGCGGGAGACAACATCATGTCCTACGAACTGTACTGGAACGATACTTATGCTAAGGAGCACCATAGGAAGTAAGTTTGAACGACTTCCCAGGAAAAGTATTTTATTTATGTGATCTCATTAGCTAGCTAGCATATTACGGTCGTATTCCCGAGCGTCGGAAGAAGATTTGTATCTAAGATGGTTAGATACACCTTATTCATGCTTTATTTAGTAGAATTATGTATTTTGATTCGGCTGTTTCCGTGAAAACGACAATTAGCGACAAATAGCTTGCAGATCTTCATCTGCAAGCGCATTATTAATTTGAGTGTACTGTACATTAGTTATCCGTGAGGTGGCGGCATAGAATACCACCTCCACATCTCCTCCCATGTGTGTTGTAAAAGGCGACTGAGGAAACACCTGAAAGGTGAGCAGCAGCTTTCTTCATTGAAAAATTTAAGAGCCATATTGCGATCGCCAGTCCGCCTGCCAAGCGTGGCGATTACCGCAAGACCCCTCAAAATGCTGCCGTCCTTGTGATAAACACAGTAACTAGGGTTTTGGTCGAAATTGAGTTATATACATATTCGGAATCAGCAATTTAAGATCTACAACTCTCTCGAACAAACTTTTCTTAATTCCTACGGGAACTAGGTTTTAAAAAAAATGCACAATAACGAAAAACGCAGTAACTCGGCCTGAAATAAATAAATTACTAGTCATTATTTTAGTAACTATAGTTACTTTTTAGTCATTTGGACTACAACTACTCGAAACCTATTTATTCTTAACGATAACAACAGTAAGATGAAATACTATGGAGAATAAAGACAAAAAAAATAAGACAATGCTAATAATAAGCGCAGTAGTTTTAGATTTACTGTGCTTATGATTAGCAACTTTATAGTTTGTCCTTGAGATTTTGAATGTAAGTATTTGTAATAACTTAAGACATCTTAAGATCGGTGTCTTGTGTCGGTGCTCCTGCGGGCCATCGGGAACGTCCTAAGCTGCGGCGGACAGGTGCATCCGATGGTTGGTACGATGCTTGATGCATGTAGCCTTTGAAGGGCCTTTTTGTTAGTAGGTCCTTTCAAATTTTGATAGTTTAACTTTTTAATATAAAAAACAAAAAGCTAATCGTATACTAATACTTTTATTTCATTTGTATATAATGGGTGCAGGTCCGGATCTATTTAGGAAACAATAAACTAAAAGGAAAAGGGAAATAAAAATGTTTAAACTTTTTACACTGAAGTTACTGCGCTTATCATTAGGAAACTTGCATTTTTTTTAAAAAAAAAGGGCTTACAGTAGCGACTTTTCCTAACGATAAGTGAAGTAAGTACGAGTTTTACTGCGCTTATTGTTAGGAAACAATAGTATTTTATTTACATAATTCCTAAGCAAAAACACATTTTTGCGTTTTAAGCCGTAATTTTTGCAGTTTCTGCCATTGCTAGCAAATGAATAGGTTATGTTTTTTAAGCTCTTTACACTCATAAAAGATTCATATTGTTAGGTTGTTTATTTTAGGAGTTATTTCAAAAAACAAAATTTTAAACTTTGAGCTCATTTTTCTCGAAATGAACTCAAACATAGTTACTGTGGTTATCGCAAGGACGGCAGAATGTGTGTCCTTGTGCCAATTTTTGGGCGAGCCATGTCCAATAGTGGACTTCTTTCAGTTCTGAATTTCTGATGATGATGATGTTTCGTAACGGTCGTATAACCGTCGTTCTTACTAGCATCTTAACAAATGAAACTCTTCCAGACGAATCCCAATAACAGAGACGTACACACTGAACGGTCTGTATCCGAACACCCTGTATTACATCTGGCTGGCGGCGCGGTCGCAGCGCGGCGAGGGCGCCACCACGCCCCCTATCGACGTCCGGACGAAACAATACGGTATGTGGGAGCGGGACAGGTATAGTTGCTCGGTTCAGTCAGAGTTGAGTGACGTCATGTGAGAGTGATGCTGAGTTGAGTGGTTATCAAAAGGGATCTATTTGGACTTAAAATTTCTTCATTTGTTTTTTTTTTGATACGATGGTTTTAATTCGTATAGATGTTCAACAGAGGTCAGAATTATTACAGTATTGTTTTTTGTGTTCTTTCTAGTGACTTATTTATTATTTTCACAAATATATCCCTTTACGATGAAATCAAAAGAAAACATGGTTAATTTTTTCAGGTAAAGAAACCTCCTGTAATATTTCACGTAAAAGCACTGCCCGCACGCGGCTAGTATTCAGCACAAGCACCAAGTTTTTTAATTATATATTGTATGTATATGATAAAATTATGTGTGTTTCGTAATTTGTAAACTTTGTCGAAACGGCTTATATTCGGTCAATAATTAGCGCATCAAACTCGTAAATATCGCACTAAGAGTATCTTTATGATATATTTCTGTCTGAGCATTTTACTTTTGTATATGAAGTTACATTATATTTTCGTGTAAGCGTATAAGCCCATACCCAATGTAAGCCCGAGTAGAAGCTTAATGTCGTCTTGTAGGTTTGAAATTGAATTTTATGCCGATTTTCAGTCTGGTGTGTTTTATTTTTATTGTATTGATGATTTTATATTTGTACGAATAACTCAACTTGCAACTATGTCCACTGTTAACTATTTCAAAATATCGACGTAGACGATATATTTTTAAATAAAGAGTTATTCGTATCAAAACCAAAAAACTTACAGTGAACATTTTGTGAACAGAAGAGAGCGTAAAAAGGACTGTGAAAACAGAGAATGGGCGAGCGGAATACCCTCACGAAATACCGAACAAAATGCATGCACCACACCTATTGTTTAAAGCACATTTTTTTTATTTTTAATCGCATTCAGTGATTGCATCGGTTAGGGTACAACGTCACGCGCGACGCGCACTTTTGAGTTCCAGGTCACTCGAGTCTCGGCTCTCGACTTGACTCTCAAGTCTGAAGGGCCGTGACTCATATCCAAGCTTTTTAGTTCCTGGAGCACCACCGATGAATGTCACCGCTGTGCCCGTGTCGCCGACCGCCATACGGGTGTCGTGGTCGCCGCCGCCTGCCGAGAGGGCTAACGGAAGAATCGCCTACTACAAACTACTCTGCGTTGAATCCGGGAGAGGGGACTCTGAAGCGACAGTTGTCAAACTTAATCAAACCACTTTCGTTTTGGACGAGCTGCGCAGATGGACTGAATACAGAATCTGGGTGCTGGCTGGGACCAGCGTGGGCGACGGCCCCGCCTCCTACCCTGTCACGATCAGAACTCACGAAGACGGTACGTGTCCATTTACCTTCTCGTTTCATTTGTTTTTATTTTAGTTTATTGTTGGACTCAATTTCTTGTTCTAGTTTTAAAAGTAGAACTTTTTTTACGGTATCAAAATAACATTATAATCCTTTCAGTACGAAATTAATGCGAGTATAAAGTTTGTAATATTTTGCTATGTCATCTTGAGATTGAGTCTAAGCCAAAGATTATTGAAACTTGTTTAATTTATTTTAATATAACTACTTATCTAAATCTTATTTTACAATATAATCTCAGTACATTTCCCAATTTAAAATAACATTAAGAATAGGTTAATTATTATTCCAAACTATCTTTTACATACGAAATCTTTGGCTAAACCTTTGCTTTATCTAGTAAATAGCTCCTATTTTTACATTTTAAACCATTTGAATACTAATATCACTTTTAACCTTTATCAGAATAAGTTTTTGTGACATGAATAAGCAAAGGTTTTTATTTTTTTATTAGTACTTTTAAGCCTTGTATACTAATATTTTACTAAAATTATTTACTATCATCAAAATATAATAGCGACGGTTTTTAAAAGCTAAATCAATTTACTCAATATTATAGTTCTTCTCTCAGATTATAAATTGGTAACTAAGTAATTAATCATAGATATTCTAATTGTGTGCATAATTTTGCTAATGCAAATTAAATGGAAATTTCACAAACCAAATTAGGTACGCTGATTATTATCTTTATATAAATTATTTGAGGTTTTATTTGTTAAAAACTATTTCCATGTCATTTGTATAATTTTTAATTATGTTTTCAACTGAAATGTTTTATTGGTGGCGGGCTACGCTGGAAAAATGTACTTTCGTTCTCAACTAACATTTACCGCAGTGTCACTATCAAAATTACTAATGGTATTTTTCTTTGTTTCTCCTTTTCTCGTGAGCACATAGCAGGATTCTAACCGAGGAGGGTTTCCCCGTAACGTTACTTGCTTGCAATGAACAATGTTCGTAAAGATCTCAATGCGCAATTTCACATGTAATTCTATTCAGTCATCGAACTCTGATGGCACTCACTGAAATGCAGTTTTTTTATGCACCATGGTTATAATGTCGACGGCACCGTTATATTGATATTCTATATTGATTTTGGCGCACAGTTATTGTTGAGTATTTAGAGATGGACACAATTTTGCATGTTTTCTTTACCAACACAGCACCGATTTTTCGTTTATTTCACTGGGCACCAGATAGGTCTTGCCTTCCGCAATGGCATTTGTCGTTGCGGGAGGCAATCATGCACTTTTAGGAAGCACAGCACCACTAGCGTCGACACGAGGTGAGAGAGCGAGTGCGAGACACTGTCCCACACGCACCACGGCCAGCGCCGCATTTGAATACCAAATACCAATACTGGCCCCACACCACACGCGCGCATGTTACTCACTACTTCTTTATACTCTACTTCTATACTCACTGTACTGTCGACTCTATTAGCGGGCTGCAGGCCGAAGCGG
This sequence comes from Euspilapteryx auroguttella, assembly GCA_951802225.1. NCBI lineage: Eukaryota > Metazoa > Arthropoda > Insecta > Lepidoptera > Gracillariidae > Euspilapteryx > Euspilapteryx auroguttella. The sequence goes on along the minus strand of OX637648.1, from coordinate 4,250,120 downwards.
CTAATCCTTAGACACTCGAAATTCTTATGTACCGTACCGTTCCATCGGCTCCTCGCTGCCACGGCTGCGCGCGCCGCCTCCGCCTGCACGCCCGACGCTCCGCTCGGTTTAGTCACTTCGCGCTACTACTGACTCTACTCTCTATCTCTGTCTATATCTATATCACTCGCTCGAAGGCTAAACAGATTGCCTTGTAGCTAAAACTCTCTCGCCTTTCTTCTTTCTTCCGTTCTCGAAACTACGTCGTGCATGCACACTAGATATTGTAACATTCAATACTATTCCGCCTCACGTTCGCTACTGCCAATATCATTAAAACGAGAACAAACGAACGCAGCACCCATTCCGGCAACGAGTACATACAACACCGAACTAATACCGTAACTCATTACGAAGAGAAAAGCCGAGAGACAGACACTCTGACACAGCACACCACGACGACTGCAACTCACACAGCAGTGCACACACTGGATGGAAGGACCACTACTAATACACACAACTGGCGCCGTTATCAATACATGTGCGTGTGAGTGACATTATGGCGTCGATTCAAAGGATCACCGTGCTTGTCTTTTTCATCCCAGTAACCTACTCAGAGAAAAGCCAATAACGATTTCACTCCAATACATATACTTTAAAAGCTACTGTCTAACAAAGATAGGAAAAGGCAATGCACGCGAGCCGGCCGCTATACGGCATAGAATCAGAGGCGTCTCGATAGAGTTCAGAAATAAGAATACACGAGGAAATTAAATAATAAAAAAATATATAAATCCCACTGCCGAGAAGCGTTCTACTCGTAATCTCTCACTCAGTAGTTCCGTTCGCCCTGCAATGTCGCACATATTGTCTTATGTGTATTTGAATGCGATTTTCTCTTTTTTTTTCTCTCGTCACTGACTTTGTATGGGCCGCTGGGTAACTCCCGTACAGCCGTGAGGAGTGAGTACACATTACTATAGTGCTTGTATCTGTGCCATTGTGCTTGTGCCTATGCTTCATGTAGTTTGGACCTTCCTAGTTAAGTACTTCTTTACATTAACAGCAGACTGCAAGTGGTGAAACGCATGTGTTACCGTGTGAGACCGTGACGTCACCCCTGAGTGTGATACGCCACGCATGATCCCTTGCAGTGTGTACCCATGTACCATAATGATTTAGTCAATAGAACTCTGCCGCTTTAGATTTAAAACTTACTAAATGTTAACTCTCTGTGAATGCTTAACAATTTTAGTACTAAACGATATATTGGATGGATTGGAAGGTAATGATTTTATTTGTTGGTGGTGATGTGAGAAGGGCGACTTTTATATATTTTTTTGTGTGTGTTGGTATTCAAATGCCCGATCGAGGAGGATGCTGGAGGGGTGTGTTTTTTGAAGACCGAAAATCCCCTATCAGCGTCGACGGTGAACCACCGACCGGGTTTTGTTTTGCTTTAAAGCCAAGCTTATTAGGAGAACAGTTGTGAAAACTGCTTTAGAGGACGTAGTTCTTAGTGACTTCTCGTAGTTGCTGATAGGGCATTTTAGGTCAACCTTCCGCTTAGCTACTGCAACACGCCTAACATATCCTGGCGTGTTAACAGTGCCTGGCGAGCCACAAGAGGTCAAGGTGACAGCCGTCAACTCTACCTCGATACATGTCACCTGGAAGCCGCCCCAGGAGAAAGAGAAGAATGGCATCATCAGAGGATACCATATTCATGTCCAGGAGGTCAGAGAAGAGGTAAGTTTTCAGCATGACCCTTTATCTTCCTTAAAACTAAAGTGGTTTATCGGTCAAAATCTCTAAAAAATATATCGAGGGTCACGTATAAAATAATATGTGCATACCTACTTTTAAGTATCAAAGCTAATCTTCACAACATTTCCAGGGTAAAGGCCTTCTTAACGATCCAATGAGGTTCGACGTAATGGACGACACAGTCTTGGAACTAAACATATCCGGTCTCCAGCCCGACACTAGGTACAACGTGCAGGTTGCCGCTCTAACGAGAAAGGGAGACGGTGACAGGAGTGCACCCGTCTCTGTAAAAACGCCCGGTGGGGTCCCGAATCGTCCTTCTGTTAATTTGAAGTAAGTAAATAAGTTGATTTTATTTAACAGAGAAGACTTTACTAAACACCAAATTACTTTCCATAAACAATATCAAAAGTATTTCAGTAGCTTCTTGTTGTTCAAGTTATCGTTAATCTTGCTCATTGTTTTAGGGTACTCGAGCGTGACCCAATAGTGTCCATTGAACTGGAATGGGCTAAGCCGACGCAAACCTACGGCGAGTTGCTAGGCTATCGATTAAGATTTGGAATTAAAGACCAGCCTTTAGAGGAGGAAAATTTCGCAGGCACTAAAGTAAATTCGCATAAAATTACCGATCTGGAAAGAGGGGTACAATACGAATTCAGAGTGGCCGGTAGGAACCACATCGGTATCGGCCAGGAAACTATTAAGTACTGGCTTACGCCCGAAGGTCCTCCTAAGGGACCGCCGACAAACGTCACTTATCACTTCCAAACCCCTGACTTAGTTAGTTTGAAATGGGACCCGCCAACGAGAGCTGATCGTAGTGGTCAGATAAGAAAATATGATGTCCAATTTTACAAAAGAGGAGATCAGTCATCACTTATCGAAAAGACTACTAATTTAACTAAGGCTGTATTCACTGGCTTAGAAGAAGATGCGCACTACATATTTAGGGTTCGAGCGTACACCGACCAGGGAGCCGGACCCTATAGCAAAGACGTCACTGCTCACACAGAGAGAGATATCGGCCGAGCACCTATGGGCGTTAAAGCTGTGGCTACTTCAGAATCCGGTGTTGAAGTCTGGTGGGAACCCGTGCCGTCCAGAAAGAAAATAATAGGTTACGTAATATTCTACACAATGACGCCAGTAGAAGATTTAGACGAATGGCAGCAGAAGACGGTCCACGTTACGCATTCAGCAGATCTTGAGAGCTTAGAGAAGTTCGCCGAATACGCTATAGCAGTTGCAGCAAAAATGCAGGATGGCCTCGGAAGGCTATCAGAAAAAGTTACAGTCAAAGTTAGGCCAGAAGAAGTGCCCTTACATCTTCGCGCTCAAGACGTGTCCACACACTCAATGACGCTATCCTGGTCACCCCCATTGCGATTGAACCCAGTAAGTTATAAGATATCATACAATGCGATCAAAGAATTTGTTGACTCGCTCGGCATGACGCAAACACAAGAAATACCAAGGAGAGAGATTGTCATCAAACACGACAGGACTTCGTTTTCAATTAATGATCTTTCGCCTTTTACTACTTATAATGTAAATGTTAGTGCCATACCAAATGATGATTCATACCGACCGCCCACAAAAATAACAGTCACCACTCAAATGGCTGCACCAAAACCGATGGTGAAGCCAGACTTCTATGGAGTAGTGGAAAACGAAATACTCGTAATCTTACCTCAAGCATCCGAAGAGTACGGGCCAATCTCTCATTACTATCTAGTCGTAGTGCCTGACGATAAAACTCACAACTTCAAGAATCCTGATCAATTTCTCACAGAAGATCTAATCAAAAACAATGCAAGGACCGATGACGAAAATGCTCCATACATTGCAGCTAAGTTTTTGCAAAGAAACATACTTTACACGTTCCATATGGGAAATGACGAAATGTATGAAGGATTTTTGAATAGGAAACTGAATCCTAGTAAGAAGTACCGAGTATTTGTTAGGGCTGTTGTTGATACGCCGCAAAAGCACCTTTATACTTCGAGTCCCTTTTCAGAATATCTGTCCCTAGACATGCGGGAAGCTCCACCTGGCGAGGAGCCCAGCAGACCCAATCCCAAGGATATGAACGGTGATGATGAAATAAGGATCGAACATAACAGCAAAGAAGCTGGCATGGTCTGGATAATTGGACCCAGTATTGCGGCTTTCATGCTATCGCTTCTACTTGTTATGTTATTCATCGTGAAGAAAAGAAGGCATCCATGCAAAGCTCCGGACCAAGCTGCAGTAACCAGACCATTGATGGCTGCGGATGTTGGCTTTGGAGCACCCTCGGATCCCGTAGAAATGAGGCGCCTGAACTTCCAAACACCTGCAATGATCTCACATCCGCCTATCCCGATCTCAGAGCTTTCCGAACATATCGACAGGTTAAAATCCAACGACAACATGAAATTTTCACAGGAGTACGAAAGTATCGAACCTGGACAACAATTTACATGGGACCATTCAAATATGGAAGTAAACAAACCGAAGAACCGCTATGCAAACGTTATAGCCTATGACCATAGCCGTGTTATCCTCCAGCCGGTCGATGGAGTCCTCGGCAGCGACTACATCAATGCTAACTATTGCGATGGTTACAGAAAGCACAACGCCTACGTCGCAACGCAGGGCCCACTTCAAGAAACCTTCACAGACTTCTGGCGAATGTGCTGGGAGCTGCGAACGTCGACCATAGTAATGATGACGAAACTGGAGGAAAGGACGAGAATCAAGTGCGACCAGTATTGGCCGAGCCGGGGCAGTGAGACATACGGAATGATGACTGTGACAATCGCTGAAGTTCAAGAGCTTGCGACTTATTGCATCCGTACATTCCAAGTGACTAGAAATGGCGGCGCCGAGCGAAGGGAGATCAAACAGCTTCAGTTCACCGCGTGGCCGGACCACGGTGTTCCGGACCATCCTGCCCCGTTCCTGCAATTCTTACGTCGCGTCCGCGCTCTGAATGCTCCTGATTCCGGTCCTCTGGTCGTCCATTGCTCTGCTGGTGTCGGTCGTACCGGGTGCTTCATCGTCATTGACTCGATGCTGGAGAGAGCTCGACACGAACGTACAGTTGACATATACGGCCACGTGACATGTCTGCGAGCTCAGCGCAACTACATGGTCCAGACTGAGGACCAGTACATATTCATCCACGACGCGTTATTAGAAGCAGTAGTTTGCGGGGATACGGAAGTGCCGGCGCGTAACTTGCACGCTCACATTCAGAAGCTGATGCGCGTCGATCCTATTGAGAATATTACTGGGATGGAGCTGGAGTTCAAGAAACTGGCGAACATTAAGGCGGATTCAAATCGGTTCGTGTCCGCCAGCCTTCCCTGTAACAAGCATAAGAATAGGCTTGTCCACATCTTGCCTTACGAGTCGAGCCGCGTGTGTTTGACGCCTCGCGACGGCTCCGACTACATCAACGCTTCCTTCGTCGACGGGTACCGGTACAGATCAGCGTACATTGCGACGCAGGGGCCTCTGCCTGACACCACTGATGACTTCTGGAGGATGCTCTGGGAGCACAATTCTACTATTGTCGTCATGCTGACCAAGCTTAAGGAAATGGGCCGGGTATGTTTTTCTATTATTATTTTCAATATTACTCATTTTATTCTTAGGAAAGTGTTGTACTTACTTATATGGGTTTTTTTGCAGGAAAAATGCCATCAGTACTGGCCGTCTGACCGTTCGGTGCGCTACCAATGCTTCGTGGTTGATCCTATAGCCGAATACAATATGCCTCAATACATCTTGAGGGAGTTCAAGGTAATTAATTTTATATTGTCTTCCATTTAGCACGCTAGGTACATCGTTACCTTCGTTCGAGATAATTTTTTGAATAGCCCTTAATTTTTTAAGATCAGTTATAAATAATAGTATTAATAATATATTTATTCATTTGTTTAACTTCGATCTTTTTAATCACAATTTGGGAAACTTTCTTAATCGTATATTACATAAATATTCGTGATACCCAAGGATAGTTGTCCAAGCAAGGATAGCTACTGTTAGTAAGCTAGGAAGCTAGTAACTCTGGCTACGTGTAACACTTCATTTGATCCTTATTTTAAGCTAGTGCTAGCTATCTTACTAGCTTACTTACACCCTAGCTTTGCAAACCCATCCTCGTGTATCTTAGGGGAAATTAGTCAGTGCTCGGTTCTTTATTGTAATCTTCGCCAAAGGTAACGGACGCGCGGGATGGTGCCTCCAGAACAGTCCGCCAGTTCCAATTCACGGACTGGCCCGAGCAGGGAGTTCCCAAGAGCGGCGAGGGATTCATAGACTTCCTGGGGCAGGTCCACAAGACCAAGGAACAGTTTGGACAGGACGGGCCCATCACTGTGCATTGCAGGTATGCCTGTGACTGTGACAAATTTGCTCACTGCCCCATATCTTTTTGTTGTTGTTGTCGTCCATTCTGAGCAGACGAAGGAATTACAGCCAAGTTTCAATAGTATTTAATAGTCTCCAGCTCATTGAAATTTGATGGTGGTCCAACATGTCAATAAACAACTCTGGAGTTTTCCCGAAACATCGATCAGAATTATTCGAAATACTGTCCGTGGAATTTAATGCCATTATTGTACGCATTTTTTGAAGGACAAATGAAATAACTTAGCTATTTGTTACAAAACAATTTGTTACTTAATTATAAATAACGCCCCACTCAAGAGCCTCTACTAAGTAGAACCTGCATCTAAGATGTACGAAACACATAGTAGAACACAAAATGACAATGAAAACTTAATTTGTTTCACAAACTAGTGCCGGCGTGGGCCGCACGGGCGTGTTCATCACGCTGTCGACGGTGCTGGAGCGCATGCAGTACGAGGGCGTGGTGGACGTGTTCCAGACAGTCCGCACTCTTCGCACTCAGCGCCCCGCCATGGTGCAGACAGAGGTAGAATGCTTTATGATATTTACAGCTTTACAGTAGGGTACCACAAAGTTATCTGACCCGGTAGCAAAACTAGAACTTTCTTTCTATAATCTTCAACTTCCCACCATCTATTTTATACTTACCTACATATACATTATCTCACCCGAGAGAAGTTTACTGTTGGATATAGGTCTCTCGCACAAATTGCCACAAGGTCAAACTTTTTTCGGGAGGATTTTTCATAATCGCCACACTTGGCAGGCGGGTCAACGAACGCTGTATATCTCTTCAAGTTTTTTAACGAAGGACGCTCGCTGCTGCCGGTCCTTCGGGCGTTGCTTTAGTCGCGTTTTACGATACCCATGGAAGGAGATGGGGGTGGTACCTAAATATAGTGTTCCGGAATTGACGTAACACTTTCTACAGGATCAATACGAGTTCTGTTACCGCGCTGCGCTGGAGTACCTTGGCTCGTTCGACCACTACACCAACTGACGCTGAGAGCAGCTCGTCTAGCCAGCTCTGTCGTAAGATCTACTCTTTAGGACAACACGCTTTTATTAACAGTCAGAAATATTTATGATTTTTCGTTTCAGACAAGATGTTTTTTCGGTTTTATGTATTTCTATAATGGATAAATAAAATTTAATACTAACTTATTTGATTTCCAACTATTTAGCTTTTGTATTATATTGTCGAAAATGCATCTCGTCTCGGCCGTGGCCACCCGGTGTTACAATGATGTTCAACTGTATTTTTAATGTGTTTGGGCCAGAATTGCTAATCATTTTAGTCTTATTTATTTCAATATCGATTTACTTTACAAACTATAATAAATAATCAATTATTATTTTTACCAATCAAATTATAATTTTCAATGGATTTTATATATAAATTCATCAATAATTTTTTTGTCGAGTTAGTAAAAGCGTGTTAAAAATTATGTACTTAACCTCTTATGACAGAGTATGGGATCCTTCTCATTAAAGTCATTGTCGACTGATATAACCCCTGTTCACTTTATTGTTGTAGAGGCTAAAATGTATGAGTGCCTAGTAACGCTACTTATGATATAGGTACATAAAAATATTTATGACCACTTAATACAAACATGATTGTGAGTCCGAAGGGTAATATAATAACTATTTACTTTATATATTATCCTCGTGTGTTATATACCTAATTAGGCTGTTCGCGCTATTTTTGTCTTTTTGAAAATAGAACAGTTCAATCAATTTGAAGTCCATTAAAAAAAATAAACAATTAAATAGATGCATTCAAATAAAATTTACAGAAATTTTCCAACATATTTAAATATACGATATTATAATTAATTATGCCATAAAGTAATTGTTTGCTAAAACATAAATAGTGTTACATAATTAGTGACGCGCATAGAGAGTTTACGACTTTACTATAATATACATATACCTAATAATCAAATTGGACATTATAATAAAACTTAATATTGTAAATGTATAAATAGTTATTGCAGCTGTAATATTAGATGTTTATTTTTCATAACAGTGTTAAATATGTTAAGTAGTAGTAAAGGCGATTAACTTTCTTTTGATTGCAAATGTATTGAAATGACCGTGTGAATGTTCAGGAAGTAAGTATGTGGTCTGCGTTCGTATCTAGGAACATGATATTTTGTAAATAGCTCTTTTATTATTTGTCGGTTATGGCGAATTTGTTTTTTGTTAATCCAACCAAACCCAGTGCTGGAATTCAATGTTTTTTTCTGTTATAATCTATTGCTTCTTTTTGGATATATTCCTCCTTGCTTACGACCGAACTGAGTGCAGACTTTATCTATGAAGTCTTTGTTAAGTGCGGTCGAGAGGCTCAACAAAACAGACAGACAATATGAAATAGCTAGTAGTAACCAGTAACCGATTACCTTTCGACGTAAATTTTATGTACGTAGTTAGTAATTAAGTTTTTGTATTCCGTGCTTGCTTCTAGATAATCGTGATTCGATGACATATCTCGCTCTTGTTAGTTAGTAAATGTGTTTGTCTTCATAGTCAGAAAAGTAATCGATAGGAAAAATGTCGGATTATACTTACTTGCGATTTTTACGTAATTTTGGTAGTGATCTTGATTGGGATTATTTTTTGATCCAAGGAACGATGGACATTCCTAACTCTTGTAACGCTTTCTCATCGCCTATTTTAAGCTATCTCTAAGTAATTATAGAATTGTTTAATCCTAAAAGCGCATTGCAGACGGGTAAGAAATGTCAAATGTCTTGACCGTGTGTGCGGCACTTTGCAGTAAACCTCTTGACTAGTGAGTTAAGGTTTTAGGTTTTTCACTCGTTTTTTATACTATATACTTATACGCATACGTATATAAGTTAAAGTTGAGCTTCTAACTTAGGTATCTGAAACAGTTTCATGCGAATGTAAAATGAATGAAAAAGTTTTAACAATGTGTGTGTTCTTGGACGCTCGCGCTAAAAGTCGTTCGTTCTTCATAACTGCCAATCGTCTCACTATTAATTCCCTAAAGATTTATAGAGATATTGAGAAACAATACGATCAAATACAATCATTACCTACATGTAGAGTAAATTGATATTGTTAAATAAAGTTATAGTAAAATTTTAATACTCGTTGGAGTGATGTTGCGAACCCATTTACGATCGTGTCGGCTTCAGGATGCGAGCAATAATTAATGCAGAAGAAGTTATAATGCTTCCGTACGCATCGTTAAATCGCTTCCGTTCAAATAAAAAGTTGTTTTTTTTATTATTAAAATAGTACTTATATTGAAGTTTGTTTCTATGTTCGTGGCGTTTACTTTACTATCATTCCGTCTTTTACTATATTTTTATTTTTTTTGATTATTTTATTGTTTTTTTCTTGCCAGCTCAAATTGCATCTTTTCCTGTAAATATACCTGCTAAATGTTTTCGTTGTTCACGTTTTAATAACGCACATCCTTGCCTTTATTAAGTCTCATAGTACCAAGAAATAAGTTTTTGTGATTTTGGTGCTGACTAAGTATATCGTTTATACATTAACATACATTTTTTCATTAAAATTGTTAATTTCGTTTACTGCTAAAGACTGATTTTTACAAGTTTTTGTTCGTTTCTGCCCTTATGCCCTATAACATGTGTTTTTTTAGATATTAACTGAGTAGCCATATTTCAAACGATTGTTTCAATTGATGATATTATTATGCATTTAGGTTAAGTACAAAATTGTATTATTTTTTTGTAATCAATGCCACTCCACAACTTTTCGTGTGTAAACGCCCTTAGCTAGCTTCAAAAAGTGTTAAAAAATTATTTTAGTGCAATTAAAACGCAATGGCGGCAGTGTAGGGCGCTGAAAATTATGCTCTAGGAATTTGTAGTCATAAAATTGTGTTATGTTTTTTGTAAATTCCCGCGCTTCGTCTCGGGACACAGTGGATTCGCAATTTATACATATGTATATGAACAAATAAAATTATGTGAGATCATACACTAATCTTGTTATTGCCATTAGCATTGCGTCCTGTTTGGAGAATCGAATAATCCCATTAGTTAAGGCAGACGGCGCGTCCCTAAATTGAACCAATGAATACGTATTGCCTGGTGTTAAATTATCTCTCCGAAGCCGAGATTGGCCGGCATTGTGCCCCGAAGCAATCCGAGCTGCGTTTGAATGCTAAGATCCATATGCATCTTAGCCTGTCAGGGCGCGAGGATTAAGTCAAGGCTATTCAGCCGTGAATATGAAATGATCTTGGTTGAATTACGTTCGTGCTGCGCATATGGAACGACCGCGGCGATTGTACAGCACACTACACTCCTTCGTACCTATTATAGGTAAATAGTTAACTAGCGCCGGTGTTTGAATGTAAAGTTCCTGTATGCCCACACACAGCAGATGAATGGAGCAACTTTGCCTTGTGCAGGTCAGCGCCAGTGTTATTCTCTGACTGGTAACTGTTATGCTATTGCTCTATGAAGCTTTACTGTAAAGTTCTAATTCATGAACCCTGAAACTAACGAACGCAATTTCATTCATCAACAAAGTGAAGTCCAATAGCTTGGCCGATTTTCCGACACAAGCCCAACGTTCAAATCAAACCAAAGTGCGGTCAATGTGGTCAAACACACGCACAAACTCTTTACCGCTTTTTTGAAAAACAATAGAATTAACTTTATTGGTATTATTCATATATATGAACTGTCTCGTGTTATTATGGTATAAAACTTAAATGGGCCTCTATACCAATCTACACTTTTATTTTCATTAGTATTTCTTATGTATAAACGACTAGGGTTAGTATCAAAATAACCGAAAAATTAAATTCAACGAGTGGGATGAAAGATGATTAATTACTTTGTATTTAGCGTATCGATTCGCGGCCTGGGTCCGTGTTTAAATCACCGGCTTATCCGCAACAGGCCGCCATATTGGCCAGGCCTTTCCCGCCTTTAATCCAACCATAAATAACAGAGCTGTGGGTTGTCTATGGCGCAAAAATAACCGTTTATTGCGCGAAATCTGATTTAAATTTGAAACATCTATGCTACAAACTCTTAAGTTTACTTTTAGAAGAAATTAATAGTTATTGATAGTTTTATTTGTGTCTGGTGTTGTATTGTAGGTATTTAAATAGGTATGGATGGAACCGTGTTTTAAGCCATGTCATGTCTTGTCGTTATACTTACTTTAAGCCTACTTTAAGCAGATAAGCAGTTTGAACTATAGTGTTGAGTATTGTTGAGTTCTATGGAAAAAACAGATATTTTGGATCATCAAGGAAACTAACCCTGAAGCGCAATCATTAGCATCACCTTTAGACATCCAGGCTACTTCTATTCCTACTTGTACTTACCAGAAGGAAGTGAAGAGCAACAGAATAAAGATCTATTGAAGAGGGTGACATACAACCTAATCATTTATCGGGACACTATTTTTGAGGTCATTGCCTTGCCTACCAGTAGAACAATAACTTAACTTGACTACAAAAGTTCACCCCTGCCAAAAATTATGTAGAGGTATCATTTTTCAAGCCTTACCGGCAATTCTGAGTAAATGCGGCACCTTGGCGCCCATCATGGAATATTGTTTATTATAAATTAGACCATTAATCTACCTCGAGGCGGTCCAAATGAATTGTGCCACTTAATAAAGATCCGAGAAGCTCAGGCGGCTGTCAGGTAAATAATTTACAGATTATGAGTTTTCGAATGGAATAGACTGACTAAGTACTTGGATTATAACTGGTTTTTCGTTAGTCTACTAATAGTAATAATTGCTAGAATTTTATATTTCTAACGTAACATCCGAGCCTTGCATGGAGCGGAGATTTCAAATTTGAATATTAACCTCTGAAATCGTTCAAAATCTTGCTATCTTTAACTTTATTGTCTATTAAAGTTAAAGAAAAGTTAAACCTTTAAGAATAATAACAACCAAGTCACTCAGGATTAGGGATACAGAAATGACAGATTAACCCCAGATCCAAAGAGGCAGGCGGACGCGGAGGCAAGTTTACGACCGACGGCCTCAGTTGGTGAAGTACGCTCAAATCTCAGAATAAAGACAAGCATAGAAACCGGGCTAAAATAAAAAGTTATTCTCATATTGTTACGCTCCTTACTAAACGGCAAAAAGACTATTAGTTAGAGAGAGATAAAATATAAGAATTCTTTGCAAGTTTTCTTCTTGTGGTATCAAAGTGGTTTATTGATGACACTGGTTTATTAGTACCGTACAAAATTAAAAACCAATAATTTGGTACATATTTGGTGGTTTGTTTATGGTTTGTTTTATTTTGACGTATAATATGACATTGTAAACATCGGTAGCAGCTCCAAAAGTTTTATGATTATTTTTTATGAAAAAGGTGTGATAAATTGGTTTTGTGATTGTGAATGTTTAACTTAATGTATAACAATCTCTTGTGTAGTGACGGGATGTGAATCAAATGCGTCAAGGAATCAAAATCTTGATGTTTCGGTCACCTACCATTCGGTAAATAATTTTGTTTCATTGTAGACTTCTGGGCACTATTTTGACAAATAAATTATCAAGAACATCAATTTTACACGCTGTTTGTCGAACTCGTACCTAAATTTATTGAATTATTACGGTAAAACACCTTCTGTAAAGGTTATGATAGTGTTGTGCCAAAATATGTTTAGACAAAAGTTATCGAACCTAAATCATCCGTTCTAACTTAAGGACAAATAAAAATCTGACATAATAATATGCTAATTGTTGTATTTTTTTCAGTTTTCAAGTAAATTATATACTAAAAACAAAATGACTGGATGCTATAAAGAGACAAGATTTTAAACATTCACAACATACTGTTTTATCAACAAAGAAGATTTAAGATGGTGAAGATTATAACCTGAACTGTAACAACAGTTTTGCTGCTGCAATTTGAATAAGTTGACTGGTGGTAATAATAAAATATTGCCCTTTCAATTGCTTATTTTATATCAAATTAATTAAATGTTATTCGTTATCAACTTAATGTTAAAGGAAATAGGACAGCGACATTCAGTGGACAATTCATATTTCATATCTAAGAAAGAAATGCAACCAGAAAATACCATCATCTCAGCTAAAAATGTCTACTGCTGGATATAGGCCTTAAAGAAAATATCGTGACATACAATTTGCCCATTCTGGATAAAACAGGTTTAAGTTTATCTATGTTTTTTTCCTGCAGATCCTCATAATTGTATATGAAAATTTCAAGTTTAAGTTGCGGGATGTCATCGTTTAAGTTAATATTCTCTAAGATACCTGTTTTCTAAAAAAAAATACGAAGGCTTTAATTAATATATATTTGAATAAATTATTATTATTATTGTCTTGAATATAATATTTAAGAACATTTTTCTTGCTTTCTTACAGGCCTCACAAAATACTTTGATAAAAAAAGCTACAGAATATATGAACCGTAAATTTGGGTAAACCAATGCTGTAAACTGTAAACAAATAAAATTCCATGAAAATTTTACTTTGTGATAAAAACAAAAGCGCCATTGTTGCTGCAGGATATCACTTACGTATGTATAAATTGTTTACACCCAGGTTTTATAATACTTACTCTCTTTTATAAGTTTTAATTAAAACATATTATATTTTTAGGTCTCAAAAAAAACCACAAGCAGGGTTTTTTCACATACAAACACTCCATCACAAAGTGATGATCAAGATCAACCCAGGCAAAAACAAACATTTGAGGTGCAGAGTGCAGAGCAAGATTATTGAAAATGAGTGTGTAAAGAAAGAAGCGCATAATTCATACATTATGAAATTTCCAAAAATAGATTTGTTTTACTTGTTTTATATATACATATTATTATAGGCACACATCTTTTAGTTTTAATTATTTTAGAGCTGTGCTAATAATATCTGATGTGACAGAGTTTTTTATGAACGGAAAATCTTTAGAAATAGGTAAGTATTATTATATTTTTATCAAGACACCCGTTTTATTCATTAAAATAACTTATTGTGTGCAGTAGGTTTCCTGGAAGAAATCGCTTTAATCGATAAGGCACAATTGCCCTTATTCTTTTTCTGTTAAAAATGTTAAAAACGGTTTGTTACATTTTGTATTTTTATTTGCATTTTTATAGCAATAAAGCGTTTTTATCTTTGTCTTTGTTTTCTTGTTATTATAATACCAATACCATACAATTACTCCTGAATTAGTTATGATAAGTTCCATAATAAAGAACCATGTCTTGTATAAAAGTATAGACAACTTGATTTAGGACAAGTTATTTTTGCCATCACTAGCTTTTTAGAAAATTAAAAATAAAAAGTCGAACCCAGGTACGGGCAAGGTACGGAAGAGTCATACGACCCAGTGGAGAAAGTATATTGGTCTCTTTTTAACATATTCAATGGTTGCACTTGAGTAAGTAGCGTAACACAATGATGTGACTTTTTATTTTAGGACTCCTTCTATGCTTGTCTTTATTCTGAGGCTCAAATCAATCAACAAAGGTAAATGAAACTAAAACACAATTTGGAAGACAAACTCGCCTGACCCTGTCAAGAGGCGCCTTCGCACCAATTTAAGAAATCGACAGTAAATTGAATGAGAAGTAAGTATCAAACCTATGTTCTTACTTACAAATTTTGGGGTTTCCTTATAAAACTATACAGGTACCTATACATATTCTTCAGAAGATGGCACCAAATATAAAAAATACCCAAAAACCAATTATTATGATTTTTAAACAAACTTAAGTACTTACTTAACTTATTTATTTTTGTGGCGTTTTTACGGGTAGGTAATTAAAACTAAATGGGAACTTGAAATATAAGTAAGTAGGTAGGTAAGTAACTAATAAAACAAGCCGCAGCTTTTATCCATTTCTTGCGTAAAATTAAGTCCTTTTTTGCGTGACACCATCTGCAGGCTACATTAATAATTAAGAGGGATTCAGGTCTAATTAAAGGCTTACTACTGTTTATCCTACGGTTTTAAGGGACTTTTGTAGACGTAACTCTGGTATACTTAGGTACTAAAATAAGATAAAGTAAAAATAGAAGAATATTTTTTTCTTACCTTAGTACTTCATTTTATTAAATAAAATCTGCAAAGCTTAAAGAGGACCGTATACCCCGAACAAAAGAAAACGTTTTTCCACTACTATGTTTTTCCATTACTACAACGAATCACACCAACAATAGCAAAATTATAATTTTTAATCACACAGAATGAAGTCAAGTTGTACCGGGACAGGGGTGTCGTGGGGGCATCCTGTTGAAATTAGGATGCTAAGCCCCCTTCATCTGCGATACGTGGAAAGGTCTATTGTTCTCTGGAACCCAATTTATTCAGCTTTTCAGTTGTGCTTGGATGTGTTCTCAGGTATTTCCTTGTAAGTATGTAAATTTTGTGTGTGCTCCAGAGATTTGTTGGAAAATTTAACTAAAGAACGAAAAATTTAAGCAAAATATGGTGGGAATTAACTGAGGTAGAATTTACAAAAATATTGCTTTTTTATTTTAGTAATAAGTAAACTATATTTTTTTTTTAATTAAGTTGCGTACTTAAAAGTACATTATCTGAGAAGTCAGAGTACATTATAGATAATAATAAATTCAATATTCTCTTGCAGTGCCAGTAACGGGTATGGACAAAATTGGAAGTATGTAATTGTAGGGCCCGTTAGTACCCGCCCGTGATTCGTCTATACATTACAATTTGTGTTATTTGTTACTTTACTTTCCTTGTTTATTAAATACCGTTTCGGTAATAAACGGGAATAATTATAAATATTTTTCTTGTTTACGTATATGTACGTTCTTTATGCATTGTCATTGTATACCTTTATTAGTGCCGCAATACCTTCCAGCAAGCAGCCCCAAAAATGAGGCCCTAAGCTTACGTTTTGTACATCGGGGCTGTAATCCAGTCATCTATTACTGACTCGGACGGGAGACGGGAGGACGAGTGTCAGGTGAGCCTAATCCAGACTCGGGGCGTCTAGGCTCTGATTGGTCTAGTTGTTTTACTGACAAATGGCTTAATTTGTTGTTCTGAAATTGAATGTTGGGTGGAATGTCTGTTTTGTGTTTCAAACGCACAGGCGGATTTATTCCGCGCGGTTTTTATGTAACATATTGAATCCTGTGGAAGTGTCCGCACCGCCATAAAAAACCGCGCGGATAAAAATCCACTGTTGCGGTTTTATTTCCGCGCGGATAAAAATTCGCCTGTCGGAGCCTATGAATAAGTTTGAAAATGAAATACCAACCTTTAAAACCGCGCGGAAATAAAACCGCAACAGCGAATTTTTAACCGCGCGGATAAAAAAATCGCTCGGAAAAATTTGGACTGTGCGTTGGAAGCCTTACTGATTGATTTCTTCAGTGGATTTCTCTTATTTATTTATTATAGGTGAAATTATTTTTTTAATTATTATTATTCATATTAAGGCAACAGTAGAACTTCAGAGTAGAATGTGGTAGCACACACAGCGTTACAAGCTTCTGGTACAGAAGGCGAAATTTTTAACTCATAGGTAGGTATGTTCAGCCGCACAGAATAAAAGTTCCAGCACATTAATCAATTACCTATGTATTGCTAAAATGGAGGCGAAATTTTGAAATATTTTAGCTTTGTCAGCTGCCGACACTTGATTTGATTTACTGTTGTAAAACTTTCACCGCGAACGATTTTATTCTGCGCCGCTAAATACATATTATCGACTATCTATCTAGGTAGGTACTTTATAGATATCTACTATCTACTTCTACTATATACTTAATACAAATTAATCGTGGTTCGAAAGTCTCGCTAAAACTCGAGAACGGCTGGACCGTTGTCCAGGGAAGTTTAAGGTAAGAAAATATGGAAAAATGGACAGCAAGTTGGTAAAATCGAAAATAACACAATTTTCATATAAAATTGAACGGCGCGATACGAAGTTCGCCGGGACAGCTAATACCATTATAATTCTTAATTTTTGTGGTATTAGTTTTACAGATGGCATGATGATTACCTATATTTTGTTGGGACCTTTATTTTATTAGACTAGAAAAGAAAATACTTATAGTGTTTAATCAATAGTAGCTAGGTACCTGCATAACTTTATGATGAAAACAGTCAGTGGACAAAAGTTTTTGTACGGCTGTTAACCATTACCGCAGTTCGATATATTTTTTAAAATTGTTATGTTGGCCTAGCTATTGAACTTAATTCCAGTGAACCCTCTTCTTTCTGCAGATCTTAATTATTTTTCTATACTCTTTCATAGCTATGATATGTGTCTGACATGACATGAGCACTCTTTTGTTTTGTTTTGTTATGTGAAATGACACTTTTCAGAATTGTTATTTTTCTAAATATTGGAATTGAAAAAACTGTTTTATATTTGAGTTAAAATTGCAAAATGTGCATTTTACAAATTGAAAATACATCTGGTTGAGTTCTACTCTTGTGTACATTAAATATCTGGTGCTGGTATATACGTTTTACGTCTCAAACTGGACCGCTGTTTTGTGCAATATTCGATCGGATTTGGGAAGAATGAACGTGAATTGTGATGGATGTTGAAGCTGAATAACCCTTCAACAAGGGCGCTTTATGTAACCAAGGGCTACTAAATGGAGTAAACGTATTCTTAGACTGCTGGATAAATTACATATAGAATCATTGGTCGGTAGGTCGTTTTACATTATTTCAACTAGGCTTTCAATATAAGCTTATATTTTACACTCCTAAAACGACCCACCGACCACACTATGAATATTTTTTAATTTCAATATGTATAATCAAGGTTAACTTAAAGTTATATGTTTTTATCTATTTCTTTTTATGTAAGCATACTAATATATATATATATATATAAATAAATGCATTCAAATAACTTTGTTTGTTTTATTAACTTAAGGGTAGGCAACAAAAGCGTAATTTTTATTTATTAATACCACTGCTGTTCATCGATATATCGATATCGATAAATAGCGGTTATATCGATACTTGTAAGCACTATTATCGACTACGTACATCACTACGTAGGTGTCAGTGATCAGAGAGAAGGTAAATGCCAGTGATGACAATAAACACCTTGAAATAAACTTTGCTCCCTCAAGTACGCCTAAAGAAACACCTAAACTTAGCTAGGGAAGGGCTAGAGTGGAGTGCGGGTTTTGCACAGCCAAGTTTTGCACAGCCAAGTTTTTTGTGTACATGGCTACGTAAAACTTGGATGGCAAAAACATTGACGCGCATGAACAGGCCGTACAAAACTTGCACGAAGGTGTCGTTACCACCCAAGTTTTGTACGACAGAGTTTTGTACGACAAGTTTTGCACATCCAAGTTTTTCACGTACGTGTCGTTCATACCCGGCTGTACAGAGGTGTCGTTGGTGTCCCTTCCGTCACAAATTGGATTATATTTGGACCAATCACAACGCTCGGCACATCAATCATATTGTCAAGCTTTGTTTTAATTTACAAAATTATTAGGCTTACGTGTCTATGGTCAGTTACCTTTTTTTTGCAGGCAAAGGAAGCAATTTATTAAACCTTAAGATTAATAATATTACTATTTTGATTTTAAACCAATAGGTAGGTACCTACATTCATTACATACAGCTTGGCACATATAACTAGAAAATAATGGGGGCGCCACTTTGTATTATTATTATTACGAGCCTGTACTGTCCCACTGCTGGGCAAAGGCCTCTCTCCCCTTCTTCCACTCATCGCGTTCTTGCGCGGTCTGCCACCATTTTTTGTCTACTGCTCTCAGCTCATCGCTCCATCTCTTTTTCGGGCGACCACGGTGCCTCTTCGCGTCTTTTGGTAGCCATTCTGTCGCTTTTCGGGCCAGAAAAATCAATATGATTGTCGTTTGATAGGTTTTTGGGGTGCTGATAACGAAAATGACAATCATTTTAAAATCCAAGATGGCGGTCAGTTTTTTTTTGAAAAATCGATGTGGGCGTCGTTAAATAGGTTTTTGGGGGCGCTGATAATGCAAATGACAATCATTTTGAAAGTTAAGATGGTGGACAAAATTTTTTCGTGAAAAATCGATATAGGTGTCGTTTAATAGGTTTTTGGGGTCGCTGATAACGAAAATGACAATCATTTTGAAATCCAAGATGGCGGACAAAATTTTTTCGTGAAAAATCAATATGGGTGTCGTTTAATAGGTTTTTGGGGGCGCTGATAACGAAAATGAAAATCATTTTGAAATCCAAGATGGCGGACAAAAATTTTTCGTGAAAAATCAATATGGGTGTCGTTTGATAGGTTTTTGGGGTCGCTGATAACGAAAATGAAATCATTTTGAAATTCAAGATGGCAGACTTTTTTTTTGAAATATAGATATGGGTGTCGTTTAATAGGTTTTTGAGGGCGCTGATAACGAAAATGACAATTATTTTGAAATTCAAGATGGCGGACAATTTTGGTTTTAAAATATCGATATGGGTGTCGTTTTATAGGTTTTAGGGGCGCTGATAACGAAAATGATAATCATTTTGAAATATAAGATGGCGGACAAGATCTTTTCGTGAAAAATCGATATGGGTGTCGTTTAATAGGTTTTTGGGGATGCTGATAACGAAAATGATAATATTTTGAAATTCAAGATGGTGGACAAATTTTTTTAGTGAAATATCGATATGGGTGTCGTTTATTAGGTTTTTAGGGGCGCTGATAACGAAAATGACAATCATTTTGAAATCCAAGATGGCGGACAAAAATTTTTCGTGAAAAATCAAATTATGGGTGCCGTTTGATAGGTTTTTTGGGGCGCTAATAACGAAAATGACAATCATTTTAAAATCCAAGATGGCGGTCAGTTTTTTTTTTTTTTTAAATCGATATGCGTGTCGTTTAATAGGTTTTTGGGGGTGCTGATAACGAAAATGACAATTATTTTGAAATTAAAGTTGTCAGACATATTTTTTTCGTGAAAAATCAACATGGGTGTCGTTTAGTAGGTTTTCGGGGCGCTGATAACGAAAATGACAATCACTTTGAAATCCAAGATGGTGGACAAAATTATTGCGTGAAAAATCGATATGGGTGTCGTTAAATAGATTTTTGGGGTCGCTGATAACGAAAATGACAATCATTTTAAAATCCAAGATGGCGGACATACATTTTTGCGTGAAAAATCGATATAGGTGTCGTTTAATAGGTTTTTGGGGGTGCTGATAACGAAAATGACAATAATTTTAAAATCATTTTGAATTCCAAGATGGTGGACAAATTTTTTCGTGAAAAATCGATATGGGTGTCGTATAATAGGTTTTTGGGGGCACTGATAACGAAAATTACAATCATTTTGAAATTCAAGATGGTGGACAAAATTTTTTCGTGAAAAATCGATATGGGTGTCGTTTAATAGGTTTTTGGGGAACTGATAATAAAAAAGACAATCATTTTGAAATCCAAGATGGTGGACAAAATTATTGCGTGAAAAATCGATATAGGTGTCGTTTAATAGGTTTTTGGGGGCGCTGATAACGAAAATGACAATCATTTTGAAATCCAAGATGTTAGACAAAATTTTTTCGCGAAAAATCGATATGGGTGTCTTTAAATTGATTTTTGGGGTCGCTGATAACGAAAATGACAATCATTTTAAAATCCAAGATGGCGGACATACATTTTTGCGTGAAAAATCGATATAGGTGTCGTTTAATAGGTTTTTGGGGGTGCTGATAACGAAAATGACAATCATTTTGAATTCCAAGATGGTGGACAAAATTTTTTCGTGAAAAATCGATATGGGTGTCGTTTAATAGGTTTTTGGGGGCACTGATAACGAAAAAGACAATCATTTTGAAATTCAAGATGGTGGATAAAATTTTTTCGTGAAAAATCGATATGGGTGTCGTTTAATAGGCTTTTGGGGAACTGATAACAAAAATCACAATCATTTTGAAATCCAAGATGGCGGACATAATTTTTTTTTTAAATCGATATGGGTGTCGTTTAATAGGTTTTCGGGGGCGCTGATAACGAAATTTACAATCATTTTGAAATCCAAGATGGCGGGCATAATTTTTTTGAAAAATTGTTATGGGTATCGAGTTATAGGTTTTTGTGGCACTGAGAACAAAAATGACAATCATTTTGAAATTAAAGTTGTCAGACATAATTTTTTCGTGAAAAATCAATATGGGGGTCGTTTAATAGGTTTTTGAGGGCGCTGATTACGAAAATGACAATCATTTTGAAATCCAAATCCTGCAGATAGGACCTGAACCAGTTGATGACGTCAGAAGAAATATTGAAAGAGCCTAACAAAGCTTGGAGAATGTCAAAATCGACTGAATTAAAAGTATTGCTAAAGTCCGTAACCTGACCACTGTCCATGCCCCATCGGATATCGTCTGTAATTTTCGTAAGTGCTGTCACAGTGCTGTGACCAAGTCGAAATCCAGATTGAAAAGGGTTAAGAAGGTTATGACTAGAAAGAAAAGAGCTAAGCTGGTTATAAACAAGGCGTTCGAGAACTTTTGAAAGGAAATGAAGAATCGAAATTGGTCTGTAGTCTGTCAGTAAAGATGGTTTATTTATTTTAGGCAACGGAGTGACTGATGCATTTTTCCACAGAGACGGACACGTCGTCACTGCCAATAGCATTTGAAGTAATTTGGAGAATGCTCCTCTTAACAGACTCATCAGTAAACTGAAGGAATGAAAAAGGAGCAAAGTCAGGAGTCGGAATTAAGGAAATGTGATTTAACGTTTGCGTTTTCAAAGGACCATCAAATTTTGAAGACGAGGAAAAGTGTTTGTTTAATTCGGTAACGTTTAAATCATTAGGAAGTGAGTTTTGGTGAGAACTTCCAACTCCTAAAGTCCTAAGAAATTTCCAGACTTTCGCTGGGTCACCTTTTTCAATTGAGTTGTGGATGGCATCATATCCTATCATATCCTGTGGGGCGTCCCTACACATCTTATTGCAGCGATTTCGTAGAGACTTATACTTGTCTTTGTCTGCATCGGATGGGTCAGATCTTAGTTTGGTCTTGGCACGAGCCTTGCGAACCAAGAGCGACTTTAATTCTTCCGTTAACCACAGGAAGGTGCTTTACCTTGATGGCTCGAATGGGAGCGTGAACGTCGCAAAGTTTAGTGAGAAGAGAATTGAACAAGGAGATTTGCTTGTCAACGTCTGCCGCGTTTCCGATCACAATCCAGTCCACTTGTCGTGCATCTTCTAGAAAACGTTCCCTGTCCATGCCACGAAAATTGCGTTGAAAAAGAATTTTGGCTTTTGCTTTCGGAGATCGGAGTTCGTACGATAGGAAAACCATATCGTGGTAAGAGAAAGCGTCAGCCGGGCACTGCCCATGAAAACCAACATGGTGGGGAGAAGATAGTAGCATAAGATCAAGAAGAGACTGGACACAGTTTGGAAAATGATGCGTCGCATCCAGTGGTAGTATATGCATATTTCAAGAATTGACAATTGTTTTACTGAATTAGATCGGGAGTAATTTTTTAACCAACATGTATTTAAAAGCACCCATTATAATAGAATGACTGTAGGAAGGGATTAAATTATTATGAGACTCTCAAATGAGGCGAAGTAATTATTAGAGCAGGATGGACTATAGAAGGCACCCAACAATACCTTGACGTTCGACAGGAGAACCTCCACGAAGAGATGCTCACCAGCATCCGACGGCGGAGGCTGTGTTGAACTCGAGATGATGGAAAAAATGAATATTCGTTCTCAGATAGATAGCAACACCGCCGCCGACGCTACCTGTGCGATCGTTTCCAATCAGTTGGAAACCTGGTAATGTTAATAACGAAAAAGGAAGACATGGTTTTAGCCAGGTTTCTGAAACGATGATGGCATGGATGTTCTTCCCGTCAAACGTAGCTAGCATGTCGGGAAAGTGGGCCGGAATGCTCAGTGCGTTCATTTAAACCACATTGAAGTTGTTCGGTACATATGAGAAGGAACCGAGAATTTATGAGGGTGTCGCCAAGGGAGGGAATACTATTGAAACTATCGTTCAACGTGCTATTCAACTATTCACTTGAGTCGCAAAGAGAATAATATTCGTCATCATCACTTTTGTCATCCGATATCATTTAAATATACAATACTATAAAGATAAATAAGGTAATATAATAAATATTTATAGTAAATATATACAGTGTGTCCGGGGAAGTTATAACATAATTTTAAGGGTGTATTCTATGATCAATTTCATCGATGAAAACACCCCATATGGGGGGTCGCAGCCTCTTCCCCCCCTCAGTATGATGTTTTTAATTATTTTGTTTTGCAAAAGTCGACCCCGCCTACTTTTAAATTTACAGTTAAAGATCTAAGGCTCACAGAACCTTCATTAAGGTCTTTATCGAAGGCTAAGTACTTAGGCTACCTAAGTTACTAACAAAATAACCAAGTGTTTTTTTTTTATTATTTGATTGGTGGCTATGCAGGGCTTTAATAGCCCAGTATCACTGCGACCTTTGCAGATCTATTGTGATCGCCACTATTATATTTTATAGTTCAGCATCAAGGCCTGTTGCTTTCAGGAACAACAGTATGTCCTAGAAACTGAGAGATTTTATCTCATCCGGCTGCAACAAATGTTTTCCGAGATGGATTGACCGTTTTTGTATTAGGGGACCACACTCACACAAAATTTGCATCGCAGTTTCATCTGCATTTAGGCAGAGTCTGCACATTTTTGTGTCTTTCAACTTTAAGTTGAACATATGCTTGTTCAACTTGTAGTGTCCCGTGAGTGCTCGCACCAGAGTACGTAAGTTGTTCCTATTTAGCGCCAAAGCCTCCCTGGCAGCTTTGCTGTTGAAAGGTTGTATGGTTGCTTTGGAGTGATTTAAACTTAGATCTTTAACTGTGAATTTAAAAGTAGGGGTCGACTTTTGCAAAAAAAAACAAAAAACATACTGAGGGGGGGGGGTGAGACTGTGACCCCCCATATGGGGTGTTTTCATCGATGAAATTGATCATAGAATACACCCTTAAAATTATGTTATAACTTCCCCCGGACACACTGTATATACAATCAAAATACCACTGATCTACTCACTCACTCATCATCGCCCAGCCGAAACAGCTGAAAATAGAAAGATAAAATTTGGACAGTAGCTTCCTTACGTGACGTAGGCACCCACTAAGACGGGATTTTGGGATAACTTAACCGGGACGCCGTATACAGGGTGTAACAGTTTGAATGAAACTCCTAAACTGCTGGGTTTAGAGAGTTAAAATTCACACTGTATATTGTCATTGTATTACAAACATCATAAATGGTTTTAGTTTTTTATATTTTGCCCCTTAGTTCTTATACAGGGTGAAATATGATTTTTGCTTAAATCTAAACTAATTACACTAGAGACTTGTAATTTCCGAAATAAGGTCCTTTTTATATAACAACATGAAATATGATATCAAAACTGCGTTAGTTAGTCCTGTAAGCCATTATACAGGGTGTTAAAGTTTGTATGAAAAACCGAAACCGCTCCTTATTTTGCTTAAAAATTAAAGTGAAAAAAAAAATGAAAAATGTTTATTTCGTTAACCAAATAATGCTTTTAAACACTGCTAAAATATAATTATTACCTACATACAAAAATTTTTACATACGACTTAAAAATAAACTTTAGAAATTAAAGTGGGGTAGTTTTAACGTTTTAACAGTGAGCGTATAAATTAGTTACCAGCGACCTTACACTAGGTGTAAACCTGTCTTGTAGGCGCCGCAAACTACGATTGCCAGAGATTTAGCGGGCGCATACGCGGTAGCGTTTCGGAATTTCGGTTAAATCGGTAACTCTGTCTTTCAAAAACGATAATATATTAAAATGTAGGGGCTTGGTTTTTTACAAACGCGAATTCTTTTTAACTTTTTTACATACCTATGCGGAAGAAGAGAGAGCTAAACTATCAGTAGGTACTGGCGAAGAAAAATCTTTCATCAACAATAAACAAAATTTTTAACAAAATTTCATCTCAATAGCTTAAGGTGGTAACTCTCGGTATGGTGCGAAATTCAATTTTTTTCGTATTTTTTAATTATTCTGGCAAAAGTAATAAATTTAATAAAGTTAAAAAAAAAAAATTCGCGCCATACCGAGAGTTACCACCTTAAAGATTGTTTCGTCCTCAGACGAAATTAGTGATTTGATGGTTCCTTTTTGCTTATTTAAGTGATTTGCTCCTTCCCGCCCCGTATATCAAGACACTATAGATCACTTTCTAAGTTATTTATTATACAATAGTTTAAGTTTCACTTTAGGTTTAAGTATTTTATTATAATTAAATTAATTTAAGAACTCAGAAGGCGTTCGTCTCGATAGGATGTGTCGCGAGGAAGAGGGGTTCGCAAGTTGAAGATGGGCGACCTGTCTTGCTTTGACGGCGCGTAGTCTATACCAATATTATAAAAAGGAAAGATCTGTTTGTTTGTTTGTTTGTTCGTTTGTTTGTAACGAATAGGCTCCGGAAATACTGAACCGATTTGAAAAATTCTTTCACTGGTAGGAAGCTACACTAACCCCAAGTGTCATAGGCTATATAAGACTTTCAAAAAAATTAGGGATCCTTACCTAAACTCAAATAATGTAATCCAAGGTGCAATATTTTTTCCGTTGTTTACATATTTTGACAGGTGGTTTGTTGTTGTTGTTTGTTTTTTATTCGGCCATTCTGGGCAGTCAAAAGAACATAGTCTATAGAGCCAAGTCTTTTGTAGTATGTTATATTCTATGGCGTAACGAAGTAAGCCGGGACAGCTCGTATGACATAAAATGAGCTAAGCGCCTGATTAGTTTTCTATGCAAATATTGCTTGAAAGTACGCATTGGTCGCGCACGTAAGGCGCGAACAAAGATATCTGCTTCAAAATTGAGTAAGTTGTAAGATTTCATCCGAACAATCATTCATACATACATTGCAATGCAATTTAAATAAAAAAGCATTTATTAAAACTTTAATTGTTAATAAAAAAATACTTAAACAAAACGTTTTTTATTTTTATTGTATTAATCAACTAGCTTCCCCGCAAGATTTCTTCTGCGTAAAGTATTAGATGCAAAAAAAACCGGTAAGTAATACTTATGCACCCAATGCAAAAAACTTATCGACATCTCGTTGATTGGCACGTAAGTAGTTGATAGTTAAGGGGCTATTACACCTTTCCTAAATCAGTCTCTGAATTCAGTCAGTCCTGATTCAGGACAGTGTAATTGCATTTAGGGAGCTAGCTTCCGATTTAGCCACCGACTTAGAACAAAGACGTCCTAGCTCCAGTGTTGCCAACGGATGAAATAGCAATCCGCCAGATAAGGTTCCTCAAGTGATGAGTTACTCCCTCATTTGAGGGGGCTTGTTACAGTGATGTGAGTGAGGACACCTGTGTACCTCGTATAAAACTCGTAAAACGGCTCGTGAGGAGTGAGGCGTCTCACTATTTCAAAATGAAAAATAAACCAAAATCTTGAGCATTTGAATGATGGAAGTTCCTTGTGTGTGTCGTAGAAGTGTATTGTGATTCGAGAGCATAACAAATAAACAAACCTTGAAAATAAAGGTAAACTGACGGGAAATCTTAGCTTATGGCAAGGGTTTAAGCATTTCAATTAACAAAACCCGTTGTGGTAAGATGTTTTAGGCTGTTGACGAGCGCAGGAACTCTATCCATAAATTAGTATGTTTCGTATTTAGAAAAATGCTATGTCATTTTACAATGAGTCAATATAGGCAAATTTATAAATAGGCACAGAACGCTCAAGCAAGTACCACGACAGGCAGAGTGCTACTTAGCCCATGAATTCAAAATTATTTTTAATTTCAATTATGTAGGTATTGGGTAACATAGGTATTGCAATCACAATTTAAACTAAAACTAATTAAAAATTATTCTCTTTTCTATTTAAACATAACCTTTGCATATATATCTAAATCTACCTGCAAAATATCAATTTGTAATTTATAATTAAGATCAGAAAACTGTGTTTTATAGTTAATACAATTATTATTATTATGTCTATTAATACTTGTAAGATTAGTCCCACTGCGGGAAGGTTTGGGCCTGTTTTTGGGTTGAAATGCCTCACCTCAAAATAAGGACCTCACTTCCTCAATCCTCATTTTAAATTACTGAGTAACCCATCACTCCTCAAACCACCAGAACACCACTTACAATAAGATGTCCCTCTCTAAAAACCGCTAAAATCTCACTAAGATTATAAAACACTAGAGGCTGCCCCGCGGTTTTTCCCGCGCAGATTTCTCATAAACACAAAATTCCCGTTCCCGTGGGAATTTCGGGAAATCCCTTAGTGCTCACCTACACTCCCCAAGGAACCCACGTGCCAATTTTCAGCTTTCTACGCCCAGTAGTTTCGGCTCTGCGTTGTCTGTCAGTCTGTCAGTCAGTCAGTAACGGAAGAGTTTTATATATATTGATTTAATGAAAATTAACCCCCTCGAAAAAAATTAAAAAATGTAAAGGTTTTTATTTTGAAAGTATAAATATAGCTAAATAGTAGTTTTTATTTTATTTTAAGATAATTCTCATAATCCGCTTTAAAAACCACTAGCCAATAAATGAAAAAAATAAATTGCCACTAAATGGGGGTTCCAATCAAACCAAACCACCAGATTTAGTGGAAAATCCACTAAGGTGCCAACACTGTGCTTCGATCGCGACTGACTAAGAAAAGGTGTGATAGTAAACTACGCTGCCTAAATAGTTTCCTAAAAAGGAAGCTAATTAGGTTGCTAATTCAGATACTGATTCAGGAGAAATGTAATCGCTCCTTTATATCCCTAGCTAGCTCATCTGTCTACGCTGCGCACTGAGTAATTGACTTGTATAGGCTTGTTCTTGTATTATTATTATTCTGAGGTTTTAGGTTTTAAAAAATTTGCCTTAGAGAAAATCATGAGAAAATGCATAGAGTGGAACAGTGGAACCTCACGAACCTCAGAGTGGAAGTGGAACGAAACGGTAATATTCGATTGATTGATTGAACCTCGGGATTGAACTGTGACTGAGCAGTTCAGTAAAACGTGGTGAAACCATGAAACATGAAACCTAACTTCCAATCAATCAAACAAACGTAACGAAAAAACGAAAACAAGAAAAAAGACGGGAGGCAAATAATTAATGAAATATGAAAATACATTAGGTATTTATGAACACAGTTGCACAAAACAATTGAAAAATTACGTAGGCCGTTTTTGCCGAGGTCTCTGCGACTTCACCTTCACGCCCTGCTTAGTGGCCTGCTTGGGTCTTTGCAGTTGTCGATGGAGCAGCAGCAGTATCATCCGCCGCTGGGGCAGCTGGAGCTGGAATCGCGTCGAGTTCAGCCAGATTGACTACGCTATGGCGAGAGCCGTCCGGTGCTAATACGAACACTACGCCGTTGCGTGTCCAGGCGTTCTTTACGCCATGTCGCTGCCTAGCCGCCATGAAGACGTCGTGCTGGAAAATTTTACTACCAGGGGCCGGCTTTTTGACGTACCTCCAAGCCTGTGACACCGCTTCAAATCTCCAGCCGCAACGGGCAACTGCAACTTGCCTTCGAGAATGGTTGTCAGCACAGCTAAAGGGTCCTCATCCTTCTCTTCAGGCACGCCATGTATGAGCAGAATCTTGTGTCGTCGCTGGGTCTCCTGCTGATCCTGCTGTCGAACAAGCAAATCAATTTGCCTTTGCAGTGTCGATATTGCAGAGAGAACAAAGGTGCGGAATACGGTAAACTCTGTGGCAACTAAACATGTATTTGTAAATAATATAAAAAAATAAAAATATGTAGAGAAAATTATTTTAGAACTTATTTGGATCCCTACCCTTAATGATAATATTGAATACATACAAATATATTATGCGAGTCTGCATTTTAGACGTCAGCGCCCCAAGGGGTAATTCTCCAAACCACGTCATACAACATATTATATCCTTTAGATAGGTACCTACCGCACCTAGCTAGTTGGTACCTATGTAGGTATTTTTTTCATGTAGACATCCTTTTTAGGTTGAGATTAATTGCACAAGCTGACAGCCAAGTTAACATTTTACTACTATCTCGCTTTACAGATTAATCTCAACATTAGATGTTTGCATGCTTATTATCTTACAATAATTTCAATAAATGTAACTCAAACTTAATTTAAAATGAAAATTCTATATTTAATTAACAATATTTATTATTTTCTTCTTTTGGTATAATAATCATTTGCAATTTTTTGAAAATCATCTATATAATTACAGCGTTTACCTTTTAAAATTCTATTCGTGTGCCTACACCATGTTTTCATGTTTGCTTGAGGTTTGTTGTATTGCGATTCAAAGTGAGAATGGCAAACTTTTCTGTATTTGAATATTTTTTAGTTGTCTAGTGCCAAAATATCACCAATATAATTTATTTTTTACAAAAATGGAACCCGCCTTTAATATACACTGACACATACATCAACTGAGCACTTCCTCTTTGTCGAAGTCGGTTCAAATAGGTACTAAAACCTTCTCCTGAATGTAACAAATACTTATCCGAAAACCGCATCAAAATCGGTTTCAGCCAAACGCGAGATAATCGCGGACAAACATACATACATACATACAGGTCCAACTAATAACCTCCTTTTTTGAAGTCGGTTAAAAATACTATACAACCATGTGCGGAATCTGTCTGGTTGTCTCTCCGGGTTGGGCAAACCTGAAATTAATATGAATAATTAAGATTTTTGTTTATTATTGTTAATGGTTACTGTACTTTTAAAGCCATTATTATGTTTGTAAAATAAGTTTATGTTTGTCATAATGACCTAATCCCGTGGTGTGAGTTTGATCCCCTGAGGAATGCTAGAATCTTTAAGGCTTGTTGCGAATCATCAGTTCCGTGTTTCAGAAGATATGGTTCGTCCGCCCCATATACTTTACAATAAGTACTTTTCACTGAATCAATGATACATTATGAGCTAGGAAAGAATCTGTCTATCGTACTTATTACTTACCTATTTTATGCCATTATTTGCTGTTTGAATAGAATTATGTGGAAACGATACTAAAATTTAGAATGATAGAAAAGAACAAAATAAACAATTTTATTGTAGGCAGGTACTTACGAGTTTTAGAACACCCTGGTATAGCGACCTAGACCGGGAAACTAAAATCTATTTCATCATAACAATGTTTGCCCTGCGGGGATCGAACCCAGTGTTTCCACGTCTCAGTTCAAATCACTTCTAACTGAGCTGAAAATGACATTTATTATTATTATTTTAATGTAATGGACTTGACTCCACTTCAGTGGAGTATTTTGCCAATGTCAAGTTCACAAATTAGATTAAAAGGGTGGGCATAAAGCCGGGCAACATTGTACGGCTATTATAAGTTTATTCAATTATTGTTTTAAAGCCCGCTTACAAAACACGTGGTTTCAGAACCAACATTAAAACAATAATCCTGAAAATGACAGTCAATTACAAACAACATCACTGTAATGCCAAATATTATAATTTTTTATATGCAAAAAACAGATGTTAAGGACAGAATAAGAACATTTGAATTCTATAAAACGTTACATCTAGCAACAAAATACAATCAGATATTCTTTCGTTGTCATAAACAATAGAAAATATTAGGAACATACCCTACTTCACAATCAATACATAACTAGCTTGGAGATTAATGTATCTGGTAAAACCAAAATCATACAAGGCTGGTATGAAAAATCCTTTAGAGTCAGTGGATCTTATTCAGTGGAATGTTTTTCACTACATGTTTTCCAAGAAACTAAGGATGCATTTCCTCATCCTCTTCATCAAATTCTTCAATGTTTGACTGATAACCATCACCTTAAAAGTTGGAGAACATCATCGTACAGGAAACTGAAAATAGTAAAAAATTACTTGTAGATCAGATTAAAACAACTAGTTAAACTGTACAAATGTGATGTTAGTTTGCGTTTAAGCGTTCTTTACTTCGTTATTATTGTAGAAATGAAGTCACTATCTATGAGCAATTAAAGCTTGCGAAAATATTGGCATTCCATACTAAGTAACGAAACATTAGTTAGGTATTACCTTGACTCGTAAAGAGATCAAAACCCGTATCCATCTTCATTCACGGCGCGCTTTCAGCTCGGCAGAGTAGGTATATAGGTATGTTCTGTGGCTTTCAGCTCGCGATGGATCGATCTTTCTTTTTTTCTCAGAGAAGAGAGGTAACTGCTTGAACGATCCAGGGCAGTACCTACTAATTGTGTTCAGGTGGTTGGGAAGAGAATAAAAGAAATACATTTTTCTTGGTTTCCAACGTTGTTCTGCGTTCCCTTCAGAGTCTGAGGATCAGACATTGTTTGTTTGTTTACATTTTGTTCACAGAGAAGATAAGCACTAACCGTTTTATGAGATAGTTATGGTGGGATATGTTTTTTATATCCGAGGGAGCGAATTTTTTTTTAGTATCGCTGTTTTGGCACCACTGACACATTAATATTTTAATTTCATAGTAATCGTAGTCAAGTGCATAATTTGCAAAGCACTAATTTAATTTATATTTAGATAGTTTTCAAAACGATTCGTATTAAAATAAAATTAATTCCCTCTGGGAACAGATTTTTTAAACTAACAAAGCTTACGTTAATAGGTTAATATTTAAATGGATTTTGTATTTGTTTTGTAAATTGTGTGTATAGCTTGTGTAGGCGACGCGCTCGTTAACCTTTTTGGAAAAAAATACGATTTCAGAGACAGCTGTCGACCACTGTTTTATACTTCATTTTATTGTTTTCTTTTGATATGACTTTTACTCTGTTTTGAATATTCTTGTAAGTTGGTTGGAATATTATTAAGAAAGTTAAAATAAAACAAGTCCAGCGCAGCAGAGTGTTTCAATCATCATCCCGTGGGCTACATTGTGGTCGCATCGAACCGGATCACGAAATGTTTCGTACACCATCACAGAAGGAGATGGACTCGTGGGTCACGAAACGGAGCCAAAGACTAGCCACTGACGAAAAGAACAGTGATGATGGTGACAAAAAGCCGCCACCCTTTGACGAGACCATGGTTTTGAAGTCGGAGCACCAAGAGGAAGTCAGACGCTCTCCTACACCAGCCCCTGCTTCAAGAGCAAGTAAGTCAAAAACCACGTCTGTGGTCATGGCAAAACGACGGCAACTAGAGCTCGAAGCTGCGCAACAGAAAGCAAAAATCCAACTAGAGCTCATAGATAAAAGCTTAGAAGCTAACTTAGCGAAGTTAGATCAATACAGTCCACGAACATCGGAGATTGAAAGCCAGGCAAGTACTAGTAGAAACGTAGAAAAGTGGCTTGAAGGCAACGAGAAGGCGGCGAACAGGGAAACGGTAGTTGATCATATGGATGAGCTACACAAGCCAGCAGTTCAGGCTGGCAGCGATTATGGTCCCATCACCAAGCTTCTTCGTCGAATGGGCACACCGAGAGACTTACCTACTTTCTCCGGAGACATGTTGGAGTGGCTCCAATTCAGACAAGCATACATTGAGTCTACAAAAGATGTCGCTACTGAAACAAAGAGACCCGTGATTTTAGACGGGAGTAATCACGTAGTCAAGCTGAAAGTCCGCCATTACCATGAAAAAGCTGCCCATGCTTCAATTAAACGCTTGCCTGCCGACGAATCGGAGCGAGCACTGCGTGACCTGCACGAGGAAATGAGGCGGAGCTTCTCCTTTGACGCAATGGGGGTATCTGGTAAGGTTCGAGAGAACGCGGAGCATGTCCGAGCGGTGCAGCAGCTTGAAGATACTGCTGCTCTCATAGAAGGTAGGTGGCATGTAGGGTTACCCTGGAAGGATGTCAACTGCAAATTACCAGATAGCTTCAACGCGGCAGCAAGACGCCTTAAGGGTGTCGAGAAGAAGATGGCAGACCCTGGCTACGCTAACAGGTATTCCGATAGAATTGACCATTTACTTAAAAACGACTTTGCTGAGGCCACTGTAAACACTGAAGAAACGCAGAAAACTTGGTACTTACCTCATTTCGGAGTAGACAACCCCAACAAAGACAAAATGCGGTTAGTGTTCGACGCCGCAGCAAAATGTAATGGTTTTTCCTTAAATGACTTTCTTCTTACGGGGCCTGATCTACTTCCATCTCTGTTCGGCATTATGGTTCGTTTTAGGGAGAACAGGGTGGGGGTGATGGGCGACATTCAAGATTTCTTTTTGAGGGTTAAGATCATAAAACGTGATCAACAGGCGTTAAGATTTCTATGGAGTGACAATCCTGCGGAATCCATTAAAGTTTATAATATGACGTCATTGATTTTCGGCGCCAACTGTTCACCTTTCGTAGCGCAGTTCATAAAAAATAAGAACGCAAAAAGGTACGAGACGACGAAGCCTGCTGCAGTCGCTGCTGTCTGCAACCAACACTACATGGATGACTACGTAGACAGTTTCCCAGACGAAGCTTCCGCGATCGAGATGGTTCAGGATGTCAGTCGCATCCACAAGGAGGGAGGATTCCTGATACGAAACTGGGCTAGCAATAGTCCCGCGGTGCTGGATTGTGTTCCAGAAGAGACTTTAGGTAAAGCTGCCGTAAAGTTTAAAGCTGAGCAGCAGTTTGGAAGCGAACGCACGCTAGGCCTCATATGGTACCAAGACACGGACGAGCTGGGATTTGATGTATCTTTGAAGCGAATCCCACAGAAAATATTAAACGGAGAGGTAATGCCTACAAAACGTATTTTGTTAGGAGTTGTAATGTCAATTTTTGATGTTTTTGGCTACCTGTCGCCCTTTAGCATCCAAGGTAAAATTATGATACAGGATACCTGGAAAGCAAACATTGGCTGGAACGACGTGGTTGGAGAAGATGTTGCTGAGAAATGGCGTCAGTGGATAAAGCTTCTCGGAAATCTAGGGAAAATTCGCTTACCTCGTTGGTATCAATCTGCAGGGCCGCCGCCGCCTCCGCACACGCCGTTGTTGTCGCCTACGCACACGCCGTTGTTGCCGCCACTTGAGATCTGCGAAGGGAATGCAGTGTCGCACCCGCGTCGCGTGGAGGAGTCTTTAAGAAGACAGCCACCGTCGTCGGTAACTACACCAATCACTCGCACGTCACATGGAACAGTCTATAGAAATATAGAACTGCACGTTTTCAGCGATGCAAGCACCAAGGCAATGTGTACAGTAGCGTATTGGCGATGGATCGACGATAGGGGAGATCCACGCTTGAGTTTTGCAGCAAGCAAATGCAGAGTAGCACCATTGAACCATGCGACGGTGCCACGGCTTGAATTGCAAGCTGCCTTACTCGCAGCTAGATTAGGAGACACCTTATGTAAGGAGCAGACGATGAAACCTCAACGACGCCTTTTCTGGAGCGACTCGACAACGGTGTTACATTGGATTCGTAACAATACGCGAAGCTATAAAGCTTTCGTAGGAAACCGTCTAGGAGAAATAGACGAGCTAACAGAAATTAATGAGTGGCGCTATATTCCGACAAAGTTGAACATAGCCGACATCGGGACAAGGGAAACCCATGACTCTGAGTTGTTTCAAAATGAGTGGTTTCATGGTCCGTCGTTCTTATATCATGCAATGACATATTGGCCGAAAGATGTGATTCAGAACGAGGATATTGACGTGAGCGAGTACGTTAGCCTAATTGATCAGACCAGTACGGTCTCCAAGCTCCCCGTACCCGAACCGGAGCGATTCTCGTCCTGGATTCGGTTATTAAGGGCCACATCAGCAGTTTTTAAATTTATATATAAGTGCCAAAAATTGCAGGCTTCTGAGCATGAGAGAAAAGAGAAAGCTGAATTCATTCTCTTTAAGTACTCGCAATCTCAAAGTTTTGCCCAAGAAATTGCCGCAATTCACTCGGGAAAGTCTCTTAGCAACGGCAGCAAACTGAAAAGCTTGTGCCCATACTTCGACCAACACGGAGTTCTTCGCGCGTGTGGCCGCATTGATGCTACAAAAGATGTCGCTACTAAAACAAAGAGACCCGTGATTTTAGACGGGAGTAATCACGTAGTCAAGCTGATAGTCCGCCATTACCATGAAAAAGCTGCCCATGGCAATCAAGAAACCGTGGTTAATTTATTAAAACAGCGATACTGGATTTTTAGAGTGCGTCCCACTGTGAAGACTGTCGTGAATCAATGCATGTTATGTAGGATCAAGCGAGCTGTGCCTGAGATGCCAAGAATGAGTGACCTGCCCGAAGGAAGAGTAGCACATCACCAACGCCCTTTCTTCTACTGCGGCATAGATCTATTCGGACCGATAGAAGTCACTGTGGCCAGGCATCGCGAAAAGCGGTATGGAGTGCTGTTTACATGCCTGACAGTGCGAGCAGTGCACATAGAAATAGTGCCTTCTCTAACCACAGATTCACTTATTATGGCCTTACGGAGAATGGCCGCTCGGCGGGGTTGGCCCGCGCATATTCTGTCAGACAACGGAACAAACTTGCGAGGAGCTGATATTGAGTTGCGAGAATCTATTAAGGCAATAGATACGGAAACACTTGCTATTTTGGCAAGTAACGAAGGAGTTGACTGGAAATTTACGGCCCCTGCTAGTCCTCACTGGGGTGGGGCTTGGGAAAGACTAATAAGGAGTGTAAAGACATCCCTTAAGGTAATATTAAAAGAGCGAGCACCAAGGAGCGAAGTTTTACAAACTTTGCTAATGGAAGTTGAGGGTATTTTAAACAGTCGCCCGCTGACTCATGTCGGAGTTGAGTTTGGGAGCACCGAGTGCCTGACACCTAACCATTTCCTTTTAGGTACAGCCGGTCTCCTCCCAACGCATGGTAAGTTTAATGACTCGGATTTAGTTCTTAGGAAGATGTGGCGCCAGTCGCAGGCTCTTGCTGACATGTTTTGGAGACGTTGGGTGAAAGAAGTTCTTCCGGACCTAATTCCGCGGCAAAAATGGACAAAGGAGTCCGCCCCCATAAAGGTAGGTGATCTTGTTCTTATTGTAGATCCCAACTCGCCACGCAACGCATGGCCAAAAGGAATCGTGTCTCAAGTCCTGCCTGGCAAGGACAGCCGAGTCAGGCTAGTGGAGGTGAGAACACAGACAGGGACTCTGAGGCGATCGTCAGCGCGTGTCGCACGTATCCCGGTGCAGGTGAGTGCTGCGCACTAGGGTGGGGGATGTAGGCGACGCGCTCGTTAACCTTTTTGGAAAAAAATACGATTTCAGAGACAGCTGTCGACCACTGTTTTATACTTCATTTTATTGTTTTCTTTTGATATGACTTTTACTCTGTTTTGAATATTCTTGTAAGTTGGTTGGAATATTATTAAGAAAGTTAAAATAAAACAAGTCCAGCGCAGCAGAGTGTTTCAATCATCATCCCGTGGGCTACAGCTTGTATAGCACTAATTATTAAACTAGGTTTTAAAAAGATTCGTATTCGGATAAAAAAGTTTCCCGCTGCCTATAGGTTTCTATAAACTACAAATATTTCAGCAAATAACATTGAACAAATGATATCTTTATTATTTATTTAGAACAAATTATAAGGTACATCAATCAATATATATAAAACTCTTCGGTTACTGACTGACTGACATACAACGTAGAGCCGAAACTACTGGGCGTAGCGGGCTGAAATTTTGCACGTGGGTTTCTCGGATAGTGTATGGCAGTACTAAGAAATAATTTCCCAAAATTCCCATGGGAACGGAAAAAAAAACAGAATTTATGTGTTTATGAGAAGCCTGCGCGGGTGATACCGCGGGGCAGCCTCTAGTTTTAGTATAAAAAATATTTACAAAATACATTATGTTCCCGCTGGATATAGACCCACCGTTTTTGCTATTATTATTTTACTATATTATTTACATAAGACTTAACTTGGTTTGCCACAGATAACGGACAGATCAGCCCGAATACTGTATAGAGACAGGTATGTCATCCCACCCACGCGATTCAGGTGGCCATCTTTCTGTTGTTATTTAGACTGATTCTAACTATCTTATTTCCAAAATCTAAATATTCAATCTATACCAATATTATAAAGAGGAAAGATTTGTTTGTTTGTTTGTAACGAATATACCAATATTATAAAGAGGAAAGATTTGTTTGTTTGTAACGAATAGGCTCCGGAAATAGTGAACCGTTTTGAAAAATTCTTTCACTGGTAGGAAGCTACATTAACCGCGAGTGTCATAGGCTATATTATATTTTCAAAAAAATTAAGGATCCTTACCTAAACTTAAATAATATAACCCAAGGTGTAATATTTTTTCCGTTGTTTACATATTTTATTTTGACAGGTGGTTTGTTGTTATTGTTTGTTTTTTATTCAGCCATTCTGAGCAGTCAAAAGAACATAGTCTATAGAGCCAAGTCTTTTGTAGTCTCTTATATTCTATGGCGTAACGAAGTAAGCCGGGAAAGCTCGTTTATAATATTATTATTTTAAGCATTTAAGTATCTATTACATAGGTTTCCTATAAGGTTTATGTACCTTCTAGTATTTCCAAAACCTTTACCAACCAACCGGTTACCTTGAACCTTTTTTTTTTAATAACCACCATTCTATAAACTATCTTACTTATCTATTTAATGCTCTATATTTATACTTTTGAAGGCTAAAGTTATAATCTGCTAGTCGACATGGCCAACTTCGTACCGCCTAACCTATTACTAGCTTGTGCATGTAATAAACTTATAAACCTTCCTCTTGAATTCCTCTTTCTAATAAAAAAAA
Organism: Euspilapteryx auroguttella; assembly: GCA_951802225.1. Lineage (NCBI taxonomy): Eukaryota > Metazoa > Arthropoda > Insecta > Lepidoptera > Gracillariidae > Euspilapteryx > Euspilapteryx auroguttella. Next base: position 4,212,250 of record OX637648.1, on the reverse strand, counting down.
CCTCATCAAAATCCGTTGCATAGTTTTAAGGATATAAGCATACATAGGGACAGACGCGGGAAGAGACTTTATTTTATACTATGTAATAATTGATTTACAATATACCGGGTGTTTCTGACAAAGCGGTTATAAATCAAAGGAAGGATTCAGCTCACCATACTTAACAACTTTCCCAAAGCAACATGGATCGATATCTCAAAACAAAAATCAGCTGTCCCGTACATTGACCCCGCCAGCTGATCAATGTATGGAACAGCTGGTATTTTTTTTTGAGATTTCGACTTATGTTGCTTTGGAAAAGTTGTTAGTTATGGTGAGCTAAAGCCCTCCTTTGATTTATTACCACCTTGTCAGAACAACCGGTATATAGGTAAGCCGTAGTTGTCGCGAACATGAGGCTTTCAGTATGAGAAACTGTGTCGTTTTCCTTTATTTTTTTGTTTTTTTTTTAATTTTCAATATTTTAAGTTATATTTTTCTATTCTTCTTCTTATTCCTTTTCTCTTATTCTTTTATGCAAGCATACTATAATGTATAATAACAAGTGCATTAAAATAATTTAATTGTTTTATTTAGTTCAAAATGGTAAACTGAAATGAAATACTACACGAAAACGAAACGAATAATTATAAACGTACAGTGAAGTTTTTATTCCATACAGAAATAGCAAAATAATTGCATCCAGTGATCATTTATCCGGCCGTGATATTCGCTACGCTAGAAACGTTCCTTAGTAATGTATACATATTTGTATGTATTGTATGGAAATGTCCCGCTGGCACAAATTAGTAGTGTATAAATGATTACAGGTTTCATTAATTTAAAAACAACATAACAATAATTTTTTTTTTTAATTTTATTCATCAAATGTTAAAATAATTAACAATAATTTCTTTTTTACAAAGAGAAACATACATAAACTGAGAAATTCTCTTTTTCGAAGTCGTTTAAATAGGTACAAAAACCTTCTCCTAAATGTAACGAATACATATCTGAAAACCGCATTAAAATCGGTTCAGCCAAACGCGAGATAATCGCGGACAAATATACATACATACATACAGGTCAAACTGATAACCTCCCTTTTTGAAGTCGTTTAATAAATACAATAGTCAACGGTGCCAATATAACGATGCTAAAACTTATTTTCGCTCCTTCTTTAAATAACACTTAAATATTGCTAGAGTGGGCTCTCTTAAATCGGTAGTGTTTATCTTCTTTCTGTTTGGTTGATTGACTGAGACTGATTGACAATAATCTTTTGTTCTCATTGAAAATTAATTTCTGATTTGTGTAAATCATTTCTTCTTCCTGATTGGTCAATATAAATTTAGTGCCGACCAACCAAAACGATGTATTTCAAATAGGGTCTTTACCTGAGGTCTTTACGCATAGAAATTGTCTTTGTTATGTCCGGAAGGTTTTGTACGACAAGTTTTTACCGTCGAAGTTTTTAGTGGTAACACGAAAGACTGTGTCGTGAAAAACTTCTCGGACGTACAGGAAGTTTTTGCCGTAAAGGTTTTGCACGACAGGGCTTTTACCAGCCAAGTTTTTAGTGAATGACACGAACGACCCTGCTGTACAAAACTTGGCCGTGTAAAACTTGGATGGTAAAGATGCACACCCCTAGAGTGGCGACTCTTAAAACGTAGTGATTTACCTTCTCTCTGGATGAAAATTAACAACATTAACGGTCGTTTTCAATATTTAAGTAACCGATAGATTGGATATGAATATCAGCCGTATACTTAGTTAAATTTTAAAGATACATATAGTATCGTATAAACGTTACGAATAACCATTATTTTACTAAGAAGGCAAAACAAACAAAAGATAGGACGAGGCCTTTGTAAAGTCGAATAAAAAGCATATAAATTATTTATTTAAATCCATCGCAGGCCCGACAACATCCCGCCCGGCGTTGTTTGGTCAGGTTCGCTATTATAACTTAAAAAAATATAACTCATTTATTAAACAATGCTTTTTTATAAAAATAATAAAAAAAACGCGAATAAGAGTGCGAGTGCTTTCTCGCTATGTTAACAGTTGTTGTTTGTTTTCGTAGGTTTTATTAACGGCCTGTACTTTGAAGCTTCTTACCTAATTAGGTATGAGGGTCCCCCACCCTCGCAGCTGTGACATGCGCGCGTCGAAATGCGAAATGTCGCGGCAGTTTTAAATTTTATTACTTTTCATACAAGCCGAAGTTAAATCGAGATGTTTATACCTACCGCACAATTTTTCTTTCCGATTTTCGTTTCAGCGCACAAGAATTTGCGTTTAGGTAAGGTATTTGTAATAACGAGTTTTTTTTAAACCATCTGAGAAATATAAAACAGATTTCTTAATTCTGAAAAATATAGATGTAGGATTTAGTTTAGACAAGTTATTAAAAAGTAACAAGATGTAATGAATTTCACTCTGTAGAAATAAATATCAAAGTAAACCCTTTTTGTAGTGTTTTCTCAATATAAATAAAACATTACTGGTTGTTTTAATTTAAAACAAATAACGATATAGTTTGAGTTGATAACTTTTTTTATTTGGAACTAAAATCACACCCTAAGGCCTCCTTTACGAAGACGCGGCGTGTTGTGCGGGATGTCGTGTGGGTTCCGACGCAGGCGCCACCACGGTCGCCGCCGCCGCGGGCGCCGCCGCGGGAGCCGACGCGTTTCCTTATACGATATCGAACATAGGCCTATGCGCGTCTCCGTAAACGGTCTCATACTATTGCTATACATTTGATTTGGGCGCAGCACGCCCCGCACGACGCCTCGCGCAACGCCCTGCGTGCGCTAGGCAGTACATCTCAGCCGCTGTACACATTAACATGCATTCATTTTCTTGTAAATAGTGTACCTAACCATGTGTAAATATATCATCCCTTCTTCAACCTCTGGAGTTATTTCTACTGCAGGCGGGCGGACATAGGAGTTCTCTAAATTGGCGACCTACGACGATTGGATTACAAAAACCGCAAAATTTTCAACACTCGCCCCACCAGTTCCATTGTAAGTGGCGACTACCTGCCTTCTTCTGGAGGACTCTGGGGGACTTCTGGAGAAGCGCCTCGCCGACTAATATAATAATAATCATCATCATCATCTCGGCTGCCCAAATTCAAAACCTAGTAACTGGTGTTTTTGCAAAAAAACCATTTTTGTCATTTTTCGACTTACTAGGCGGTATAGATTTGATATGAACCTTAAAACACCCAGTTTCTAACGTAATTTTAAAAATAAAATTTAATTTAAGTCTACCCAATTTGGAAAAGTTATTGAAATTTCCATGAAGTACATATTCTTAACATAGCGCATGTCGGATTACAAATAAAAAAACCTAGCAACTCAACCGACTTACTAGGTTATGAATTTGAAAGCTGACTTACTATGTTTTGAATTTGGCGCCGATTATAAAATCAATCAAATTTTGATGGAATTTAGTAAGTTACAAAAACAGTATACAAATTTGGCTGAATTAACCACGAGTCGTAACCAAATAGTAAACAAAAATTAATTCTGCCACAAATAAATCATTTGTATAACTTTTAAATGAATGCACTTCAAAAAATAACATTTTTCATTCGAAACGTACAACTAAAAATATAAATTGCTTTAAAAAGTAGAGAATTAACTCAGAGATTGTATTTCAAAACATAGTATTTCACACTTAGTTAATTAACTAAGTGTGAAATACTATGTTTTGAAATTGTTTTCATTGTCATATTTGGGTAAATTAAAAAAAAAAAATAGTGGGATCGATTTAAGTGTGACTATAGTCAACAATATAGTCAAACTTTTGGTCAAACACCGAAATCGCTATTGCGTCTGGTTTCTTCGGGGCAACGAATTAAAGTGGTCGACCCGTTTTTTGGCTCTCCTGAATATTTTTGTTAAAACGAGTTACTAGGTTTTGATTTTAAGCAGCCGATCTCACACGATAGCGTCCACTGCTGGACATAGGCCGCAACCTTTACCAGGTCGTCTGACCACCTTCAGGGGTGTGAGACCAGCGTTTGGAGGGTGATTTGAGGTGAAGGTGAACCTTGAAGTGAGGGGGGGGGGAATTCCTTAAAATTAAACTGAAAAGCAAAAAATAAAATCTTTTCATCAAAAAATTAAACAGCCGAAAAAACCGAAAAGCGTTAAATAAAAAGGAAACATTTTCTATTAAGACATAAATTACTGCCTTCTTAAAGTAATTTGAGTAAGTATACCACGTAATATTGTGCTAATGTAATATTAATATTGTGTTATCGGCGCCACAGAACTAACAAAGATATGATATAACTATATAATAAGTAACCTATGATTTAAGTTTTATTTGTGGGAATAAAAAAGGTAAGTTTGTAATGCGACGGTTTTATAAATGTAATATCGGTATCAAAATTGGTTTCTTTCAGCTCCATACAGATCCTAATCAGATGTTATGGTTCATTGTTTTGACATCTGTTGTCAAATTTTGTTTACATTTGAATAAAAATAAAACGAAATACGAGAGCGCGAAAACAAAAATTTGACACAGAACCGGCCTCGGCCGTGGCCACAAGGGTACTGACGGGGTAGGGAGCGGCGCGGCATGGCATCGGACCGCGCGAAAACGATGTTTTTTTTTAGTTTTTGCTGGTTTTTTGTCTTTTCGTTAAACTTAAAAATTCTTACTATAGTAGTATGTCTAAAATTTAAGGTCAGCAATTTTCATTCCAAAAATCAAATAAAAACAATCAGCGGTTTAAAAATAAAATGGAAAAAACGGAACAAAAAGGGGTAACTTTGAGATTTTTTTCTATCAACTAAAATTAATTAGATCCTATTTCCCTTTAGTATGATGACTAGATTAGATCCTTAACTAACACATATATTTTTTTCAGAATGAAGACATCAATTTTGTATGTCTCAGATTGTTTAAAAAAATCTCAAAAACACAAATTTTTGAACCACCAAGCCTTAAGGGGCGAACGGGTGCGATATATCGATCATGGAAATGCCAATTGTCGTAAGGCACAAAGCACGACTTTTCAGGAGAGCCAAAAAACGAATTTTTTTTTACAAATCCTTTTGTAACTTTTGATTGCCTTGATTTACAGCTATCAATTAAAAGAAGACCAGTGCTAATTTTAAAGATCTTTTCAATTATTTTAGTTTGGATACGCTACAACTAATGGTTTAGAAGATTTTGTCCCTTACGCCCTACCCATTTTAGCAACATTGTCCCTTACGCTGACCTTTTTTTCAACTTTTTCCCTTACGACCTATACAGTTTTTTTAACTTTATAAAATAATTGGTTGTAAGTCCCATATGTGTTTTTCCAATGTAGTCGTATGTCTATTATAATATTTAATTTTAAAGTTACTATGTAAAATTTGAGGGGCGTAAGGGAAATAAAATACCAACAAATGTGTTGTTATTAGTACTGATGAAACTAAAAAATATATATTTAATTATGTCTATAGTGTTAAAATGTTATTGTTTTGTTACCCTTGTGAAACAAAATGATAAAATTTCTCAAATATGAAGTACAAAACATTAAAGTTTAAATATTAATTGTAAAAAAAAAATATTAAGTGCATAATTTTTATAAAATAGCAAATACCTAGGAACTCCAATAGCGCCCTCGTAAGATTTAAAAGAAAATAAATTAATTATCTGCAATGTGTCAGTAAAAATCAACACTTTAATGAAGATAGGTAGGTAGTAATTCGTTTATAGCCCAAGTTTAAAGTAATTTAGCTTTTTACATGGTGTATAGGAATAAATACTTCAGTAAGACCAATTAAAAAAAACTACAAGACTTACATTAAAAAGCTTTTTTGTTATGTTTGGTATGTAACGTATAGTATGAATAGGATACCAGCACCCCATCTTCCATGTATATGGCTAAGGTGACTATAGGAAAAAATCGAAGCACGTAGCGTCCATCGATGATCCTACAACAGCTTAGTACAACAGCCATACTGCGATTTCCAACTTGCCTGCCAAGTGTGACAATTATGGCAAACCCACTCATATGATCATGGCTAAAATTAACGTTTTGGCCTAGTTTGCGCTTTGGTAGCGGTCAGGAAAAGGTGGGGCACAGGGTGTGTGTACTAACTAACGTTGATCCCGGGCCAACGAAGCTTAAGCAGGAATTGAGCTCGTTATGGTAAAACATTATTGTTGAGGAGGGAGAACCACAATCCCAGGGAGGTTTCGGGTGCATAGTGAACAATTCCTTTCACAGCGTTGTAAATACCGATATTATGACGGCAAGGGTAGCGTGTCTTGTACGTCTATGAATTAAGCAGTATTTGTTAAAAGTTATACAAGTATGCGCTCCCACATCGATACAGTCCAACGAAAATGTGGAGATTATGTATCCCGTGATTATGCATTACTCAAAAACTTGCGTCACAGTTGACATAGGGGATTTAAATGCCAAACGGTTCAATTCTGATATCAGCGATGGGATAGCGCCTGAAGCGTGCAAGTTCTGCAGAAAAGGCCATAAAACCTTTTGAAGAACTTACATCTAAGCCACCTTTATAAATTGTTCTTGAGAGTCATCAAGAATCGTTTTGCGCGCAGGTTTGACGTCTTCGCCCTTCGAATTAGCTGTTTCTCGTAAAGGCAAAGTACCATGGACCACATACATGCTTTAAGGCAGGTAATATAAAAGACGGAAAAGTATAATCTGCCTCTTTGCCTGGCATTTGTGAACTATGGGAAAGCCTTTAAAGCTGGGTAGTACTGCAATCTCTTCAGCGGTGCCTTTTGGTATATGGAAGTGTTTGTAAAAAACGCCACTATGTCAGCTGGACTACAGGATCAGAGCTCGAAGGCTGCTGAGGACTGGGTTCAAAAAGAGTTATATTATATCCCTTAAACTGTTCACCGCAGCCGCTGTGCACTCAAGTAAGTCTTTAAGACTCGGGACAGGAATGAACTAGGCATCAACAGAAATGGTAAGTTCGTCAGTTGTTATCTATATATATAAAACTCTTCCGTTACTGACTGACTGACTGACAGACAACGCAGAGCCGAAACTACTGGGTGTAGCGGGCTGAAATTTAGCATGTAGGTTCCTTAGGGAGTGTAGGTGAGCACTAAGAAGGGATTTCCCGAAATTCCCACAGGAACGGGAAAAACGGGATTTTTGTGTTTATGAGAAATCTGCGCGGGAAATACCGCGGGGCAGCCTCTAGTCTTTTACTATAGAGTCAAATTAAAACCCGCCGTTACGTTAAGATTAAGGAATACAATTAACTTTAAAGCTAGAAATCAATGCGAATTGACATTTGACGTCGTAACCACTCAGAGATAGTTATATTTTGATTGGCTGATTAAATAGTTCAACGAATGGGTACTTTTAAAACATTATTTTTAAACAAATTCATATAAAATAATAATTAAAATCTGAGTTTTTAATAAACATAAGATTAAGTTACGACCCTTACGACCTTGAGCTTTAGATACTGCAACTTTTTTTTTTACGTCGTAAAGGACATATTGACAAAACCGTATAAAAATCATCAATAATATTTTAATTTATTGGCCCTTACGCCAATGTGGAAAAATTAAATGTTCCATAAAGCTTTTTTTTTATTAAATTTCTGAGCTAGGCCCAAAAAAAGTCAGGTCGTAAGGGACATTTTTTGGAAGCTAGAGAGGTTTCAAATATACCATTCGATACCTTGGGGAGTGTAGGTGAGCACTAAGAAAGGATTTCGCGAAATTACCACGGGAACGGGAAAAAACGGGATGTTTGTGTTTATGAGAAATCTGCGCGGGAAAAACCGCGGTGCAGCCTCTAGTATTTTATGTAAAGCAATACGTAGATTAGCTTTCTCATTGTCTAATTAACATTGTTATATTGGTAAAGAAAATGAAAGGGCCGGTCAGACCCTTGTTAACATTTTATCAGATTAATTATGAAATTAGGGTTTTATTTAGCAAGGCGTATGCAACTGCTAAAGTAGCGACTGAACAAACAAAATAACCAAAAATAGTTACTTGTAAGTGTACGTGTACACAGTATAGAAGCCAAACATACTTTTATAATGCTTCGAAATCAATCTAAAATTTCAGAAAAAACTGTAAACGTGGACAGGATAGGAAATGCTTCAAAAATACATTCGGCTTCGTAAAGAAACTTTCAACGTTTGTATATAAGATATTTGTCCTAGTTTAAATGTTATGATTATTTTATTTAACAGTTGCGCTACTTTCGCTGCTTCACATTTAATTTTGAGATTTTCATCTAAAACTATTTACGTAAGTCCCTTTGATTTTTTTTATTGTTGGGTATTTTTAAAGCTGGGTGTTGTTTAAAATAAAAATACAATGTCATTTCTATTATTTTATTACTTACACAATAATCATACCCAAAATACACGATTTTGACTTAACTAGTAATATTCGCAGCACCTTAGGCATTTAAAAACAAAATAGTTAAATGCAGTCAAAACATAATTAACAAAAAATAACAATCATAAATTATTAAATGCACAGCACATAAGATCATTTAGGAAATCATTCCAAAAGCTTGTGTTCAATTACCTATCGTAGAAAAAATGTTGTAAGTAGCCAGCACGTCAACCTACTCACATAAATCACTTTTTTCAACTAACAAGAACAACTGAAGTAATAAAAGATCGAAACTCGACGGAGGACAGCTATCATCATCGTTTCATTACTGGCCTGTAAAAGAAGGAAAATCAAAGAGTTAGGTATATACATTTTTTCGTATTCAGCCTCCGTTTACAGCCTCATGCGTCCTCCCTCATTATAGATATGTCTGAGCGAGACCGCATGATGTTTGTATAAATCTTTTCTTTATTTGCGCGGTGCGGGGCTTATAAATAAATTTTGGTTGACTTTATTTTATTTTATTACCCACTCGGAAGTGATTAATCGTAACAAAATCTGATAATCACAGTCAATGTTTTGAGTTACTTGCTCAAGTGTGACCTCGAACAAGCCGATCTCGAGTACGGATACTAGCTCGAGCCGTCTTATTCTCCGTCGAGCTTATTCACACTGTGTTGAAGTCGGAATTCAACCGTGTATATCAATTGACACTTAGTGCAAGTTCGAGCTGCGATTCAACTGTGAATGTCAGCCTATTTAACACCCATGGGAGAAGATAAGGTGGTGGTAATCTATGCGGCTAATACACGATAAAATTTCATCAAAATCATGTCTTAATACAGCTCCGTGGCTCAGTTGGCAGTGATGTGGACTGAGTTATCGTGTTCACCTGGGTTCGATCCCGGGCGGGGCGAATATTGATTTGATGAATATCGATGTTTGTTTCCGGTCTGGATTTAATGTTCGCCTCTGTGTGTGTTTCGGGTACCCTAGATACAGGTTCTTCCTAGTTAGGGGCTCTGAGTGTGATGTGTTATTGTTATTATTAATATTATTATTATTAATACTTACTTCTTAACAAATCCAAATTTGCTGAGCAGCGTGGGTTGGTCAGCAGCCAATCGTCCATTCTTCTTGAAGGCAGCGGGCGGCTTGGCGGGCGGCGCGCGCCGCGGCAGGCACGAGCCTGATACCTGCGTTAGTAATTATATGTCAGCCAAAGGATATTTTATTAAATTATTTATTTTTATTTACAAAGGGACCCGCCGCCGCATATACTGAGAACACATAAACTGAGAACTTCCTCTTTTCCGAATCCGAATGAACAAATACTTTTCTGAAAACCGCGCACACATACAAGTCAAACTTAAAACCTACTTTTTTGAAGTCAGTTAATGAAGTCGGTTAAAAAACTAATAAACGAATAATTATAATGTGAAAATAACTGCGTGACGCACGTGACGAGAGGGTTGTAGTATGACACTTCAAGTTTTTCAAGAAAGGACGCTGCTGCCCATCGTTCGGGTGAGCCCTTAATCGCCTTCTAAGATACCCACGGGATGCGGTAGTATTCTATGCATTCTTATTCCTATCCCTTCATAAACGTACTTTTACAAGCCAAGCTATGACGGACTACTGGAATAAAATGATAAAATCAAAACACTGACCTGCGATACAGCAGGCGTCACCGCTAACTCCGACGCGCAAGTATTCTCAATAACAGAATCCTGACTTGCCGAATAATCCATCAAATCACTCAACGACCTCACTTTGAAAGGATTCCTGTTTCTAGGACTAATTGGACTTTTCACTGGCGAGTTCTCCTTTTGCGAGGTGATTTCATCGATCATCTCCACACTCTGCGTATCGAGTCTACTGTTCAGGGAATCAATTCCGGAATCGATTGATGACTCCGGCGACTTGCTTGCGAATGGATTTCTAGTTTTCTTCGGAGAATTTTCTATTAGAATTGCTTTCTTATCGTCGCTATTGGAATTAAAGAATTTGCTTTCTACAATATCGCCGTTTAATTCGGTTCTGGGGAATTTGCTAAGTCGCTTCATGACTGAGTATGAAGTGTTTCTTTTTCTAAAAGAGCGTTCTTTATTTTCTAGAATTGGTGATTTTTCCTTCTGCAGTGTCATTTCTTTAAGTATTTCATCCTCGGTGATAGCTCGCTCGCGTTTAGGTACTTCTGCTTGAGAATTGAGTTGCTGATCGTTGCACGTTATTTCAAGTTGACTTTGCTTCTGTACGCCGTACATCGATGACAGAGATTCGATTGTAAGGCTGTAAAATAAAATTTTGTTGCTATAATTTTTTTGTTGTCAGCCAGTCAGGCGATACATCTTGTACAAGGAAAGCGCAAGCAAGTTTAGCTACTACATTGTTGTTGGATCCTATGGTGCCCCCGTGGCACAGAGGTCCTTCGTAAGACGCCGCCATCCGCCCCTGTCTTGCGCCTCGCACAATAGATCGTACGACAAATAATAAATATGACCAAATTCGGTTTTTTTTTTCCCGCAGCAATCATAATGCTATTCGAGATATGAGCATAAATCTGCAAAGGGTACAGTGGCGGACACGGTCGGCGTAACACTTCCGGTTTTTCTGTATTACAAAATAGCTCTTGTTCTTTGGTAATACAGTCTAGGGCTGACAAAACCATAGACAAATCTGTTACGGCCTCCTAGTCCGTGACTGTACATTCTACTTCCCGCGAACCCTCAGCAGATCTCCCAACCTGGACACTTTTAGTATGTTCATCTCGATACAAAAAGAGATAATTGTACCAATTTACAAAACTACACGAATTATTTCTCTTTTTTTTTTTGACTATATTATGCCATGAAAACATTTTTTTTTTTCATAAACTTACACCAAAGAGTTCATTCACTCCTAAGTCCACAATCAAACATTTATACCTACAATAATACTCACCTTTGATCCTGAGTCTCCGGCACATGCTTGCTGACCCGGTGAACCACCTTGCCCGCTCTCGTCGCAGTCGCCACGGCGGGCGCCGACGTGTGAGCCTTCTTGAGCCACGGCCTCGGCTCGCCTATGTATTGCTCGAACGACGGGTCCCATATGGACGGGTGTGTAGGCGTCTTTTCGTTCCAACCGTTCGTTTTTATTGTTTTCTTGGTCTGTTGAGAATTAAGACACGTTTTTAAAGATTTTAATTAAGACAGGAAGCCCCGAATGACGCTAAAAGTTGCCGCTAAAAGCTACTTACGAAATATCTTTTTTTATCAATTGTTTTCATACAGACATGTTTCTCTATCTCACGGAATGGAGCCAAGCGAGGGAACGAATCCAACTTGTAGGGATCCTTATCCCTATTAAAAAAGTAATTTACTGATTCACGGAATTAAATAAAATTTCGTCTGTCATCAAAAGCAACCATTCCACTGTTCTGAACTGTTCGGCACAGTAATGAACACAGTGCGGTAACAAGCGATACCAGCTTAGTATGTGTTGCACTGAAATTCGGCACAAAATGTTCGCAACAAAATGTTCTGCATACTATTTAGGTCTGTTCTCGTATCAATAAACCTGTCCCCTTGTCACGATGGTATCAGCCAAACGAGGGTCCAGCATGCCAGTCAATGAGTGAGAAGAGAGAGAAGAGTCCTGGTCTCTGCCTACCCCCATGGGGGAATAAAAACCTTACATCAGAATGCCTGTGGTCCGGATTCCAGTCGTCCATCTTCTTTAGCGTGAAAGGGTCCAGGTTCCCCAGCGCCAGTTGGAAGGCCGTGTCAGGGTCTAGAAGTTCGCCGGCGTTGCCACATAGAGTTTCTTCTACTTCTGTTTAAAGATGGAAGAAAAACTGTGTTAGTATTGAAACTGTTTTATGGTTATTAAAGTGCAGTCATGTTGGAGGAATCGAAGCACGATGATGTCGCACAGTCGCACGCGCGTATTTCGTATTGCCTCCACACTCGACAAGCTTGCGTGCGAACGAGCTCGCGCGAGCGTGACGGCAATAGGTACGAAATACGCGAAATAGACACAAATAGAACCGGGTCAATGTACGAAATTCTTCCTGCATCGCGACCGCACTTTAGTAGGTTTTTAGTTACTAGACTGCGGAGATGCTAAATTTAGATAAGTAGGTGCTGCTACTAATTTGTATGTAAACAGGAAATAACTTCTCACAGGGGTATTAATAGATGTTCATAGTTTGTGCTTCGGTGGCAATGGGCAGGGCCTGACCAGACTGTGCACCGGAAGATGCAGAGTAGGCAGACCCACCCCAAGGTGCCACCTTGACTTGATGAAACTGGTAACTAGTAAACTTGCGGGAGTACATGAGGGTAGCACAGCACAAGCTATCGGTCGGTTTGGCGTTCTCTGGGGGAGTACTTTATCCAGAAGTGGATATATTTCAGCTGAAATGATGATGATTATGAAGATGATAATGATAGTTTATGCCTACCCGGGTCGTCAGGCTCTGTAAGTCGACGCATAGTCCTCGCGCGCGGGCAGTAGTCGAACTGGTGCCGCAGTGATGCTATGTACGTCGCGTCCACGCCTAGGTTAGGCTTGTTTTTGTTTAGGAAGCTGGGTAGCTTATTTAGTGCCGGGGATACTGTAGAACTATGCTTACGCCTGGACTTACAGGGCTTCGAAGAGAGCTATTTGCAGCAGTAGACATTATAAGCTAAGAGGCGACTGCTGGTGATGCTGGTGATCATGTTAACGATAATGGTGAAGATAGTGATGTTGCTGATGAAAATAATAACGACGATTATGATGATGTCAATGATAATGATGATGACGATAGTACCTACCCGGGTCGTCAGGCTCCGTAAGTCTGCGCATGGTCCTCGCGCGCGGGCAGTAGACGAACTGGTGCCGCAGCGTGGCCTCGGCGCGGAGAAACGAAGCTATGTAGGTCGCGTCCACGACTAGGTTAGGCTTGTTCAGAAAGCTCGGCAGCTTCTTGAGTGCCTGTGGGAAAACATTGGGCCTATACTAAATTTGATAGATTTCATTGTGAGTGATTTTATTAACCATTGCCGCTTTCACAAAGCAAATTTCTGTTCCACGCGTAAAGAAACCAGCAATAGCTCAAGGGGACAAGTTTCTAATCTAAAAATAATCTACTCTTAATTGCCTCGTTAATGACTTCGTTAGCCATTGCTGCTTTTACAAAGGCAATTATTGTTGCACGCCCAAATAAAACAGCAATGGTTAACGAAGTCGCTAACAATAAGATTACAAGTCGATCGAATTTACCTACGTGACTTGACCCCCAGATGGGGCACATGATCGGAAGGCTTGAATAAAAAGGGGGGAGGCCTTTGAACAGCAGTGGGATACTAATATGGCTCTATATTATATACCAACTTATAAAAAAAAATTGCTGTTTGCATGTATCGCTAGAATTTTGCTGTCTCGCCAAAAGAACTTCTGCTGAGCGGATTCAACTGATTTTTGTTCTAAATTGTTTGTAGTCATCTAGTAAAGATTAAAACTGTGTGAAAATATAGAAAAATTACGAGAAAGTAAAAACTCTAATTTAATTTTTCCACATAACATTGTAAGGCAATACGAAGTTCGCCGGTTCAGCTTGTAAAACTTTTTTTTTTACAAAAAACGAACCCGCCTTCAATAAACTGACACATACATCAACTGAGCACTGAATCTAAAAAAATCTTATCTGAAAACCGCATCAAGATCGGTTCAGCCAAACGCGCAATAATAGCGGACAAACAAACATACATACATACATTTACACAGGTCAAACTGATAACCTCATTTTTTTAAGTCCGTTAAAAATAAAATAGACTTACATTAGCAAAGTTGTCATCCTGCGTGGCGTTAACGAACTGGCAGGCCTTAGCGAGCCCCACGCCGGGCAGCGAGCGCAGGTAGTCGCAGCCCGCCAGCACGCACATCCGGCGGAACTTGGCGAACGAGTAGCGCGGCGCCGGGCAGCGCGTGGCCAGCGGCAGCCGCGCCGCCTCCACCAGCGTGCCCGCGCCCGCCAGGCCCAGCTTGAACAGCACCTGGGTGTAACGTTATATTCATTACGAGCGGTCCCGGCTTACTTCGTTACGCCGTAGAATATAAGATACTACTAAAGACTTGGCTCTATAGACTTTGTTCTTTTGACTGCCCAGAATGGGCGAATAAAAAAACAAACCACCTGTCAAAATATGTAAACAACGGAAAAAATATTACACATTGGGTTACATTATTTGAGTTTAAGTAAGGATCCCTAATAGTTTTTGAAAATCTTATATAGCCTATGTCAATCGGGGATAGTGTAGCTACCTACCAGTGAAAGAATTTTTTAATTCGGTTTAGTATTTCCGGAGCCTATTCATTACAAACAAACAAACAAATCTCTTCTCTTTATAATATTGGTATAGACTAGTCGACCGGGAGAACTTCGTACCCCCTAACCTTTTGATATTTTGTGCATGTATTAAACTTATAAACTTTCCTCTTGAATCACTCTACCTTTTAAAAAAACCGCATCAAAATCGGTTGCGTAGTTTTAAAGATTTAAACATACATAGGGACAGACGCGGGAAACGACTTTATTTTATACTATGTATTAATTACTTTTTTACAAAAAAAGAGACCCGCCTTCATAATCTGAGAACTTCCTCTTTTTCGAAGTCGGTTAAAATAGTTAAGTTAGTAGGTAGTACTATAACCCTCCCCTGAATGTAACAAACACATTTCTGAAAACCGCAACAAAATTTGTTCAGCCAAACGAGAGATAATCGCGGACAAACATACATACAGGTCAAACTGATAACTGACAGGTGTCTCAGGTTGGACTGCATGCGGTTGAGTATAATTATGTTAATTGCGTGCGGTTGCTGCGATGCGGTCCGTCTCATGGCAACCTTAGTTTATGGTGCAAATTTAACAATTATCGCCGGTAAATGAACTTTTTAACAATTTTCTTTCTTTTCTCATTACCTTAGTGCAGCCAAACAGTATCAAATCCGAGTCTTCAGTAATGACTAGATGGGCAATGTTCTGTATATTTAAATAAGCTAGCTGTGAATCAGCCTCGTACGGAGCAACTATACAGTCTACGTTGCGAGCCCGACATTCCTTTATTAGAGCTAGAGCCATGGAGTGGGTGATGTCGACGCTGCGACGCATAAATGAACGAGCTTCTTCTATCTGTGGAGAAAAGAAAAATTTAGTCAGGGTGCCATTCCATTATCAGCAGGTTTTAAAGCAGCGTTTTAGGCGCGTATTAAAGTATTTAGTAGCATATCTCCAACAATGTAGCATTTATCAATTTGTTACTTGTGTTTAGGATTTGGCATGTCTAGTTTGATGGCAATTTTCAAATAAATTGTAGATAGCCAAGGGGGCTGCAGAAGCACAGACAAACTAGTTCAGCTAGTGATGGGCAAAAACAGTATATGAATAATTAGAAGTAGAGACTATTAACTAGGTGACAGTGGCACAAATTTTGGTTCAGTAGAAAACCCATCCTTACAGACACTAATACACAATTTAGTTTTAGTTGCAGACCTAAATAAACAGGAGCCATAAGCCATAAGAATATATTAGTAGATATTATTGGTTCTTTTTTCTCTTACCTGTCCTAAACTTAATAGTTCAGCTGCTCTCTTCTTGGATGTGTTCCGTGACCTGAAATCAGTATAGAAAAACATTACCTTCTGTATTTGTAACATTACATTTTGTACCTACCACATGAAGGAAAATAAACTATTCTATTCTATTCTATTAAATTGCTACAAAATTATTAAATATTGTTAAATTAACTAAACTAAGTACAATACAAAACAGGTAATGTTATTTTTTTTCTAAGATAAACAATACATATTACTTAACGCAACTCAATCGTAAACTAAACTACATGTTAATTATGCAACTTTTTATCTCATTGTGGGTAGATAATAATAAGGCAGAGACAATACAGCATACTTACTCTCTCCTCTTAGCCTCAGTCATAGCTTTGGCAGGAAGGTGCCGTCCATCAAACACCAGGATTGGCTTGATGTTGTAAGAGAGCAGCATCGTCACATACTTCAAGCAATATTTTATATGGCTGAAAATTTTATGATACAAAATTTATAGGAAGAGATATATTTTAGCTCGTTACAATGAAGTTCATAAGGAATCTAAGGTGGCTCTAGTTAAATGCTGTAGGGGCATTCCATGCAACGTGACACCAGACAAGTAAAACATTAAAGTTAAAGAATAGTTTATTTATGCATTTAGAATAACAGTATACAGTCTTAAGTTTATGAAATTAATAAAAAAAAATCGAAAAAAACAGTTTTTTCTACTTTTTTGGTCAATATCAACACAGGTGTTAGTCAAGCTCACCACATACAGGTTATTGTGTATGATTTCAAAAAATAAAAACCCAGATATTATGAATGTGAATCAGCCTGTTGGGAACATAACCAATTAGTACATTACTTAAGATTTACTACGTAAAATATAAATTAAAACGGTTAGTTAGTTTCTATAATATTAAGCAATCATTGGTAACCAGAACTATGTCCCGACCGTCACATTTAAATTAACTTTTGTTGATTTTTACCTTTAAAATGCGTGTTTATGATAAAATGCGTGTATTGCAAGTAACAAATAAATAGAAT
This sequence comes from Euspilapteryx auroguttella, assembly GCA_951802225.1. Taxonomy (NCBI): domain Eukaryota; kingdom Metazoa; phylum Arthropoda; class Insecta; order Lepidoptera; family Gracillariidae; genus Euspilapteryx; species Euspilapteryx auroguttella. The sequence goes on along the minus strand of OX637648.1, from coordinate 4,195,277 downwards.
CTGAGGGGTTTGCCATTTCTTAAAGTGGCTATGGGCTGTTGTTTTTTTTACACATTAATTTTAAGTTCTGTCCCGACCGTCACAGTCCCATCCAACCATCATAATTCCAAGTAGCAATTTTCTTGTATTTTTACAAATATCGCTTGCATTGGGCTTAAACAAGTCTATCCAAAATTATTTAATTTATTTTCTTGGTTTTATTGATTTTTTAGTATATATTTCGTAGCACAATACTCTTATTTTTTAAATTTCGCTTGCTTAAGGCTTAAATAAGACTAAACATATTTTAATAAATTTTAATTTCCCGAGTTTATTGGTTTTTTGATATATTATGAGACGTAACGTACTCGAGTGGCCCCCCATTACCAAAAAAAGGCCTATTGTCCAGCAGAAGACTATGAGTATGAGAGTATAATAATAATAACACATCACACTCAGAGCCCCTAACTAGGAAGAACCTGTATCTAGGGCGCCCGAAACACACAGAGACGAACATCACACCCAGACCGGAAACAAACATCGATATTCATCATATCAATATTCGCCCCGCCCGGGAATCGAACCCGGGTGCTCACGCTTACTCAGTCCACATCACTGCCAACTGAGCCACGGAGCAGTCGAAAAGTATCACTACTTTTTTCTTACTCATTACTACATACTTCAAAGTATGAAGTGATGATGATGATGATTTCTTCCTATAGCCCCTCATCAGGGGCAAAGGGCTCGAAGTAATTTTCTCCATTTTATGCGGTCCTGGGCTGCCTCCTCCAGGTCCCGCCATTTGAGACCAGTTGTTGCGATCTCCTTCTCCACGATCTCCTCCAGGTGATGCGAGGGCGACCTGGCCTTCTGCTACCGGATGCGTGCCATGTCAGAGCCTGTTTGGAGATGTGATCGTCGGTTCTCCTCAACACGTGACCAATCCAACGCCATTTCCTCGTTAAAATCTCCTGCTCTATCGGTTTCTGGCTGGTCAATTCCCACAGGCGCACATTTGAAATAGTTTGTGGCCAACGTAAAGTATGAAGTAATGAGTAAGAAAAAAGTAGAATAAGAGAACTGAAAGCTAAGGAAAACCAATACAAAGTAACTATGCATAGAAAGCCTCAGAAAGCAAAGATATCAAAGAAATTGTAAGAGTAAATATATTAAGGGATCGCATTTTTTGACGTTTTAGCAATATATAGCTAATTTTGAAAAATAATTGTAAAAGTTAATGTAAAAAAAACTTTAATTAAACTAAATAAAAGAATAAAAAAACATAATTTTTTGTTGATTTGTTACTCGTCCCGACCGTCACAATGACTTGTCCCGACCGTCACACTCATCAAATCGGAACTTTGTTAAAAAAAAATCATTTTTGTTACTTCAAATCTGTACATACTGAAAGCTTCACTATTCATAAATTTGCATAGAATGATTCGTATTCATATCATTAATAGTTTCTTACAAACTTTAAAATGTATGTGTAAATCTGGAGTAGACAAGAAAGTAAGGGTCCCGACCGTCACAATTTTCAAGACCTTTTTTTTCATAGTAAATTATTAAGTACATGCTTGAAATTTAGGGATGTTAAAGTTTAATGATTTAAGTTTATGTTGAAATCGCAGTTTTTATTTGGTGCTCTTAAATAACTGAAATAAATACAGAAGTACTTAGAAAAAGGAGTAAAATGTCCCGACCGTCACACTTGGAATGCCCCTGTAGTAAAGTGCAACAGCTGATTGTGATTTGATAAACAAAACATCAAAACAACCCAACACTTGAGTCTTCTTTTTTAGTCTGCCGTTCAGATATGCTTTAACATGGCTGTTGCAAGCAAGTTATCTTGCGGTTTTCATGTTGTGGTATTATTAAGGGAGCTTAAACCCAGTGTAGTAACAAAGATAAACAGATGTTTAGATATTTAAACCTAAAAAGTAGGTTGTTGTATTGTGTGTGACTGTTACTTACATATCGGTTTTCTCCCCTCTCACCAGCTTGTCGGCACAGGCGAAGGCACCTTTGTGGAGCCAGCAGTAAGAGTCAATAGCCACCGTACATCCGCTGAACTCACTAATATTGGCCTGCCTTGAGGCTTTCTCAAGAAACGGGAGTAGGCCAGTTATACCCATGATAACTGTTCCAAACAACGAACTAATAATAAAACAGGAGTTCGGCTATCTCCAAATTATTCATTATCATGACATTTTCACTTAAAAATATATTAAAATCTAATTTTAAAGAAAACAAACAGAAAAGAAAATCAATAGATAAAAATGTCAATGTCACTGTCAAAATTCGCGCCACTTAAAATAGTGCGTTCATTTTTATAAAATTTTACCGACCATAAACAAAGTAGAGCACACACGCACGGCAGGCACACACAGCACGTGCACAGCGAGAAACTAGCTTTTTTTTTGTTTTAAGGCGGGGACGGGGAAACTCCTGACTCCTGACCAGGGATGTTCCGAATGTCGAATTTTAGACATTCGCGAATGCGAATGCGAATGCGAATGCGAATGTTAGGCATGCGAATGATGCGAATGCGAATGCGAATGTTGGACAAGGTCAGTGAAAAAAAATTAGGTAAGTATAGAAAAATCATTATTAATTAAACAATAGTAACAATTAATAATTCATTTTTTACAAAAAAGGAACCCGCCTTCAATAAATTGACAATTACATAAACTGAAAACTTCCTCTTTTCTGAAGTCGGTTAAAAAAGGTACTAAAACCTTCTCCAGAATGAAACAGATACTTCTGTGAAAACCGCATCAAAATCGGTTCAGCCACACTCGAGATAATCGCGGACAAACATACATACATACATACATACAGGTCAAACTGATAACCTCCTTTTTTGAAGTCGGTTAAAAATAGTTAACATCCTACAAATACAACAAACATAAACATACAAACAATATTGGTACTTAAGACGATATACTAGAAACAAAAAGAACGACCGAGCAACAAAGGATGTCCTTTTCCCTCAAACATACTGAGGGAAAAGGACAGTCATATATCAGTCGCCCACATCGGTTACTACATTTTATTGGAAAAAGTAATAAATATTAAATATCTTTTTAATTATTACTTTTAAATCAAATTTGAATTACCAGAATTTTATATACTTTATTATCATTATTCCTATGTAGTTTCAACAAAAACTAGTTAGTAATTTCGAAGAACTAGCTATTCCCGTTTTTTGGAATGGTTATCTTTGACAAAATAATGTATCGAGTTTTTTGATTCCACTAGTGATTCTCAATTATAAAAATCTTTGTTATATCCTCAAAAACGTTATATTAAAATTCCAGATCTTTACCTCTTATAGATATACCGTCTTATTCATAAAGATACAGTAGATTTTAAGTAGCGTTACTGGAGGTCTACTTCTCTGGTTTGTTGTATGGTAAATACGTGACATCCAGTCTAAATTGACATACGTCAAAAAAATAAAATGCTCTTTAACTTTTTATGAATAAGAGGGTAAGAGAATTACTTGATTTAAAAAACCTTCAAAAGTCATATAGCGTCTTAACTCTAAGTAGTTAATGTAAAACAAAAATCAAGATTCACACATTACACAAAATCAGTAACTCTGTCTTTCAAAAACGTGTATCAAAATTTGGGAAATGGTTTTTTACATACGAGAAGTCATTTTAAATAATTTTGCCAGAATAAATAAAAAACGCCAATAAATTTGAATTTCGCGCCGGACTATGACGCATCCCCATAAAGTAATTGATCTTCACACAAGAAACTTGGTGTTAATGGCGGCACATTCGCATTCGCATCATATTCGCATCTTTTTGATGCGAATGCGAATGTCGAAGCGAATGTTAAAATGATGCGAATCATTCGCGAATACGAATGCGAATGCGAACGTTCGGAACATCCCTGCTCCTGACTAGTACCCTGCGACCCCGGGGGGAGTCGCAGGGTTATGTGGGGTTCGCTCTTACTCTGAGGTTCGCTCCCACTAAAACCCCGCCGGTGTCCATCTCGGCTGTTGGCAAGGGGGTCACGGGTGATCTTTCGATCGTTATGTTCAACTCCGCAACACGAGAACCTAGCCTAGCCAATGATGAATGACTAGCTAGATAGGTGAAAAGTAAATTTACCTCCTGCTGCGTGCCTGACCCTGATCAGCATCTCTAGTTGGTCTGTGATCAGCATGAGCCGCAACAGAGAGAAGGTAAATCACTAAGTTTAGCCGCAATTCTACTTAAGACATAATTAATGAGTAAGTAAGTAAGTATACACCTGTAAATTTATGAAAAATCCCTAAGTGCTATTCAGATATAAATCAGAGCTTTCATGGTTCTTAATACAAATTCTTTGTATTACAATACATAATATTACACAGCCCACTGTAGAAATGACTAGGGTAAGTAAGTAGGTAAGTATACTTACTAACTTGAGTTTATTATAATGTTTGTTCCACAATACAATCACGCAAAAACTACTGAACTAAACTTAAAAGATACTGACTAAAAGTATTAGTATGTTAAACTTAAAAGATACTGACTAACAGTAGGTAAGTATTTACTTTTGGTCAGTATCTTTTAAGTCTAGTCAGTTCAGTAGTTTTTGCGTGTTTGTATTGTGGAACAAACATCATGTTAAAACAATAATCAACAAACATATCAAACTTAAGTTAGTAGTAAGTACTTACCTACTTACCCAAGTCATTTCCACAGTGCGCTGCGGGTAGTTTTTAAAAACCAAGCAAAAAAAATACTGAGAACCCATACAATGACCTCTTAATTTTATATCAAACGATAAAATTTGAAGATTGGTCACAAGCTAAACAACTATAAATACATCTTAAAATCGTCAAAAATGAGGTTAAATACGCGGATCGTGTCCTCGGTCGCGGCAATAGCACTTACTTGTGTGGTGTCGGCAGCAGCTTACTACTATCGAAGGCGGAAAACCGAGATCAACGAAGTCATGATATTTTGCAAGTTGCAATATAACGTGTTCAACTATTTTGATAAACTGTTGAGCTACATCGAAGCAGCTGAGAGAAGCATCCATGTCTGCATGCCGACAATCCACAATCCGGCTATTCAAGGAAGGCTGGTCGAGGTGATTCGGCGAAAGAATATCAAGGCCCGCATTATCATTGATGGGAAAGGCTACAACCAGTCAACTGCTGCTTTCTTGGAGGAGCTTACTGAAGCTGGTAGGCTATCAAAATTTCTAACTAACTTCACAGTAACTCAGTGTAATAAATAGTAGGTACATACTACATACAGCATGGGCACTCCCTCCCTCAGCAAGTGCGCCCCCTCCGCTCTCGGTTACCGCTCGGTACAAATAGCACGCTTTTTTCTATGAAGTGTCCGAGGTTTGCTAACGTAATAGGTAGGTATAGTGGCGGTCTAGGAGGCCGTAACAGATTTGTCTATGGTTTCGTCAGCCCTAGACTGTATTGCTAAAGAACAAGAGCTATTTTGCAATACAGAACAGAGAGAAGGTAAATCACCCGGAACTGATACGGCGACCTAGACCGCCACTGTACCTACCTACCTACCTAACTTAATAATATCTATTTAGTAAAAAAAAAATTCATTTGCCGACTGCTCCATAGTCGACATCGCTGCGTCCTTGCGCCCATTTAGGTATGTAAGTTGCTCGTTGGTTGTTGTATTTATATTCTTGATGCAAAATTATACCTACTTTTGGTTCCGGGTATGTAGGACGGGACCTTATTGATATGACTATTAAAAAATACAAACCACAGAAAGAGCGCCGGGTGTTCCATCTGCTCAGCTAGTTCTGCTTGAGTCCTAGTTATAAAGTTACTTACGAAATAAAATATAATATTTCAGGTGCCGAAATAAGAATGGGAGTCGGCGAAGACAAAATGCATCACAAGTTCTGTCTTATAGACGACGAGATCCTTATGACTGGCACCTTGGATTGGGGCAATGACCTTTCTTTCGACGAATGGAACTACGTCTACATAACTAGCAAGGTCCAATTAGTTGAACCAATCAAGAAAGAGTTTGATCAAATGTGGAGAGACGAACGTAATACACTCGAATTGCCTTGGGATCAAACCAGCGACCTCGAATGCGATGATGGTATCAAAGAAATTGAGGGTACCATCGTCATACGTGAGAGTAACAAAACTACAAATGTAACTATTAATAATCAAAATGGTAATAATGTGAATGAAGTCCCAACAATTGAGCGTGAAAATAATGATGGGCTAATGACGAAAGAAACTATCAACACAAATATAAAATTTAATATTCCCGATGTTGAGGAGTTTATAAAAGTGGAAAAACAATTCAATTTCGACGTCAACCAAAGTTCGTCTAAAGCTAAATAATCTAAGTGTAATTGATTTCTCTTATATTAATTATTTATTGAGTTTTAAAGTAAGTATTATAATGAACCCGCAATGCTAGTCTCAATACAATTTTATAAAACAGACTTCTACTAATGAATTTATTCAATGTACATAATATATAATTAAAATAAAATCTTAAATGTTATTTATTCTTATAATTTTACAATTCAAATCTGGCTTTTATCTCATCTTTATTTCTTTTCAGCAACTTTAAATTAAATTATATATCTTTTGTTCTCTTGGAAACTGCTTTAAGTAAAGAAAGTGTTTCAATATCTCATATTTTTTTATATATTTCTTGTTGTATTAATTTTAACTTAATTATTTTTTATGATTTTTGATTCTCTATCTTCTTTCCATATTTATTTTTTAAATGAATAAATAATAATAAATATGTAAGTACTTTGTTTTTATTTTTAATTCATACACAGCAGAACAATACACAGATCATAAATAACAAGGTGGAAGGACCTATAAAGTGTAGATTACAATTTGCACTATGTATTGTTACTGTCCAAGCTGGCCCCTTGTCACGTCGGTAATAAAAGCATAAACTCGGCTAAACGTGGGTCCGGCTCTTGAGCTGGTACCTCTGCCTAACCCTTCGGGGAATAAAAGGCGTGAGATTATGATTATGTATTGTTACTGTTATAAAGATTTTTAGAACTTTAAAACGGTTTTAGTTAAGTACATTTACTTGTTTCTTTTCTTTGAAATGAAATTGAAATCTAAATTATTTTTGTATTAATCATAGACAAAGTAAAAATTGGGCACCTCCTATAGATGGAAGATAGAAGAACCTGAATGTGAGCTGTTACATATCAGATGTGTATGTTGTATGGTTTTTAAGATTGTCTGTCTCTATCTCTCTTATGATTAGTTTGTTAATATTGAAGGAGTTAGAGTGAGAGTAGTAGTTTTCAATTTCTGCTTAAATATCTTCTATCTAGTTACTAGATTCTAGTACAGTGGCGGTCTAGGCGGGCGTAATAGATTTGACTATGGTCTCGTGCGCCCTAGACTGTATTACCAAAGAACAAGAGCTATTTTACAATACAGAAAAATCGGAAGTGTTACGCTGTCCTAGGCCGGCACTGTACGTGTCGTGGTTATGTACTATGTACATAGTATTATATTCTATCTAAAGCGAAATGGTGCGAAACTAGCGCCACTTGGAAAAATAATTAAAATTAATAAGAAATAAAACCGTTTGTTGCCTAAAGTGGCCACTTTAGTTCCATAAGTTTTTTTTCTTTGATTTTAAAACTAAAAGCTACAAAACAGAGCCTTAAAAATTCTAAGCAAGATTATTTAGGAAGTCAGGCGCATATTTTAGAAGATATTATTGATTCATCGGAAGTGGGGCTAGTTTCGCTACGTGTATGCCCTTGTGTAAGCCCTTAATAGTTTTAAGTTTTGATATATTAATAATAATAATAATAATAACACATCACACTCAGAGCCCCTAACTAGGAAGAACCTGTATCTAGGGCGCCCGAAACATACACAGAGACGAACATCACACCCAGACCGGAAACAAACATCGATATTCATCATATCAATATTTGCCCTACCCAGGAATCGAACCTGGGTGCTCACGCTTACTCAGTCCACAATATTTTTGGAAATGTAAACTTTTACTTCATTACAATGTAGTACAAATTCCAATCCTATTCTATTTGATATACTTAGCTAGAGTATAAATTAAATCTTACATAACTATTCTCCACCTCTTATAGCCTTGTACTTGGCAATTTCATTCGGAAAGGTTTTTGACAGTTCTCCAAGTAAATGACTTTTAAATCTTTTGTAGGAATCAATCTTGCCTTTGACTTCCTCATTCTTTGCAAGCGCCTTGTCGATGCAGTCTTTAGTGTACAGCTGAGGGTTGCGGCCTTGGTCTATGTAACTGTAAATAAAAACAAAAAATTACTCTAATAATTTACTTTAGTAAGTATAAATATACAGTTTTGTATTTACGCACCACACACATAACATATAAATATTTACAAAATTTTATGAAGCAGTCAACAGCAGCCTGAACATCTGTAACAGATTTGCTTTCAAAAAAGTAATATTGTCTACTTACTCAAATACTTCTGTAGGAACATGGATATCATTAACTTGTGATTTCAATTTGTCTACCTCCTGAAGTCCTGTCACAAGAGATTGGCTGAAAAAAAAAAAAAAAAAGTTATACTAAACATTCAGTTTATCAATTCTAATTTAATTGATAATATTCTATGCCTGTCTGTAGTATTAGTCCTCTATCAGTATTGTATCTTATCATTTTGTGAAATTCAATTGCACAAAGTTGCAATTTTCCTAATGTTTGTAGTTTGTTTTATGACCTATAACACTTAAGAGCTCTTAACTAGATACAACATGTTCTCGTGTGTAAACCAACATAAATATACATCCTTACAATGTTTGCCCGACCTGGGAATCAAATCCGGTGTTCTGTGTCACAATCCAATATCACTGCCAATTGAACAAGGGGCCTCCCTTGTTCAATTCAAGTCAATATTAAGCATTACAACATTAACTATGGCAAATGTTAATTTTCACAAAATGACCTAATTTTATATTTGGTAAAAGACAGTGAATTTTACAAAAAAAACTCACCATTGAACTGAAAAAACAAGTAAGCCTTGGAAGGCTATGAGAATTTGTAAAATATAATAATATGATATCACACTCAGAGCCCCTAACTGTAACTAGTGCCTGAAATACATTATGTACAGAGACGAAGTCAAGCAACTTACATTTTCTGGTTCAGCACGCTTTGTCCCTGTGGCTGGAAGTCGCTTACGATAATTCGGATCTGCCTTACGTTCTCAATGAACATTTCAAGCTGGGTTTCCAGGTTCTCTAGTGCATTTGACGACATTTTTATGATGTAAAAGTAATGGTAAATGATCAAACCGAGATCAAACCCAACCAAAATTTATCCAACCACAACCAATATTTCGATACCTTAATCCGCAAACCGGCCAACTCCAAATTTTGAGAAATCGACTTTTTTATGTCAAAAAATAAAATAAAAAATAACGCATGCTTCAAATTAAGAACAACTCCAATATCAATCACACTTTAAGCTTAAATCGCTGTGCGAAAAACGAACAACTCCAAGCGCTCCGAAAAACGTAAATCTTGACGGCCAACTCTATCTATTCGGCCAATTTGTATAGGAACTTGCGTGTGGCCGTCGAGCTCTGTTGTTTTAATAAATAAAATAATTATAAAAATGTCTATTTATTAGATTAAATAAGCTTTTTGTATTATTTGTTTATACCTTTTTTTTAACCTCAAATAAAAAAAATCTTAACATTATTTTTTTCAATTAATCTTAGTTAATGATCCTCTGCTAGTGATAATGGCCTACTCTAAATCCTACCAGTTCTTTCTGTTTGAAGCTTTTCCTACCCACAAATTTCATTCCTGATGTCTTGAGTACTTTGTTTGCCCACTATTCATCAGGTCTGCATACATTTTGATTTCCTTGTCCAGCACTGATATTGAGTGTTAGCTGTTGTGGAAACCCATTTCTATTTGAGCTTTATCGAATCTTATTAGGCATCGATAACATTGTTTTTTCTGACTATACGCATTTACCTAAGGCTTCTGAGACTTATACAATATAGTCAGCCAGACGTAAGCAACTCATGATCCTGCCATCAATGTTGATGTTTTATGCAATACGTTGATACCCTTTTACGACGAGTCCAAGTCCTTTTGTATGTATGCAATACCGCAATGAAGCTTGTTGGATATAGTGGGTAACCTTGGCGATTACTTCTACATATTTTAATGATTGCTCCTTGTTGATTCAGCATGATCCTGCTCACGATCTGCTTCATAAAGTCGATGAGGATTCTGACATAAGTTTGTGGGGCATAATAGTCTCGAGGAGCTTCTCAAATGCTTCGTGAGTTAAAGAGTCAAAAGCTTTCGTATAGTCGACTCAGGCAAGTATAGGTTTTGGAAATCTACACTACAAGACTTGATCTAAGATATGAACATGAATGCATAAGGCAATAGATATTGTAGGCAGGCTTCAAACTGATAGCTCCATAGTTTTTACTTCTAACTGGTCTCCCTTTTTGTACATCAATATTATGTAAGATTATGACAATTTTTCAGGACATTATATTCCATTAGAACTAGGTTGAATAACCGAGCCTACGGTGTTGTCAAGAACCTTTACTAACATTAATTGCTAAGCAAGATTGTTTCCGTCTTCATTTTTTAAAGATTGGGTACATTTCTTTAAGTTATTATAATGTTTTTATATTTTTATTGTTGCTCAATCTTACCAATCTGTGGTCGCAAGGGATTGTTCTATATTGTATAAAGACTTCTTGTCAGACTTTTTTCAAGTATATTCTTCTTCTAGATCTCTTCATAAAGGATGTTCATAATATAGGCATTTATCATCATGTTAATACATAAAAATATATGCATGTAATTTTTTTTAAATTAATATTATGTTTTTTTTAGAATAAAATCCTATGACAAGAGCACGATATTTCATTGATTCTATCGTATAAAATCGAATAACTCCCAATTAAAGTTCCATTCGAGCTAAATAACATTGAACAACTCCAAAAATGGTCATAACTACGCAGAAAACATTTTTTTTTAAATAAATTATAAAAATAATCATAGATTTTTTTATTTTGCACCAACGGGATCTTCAAATTTTTTTTCTTTAGTAAAATGTAATTTTGAGAATGTTTTTAGTGTCTCCTGTAAAAATGACTGTCATGGAGTTGGCCGGTTTGCGGATTAAGGTATCGATTTAAACAAACAAAAAATAAAATAGAATGTCAGTGTCAGTCATTCTATAACGAAAAGATTGATGGATTGAGCAACAAATTATTATTCCGTCAGCCTAGCTAGTCTAGGGACGTGCGTGTCCGGTACCTACTCAGAATAATAATAATAATAGCTGTAATATGTATACTCTAAAGGGTACCTAGTACAGTCACCTACCTATACCTAGTTTGTTTCAGCTTCATGTGTTGGTTTTTGTTAAGACATTGTTGTATCACTTTTTTTTACCTAGCAACATTGGCAGCAATACATACAATACATACAACCCATGATTCAGGGGATTACCCGATCACAAATCAAAAACAATCATCGGTTGGAGACCGATTCTGTAAATTTTGAATTGCATAATATAATAATAACCACAAATTTATAATACTTGCATTGTGTGCACAAGGTATAATAAAATTAAAATAACAACTTAAAACTCTGCAATTAATTGGTCTTATTTTTGTCTAGTTACTACTAGTTCTAGCTAGGACCAGACTTACAAAATTTTGTACTCTTAATTTGAAAAAAATTTGATTAATTTGTAGTGAAATTCATATTGTGAATGTTGAACATTTTTTTTATAAATTTCTTACCTCAAAAGTTTTAAGTTAATTTAAGTAAGTATTTCATTATACCAAACAATCGTTTTAACTTTTTTTTTTGTTTCATTCAGATATTTTACAGGTCAAGAAATTACGTGACGAGTGTATGTAGTAGAATTGTGATGATTGTAATGTTGGTTGGGGTTGAGTTTGGCAAATTCACAGACCTCTAATTCAATGGTTGGTTGGTTGATAGTTGTGTGCACTTGTGTAGTGAGTGAGTGAAATGCAAATTAATTATTGCAAATAAATAAAAGCGCGTGGGTAGAATACTAACCCATGACTATTGACTATCTGTGTGGGTAGAATTTCACTGTAGTAGACGTTTTTGCGGATGTTTTTTTTTTCATTTTATGCCATCTTTTTTGATTGTTGACTGAATTGCATTACGAACTTGAACAACGATTATTTTCTTTCTATACTGCTTTTCATTTTCCCAGAATTTTGTTGTATACTGGAGTAGAGCTATAAAATATTAGTCGATTTGTCATACAGTTACGTTAGACGTCCTACAGAAAAAATGGCTTCAGCAAAAAACAAAAAGTAAGTATTTAACTACCTACCTATTAACAGTTTTTAGCAACTTTGACCATTATGTAAATAAAAGTAGGTACTTACTTGCCTACACTAGTACCCACCTATAGGTAGTTGGCTCTACTACCATTAACATAATGTAAGTAGATTATCGTAGGTATGTGTAATGTGTTGCTTAATGTCTGTTTTAGGCCTTCAGCATTTTCTGGAATAAAACCTCCAGAATGTCCAGTCTGCTTGGAGGACATGTGTGCTCCAATTTACCAGTGCATGGCAGGGCATAGTATTTGCAGTAAATGCAATTTTAAATTGTCTCCACCATCCTGCCCCATATGCCGGGAACCCATGACTCAGACTAGAAACTGGCAGTTAGAGGAGTTTGCTGCCAAGCTAACTTCTGCAAAGCAGTTAAAGAATGCTGGAAATGTAAGTTGTAACATCAGGTACCGTCATAACGCCTTGCCCGGTTTTTCTACAAAATGAAAAGTGTGATCGACCAGGGGGCCAAGTTTCTTAACTAAAAACGAGTGACTCGTAATTGTCTTGTTAGCGACTTAGTTAACCATAACATTGCTGTTTTCTTTGAGCGTGCAACAGAAACAAAAAATGGTTAACGAAATCGCTAACAGGCAAGACAATTACGAGTCACTCGTTTTTAGTTAAGAAACTTGGCCCCCAGTGTTGCCCCGGGCAAAGTTACTCTGGTAAAATTTGTCTTTTTCATACTAGCTGCAATGATCGATTGTTACTAGGATGATGTAATCGGCATTTATTAAATATTTTCCTGATTTCTAGATAACTAAAGGTAAATTAAAGGTTTACTTACTGTAACTCGCAGAGTTACAGTAAGTACAGTCTCAACAGTTTCTTATATTTTATAACCTTTGTGAATGTTGCAGAATATACAGTGCCCTAATAAAGCTATTGGGTGCTCCTACATTATGGCTCCTGCAAAGTTGGATGATCACCTCAAAAAGTGTATTTTTAGATCAATGAACTGCCCTCTCAAAAATGTTTCTGGGAATTGCTCTTGGAATGGTAAGTTTATTTGTGTAAAAGTACCTTTCATTACCTTCACTTCTCTGTTAATATTACTAAACTAGAGGTTGCCCCGCGGTTTTACCCGCGCACATCACAATAATCCCGTTTTTTCCGTTCCTATGGGAATTTCGGAAATTGATTCTTTAGTTCACTCCCCGTCACTCTTCACCTTCACTCCCCAAGGAACCGTGCAAAATTTCAGCCCGCTACGTCCATTAGTTTCGGCTCTGCGTTGTCTGTCAGTCAGTAAGTAACGGAAGCGTTTTATATTTATTGATTGTTTAAGACTATGATTTTGTTCAATTCCAGGACAACTGAAGGAACTGATGCAGCATTGCAAAGACAATCACGAGGCCAACTGCAATGTGAGCCAAGAAAAAGACATAGAACTGAAAAGTGTTAATCTGATTAACAATATGCTTTGGGTCTATGTAACTTCTCTAGAAAAAATTGTCTTCATCATTACCATTAAAATGGATACTGCTAAAAATATTACTTATTGGGCCATCCAACTTGTTGGATCTTCAAAAATAGCCCAACAACATATTTATGAGATACACCTTATAAGCAAGGTTGAACAAAAACGAAAGGTGGTCTTTTCAGAACATTGTTTCAGTGATGCTATGACGCCAGATGAAGTATTTAATACAGGAAAATGTGCAATGTTGCCACTAGATACCCTTCCTAACTTTGTCAAAAACCAAACACTAACATTCATGTTTACGATAAAGAGGCTACCTCCACCAACAAAGAAAAATGAAGATGAAAACCAAAATAGTTCGCATGCAAATAATGACAGGAAACCCTTTAAAAAGGGCTGGAGAGGACCAAAACACAACAACCCAAATGCAAGAAATGTTAATTAAGTATTTAATAGTTTTAGATCTTTTTTGCTTTATTGTGATGGAGGTTTAAGTAACTATGTTTTTTTTTCTCTGTTATTATTTTATTAAATTGTAACCAGACATAGTAGACTTAGGTTCTTTACGTACTTACATAGCAGTAGTATAATCCTTTTTTTCATATTAATTTTAATAATTTACTTAGTGCTAGGTGTGCGTGCCAGCTATATCTGCGGGCGGTCAACATATGATATGAACCCATTTAGCAATCTATCAGTCAAATAACCGTAGCTGTAGCTACTATAAGGTCCATGCGAATAACAATTTGTGTTGAATGGTTGACGTAACGATGTAAGTAAAGCATGTATGTAGGTAGGTATACTGTGGCCTGTGGCGCACTCAGTCGCGCGGAGATATTGCTGGCACAGGTACACTAGGTACTTACTTTATGTTTAATGTTATTTTATTATAGGTACCTAAGTATATTTGAAAAAACCTTTAGTTTTTAATTTTTAAGTAATTTGAGTTAGGTAGGTAAGGTAAAGGCACCAGTCTTGGACGCTATAAGGATTTTTTTTCAGTTTTTCGCAAATATTTTCTAACCTATGATCGCTACAGGTGTAAAAGTTATAACATGAAATGAAGCGGGGTTTTTTTTTAAATTACGTATTTTTTTAATAATTTTATTAAACAAATCGTTTAACAAAATTTAAGAAAAAAGAAACACTTTTTTTTCACCAGTCATGGACATGAAAAATCCAGTGATGGACACCCACTTACATGGACAGTATCCAGTAATGGACATCCAATCTTGGACGGAAGTTTTAAGAGTAATTTCATAATCTAAGCGGACAGATATCTACTGCTAAACATAGGCCTCTTCTATATGACTGTTTTGAGTTTCCCCGCGTGATCAAATAAACAATTACGAGATCCGCAGAAAAACCAAACTAAAAATCCCAGAGAATCAAATAAAAGCATGGGCAGGCAGGGCAAATCTTATTATGTAGCTCGAAGAACAGATAGCCG
Source organism: Euspilapteryx auroguttella (assembly GCA_951802225.1). NCBI lineage: Eukaryota > Metazoa > Arthropoda > Insecta > Lepidoptera > Gracillariidae > Euspilapteryx > Euspilapteryx auroguttella. The sequence continues at coordinate 4,180,056 of OX637648.1, read as the reverse complement.
CTGGTGCCGAAAAGATCTAGTGGCAACTAACAGTGCACTGGAAAACACAAAAGAGTACTGCCCCATGACGGTTGACACTCTGACCCAACTGTCACCTGACGGTCAGACGAACTGTGGAAGATTAAATGAGGATCACGCAAGACCGGTTATTATGGCGAACTTAGATTATTGTAATAAAAAATGTATGGAAATGATGGAGCGACAAACTGGGAGCACACGCCAGGCCAGGTCCTGGGGGCCAAGTTTCTTAACCAAAAGCGATCAACTCGCAACTGTCCCGCTAGCGACTTCGATAACCATTGATTTTTATTTAGGCGTGCAACAGAAATTGTCTTTGTTAAAGCGGCAATGCTTTACGAAGCCGCCAACAAGACAATTACGAGTCGATCGTTCCCAGTCAAGAAACCCGACCCCCTGGTGGGAGTCCGCTCAAGATAGAGAAGTGTAGAAAAGGGGAAAATACCATTTTTTAGGAGTAGGAAAGTTTAGGCTAATAATAACAATATAAATCTAGTTATTTTAGCGGAGATTTCACTGAATTATAATGATAACGTTGGTCGAAAAGGTATAATTGAATCGTATTGGGTTTGGAATAGGCTCATAAATGATTATTAAAGTCTCAGAGACATATTTTTAGTTTAGGCAAGTAGTATAAGTTTGTGTACCTATACAGTGGCGTGCCTCGGATTTCAAGTTAGAGCAAGCCTGGGCTATGATTTAAGGGATAAGTGCCCAACTCCTAAAAGAACCTAGGTTCCTAACCTACTGTAGGTATATTTATTCGTTTGAGAAATAATGCACTTCAAACCACTAACCTTTTTCTCGTCTTCCCGTCAACCAAAGTTCAAACACTCATTTAAATTAAATCAACACATTGCACAATAGTTTGCTCCTTGAAAACATTTTAATTAAATTAAACTGCAAAACAAAAACTAACAATGAACAAACACGACAAATAAAATCGAACTGAAGTGAACAGCAAACCAATTGGTGTTTCCTCTCTCTCGCGCAGCGGCTCGCTCGTTGCTAACTTCGTACGCAAGCAGGGCTTTCGATTTCATAGTAAAGTGCATAATAGCTACTTGCCTACATGTATGCACATTGTCGAATTTTTAATAGGTTAGAAAGAGAGAACACGGCTCGAAACGAAATGCTATAGGTAACCTATAGCATTAGATGGAAGTGATTATAATGGAAGTTGAAGCTAGGAAATATTGAAAATGTGAAGGGCCAACACTTGTCTCAAAATATGACGCTAGCGTTCAGTTGTGTAAGTATCTAAATTCTGGGAACACTATATCACGTGAACCATAAAAGTAGAGTAGAGTTGATGATCGCCACGCTATATAAAACATAAAATTTTCTAGAATATGTCGTTTCATAAAATATGTCGCATAGGCTTTGGTAGTCTCTTAGTAAATTAGAAAGGTTTTTATAAGATTGAAATGAGTTTATATGGGAGCAGTGCGACTTGAACTTCTCATATGCGTCATGGATGCCGTCTTTTGTAGTTCTTTAATATCTTTGATAGTTCTTTGTACTATATTCCTCTTCTTTATTTGGGGTTTTAATTAAGTTTAGAAGAGACATTTAACGAACTGGTCCTACTGAAAAAGTCATTAAAAAACACAAAAATATTTTATAAAACTTACTCCATAGTAAAAGAAATAAACGGGTCCATTCTTAAGGCCCAGTCATGGACACTCCAGTCATGGACCTATGTACAAGACTGGATCTAGATGTGCTAAAGCAAATCTGATTGGTCTACCTAAAAGCATATAGTCTGGTGACCATAAATGTATATTGTTACAATTTTTTTTAATAATCCAGTCATAGACAAAATGTCCATGACTGGGGAGTACTTACTAAACCAAACCAATCATGAACATTCATTTTCCAGCCATTTTCTAAAGGCAGAATGTAAATATGAGGTTTTACAGGCACTCCTAGTCTATTAAAGAACAGATAATTGCATAGTAATGTAAAAAAAATCTTATAAATTTTCAATAAAATCGTCATACGTCCAATCAAGTCCTTAACGCAAATCACTTAGTTTTTAACCATTCTCTGCCCAAGTCACTACTTATATTTTTCATTTCGAATCTTTTATAGTTATTAACTTTTAAATGTTTGTATGTGGTAGAGGAATTGTTACCAATCATAAAAACAATTACAAACAGGAATAGAACACAGCAGATTTCTCATTTTTTTAAACTGAATTTGAAATGTCCATAATAGGAGCCATGTCCGTCACCGGTGCCTTTACCTTACCTACTTAAGTATAAGTTTAAGTAAAACGTAGTGATTTACCTTCTCTCTGGTTTCAGTTTATTTATTTATTTATTTATTCAAACTTCTTACTAACTAACAGGGTAAACCCCAAAACATTAGCAAGAGTAAACATTATTATACATAATAGTAACATTATACAATAGAAGTATCAAATTTTACTACACAATTAAGATATTTATAAGCTACTTTTAAAAAATCAATTTTGCTGTCAGCAAAGATGTCAAAATGTCCGTGTTGATTGAGCATATCCCCGAGTAGAGCCATCGCCCGCGCCGTAGGAGCGTTCCGCGCGCGACACGTGCGGCCCGCGGGCTGCGCGAACAGGCGCGGGCGCCTGCGCGGTGCCACGGCCACCGAGCCGAGCTGCCCGCCCAGCCGAGGCACGCAAATTCCGATTTTGGACAGAGCACTAGGATTATTGACTGAATTGTGAAGGAGCAAGTAATAATGTCGCAAGTGTAGAAGTTTCCGTCTCAGTGCAAGCGTGTCCAAGCCAACCATGCCCGATACAAACATGGAGGGGTATAAATAGGGATAGTAGCCGAAACGACGTTTGTATACCCACCTTGCAAATTTTCTTTGCAATCGCTCTACAAGTTACAAACCAACCAACCAACATACGTAGAAGTAGGAAGATAACTTGTTAAAAAGTGGTAAATGTGTATTACTATGCATTCTACAACATAGTATTAATCTTCTCTCTATATAAAACTCTTCCGTTACTGACTGACTGACTGACAGACAACGCAGAGCCGAAACTACTGGGCGTAGAAAGCTGAAAATTGGCACGTGGGTTCCTTGGGGAGTGTAGGTGAGCACTAAAAAGAGATTTCCCGAAATTCCCACGGGAACGGGAAAAAACGGGATTTTTGTGTTTATGAGAAATCAGCGCGAGTGAAACCGCGGGGCAGCCTCTTAGTCAATATATATAAAACTCTTCCGTTATACTGACTGACTGACTGACTGACTGACAGACAACGCAGAGCCGAAACTACTGGGCGTAGTGGGCTGAAATTTTGCATGTAGGTTCCTAAGGGAGTGTAGGTGAGCACTAAGAATGGATTTCCCGAAATTCCCATGGGAACGGGAAAAAAATGATGTTTGTGATTATGAGAAATCTGCGCGAGTGAAACCGCGGGGCAGCCTCTAGTCTATTATATTTACTATTATTATATTATACTACTAGCTTTTGCCCGCAGCTTCGCACGCGCTTTTTCATTAAAAACGTTAATTACTGGTTGAATTACTACTCAGGATTTTGGTGACATCATTTCTGATCGCACCCATACCCCCTAAAAATATTTACCTATTTACAGTAGTAATATTTTGTTTATTTCAGTTCGCGTGGCAACTCCAGAAATTTCTTTCTACACTCTACCATTCAGACACTGAAACTTATATTCCTAACATTTCTATTAGCTGGTTGGGTAAAATATTAGCTCGGTACCTAGTCGGATTATTTACCTACGCGAGTAAAAAAAAAGTTAAAGATTTTTTAGGCGCATGTTTTTGGGTGTGTTCCGTTACCATGTAAATTTTGGTAAATATTTTCTTAAAATAACTCTGAATCTATGTTCTTCTTCTTTCTAGTTATTGTAGTTTTAAACTTACAAAAAATTTAGATATGTATTGTTCCCGTATTATTATTTTTTGAAAATCCATTATTAGATCCATAATTATTAGATTAATCCTTAGACTCACTGAAGAACCCGTTTTCCTATCTTTACATCAAAATAAAGAAATAATATATATATTTTTCATACTAACTAAAGAGTCCCGTTTTACGTTCCCGTGGGAATTTAGTATATTTCTTTCTTCCAACACCCTTCCATCGACAGAGACACTTGAAGACCAAATTTCACGTTGATATATATACTCAAGGAAATCGATTTTTCATACTAAATAATTAGTCCGGTAATCCCCGTTCCCATTTTTTCAACACCATTTCATCCACTGAGGAACCTGTAAACAAATTTCACGTCGATACACCCAAGGAAGTCGATTTTTCATTCTCACAAAAAAGTACAGTGTTTGCCATCCTGTGGGGATTTCGTAAATTACTTTCTTTCAATATTCCTAGATTTACTGAGAAACCTGTACACCAAATTTCACATCGATACACTCAAGGATGTAAATTTTTTATTCTCACTAAAAAAAGTCCCGTAATTCCCGTTCCCGTGGGAATTTTGGAAAATACTTTCTTTCAGCACTGAGGAACCTGTACATCAAATTTCACGTCGATACATTCAATGATGTCGATTGTTCATACTAACTAAAAAGTCCCGTAATTCCCGTTCCTAAGGGAATTTCGGGAAATCCTTTCTTAGCGGATGCCTACGTCATAACATCTACATACATACCTGCATGCCAAATTTCAGCCCAATCCGTCGAGTGGTTTGGGCTGTGCGTTGATAGATCTCTATGTCAGTTAGTCACCTTTATATATATTTAGATCTCTATTTTGGTGTCAATTTCTAAGTATGAGTGACGCTAAAGATATTGCTAATCTATTTAAAGAAAACTTTCGCGTTGCATCGCCATTGGGACCATCGCAAAAATGTATCGATGCAGAGAACAGTAGTGATAAACTTGAGATAAGATTTACAGCCAAAGACATTGCAAAAGTAATTCATTCAATGTCCAGGGGCAAGTCCCCGGGTCACGATTGTCTCAGCATCGAACATCTCAAGCATGCTGGTCCGCACCTCCCTAGGGTGCTGGCCATGTTCTATACACTGTGCGTAGGGCACTCTTACCTGCCGGCTGATTTGATGAAAACTGTGGTGGTCCCAATCGCGAAGAATAAGACTGGTGATATTGCGGATAAGGACAACTATCGTCCTATATCTCTGGCCTCTGTTCTAGCAAAAGTACTTGATAGTCTGCTTAACTCAAGCCTACAAAATTATTTGCGACTGCATGACAACCAGTTTGGTTTTCGACCAGGGTTGTCAACAGAAAGCGCTATACTGGCCCTTAAGCAGACTGTCAGGTACTATACCGATCGGAGAACTCATGTTTATGCATGCTTTCTTGACCTCTCGAAGGCTTTTGACCTGGTTTCCTACGATATTTTGTGGAAGAAAATGCAGGAGATGAAAGTGCCACATAAATTAACTTCATTGTTGAAATATTGGTATGGAAACCAGGTCAATAGTGTTCGATGGGCTGGTTCGCTATCAGTCGAGTATAGACTGGACTGTGGGGTGAGGCAGGGGGGGTTAAGCTCACCAACTCTGTTTAACCTTTATGTCAATGCTCTAATAGAGCAGCTGAGCAGCACTCATGTTGGGTGTCATGTAGATGGCATCTGTGTTAACAATATAAGTTATGCGGACGACATGGTGCTGCTCAGTGCATCGGCGTGTGGCCTACAAAAACTATTGGGCATTTGTGAAATGTACGCTAGTAGTCACGGATTAAAATACAACGTAAAGAAAAGCGAATGCATGGTCTTTAGGGCGAGATCTACGTGTCCAGCAGCACTACCGGTTGTGAAGCTAAATGGAGTTCCGCTTAATAAAGTAGAAGAATTTAAATATCTAGGACATATCGTCAGGTCTGACCTTAAGGACGATACAGACGTTGAAAGGGAACGCAGAGCGCTGTCTGTTAGAGCTAATATGATTGCCCGCAGATTCTACAGATGCTCTAAAGAAGCAAAATTAACGTTATTTAGAGCATACTGCACAACTTTTTATACTTGCAGCTTGTGGGCGACATACACGCTAAAACAGTATAGCGCTCTGCGAGTCCAATACAACAACGCCTTCAGGACTCTGCTGGGGCTTCCTCGTTTCTGTAGCGCGTCGGAGATGTTTGCGGAGGCGCGTACAGATGATTTTTACGCAATCATGCGCAAGCGATGTGCCTCTTTAGTTCGAAGGGTGCGGGGCAGCGCCAACAGTGTCCTGAAGATGATTGCAGACAAGGTCGACTGTCCCTACATAAACCGCTGTTGCGCAGTACATGCTCCGGTTCAGTTTACACCGCGTAGTTTTTAGATATAATATTTTAATTTTTATTCATTGTTGTTTGTGTGATGCGTTATCATATATGTTTTACTATTTAATTTTGATTTATTTAAATTTATCTAGTTTTTTTTTTTTTTTTTTTTAGTTTTTATTTATTTGTTTTAATTTATTTTGTTTGTATTTATTCATTTTAATTTTTAAATTATTTAATTTCATTTATGTTAATTTTTTTTTTTTTTTTTTATTTGTAATCAATATGAACTTCATTGTTTGAAATAAATACATTATTATTATAAGTAGCGTTTGCTTTTCGTTGCTCATAAAAATATTACTGACTTTGCTTCTTTTATCAAAATGACTAAGTACATACGAGGTATGTACATACCTAGTGAATGCGCTAACTGTGTCATATTTTATGTTCAATGTCTAGTAGTAGGTATAGTTGAAAATAACAACAACATTATTTATGTAGTTAATTAAGATTTTCATTTTCCTTTTCATTTTCATAAATTATCAATCAGTCAGTATTGTTTGAGTTTGGTTTGATTGATGGTTTGTTTATTTTTGTGTGCCTCTGCTTAGGTACCTACCTAACCTAGAAAAACGAGTTTTACACATCTAGTTGAAGTAGTTGGTCTGTGTTTTAAAGATTGTTGGTCTGATTATATTAATAATCTAAAGTACATCATAGGCAGAGAGGTTGAAAACCGCCGCTAATCATAGGTATATTACTTACTTCTTTTGATAGTGACAGTTTGAAGATGGTAAATTTAACTCATGTACAAAAGGAAAAAGTAACTGCACTCCAGATAGCTTTTGCCGGAGGATTTTCTGGTGGTGTTACGAGGGCTATAGCGCAGCCCTTGGACGTCCTAAAAATACGTTTTCAACTGCAGCTGGAGCCTATAAAGCAAGGCTCGAAGTACTCTTCATTATTGCAAGCCACAACTTCTATAATCAAAGAAGAGGGAATAACAACGCTCTGGAGTGGTCACATCCCTGCTCAACTTCTCTCTGTCACCTATGGTATACTTCAATTTTCCACTTTCGAGGAGTTAATCCGCCTTTCGCAAGGCGCAGATGAAAAATTCTTTGCTAATCACAGACATGCTATCAACTTTTCCTGCGGGGCTTTAGCAGCTACTGTTGCCTCAATTATATCATTCCCATTTGACACCATTCGCACAAGACTCATAGCTGAGCAGAAGACTAAAAAAGTGTATGGAGGCTTTATTGATACATTTACCATGATGGTAAAAAATGAAGGTGCCAAATCCCTGTTTAAAGGTCTGCTACCCACACTAGCACAGATCGCCCCACATGCTGGAGTTCAGTTTGCTGTGTACAAACTTTTAACTGAAAGTATATTTAATAGAATAGAGTACTTTCAGAGACGAGTTACTGTGACTTCAACTGTCTCATCCTCGTTGGTAGCAAATATAATAGCAGGCTCAATGGCTGGGCTCGTAGCAAAAACTGCTATTTATCCATTTGATCTAGTCAAGAAAAGACTGCAGATACAAGGTTTTCAGCAATACCGAGGTGGGTTTGGCAAGCAAATGTACTGCAGGGGTATGTTACACTGTCTCAAGTTAACAATTACCCAAGAAGGTTTCCTAGCACTATACAAAGGCTACGCTCCAAGTATATTGAAAGCCATGCTTGTGACAGCCCTGCATTTTACTATTTATGATGAGATAAAACATATTTTATTAAGAGATAAATAATTTTTTATGTAAGTATTATTATTATAATTGTGATTTTTACCTTGAATGAACCTCATAAATTTAAGATTATTCACACTTAGGGTAAAATAGGAAATTTTAGCAAATTCAATAAAATAATTTGTGTTATGATACAAGTTTCTTCGAACTGCTTTGTACTGAATTAAATAACTTATTATTAGTTAAAAAAGCATCAAGAGTTTAATTACTATGCCAAAGATTTTAAATAATTATTGCACTGTGAATTATACAGTGCAGCGTTTGTAAAATCATTATGATTATTTATAAGACTTAGTGAGTTATTACTTTTAATTTTTAATAATAATTTAATTTTTTAAACCTGTGCCGCTAAATTGTGTCCATTAAGTTTAATTTATTAAATCTGTTAAAACTGATTAAATCAACTTTTTTATTAAATCAATATTAGTCAATATACAATGTAGATTTTTTTATTTTAACCAATGAATGATCTTATACCTTGAAGGTAGGTATAAGTCAAAATTTAAAATATAAAAATATCAAATTTTTGTTAGCTAGTAGAGAACCTAATACCCAATAAGAAATGTATTTTAACCATAAGATATAACATAACCCATATTTTTCATGAGGGTGTCCTTAATAGCTGGCTGCAGCTCACGTTTCATGTAGGTAGTTAACAATGTCCTGATTCCCTTTGTGAATATATCCTCCATTTCCCTCGAGATATCTTCGACTTCATCCAAGTCGTCATCTGGTCGGAACAGCTTACTTCGCTCGTAGTTGACGCGGTTTGATCTGGGCTCATAAATTGTTTCCCAATTCTCGGAGGACCTGCCGTCGGGCTCATTCAATGGTTTATCAAAGTGGGGCTCGAAAGAGAATTCGTCAGATCTCTTCCTCCGTTTCAAATGCGGAAGATTGTCCTTATTCCAATTGGAGTTTCTGTTAATATACCTCTCGCATCCGTAAGCGTATACGCTGATAAAGCCCGGTTCCACAAATTCGGAATCAGTTTTCACATTAAATTTTCCCGGTTGCTGATTCAATGGTCTGGTATGGAAGCCAATGCCGGCTTTTCTGAGGCGGAGGATCATGTTGCAGCCGTTGTTCTTTGGTCTGTGTTCAGGTCGATAGCCGTCGTATTGCGGGTCGTAGTGCCTCCTGTTCCTCCTGTTTGGAAGATCTCTGTCAAGTTCGTTAGCGTCGTACAGGTCGACGTTGCCGCTTATAGTGATGTCGTTGAATAGGAGCATGGTGTCTAAAGAAACGTTTCTCGGGTCGTAGTAGCATTTCTGCACCCTGACCCAGTTGCTATTTTGCGGCAGCCGTACGCGCATCCGTGTGACGTACATGTCTACTGGAGCGCTGCGGAGGTGCTGCCGGAGACTGTATCCGTTCAAGTCGAGTGTTTGACTCTGGAATCGAAGCACAAATCAATATTACCTATATGTAACTTGATTCAAAATAAAGCAGTTTTCCGGGAATATATTAGTTACTGAATGTCCATTGTGGAGTTAGTGACGATCCTATACTTTTATTAATTTAACACCATCATCAAAAAATTCGGAGAGTTAATGGCATATATAGGTATTGAATTTTCAAATCTTACCAAAGGCGTATCGAAGTTCTTGGGCTGAGTGCGTTTGCGTCTCTTCAACTGATCCAAAGCATTTTCTAGTTTGGAAGAACATCGGTCTCCAGCGATGGGGAGCTGAGTGAGGGGCGGCAGTCCACCGGGACCCAGCCCTGGGGCTGGTCGACCTTCGTAACGCTTCATTTCAAACAGTGGCAGGAAACGTGACTCTGAAATAGTTTATCTTGTGTTATATACCTAACTTGATCTCTGAAACTTTAAGGCCCTTTTGGGACAAAAAGGCTGACATTCACAGTCTAGTCGCAGCTCGAACTCGCACTCTAAAGTGTCAAAATGTAACTAAATCGTTCTCCGCTCCAAATTAATACTTAAGTAGAGTTCCGACTTCATGACAGGAAAACATATGCTGGACAGATTATTAGACAGCTCGAGCCAGGATAATCAGTACTCGGGAACTACTTGTCCGAGTATCATTTGACCGAGAAGCCTTCAAACAATGACTGTGAATTTCAGCCAAAGTGTCACAAGCAATTTAATTAAAGAATACCTAATACTTAGTATTAAATCTGGGAGGTTAGTTTACACTTATTAAAAAAATGCATTGCGTTATACATATATTTCACGGATTTACGTTAAACATGAATCGGTACGGTAGCTTGAAGTGCGACCTTGCGAATTTTTTATCGAACAAATTTGGGACTCTGAGCCGTGCACTAGATAGATAGTTAGGGAGTATGTACCTACCAACCTGCCCTTTACTGTCTATATTGTATTTAATTAGAGCACCTAGAAAATAACCGGTCCTTCGACCCGAATACATACTAAGAGAAAGAAATGTATCACTTTCTTTAGATTTTGCTGATAAAATGAAAGCCGCCATTGTAATTATTTTCCATTATGGTAGTTTTGGTTTCACTTCTATTGTTTAAAGCTCAACACCGTGAAATAGATGCGAACAAAGTTGGTTTAATGATGATACTGGTCCCTTTGCGCGTCCCGACGACGCCTCAGAAATTATGTTTGATTTTTATGCATTAAAATATACATATAATAACAATCAATGTGCCTTGTTATTTGTGACAGAAGAGAATATAAAATGATCCGTACTTGATCCGTAATTACAGATTGGGGGTTAATATTATGAGTAGGTATTCTTGTATCCTAACAAAGTATCCGCTAAAAATTTTAATGCGGTTTTTAATAGACTTCTAATTATAACGTTCGGGTCCAGTCAATACTTCAAATATATTTTTTTTAATTAAAATCAATTAAGTACTTAGTTCAATTACTTAAATTACTTCACGTAAAATAGGCACGATAGCTGTCTAATTGCGGAAATTCGCCCGTAAACTTAACTAACCCTACCAATTTTTAGATTTACATATAGATCTACTTTTTTTACTCTTTCGTTCCTAACCGACTGACAAACAACGTGCAGCCCAAACCGCTTGGCTTGTGAGATCTAAACTTAAACTTAGGAATTCATTAAAGAGTAAGTAAGTATGTATATAACTGTTAAAAAAATGTTTTTGAAAAATAGTTATGTGCCTACAAGTCTAATCTAAACATCATTTTAATTAGTTCATGACTAGTTATTGCGGTTACGTTTTGGGGTGGCCAATGTCCTGAAGTGATGTTTTAGGGTTGGCCAGTGTTCTTATGTTAATCTTACCTTTTTCGTCATTAGCACCAGGAACGAGATTATCACTAGCTGATGCAGTTTTCGCAAACAGTAAAAACATCCACCAGAATCTCATCTCTAATGCAAAATAAAGACATGAAATCACTAGAATTTTACAGGTCGAAAATTGCAAGGTTCGCGCCACTGTCACCGATTGATGAGCAAAAACTGAACTTGAAAAAAAAATGAGGGAAACACAATGACTTGCTTTCACCGCAAGACCGAAACATGGAATAAATTGTACTCGCAAAAGGCAATGTGGATTGTAGAGCGCAGACTGCGGAAAAATCCCCGCTTTTTGGTGTTTGGTTGGTGACATTCTTTATTCTTTAGCTAGACGTTTACTTTTGTATGGTTGTTTTGTATTGTATGAAAAGATACCGATCATAATCGGTATCTTTTCCGTAATTTTAAGTAAGTACCTAATAAGTAGGTATATATTATGTAAACAATTTTACTTAAGACTGACTGGAGATAGTTAGAGGGACACTTTATTAACACAAGTAAGATACAATAAACAAAAGTTCATTGTAAGTACTTAGGTACAATCTAAGCATATACGTGGAAAATTATTGAATTTGATACAATGGTCGACTCTTATCACTTAAAGCGATTAAGTACTTCCAGGTTGACTGCTCCGTAGCTCAGTTGGCAGTGATGTGGACTGAGAAGCGAGTGCACCCGGGTTCGATTCCCGGGCGGGGCGAATATTGATATGATGAATATCGATGTTTGTTTCCGGTCTGGGTGTGATGTTTGTCTCTGTATGTGTTTCGTGCACCCTAGATACAGGTTCTTCCTAGTTAGGGGCTCTGAGTGTGATGTGTTATTATTATTATATGAACTTTTTATGATATTGTAAGGTAAATTTGCAAAAATCTAGGTTTCTTCATCGGCCCAGGTAATTGACACATTTTCGTGACACCCTATAGCATACCTATGTGAAAGGTAATTTCTACCAAACTTCCTAAGCATGACGAGGAAGACAATTTGTTTGGTGCATCTACTCTGTCAACCGTAGTTACAACATGGTTCCTTAGTGCTTGATCTCTGGCCATAAAAAGGAACGTCCGCCTTACCGTGCCGACGGCACATATAAAGTGGTTTTAGTTTATTACATTTTAATCTCGAGACGACTTACTAGAATAACTAGAGTGTAACGTCATCAAAATATTATTATTTTATATGGCTAAGTGCGTGCTGACGCTGTAAGTAGGTTTGAGTGTACAGACCACCGGATTCCGGATAAAGATTTGTTCGTAATAAAGGCTTTAACAAAAGAGTGTAATATATTAATTAGAGCCTTTCATTTCGGCGGCCTAAAAAGAAAATCGTGATTATATTCTACATTTTTTTCGGCATAATCAAGCCGGTATCAAACAATAGTCTTTATAAAAAGCTGGGATCAAACAGACTGACATGTTAACATGACAATGTTAAATATTTATTTCCTTTAAGTATGGGACGTTCAATCCTCATGCGACCCCCACGATAGAATGTCCTTTTGACTGTTGAGATGTAGTTAACCCTAGCCTCGTTGGGAGAGGTAATTATTTTGTGACCATGTCGTGTTACCAAATTTAAACAAAATACCTACCTAAGTACAATAAAATGTACACGAATTGTCTAAGTATAATAATAATCTACCATTGTTTAGTTATTTCTTGTGTTATCGTTATCTCCGTGAAATCGTCCCAAACAATCGTCATTGTGCCTCGGTTCAATTTATGAAATACTTTATGTAAGTACTTACATGAAATTGGTGCATATTCTACGTTTGTACTTACTTCTACATAAATACAATGACTTGCTCTGGTTGCAGAATATTTTGTTATTTGTAATCATCATAATAGATAGAGTGATTTATCAGGAAGGTTTATAAGTTAAGGCGGTACGAAGTTCGCCGGGTCGACTAGTAGTATGTATAACTATTCCTCCTAGCTATACTAACAAAATGATGTGCTGAAGACGTACACTTGCAGAAGTATTAATTCTTTAAGTACGTTTCCATGCTCACGTGCCATTTTTTTTTTAATTTTTTTTTTAGTAGTAAGTATTAGGTAAGTGTATGTGACTTATATGTATACTTACTTAGATTTTTTAAGTAATTTATCAAAATGAAGATTCAGCAACAGCTAATTGCTGTTGTAGGATATGTAAGTGTAGGGAGGTCTTGGGTCTTGCACTAAATATAAACCTAACCTACCAATATTACTTTACTACCAACTGATTATAGATAAATCCCATTGTAGTGTAGGGGTGGCAGAGGCAGGGTAGGTACAATGATATTGTGCAAAGCAAGCAGCCACCAGCTCACATCCAATGGAAATGGTGCAAGAACCCCCGGCCATTGTGCTGGCTGAACAATGGTGAAAGTGCTGCGCGGAGCAGACGCCACTGCAGTCAATGTACCCGTCGTTTTGTATGGGAGGAGTTTAGTTTTTGCTTTTTAATATTATTTGTAAGAAAATATATGGCCCTAATCTTCTTCTATTTTATTTTATGCTTCAATCGATATTTGAATCATTCATATTTAATCAATAATTATGAGAACAATTATGTAAAGCAGCACTATTTGCGTTCTTAGCTTTTGAAGGTCATTACAAAAATGATATCCATCTGGAAGAATTTATTAAAGCGAACCTGACTTGGGTTAAATTCCTAAAATATTATTTTAAAATTACCTAATAGTAGGTACTTAGGTAATTTAGTTTATTTAAGTAGGACCCTATAGTTTAACCCCACTACTTCGTAATCAATACCATTCATACCGCGAGCAATGTCAATAAAGTAGGTAAGTAACCTACCGAACCTACCTGATATTAGAATATTTATCTTCGCAAAACGGAAAACGATACCGCTTTGTTTGTCATTTCAAAGTTAAAGTCCTTATGTAGGTACTTCATTTCCAAGCTCTGTAGGAGCGTTGATGTCTATTTAATGAACATGCTAGCATCTTCCAAGTAAAGACATCAACGCGGTTCACTTCGATGTAGAGTTATTATACGGTTTCCTTTCTCTCAGTATTATACCAAGTTCTATAGGAACAAGAAGAGTACATACAAGTACGTAGCGGTTATAGAGATCAATAAATTATTCCAATAGTGCGCCTGCGTGATCGTCAGGCCAGGCAAGATACCTAAATGTACGACCTAGCGTTATTAACATTACAAGAATGATTTTAGTTTCGTGTCATAATGTTGCTCTATTTTGTAGCGAGAATATAGAGTTGTTTGTGCAGTGTGCCGTCTTTGTTAGAGCTATAAATAAATGTGCAGAGACCACGTGTGCGAGCCAGCTGCAGTTTATTTTGTTAGGACATTCATTATTATTATACTTACTTGCTAAAACCACACAGTCACGTTGGCAAGAAAAAAATATAAGTTAGTAACTATGTACTTACTTAACTTAATTACTTAAATCAATTCATAGTCTAAAATAAAGTCGCTTCCCGCGTCTGTCCTTATGTATACTTAAATCTCTAAAAGTTACGCAACGGTTTTTGAAGCGGTTTTTTTAATAGATAGAGTGCTTCAAGAGGAATGTTTATAAGTCTAATACAAATGCACAAAATACTAATAGGTTAGGCGGTACAAAGTTCGCCGGGTCGACTAGTATTCATTAATAGGTAAAGTACCTACGTAGGTTTATGTAGTTAGGCATATTGAATTTATTAAATACCTAGATCTTTTGCTAACTTACCTAGGTAATTAAATTGATTTTATATGTTATTTATCATATCAACACAATTATGACAAATATCATCTTCAAACTTTATTAACATAAGTTCTACTGCGCTAAACTCATACCAAAAATGCACCAGATTCTAAATAAATGTTGGGTTCTGAAATCCATTAAAATGCGCTAAGATTATACCAAAATTGCACCAGTTTGGCAGTAAATTCCGCTAAGTTATACTTGTTTTTTTTCTCTTGAAATTAACTTAATATAATATAAAACCCTTTGTGTTATTTAATATTCATTAAACATAACATAATCTCACGTATTTTATTCCCCGACGGTAAGGCAGAGGCACCAGCTCATCAGAGCAGGGCCTACGATTGAGAATTTGAGTACTGTTCTTTATGTATTTGTAATATCAGATTTTAAAACATCACTACAATGTATACGTGAGCAGAGCAGTTACCTATACCTATGCCTGCGTACTGGCCTTGTATAGAACGGAAAGACGCGCCAATGCACAATTTTCCGCCAGATTCCACTCATATTCCACTAGATAGCGCATTTCTGTCAAAAAAAAATGCGCTGAAGACTCTAAAAATGCACTAGATCTAGCGTGAAAAGCGCTAAAACGACAACACTCGTGGGAATGAAATGTGAAGTGAATTAAATACCATCATTCATTTCATTCATTCATTGAATGAATAAAATGAATTTCATTCGTAGATCGTAATCGTGAAGCTCGCTCGCTTGTCGCTTTTATTATGAAATTTTATTTTTAATTGATTTTCAGTAAAGATAAAGCTGTTGCCATGCTGTCGCCGTAAAAAACGAAAATGTGATGTATTTTCACATTCAAGTGCCAGTGGCTTCATCTCCGAAACCAGTGAGGAACTCCAACGAAGACACAAGGTAAGATCGTTTTGTAACGGGGAAGATGTTCTCATTTCAATATAAAACAAAGCCAGTCGTCCTTCACACATTAAACTATATTATAGAGATGTTTATTTAAGTCGTTATCAGTCAGCACGCCCCGATAATGGTTGAGGTGATATTATTGTAATGCTAACGATGTTTACTCACTTGAACATTGCATGTTAGTAATATTATAATACGACCTCGCTCCTTGATGCTATAATTTTATGTATTTTACCTTGTAGAACGAACATCTTCAGCGTCTTACTAACATAGCAAGTAAAAAGGTGGTGGCACTATTTATCTTATCGCTTTTAAGACTTTATCACGAGCCCAAAGTAATGTACAAAGCTAATAACAAGTCTTAGTCATAAAATATTCACTGTAGAGCCGCGCGCTGCTCACACTTGCACAATATGGCTAATGTAAAGAGTAGAAATAAATCACAAAAAAGCTCAAAGAAAACTTATGTTCGTAAAGGCAAGAAATCTCCTGAACCTGAACAACCCAAACAAGCTCTAGAGAGGGACATTGTAATGAGAAGAGGGTCAACTAGTACTAGTACTACCATGACAACCTCCGAGAGGGTTGCCATGCTGCTGAAACACGGACACCTTCTACGAGATCAATTCGTAAAAAAAACAAAAAAAGTTAATAAAAATACAATAGATATCAGAAAAGAAACAATATTAGATGGTGAGGGTGGCATAATCAAAAATAAAAGTAAAGAAAAATTTATAATGCTGGATAATATTCTAAAACAAGAACTAATGATAGTTGATAGTATGAATTTGTCAAAATCCTCCAAAAAAGTAAACCACAATAACAATATCTGTACATCTCCTGAAAAAAACAACAATGATCAATCAACTGGCGCCAGCAGCTTGCCAGAGTTAGATGATAACAGCAACAAAATAAAAAAAGACAAAACAAAGAGATCAAAACAAAATAGACTTAGTAAAAATGCCAATAAATCATTCAAGCAAGGAGCAAGCAATACAAATGGCTCAAAACCAACTAAAAGAAAACAAGTGACACTAAGCAATGGAGTGGTCTTAACTTTATCTTTGTTTTTCTGCGACTACTGCGAAAAAGGGTTTAGCAACAAATCAACTCTGCGCAGACACATCTTTATACATCTCAACCTTAAGCCACATGGATGCACATACTGTTCCAAACGATTCAGACAACGCACAAACTTGAAAGCACACATTATAAAAAAACATTACAAATCATCAACTAAGCCGCATGTCTGCCCTTATTGCTCTAAGCCTTTTCAGTCAAAGGAGAACTTTGAGCTGCATATCAATAACCACATCAAGAAAGATTCTTTCCAATGCGTGTTTTGTGAGAAAAAGTTTGGGCAGCAACTGGCTCTGATGGAGCATGAGAAGCGGCATCTTGTGTCTGGTCGGTTTCTGTGTTCCATTTGCAAGATGAGCTACGACTGCCGCTCTCGGCTTGCGCTGCACGTCAAAAGTCATCTCAACATCAAGGAGTATGTCTGTCCATACTGCGGGAAGGAGTTCTTGAGGCCAAACTCTATCCGTCGGCACATAGAGATCAGCCATGATGGTTTTAGAATTCAGTGCCCGATTTGTAACAAAAAGCTGAAAGGTCACCTAACTGAACATCTGCGGATGCACGAGAAAAAGCGTCCGCACCAGTGCCCGGACTGCGGGATGTGCTTCACGCAGTCAACGCAGCTGACGGTGCACCGGCGCGGGCACACGGGCGCGCGGCCCTACGCCTGCCGCATCTGCCAGCAGCGGTTCACGCACTCCAACGCGCTCATGCTGCACACGCGCCGCCACACCGGCGAGAAGCCCTTCCCCTGCGCCATGTGCCCCATGTTCTTCTCCCAGCTGCCGCATATGAAGTCACACATGAAGAAGATACATGGAAAGGAGGAACCTTACAAATGCCCAAAGTGCGATGACTTTTTCAAGTTGAAAGCAGATGTAGAGGCGCATGGCAAAACTTGTACAGCTGGGCAAAAAGAGCTGTCCTTTGAGGAAAGGATCCAGGCGGCGGCCGTCGGCGGCTTTGGGGAGCCCGAGGTGGAGTCCGTCATGAGCATCTCCCGCATGAGGTTCCTGCTGGCGCTGCTGCTCACTATGATTGCCAGCAAAGAGAAACTCAAGTACTTAGGTGCGTATACTCAAACATTTGAAACACTTATCCCCTCATTGAGTCTGCACCTGATTTCGCGTGTTCTTTCAAACATTGCTTCCTGTGTGTGTGCCGTAACAGGAGTCATTCGATTATAACATTGTGTTTTTATTATACAACTCATTATTAAAAAAAAATTGATTACCAAATATTTCGTTTTCTTCCATACATTAGACATAAATGGGTTCGAACATGCTCCCAAGAACATTATTCACACTCCATCAGTTTTCGAACACAATAACAAGGTTCTTTTCAATGATAACAATAATGAGCACTGTCATAAACATACGTGCAATGTCCACGAGAATTTGTGATTTCATAATAGCACTCTTTGTTAATGTCCTTTGAGTTGAAAACGCGATACTCCGTGTCTGTATGTTGAGCTTATGTGTGTTACGTGTGGCGTGCGTGTGCTGGAGCGTGTAATCCTACGTGGCTTTATTTCGTTATGTTTATTTTAGCCAACGTATTATCGTCGACGGCAGGAAGCTGCGGCGCCCGGCCTCCAAGTGGGTACATAGTTAAATTGGGACACCGAGTGAGTTCATTGCCCATTTTTCATTTTGGTGTCGGCTGGTGCAGGGATTTAAGGTTGTGGTGTGGTATGATTGTTCTTCATTTTAGTTACGGTGAAACGGTACGAGGTGAATTACGAGGTAGTTTTTGTAGGTGGCGGACGGTGAATTGTAACATTTATTAATTATAATTAACTCATTGCCCTACTTTACTTTGTACATTTGCTCTTTCAGAGATCTAAAGTGATAACGACATTTATTACATTTCTAATTTTACTTTTATTCTAAGACTTCAAAACAATTTTTTTTTAAATCTACGAACCTACAACATTCATCTTCTGTAAATATGCCTCTATCAAACAATAAAAAAAAATTATTACAAAAACACTAACACAAATCTTTCAACAGGTTTCAATAAACGTCTAATAGACGATCTTTTATTGGAGTCTCTGGAAGCAATGGGCAAGGAGCCGGTACGAGACCAGGCGTTGAGCCCACTGATGAGGCTGAAGACCAACATCAGGACGCTGCTGGAGGGCACGGTGCCGCCAGACCAGATGGAGAAGTTCAAGAGAGAGAACAAGTCGACCGAAGAACTGTTAGAACTGTTGACTGGTGAGAAGAAGTAAGCAGTATTTTGAAATGTTATGCCTACTTAGTACAGGTATCATTATCTTGAATAGACAAAGAGATTGATACCCATTATGAGTATAACATGGCAAAATTCTTCTCATTCTTCGCCAATTAAGAATGGCCACTCGTTTTGCTATGGCTCAGTTTATGACCCCGGGTATTGCGTGGCGCATGCACGACATATCAAAAAAGTACGCGAAAGCCGCCTCGAGACACTGATTTTACATAATATGTGATTCCATACATATGATTCATTTTAGGCGCAGCACGCCTCGCGCGTCATACAGAGTCCTAAGATTTATTTTAGGTATTTGAAATGCAAAATAAAACAAGATTACATTACCGATTGAAAAATAAATAGTTTATTAGAGATTTTCACAAGGAATTGCCGATAATGTGGATAGAATTGTTGAAAGAGTTGCATAACAGTAAAATCGTGGTAAAATTACTTATATTTATTGTAAGGGATTTTAAATGTATTAAGTAATACAATCAGTATACATGAAAAAGTTTTGCTGGTACTTTCTAAATCACCATAACATTTAAAGATATATACAATTTCCAATATGCATTATATGTAAGTAAAGTTTTGTTGCGAGGCGAGGATATATGTTTTTTTTTGTGGACCGTCAATAACTTATAGCAGTGAATATTACATTAGTAAACATTTAAGCTTGTTATAAATTGCATAATCCCAGAAGCGTAGGTATATTATATTTACTGCCCAGACGAAAAATCACATTATAAAAGCTTTGCGTATTATAGATATATTTTTTAATTTGAATTTATTGTGTTTGAAGATGTGTGCGTGCCATTAGTAGTATTTTCTATAATTATCATATTAGTAAAAATGTAGAGACTAATTCAGGGTTGGAGCCATACAATACAACACATCGTGATTAACTAAACTACCTACCTTATTTAAAAAGTTATCTATTGGCTTCTGCCTTCCTGGATCCTCTGTTGTTCTTTGAAGTCCACCATAATTATAGCCTAAGTCTAAGGTTTGTATAAGTAGTGAATGGGTGAACGAAAATTGAGCAAAGAAATAAAACTCCTTTAAATGAAATAGAAAATAGACACAAAAAAATTGCTCCAATTCTTATCAATATCAATCGAACAAAATTAATTCTTCTGTGGTTTGATACGATATTCTTCTTTCTTCTTTAATTGTTTGTATGGCTTCCACTCTTTTATATGTGCTATGTACTAATGTTAATGTTAATTTCTTATTGCATATGTCACCGTTATAGTGCGAAATACGTTATTGTGCACTTTACCGGGTAATGTGCACATTAAATGTTTATGTCAGTTAATGTGCGAAATGTTATGTGATATAACGGGTATCCGCACTTTACCTAGTTAATGTGCGTATTACCGGATGTCTCGCCGTTAAAGTGCGGAAAAAGAAAACTCTGACCGAAAATTCAAATCTGCGACAGAACTGTAGGTTAGGTTAAGTTTGGCTTGGCTTGTGATCTTTAATCAGCGAAGCGAGCGGAGTTTGGGTTACCTGTGTTAAACTGGAATCTAAGGTAACAGTAACACGAACTTTACCGTATGCTTGGTACAGAGTAACAACTCTGCAGATTACCTAGGGATTTTGCAGATTACCTTGGTAATATTGAGAATATTATTTTATTTCGAACTCTAACGGATTCAGCCAGTTAGTCTGCAGATTAGCTAGTTAACTAGTTAATCTGCACTATAACAGATTTTCGCACATTAGCGGTAACATATATAAGTATACATATAAGAATATAGGTAGGATGGTATACTTGAGTATTTTTATTGTTTTGTTTTTTGAATTCGATATTATTGTTATTTATTATTAAAATATAGCGAGCATTATAAGCTCAAGCTTTGATTGAAACAAATTATCTGAAATGCTGAAATTTGTTTAAGGCTTGGTGGTTCAAAAATTTGTGTTTTTGAGATTTTTTTAAACAATCTGAGACATACAAAATTGATGTCTTCATTCTGAAAAAAATATATGTGTTAGTTAAGGATCTAATCTAGTCATCATACTAAAGGGAAATAGGATCTAATTAATTTTAGTTGATAGAAAAAAATCTCAAAGTTACCCCTTTTTGTTCCGTTTTTTCCATTTTATTTTTAAACCCCTGATTGTTTTTATTTGATTTTTGGAATGAAAATTGCTGACCTTAAATTTTAGACATACTACTATAGTAAGAATTTTTAAGTTTAACGAAAAGACAAAAAACCAGCAAAAACTAAAAAAAAACATCGTTTTCGCGCGGTCCGATGCCATGCCGCGCCGCTCCCTACCCCGTCAGTACCCTTGTGGCCACGGCCGAGGCCGGTTCTGTGTCAAATTTTTGTTTTCGCGCTCTCGTATTTCGT
Organism: Euspilapteryx auroguttella; assembly: GCA_951802225.1. Classification (NCBI taxonomy): domain Eukaryota; kingdom Metazoa; phylum Arthropoda; class Insecta; order Lepidoptera; family Gracillariidae; genus Euspilapteryx; species Euspilapteryx auroguttella. The sequence continues at coordinate 4,158,532 of OX637648.1, read as the reverse complement.
TTTATTTTTATTCAAATGTAAACAAAATTTGACAACAGATGTCAAAACAATGAACCATAACATCTGATTAGGATCTGTATGGAGCTGAAAGAAACCAATTTTGATACCGATATTACATTTATAAAACCGTCGCATTACAAACTTACCTTTTTTATTCCCACAAATAAAACTTAAATCATAGGTTACTTATTATATAGTTATATCATATCTTTGTTAGTTCTGTGGCGCCGATAACACAATATTAATATTACATTAGCACAATATTACGTGGTATACTTACTCAAATTACTTTAAGAAGGCAGTAATTTATGTCTTAATAGAAAATGTTTCCTTTTTATTTAACGCTTTTCGGTTTTTTCGGCTGTTTAATTTTTTGATGAAAAGATTTTATTTTTTGCTTTTCAGTTTAATTTTAAGGAATTCCCCCCCCCCCCCTCACTTCAAGGTTCACCTTCACCTCAAATCACCCTCCAAACGCTGGTCTCACACCCCTGAAGGTGGTCAGACGACCTGGTAAAGGTTGCGGCCTATGTCCAGCAGTGGACGCTATCGTGTGAGATCGGCTGCTTAAAATCAAAACCTAGTAACTCGTTTTAACAAAAATATTCAGGAGAGCCAAAAAACGGGTCGACCACTTTAATTCGTTGCCCCGAAGAAACCAGACGCAATAGCGATTTCGGTGTTTGACCAAAAGTTTGACTATATTGTTGACTATAGTCACACTTAAATCGATCCCACTATTTTTTTTTTTTAATTTACCCAAATATGACAATGAAAACAATTTCAAAACATAGTATTTCACACTTAGTTAATTAACTAAGTGTGAAATACTATGTTTTGAAATACAATCTCTGAGTTAATTCTCTACTTTTTAAAGCAATTTATATTTTTAGTTGTACGTTTCGAATGAAAAATGTTATTTTTTGAAGTGCATTCATTTAAAAGTTATACAAATGATTTATTTGTGGCAGAATTAAGTTTTGTTTACTATTTGGTTACGACTCGTGGTTAATTCAGCCAAATTTGTATACTGTTTTTGTAACTTACTAAATTCCATCAAAATTTGATTGATTTTATAATCGGCGCCAAATTCAAAACATAGTAAGTCAGCTTTCAAATTCATAACCTAGTAAGTCGGTTGAGTTGCTAGGTTTTTTTATTTGTAATCCGACATGCGCTATGTTAAGAATATGTACTTCATGGAAATTTCAATAACTTTTCCAAATTGGGTAGACTTAAATTAAATTTTATTTTTAAAATTACGTTAGAAACTGGGTGTTTTAAGGTTCATATCAAATCTATACCGCCTAGTAAGTCGAAAAATGACAAAAATGGTTTTTTTGCAAAAACACCAGTTACTAGGTTTTGAATTTGGGCAGCCGAGATGATGATGATGATTATTATTATATTAGTCGGCGAGGCGCTTCTCCAGAAGTCCCCCAGAGTCCTCCAGAAGAAGGCAGGTAGTCGCCACTTACAATGGAACTGGTGGGGCGAGTGTTGAAAATTTTGCGGTTTTTGTAATCCAATCGTCGTAGGTCGCCAATTTAGAGAACTCCTATGTCCGCCCGCCTGCAGTAGAAATAACTCCAGAGGTTGAAGAAGGGATGATATATTTACACATGGTTAGGTACACTATTTACAAGAAAATGAATGCATGTTAATGTGTACAGCGGCTGAGATGTACTGCCTAGCGCACGCAGGGCGTTGCGCGAGGCGTCGTGCGGGGCGTGCTGCGCCCAAATCAAATGTATAGCAATAGTATGAGACCGTTTACGGAGACGCGCATAGGCCTATGTTCGATATCGTATAAGGAAACGCGTCGGCTCCCGCGGCGGCGCCCGCGGCGGCGGCGACCGTGGTGGCGCCTGCGTCGGAACCCACACGACATCCCGCACAACACGCCGCGTCTTCGTAAAGGAGGCCTTAGGGTGTGATTTTAGTTCCAAATAAAAAAAGTTATCAACTCAAACTATATCGTTATTTGTTTTAAATTAAAACAACCAGTAATGTTTTATTTATATTGAGAAAACACTACAAAAAGGGTTTACTTTGATATTTATTTCTACAGAGTGAAATTCATTACATCTTGTTACTTTTTAATAACTTGTCTAAACTAAATCCTACATCTATATTTTTCAGAATTAAGAAATCTGTTTTATATTTCTCAGATGGTTTAAAAAAAACTCGTTATTACAAATACCTTACCTAAACGCAAATTCTTGTGCGCTGAAACGAAAATCGGAAAGAAAAATTGTGCGGTAGGTATAAACATCTCGATTTAACTTCGGCTTGTATGAAAAGTAATAAAATTTAAAACTGCCGCGACATTTCGCATTTCGACGCGCGCATGTCACAGCTGCGAGGGTGGGGGACCCTCATACCTAATTAGGTAAGAAGCTTCAAAGTACAGGCCGTTAAAGGGTAACAAACAAGTAAAGCGCTAGTGCCATTTTGTTGTTGTTTTGATATTTTAATTTAATTTCTATTGCAATATTTTTTAAGACTGTGTCTTTGCCTGTCATTGTTTTAAAATTAAGGCATTATAAGTATACCAAAATAACATTTTTATTTAGATTTTAATCATAGCTGCAACCTTATATTAGTACTCAACTAGAGGCTGCCCCGCGGTTTTTCCCGCGCAGATTTCTCATAAACACAAAGTTCCCGTTTTCTCCCGTTCCCGTGGGAATTTCGGGAAATCCCTTCTTAGTGCTCACCTACACTCCCTAAGGAACCTACATGCAAAATTTCAGCCCACTACGCCCAGTAGTTTCGGCTCTGCGTTGTCTGTCAGTCAGTCAGTCAGTCAGTCAGTCAGTCAGTCAGTCAGTAACGGAAGAGTTTTATATATATTGATAAAATTGACGGTGCCCTGAATTTTTTAGGACCACTTTTTATTTCAGGTGCTTTTTATTATATGGTCACCAATATTTTGAGCACTTTTTCCGTATACTGGGTGTTTCTGACAAGGCGGTAATAAATCAAAGGAAGCATTCTGCTTACTATAACTAGCAACTTTCCCAAAGCAACATGGGTCAAAATCTCAAAAAAAATAACAGCTGTTCCATACATTGGTTCCATCAGCTGACGGGGTCAATGTACGGGACGGCTGATTTTTGTTTTGAGATTTCGACCCATGTTGCTTTGGGAAAGTTGTTAGGTATGGTGAGCAGAATCCCTCCTTTGATTTATAACCGCCTTGTCAGAAACACCCTGTATATATTTTTTCAATGTGTATGACTAATTTTTAACTGTTTAATTGTAACAATTTCTTGCCAGTCCCTATTCCAGTAGGGTTTAAAAATATATTTTTCATAATTTATCTAGTTAAGTACTGATTGCACTGTATGTAGCCAAAGATAAATGTATTCCCACCTTAGAAATAAGTGATTTAAAAAAAAAGCTAAAATTGTTGCAACAGAAATTGCCATAGTTATAATAGGTAGGTACCTATGTATTTCGAGTGTTATTGAATTAAAGTTGTATTTTACTTCACAGTTTTATAACTGGTTCAATAAATATGTAAGTAACTAAGATTATTACTAAAATATCTTACCCTATATTATTACTACCAAAGATATAAATTGAGTGTCTAGTACATACCCATCCTAATAAATGTATTTTAAACATTTAACTAATACTTTTATTTGTATGGAAGGGGGGTATGGGGTATGTTTGAATATGAATATCACTCGCTCACTAGGTATGTATACTGCAACTTTAACTAACTGACCTATACATATAGATACATATATGTACATAGACATACTATTTCGCTACGTATATGTATAGTAGGGTCAGTTAGTTAAAGTTGTACTACATACATAGGTACCTAGATAAACCAAACAACGGGTGGATTGCTGGCCCACGTGTAGAGAGAGTTGGTGGACCCGGATGCCAAGCCGAGATGCAGTTTTGTCTAGCGCCATGGTTTTCGTATGTAAATACAGTGGCGGTTTAGGAGGCCATGAGGAGGTCGTAACAGATTTGTCTATGGTTTCGTCAGCCCTAGACTGTATTACCAAAGAACAAGAGCTATTTTGCAATACAGAAAAACCGGAAGTGTTACGCCGAACGTGTCCCCCACTGTACATATGTACAGCTATTCTGTGGTTTAACGTTTAACCTTGGATAAAGGAATATAGCGTAGCGTAGCGTTCTCCCTTATCTCTGTCTCCTACGTATTTAAGTCCATATAGCAAAAAAGACTAACATTTGTAAGAAGAACAAAACACAAGGATCACTTTACTACTTTTATTCTTTACTCACAACGTTTCAATAAGGTCTTTTACAAGTATAGTACATACGTCTGTGTCGCGCGAAGGCTCAGAACAGAAATGCCCGCCCGCTCGTCGAGTGCGGTATTTATATGCTTTTGGTTAACAGGCGGAAGTTAGACTACCGTCGATTTTCGTTTATTTGAAACAATCCTTACACGTTATTAAAAACTCTTGATTATTAGCCACTGCAGTCTCAAAATGGAGACTGGACCTGTAGTATGTAAGTAATTGAAGAAATCATTAGTGCCATTAGTTGAAAGAAGTAAAATCGCGGCGTAACACAGCCAACTTAGTAATATTATCTTAAAATTCCAATGAAACAGTTATCTATATTGTGCCTGATCTGTTGAAATACCGCAAAGAACAAGACTAATGTCGGACGCAGCAAGCTAATTAAAAAGGCTTTATGCGCTTTGATACTTTTGCCTCCACCGAATGGATGTTTAAAAAGAATACCAATCAATATTTTTTCTGTCAATCAATCGTATTGCAAAAAAAAATATGCCCGAAATACATGGACGGCAATTATCGAGGAGGACAAAATAAAACGCGTCCAAGTATTACGCAGCCACGTATTGCCCGGCCAATAATGTCCGGCCGTGGATTACGCAGCCAATAATTGGTGTACATGGACACGGATTATTGGTTGGTCCGCAGGCGATATTACGCAGCCCAATAAAACGACGCCAATACAGATTAACATTTTCTATTAGGGCTCTGTCACACTCGAACGAAACACATAAAGAATTTGTTTTTTATTTTATTTCACTTACATGGATAGGCAAAGGGATCTAGCACATACGGCCACATCTTGTTATTTTTTGCCTACTTTAAAAAGGGAGGTTCTCAGTTTGACCTGTATAAATATTTAACCGTAATTATAATATATCATGGCTATCCGATTTCGAAGCGGTTCTCAGAAAAGTATTTCTCACATACGGTTACAAGATTTTGGTGTTTAATCCGACTTCTATCGAAAAGGAAGTTCTCATTTATTAGAGTGTCAGTTTATTGAAAGCGAGTCCATGAGTTGTAATTACTACGTTGTAATAATACGCACAGTAAGTACGCTATTGATATAGTTCAAGGAGGCGGGTCCTTTTTTTAATAGGAAGTCTTTAGGCGTCTTGATTTTGTCTGTTAATTTATCTTATTTAGATGCTTAATAGTCCATACAGAGTATTTTTACAGTATTATTTTTAACCGACGCCAAAAAAGCAGGTTCTCGACGAAATTTTCATACATACATTTTGCTTTTACTGTAAATACGAGATTCCTTCATCAAACATGTTCAAACTAATCTCGAAAAAAATCCTTGATAATCTTGCTTATGCTTATAATTTTTGCTAGTAGGTGGGTAAAAGTAAAAAAAATGTACATAGGTGAAAAAGTGAATGTCCTCAACGTTGTGAAGCATAAAAAAGATCTGGTGGAAATACCGTTTAAAAAGCGATGTAGACTAAATGTCAATGCCATAATAATTAAATTAACATATATTTTTATTTTATTTTAAAGTAAAAGAATGTTAATTACTTAGGTAGGTAGCCTACCTTACCTACTTAGCCTTAGAGCTTTCAATCAAGACCTAAATTAAGAGCCAGTTTACCCCGATGCTAGCGCCATTCTCGAAAAAAAAAATGTTTATTCATTTTCTTTGTTTAAAAAGAAAATATACTGAACAAAAACGGTCTACGAAATGAGGCCCTCACCAAACTCCATAAATTACTTATAGTTGTTTGAGTGATTCAGTTTAAAAAAATCACATCCTTATTAGTTTTTTTTTATTAAAAGTATTCCTGAAAACTAGAACTACATATTGGTACAAATCTGTTAATATACCATCTAAATTTCTAAAAACATGTCCCAAAGAAAATAATTTAAATAAATAGGTACCTATTTTTTTTAAACTTATCTATAGTATTTTACTTCATACTAGTCAAGCCGGCAAACTTAGTACTGCCTAACGATGTTGTGCACGTATATACATATAAACCTTTCTCTTGAATCACTATCTAAATAAAACCGCATCAATATCTGTTGCGTAGTTTTAAAGATCTAAGGATGCATACATAGAGACAGCAGGAAGCAACTTTGTTTTATACTAACTTATGTAGTGATATGTCCCATGTCCCTATTTTCTACTCAAATATTCCTTGCTGTTTTTGTTCATGAAAAATGTACAAGTCCTAATACACATACCTACACAAACACAATAGACAATATCAACCTACCTATTATTTTATTTAGCATATCTGAGTTTGCATAATGGTTACTAGTGTAGGCCTGTTTGTTTCCTCAGGTAATAGTTGTTGTAAAAGGCATCCATGTACCCCAAAGTTCTTTTCATATATGTACTATATAATTTTAATTACCTACCTACACGCATTTTATACAGTAGGTGGTGACATTGACATGGTGTGGCAGAGATGGCAGCAGTTCTAGGGTTAAGGCAACTTCAGCACGCTCCAGCTTTGCATGTAGAAACTATTGATTTTATGCCAACAAGGGTAGTGCCCTGCTTAGGTTTTAGGGTTAATTAGTTAACAGCCGGTTATGTTTGTTCTCTAAGCTATTCTAGGTGGCCAGTGTGGATAGTTTTGGTTTATCTAACTAAGTCTAACTTTTTAAGTACCTAGGTAAGTAAGTAAACCAATATTCTGTTATATACACGAAACCTTAGGATCAAAACTAACATTATGGCACTAAACACGGTCTTCGAGTCTGACAAAGTTCACATTAACACCAACCAGCGATTCCTTCTACAGTATAAGTATACAATCGCTGGATGGTGTTAATGTGAACTTTGTCAGACTCGAAGACCGTGTTTAGTGCCATAATGTTAGTTTTGATCCTAAGGTTGCCACTAAAATTCTGCTGAAACGAAATTTTGATCATATGTTTTATTGTAGCAAGCTTACAAGATACTAACCTAAACAAACGGATGGATCTTATCTAAGCATCAATCAATCAATCAATCAATCAATCAATAATAAACAAGGTTTGTCTATTATTTGTAACGAGTGGGACAGAGCTCTAATAGCGATGTTAATCTGTATTGGCGTCGTTTATCGGGCTGCGTTTTATTGCCTGCGGACCACCCAATAAAACGCATCCACGTATTCCGCAGCCAATAATTGGTGTACAATGTACACCAATTATTGGCTGCGTAATCCACGGCCGGACATTATCGGGGTGCGTAAAATATTACGCAGGCAATAATGCCCGGCCATGGATTACGCAGCCAATAATTGGTGTACATTGTACACCAATTATTGGCTGCGTAATACGCGGCCGGGCATTATCAGGCTGCGATTTATCATGGCTGCGAATTATTGTTTACCCCCAAAAAAACACAAACAACAAACCGTAGAAATGTGAAATGGAGGTGAAATGTGATGTGGACGTAAATATTTGTTTACTGTTGATATAATTTGGTTATTTTATCGCTGAATGATATCAATAAATTACTATAATGGGGACTTCTGGACAATCCATAACTTTGGCAAATAGCATAATTGGGGTAGGCATACTGGCTATGCCTTTTTGTTTTCAGCAAGTAAGTATTCTATAGTTTGTAATGTATTACTACTTTTCTTTTATTTGTACCATTATTTTTCGTTTCGCTACCAATGCTATTCTAGCACACCACAAGAAAGGTGCGATATCCATTAACAATGCCATAAAAAATTTAAAAAAAGTGTTCAAGTCTGAAGCCTACTATTACTCAAAGGTGGTATAAATTAATTTGTAGAGCTGGTTGTTTGTGGAGTAAGATTTGTACTGAAATTTTAAATTTATTTTATAATTTTCCATTCCAGTGCGGTGTATTGCTAGCAACCCTGATGCTTTTCCTCATGGGGCTGGTGTCGCGCCTGTCCTGCTATTTCCTACTCAAGTCTGCCATTCTTGCTAGGAGAAGAAATTATGAGTTTTTAGGTACCTAATTTTTTTTAACACCAATACACATGCTGTAATTGTAGTATGAAATATAAAAAGTTTTAACTTTAAAATTCACAATTTGTACCTATTTTATAATTTTACCTTTGTTTTAGCATTCCATGTATTTGGTCCAGCTGGCAAAACAGCAGTAGAAATTGGGACAATTGGCTTTCTAATGGGCACATGTGTTGCTTACTTTGTGGTGGTGGGTGACTTGGGACCCCAGATCATATCCAAAATGTTCCACATTAATCAAAGTGATAATTTACGGTATGTTTTATACATTAGTTATTAGAATTATTGAAACTTTTACCCATGCCCAACCATGCCTCAATTCAAAGGCAATGCTGATATTTAACTTTCTTGATAACTTTATTTGGGTGCAAGTTTAATTACTTAAGGCGGTAACTCTCTGTATGGCGCGAAATTCAATTTTTTTCGAGTTTTTTTATTATTCTGGCGAAAGTATTCATTTTTAATAAAGTTTTAATGAATTCGCGTATGTAAAAAACCATCTCCCACATTGTAATACAATGTTTTTGGAAGACAGACCTACTGATCAAAAATCAAGTTATGGCCTAAGATACAAAATTAGTAGTAATCTTAGGCCATAACTTGATTTTGGACTTTGAATATCCTAAAATAAGATGTAGTTTTGGTGAGTTGAAGTTGCAATTAAAACATTATTATTTTTTGATGCTAAATAAAAATAATATGTTTATAAAATATGTTTTGCTAGTGATGTTTTTTGATTGGGTGTTCATATTGATTTTCAATTCTTGGAATGGTAAATATCTTGAAACTTAAACAAGCAACAGCACCGGCATAATAATATCTTTACACCCACCTTGTATACTCCACTTTACAAAAAAAAAAAACAGCCATGAAACAGAAGGCGAAAAAGAGCACTTTAGGACTAGGGAGCAGTTGTACTGTTTCCGAATGTGTGAAATGAAAAGTAATAGATAACGCACGTTGCAGCACAACAGTGATGGTGAGCGTGTCGCTGCTGTGCGTGCTGCCGCTGGCGCTGCTGCGCGACGTGGGCAGCCTGGGCGGCGTCAGCGCGGCTACCCTCGGGTTCTACTTCTGTCTCGTTGTCAAGGTTACCTGTTTTACTGTATTTTTCTTCTTACCCTGGCTTACGCAATGCTTTTTATCGATATTGTTAACTTTCACTTTAGTACGATTTTATGCTCTTTTTCCTTTTTTGTTGTATTAAAATTCAGCTTTGTTTGCTACGCTAAATAAATTACGAGAACACGGCACACACAGCCACATTTTTAGTTTGTGTATTTTTAAGTAAGTAAGGCCATGATTATGGATATTAATTATTTATCGAAGTGGCGCTAGTATCGCACCCGTTCGCCCCTTATGAACAATGAGTATAAATGGTTGTCTAATGGCAGGTGATCTGCGAGGCGGGCGGGCCGCTGGCGGCGCCGGGCGCGCTCGCCGCGCTGGCGTGGTGGCGGCCGGCCGGCGTGCTGCAGTGTGCGCCCATATTTGCTATGGCGTTGTTTTGTCAGACGTAAGATATGAACTTACTCACACTACACTGAGTGATAAACAATAGATACTATTTTATTATAAATGCGCAAGTAACTCTCTGTCTGTCTGCTTCGTTAACGCCAAAACTACTGTATAATATAAGCCGCGCAGATAAAGAAACGATTGAGAGACAGTCCATACAATTTTGAGATCGTTTCTTTATGTGCGCAGGTTATACCGATTTATATTAAATTTGGTACACAGATTGTCTAGAGCCTGACATTGGCTATTTTTATCCCGAAAATCACACAAATTAGGATTTTGCTGTTTCAAGAGAAATTGCGCTGGCGAAGCCGCGGGGCGCACACAAGTAAAAACTTACTTAAAAAAATAAATATGTAAGAATTGTGAGAATAAAATGGCTCTGGCTCAGCATATTTCATTATAAATAAAATAAATAAATAAAATGTTTATTTAAAAAACACAGTTTAAATTTACATGACAAGGGATTATAGCATATCGACGCTGGAAAGGAAAAAGTACCTAAGCGACAAGATGGGCGATATTGAGTTATATACCTTGTTGGAATCGTCAGATTTTTCTGCGTCTTTTGGTGTCACTCTCATGTCTCTACGATGAAATTTATGTCGCTTAGGTATTTTAGATTTCCCTCTTTTTCCATCTTTTTATGGCGACCAAGCGACAAGTTTTCGATCTTTTTTATTATTTTCTTACTTAGGTATCAAAATTTTTATTTATTTTTATTTGGATAGTTTATGTCGTAATTTTCAAAATTAAATTATTGCTAAGGAATGTTTACCCTACTCCAAATGTCTTTTGTAATTCTGGTAAAGTATTTTTTCCTGGAATATAAAATCTTTAATGGAGAATGAAGATATTTTTCATCATCTTTTATTAATTTATATATGGAACTTGGGAATTTTTTCCAGAACTTATTTTAATTAAACGGTAGATTAGGTATTTTATAAGTAAAATATAATAAAAGTTAGATGTCGCTTGGGTACTTTTACCTGCCGACTTTTCGATTTTATTTGGCGTTTAGGTATTTTCTGATGGAAACACAATTATAATAATTCATGATTTAAGCATATTGCGATACCAAGCTATGTCGCTTGCCCGGGCTGTAAATATTTATGGTATGGTGGTTGGTAACGAAAAAATAGTCTTTGCGGTTTAAATTGTTATTTAGGTAGCGCGTACGCACCGTCAACATTAATTGGGCCGTCGCTTAGGCATCTTTAACAGATTTTTTTTGTATTTGAAATTCAAGTTTTTCGCAGTGCTACCAATTAATTTGATTTGATTAGGAAAATAATACAGTTACTGACTGCTATCTTTTTTTAAACAATTCAAATAAGTGTAATGCAAATCAATCAACATGCATGTCTAATGATTGGTTTCAGCCCGAATTTTTATTCAATGACGTTCAATAGGATTAAATCCGTTTTCACTAAGTTTTAAGCCAAAATCATAGATGTAAACTTTTTCTTATTCTCAACATATATGGCAAATGGATAAGAGTCTCATGATTTTAATGTAGGTCTATGAATATTTTATTTTAAAAGTATAAAGAATGAAATAAATTTTTAAAATCGGGCTATTTACCCCAAGAAAGTGGAGACGTTGATATCATCACCTTATCGGCCGAAATGCATCCACTATTGGACATATGCCCCACCTATAGATCGACCTACTGATCAGTTAACCCGTGCGACCCTTATCCAGTGCACCTCCGAAACCTTCAACAGGTTTTACTCTTCATCTTACGGTTCGCAAAAACGTAAGGATTCTATTAGTGATTCAGCAACATTTGCAGTTACTAACTCTAGTATCAATATATCAATCATCATCATCGCAGCCTGGACATAGGCATCGCCCAGCGATCACCACAAGGACAAACCTTGTAAGGAGGGAGATTTGCCGACCGACACACTTATCAAACGGCCCCGGGAAGAGCGGTGGCACAGCGTGTGGCACTGAGCCGCCGCAGCTTAAGAGGCGAGAAGAGAGGGAACGACAAGCATCTCCGAACACGAAGCTGTATATGGGAAGGATATCGGACGCTGATAATCAATGGTTCCCAGGGTCCTTCCCAAAAAGACGCTGACACGGCCACCGGAGGGTTTAAGTGGGTGCAAGCTCCACATACCCTCCTCGCTCCTTCGAGCGGAACAAAAAATGGGGGGTTTACCATAATTACCACGCTTGGCAGGCGGGTTTTCTATCGCAGCATAGTTGTTTAAAATTAATTTTTGTTTTGATCAACAAAGGATGCTGCTGCCCGTGTTTCGAAAATTAGTCGCCTTGTACGACACCCACGATAGGAAATGGGGTGGTAAAATTTTGGCCGTAACCACACGGCAATAAATTTATCAATGGGTTATAGGAAATTATAAACGCCTCTCTAAATTGGGCAGATATCTTTACCCAGGGAATCAAGCGACCATCTTCTCTGATGACAACGCTATGAAAGTTAACGAAGTACTGATCATTTTATTCGTATTTTATGAATATGGTGTATGTTGGGTTGACTAGTTGTGACAGCTTTTACCTTTACCAAACTTGTTAGTTAAGTTTTTACTAAGTCTATTTAGCTAAATTAAAATAATGCAGATGATGTACGACAATATATCTGTACCTCAGAAGCATAACACTGTAACTGACATTTTTGCGATTTTCACTTTTTGATGGAATCCTACTGTATTTGACGAGCTCTTTCGAATGCGCTTACTCCCGTGGCCGTAGCTAGCCTGGAAGTGCCTTTTTTCGATTTGCATTATAGTGTAAATACCTTGCCTGATGAGAAGCATTAAACTGCAAGAGCGTATACTGCTTTATGCTTCGAATTAATTTTATTGCATAACATTGTATGTACCATCATACAGTTTTATGCTTCTGAACGATATCCGATGCATAATACTGTAACTGCGCAGATACCGTGTTTTGCTTCGAAGCAAATCAAGATGCATAATACTGTATTTTTGCTGTTACAGTTTTATACTATTCAATTAAATCCGATTAAGTGGGCGTGGTTTAACGCATCTTTATATAGAAGTGCTAGTTACGCGGAAGTTCGGTCTCGGCCGGGTATCAGAGATAAAGAAAATAGAAAAAATTGTATCTAAATTGACAGTTTTTGGCATTCTTAATTCAGTGATACTTACCATACACGTAAAAATACACGCAATCTTCTTTTAAAAATAAATGGTAAAAAAAAGTCCGTCAACGAATGCTTCCTCATACACTAAACACAACAACTTCTTGCAACAACTCCATCAAAGATAGATTATACCACTGTTGCAGCTGAATAAAATACCGACAGAACTCATTACCCATAGACGAAACCATACAACGTCACTTCCACGCTATACCTTGCGAGTCGCATCATTCACGGTAAAAAAAATATCCGGCGTGAATATCCTGGACTAGAACCGAAAGAAAACTGCAATGAAAATGGCTAAAAGACATTCAATGAAGAACTAAATTCCTCACTCCATTTGCCAAGCAATGATACCTTTACACATGTTATCAACACGCGGTCACGCTACAGTAAGAAAACAAAAAAAATGGTTCTCCAAGATTGGAGCACAATTCTGACCCTAGATATAAACATCTTATAAAAAAAAGTTCATATCTAACACCAGAAAAGATACATACTTACTCCAATCCCAAAGTCTCGTCCTTTTTTCGATTCTATTTCAAGCCTGAGGATGGTCGCGCGGGGATCTGATCTCAAGTGTGACATCACATGCATTACTGCCAGGCAAACTAAATTGAAAATTAAAGTCTTAATTGGTCATACTACCGTACAACCATTTGTTTTGCAATACTTTCCTCGGAAACTTGGTATTTATTAACCAACTCTGATAGTGCCCGCCGATCCTTAGCACATGCTTTCATTGCTGATTTACCCGAAACACTACAAACACTGCAGCAGTTATGTATTATCTGTCCTTGATGATACTGCTGCATCAAACTGCTCGATTACTTTGAAAGTATTAAGAAACATTAATTCAAACAGACGTTATACAATTTACATTACAATCAATATCCGAACAGCAAATCTATGAATTTTTAAGGTAACCTTTAAGTATCGGTCCTGTTTTCTGGCGCAGATCTACTTCAGATAAACTTTCAGACTGCATTTAGGTAACATAATATAAAAACTCTGGTTTCTCTCCCTATTAGCTAGCTACTAGACCCTGACATCATGAACGGCTTATTGTGAAATCTACAACGTTAAACTCATGCTACGTCGTCGCTAAAGTTCAAACTTCCTTTAATGAACCTTTCATGACCCCACTATGCGTGTGACTACAGGCAAGGAAAGAGAAACTAGTGGCATTTTATTTATAAAGCTCAAAGCAGTCTTAAAACCTTACTAAAACTAATCTACGCCAGAATATAAGACAAGAGCTCAAACTTCCACGAGTGATACTACTATCAGTGAGCCACTGCAGACTCAGAGCACAACCAAGAGCAACGTTTCGCCTACCCTGACATAATGGAATCCTGATACCAAAGCGCTAGGGACCTATGCCTCATTCATGCAACAGTTACTTAAGGACCCCATATGTCCCATATTATTTTATATTCAACCATTCTCTATAACGTTCACTACATTAGGTCACAGATTCGGAGTAATTCGGACAACATCATTTAAAACATGAAATTTCACTCAGAAAGTACATAATATAAATTACTGACACAGATTTAGAGTTGTACGGTTCTGAATGTATGTTCTACAGTGTTTTTTAACAGTAAAGTTGTTTATTATACTTTGTTTTCTTAAAGAAAATACTGTAACTGACACCATTTCTCACCAGATTACAAAAATAATCTTAGAAGCATTTTAGTGTATGTGATGCATGTTTTTACAAAAGTACCTGGAAAACTATATTTTTTCATAGGACTTATTTTTCTGAAAATTGTTTTGAATTAAGAGATAATTGCTCTATGTTATCAATTAAACTCAAGATGATTATAGCGTCTACTTTTGCGTCTTATTTGCGTCTAAAGTTGAAAAACATGCGATTTCAAACTTTAAAACGCTCTCCTGTAAAATTACGATTTGCGACTTACAGTGTTATGCTTCTGAGGTACAGATATTATTTCAGGAGCAGCAGGAGTAGGTATTCTGTGGCAGGAGATATTATATTTAAGTACCCGTTCCTTCAACGTGTGGCCACCTAAAAAGTTTTATTAATATATTAGTTGGTACGTCAAGGGTTTTAGGGATAAATAAAAGCATTTTAATTGAAAAAGAAATAACCGCCAGTGGCTGGCTTCCTTTTGCCACTTAACTAAATCTGAAGACAAGTTCTTCACGTCCTTGCGAAAAGTATAGCCTTAGCAGCTTTCAAAGAACATGAGCATTGAGTACTGAGATGTTATTATCATGATATTTTGGAAATAAACGTTTCTTCCTAACCTGAAAAAAAAAGTTATGGGGATAGTTCGAAATTTGTGAGGAAATAGATTTAATTTCGTGTAGTATCGTATTTGTTGATATGATGCTGAGTATCTAATACCATGAATAACATTTTATCGTAGGTCTTGTAGGTCCACAGGATAACGCTGAGAGTTCCACAACACCGAACAATGGCCTTTCGAGGAAGTTTTAGGTACGCGGCGACCAAGTGCTGGAATAATATCCCTCCCCCAGTCCGTGAAGCCTCAAGTAGGTGCACCTTTGTGCGTAAGCTCAGGGTGCATTTGGTTGATCAGCAGAGACTTTTCACTCCTTCATAAGTCCTTATCTTATCACTACTCCCGATCCGCTTACCTATGCTGGCCTATGCCACTACCACTCTGACTAAGACTTAAACGTGACAATTCGTAGTCGCATCAAAGTATCTATTATTATTTATTTATTTAATGTTATGTACCTAGGTATATATCTATGTAGTTTTGATAGTAGTTTCTTAGTAGCGCACTCGTAGACCGCTTGTGGGTCACTGCTGGCATTGACTGAAAATCAGCGCTGTTGGTGCAAACCATCAGCACATGCTGAGTCAGTGCCATTTTACGGCGGCTGCAACACACATTAAACTTGTTTAACTGTTTTTTTTCCTATGATTGTTTTAAATGGTGTTTCTTTATTTACTTTGATTTACTTGTACCTCCTTTGTTATGTTTTACAATTTGTGTCATTTTGTTTGTTTTAATTTTTGTTTAAAATTTAAGTTATTTTGTTAATGTGTGTTTTCTGTTGTAAATAAATAATTTCTTTCTTTCTTTATATTATTGGGCGCAGAAAGAGATGAGATACTATCATCTATGATCTAGATCTATCTATGAGCAGAGAGAGAGTTGTATGACTATTATAGTACTATAATAGTACTCTGAGGTCTCAAACCAGTAGTAATTCTAAATACTACGTAGTTAGGTAATAGTACTTTATGTTCTTCATCTGATAGCGTCTCGAGTGTGAGTTCCAACGTCGATTGTTGAGCAAACGTATACAAACAACGCACAACGTGTGTGCGCAGAACACTGGACGAAGTAAAGTAAAAAGTAAAAAATTGACAAGATATGAAGTATAGATTTTAATTAAATTTGATTAAAGGAATTAACGTTTCTTACAAAAAAAAATTATGTGAACATGCCCAAAAGTGAGGAAAAAAACTAACACGCGGCACTCTCGATTCTCCAGACAAGTACCCATTATAATTTTACTGTAAATTGTGTGTTATTTGTGTTATATGCCTTTTAAAGTTCTAAATCTGTGGAGCTGTTATCAGCTCCACAGATTTTGCTATTTTAAAGTTTTTCTAGTAGTTTTACACTTGGAGTTAAGGATTTCTTTGTGCAATTTAGTTCACTGTCATAAAATAAGAAATATCCCTCAAAATTATCGTTTTAACTTTATTCATATGTTGGAAAAACGTTATTTACTTTGATTTTAAATTATTTTTAATGGGTTTAAAAACTACTCGATTTTTTCAAAAGTAAGTTTTTCTAGGGAATATTTTAGTAAACTGAAACATTTAGCCATTTTTACTAATATGCGGTGATAATAAAATGTTAATTTCAGTATTTTTTCCGTGCCTAAGACATGTATTGAAATCACTATGTGTTGTTTTATCTAGGACGATAAATATTTTGCCTGGGCGCTTGCGTATTTTTTCCGGGTACTATTTTTATATTAAAAATACCTAAGCGACACTATCTCCTAAAATAATACGTTTTTTTTTAAACTATTAATATTAAAAAAAGCGGAAAAAATCAGTTTGTCTGCAATGTAGGTTTCACACTTGTAGAATAATTAGGAAAATTGTTATGATTTTTTTTTCAAAAACAAGATTTTCAAATTGCTCTCCTGAACATTAGGCATAATGTCGCTTAGGTACTTCTTCCTTTCCAGCGTCGATATATATATTCATGTCAGTATTTCAGCCGAGAGAAGTCTTCAGCTGGTCATATGCCTCCACCACAGATCGCCACAAGGACCAACATTGTGGGGAGAGGCTGACATAATCATTGCAAGGGGGTGGCGATAAGCCCTGTATGTTCGGGCGTAAGAATAAGTCTATCTACTTTGCCTGTCGTAAGAGGCGACTGAAAGGGGTCTTTGGGGTCGTGAAAGGGGTCTTTGGGGTCGTGGGTGTGAAGGGCGGGGTCCCGACACACTCATCAAATGGCCCCAAGATGGGCGGCGGCACAGCTTGTGGCACTGTGCCGCCGCAGCTCCAAAGGCGAGCCGGGGAGGGAGGGAACAATATGCCCTCCCCGAGCACGAAGCTGATGGCAGCTGAGCGTGGGAAGAACTTCGCACGCCAATAATGCGTGGTTCCCGGGGTTCTTCCCAAAAGCGCCAAGACGGCCACCGGGGGGGTTAGTGGATGCGAGCCCTACGTACCGATAGGTATTTCCCCGTTAAAAAAAGGGGGGAGTTGGCGATGGCAGTGTGGTTCTTCCAAGTTTTTCATCAAATTATGCTTTTCAGCTGGTGTTATTCTAAGCTATGGTAGTATTTATAAAGTATGCAAGAATTGAATTGAATTGAATAAACATGCATGTGTGCATATGCACACAAAAATGGGTAGTTTGATTCGCTGTTTTCATTGTTATAGACAATTATTCGAAATATTCGAGTCCCTACCGTCTCTTTCGCTGGAAAAGATGAATCTTGTGACTAAGAACGCAATCAATATCTGCTCATCAGTTTACTTCACGCTGGGATTGTTTGGTTACATTGCTTTTCATTCGCAGACTATATCAGGTGAGTTTTTTTTTACATACAGTGTTAAAATAAGATTCTGTTTTTAATAATTATGTTTAAGTTGTGCTCAGCTCAAGAGAAACGCACATAGAGTATACCTAACCATTTCGTTGCGTTTAAAAAGGCAAATTCTAAATCCTTTTAATATTAATTTCTCGTAATAATTGAATCACGCACGCATCAGGCTGCCGATCTTACAATCGCGGGCGAGCCACGCTTGTGTGTGTTGTGTACATGCGTACTGTCTTGGACTGCCTCTCTGCACTTAAAATAATAATAATGGCAAAAAAAAAACATACAGGGTGTCGCAAAAAGTTTCGTAGCTGGGAAGGTGGCGATAGGGGTGATCACAAGGGTGAACAAAAAAATAGTAAAATCGCCCCACAAGGTGTAAAATTTTTAGTTAAAAAAAATGCCGTAATTTTTTTAATACCCAGAGGGGAATTTTATTTTTATTTTTATGATGACCCTTGTGATCACCCCTATAACCCCTTTCCTAGCTACGTTACCTTTTGGGACATCCTGTATAAAATACTAGAGGCTGCCCCGCGGTTATTCCCGCGCAGATTTCTCATAAACACAAAAATCCCGTTTTTTCCCGTTCACGTGGGAATTTCGGGAAATCCTTTCTTAGTGCTCACCTACACTCCCTAAGGAACCCACGTGCCAATTTTCAGCTTTCTACGCCCAGTAGTTTCGGCTCTGCGTTGTCTGTCAGTCAGTCAGTCAGTCAGTCAGTCAGTAACGGAAGAGTTTTAATATATTGATTAAAAATAATAAAAATGTTTGCAAGGTAACATCCTGGTGAACCTGAGCGAGACCCCGGCGAGTGACGTCATCAAGCTGGGCTTCGCGCTGTCGCTGGCGTTCAGCTTCCCGCTCGTCATATTCCCGTGCCGCGCCAGCCTCTACTCCTTCCTTTATAGGAAGGTTAGTTTAGATCACGTAGTTTTAGCTTTCTCCACATTTACTGAAGCTATCGAATATTTCCTCAAATTTATTGGATCTGTTGTATTATTCTCCACATTTATTGGAGCCTATTTATATATACTCACATTTACGGGAGTCATTGTACAATTCCCCACTTGTATTGGTGTTCATTGTCTCATTCCCCACATTTATTGGAGTTAATGTATATGTATACTTCCTTATATTATTAGGAGCCATTATATAATTACTTACATTTTAGGAGGCAATTTATAATTCATCACATTTATTACAGTAATTTTTATTCGTAACATTTATTGGAGCCATTGTATAATTATACACAGGCTCCAATGAGCCATTCGAGCTCATTAGATTGACTAAAGGCTTTTTCAAACCCAACAGAAGGCCATATAGCGTCGCGCTAGAGCGCTAGTTTGAAGCGGCGCTATAGCGTTGCGCTCTTTGTATGATTATGCACCGTAAAGGAGCGTGACATCAAATAGCTCGGACGACGCTCTATCGCGACGCTATAGCGTCTTCTGTGTGACAAAGACTAAAGTGTCGCATCGTGTAGCCTGGCGCGGCGACGGAGGCGGCGGGCGGCATCCCGGCGGGCGCGTGGCGGCGGCTCACGGCGCTCGTCGTGCTGGGCGCGCTGGCGGCCGGCCTGCTCGCCAGCAACGTCGAGCGCGTGCTCGGTCAGTGTACACCCTGCCCTACATACATACCGGCCACTGATAATAGTGTCGGCCAGTATAAGTGCAATGTGTGTGTGAGTAGGTCTGTTACCTATTACCACACCTCGGACACTTCATTGAAAAAACCGCGTAGTATGCTTGTGTTAGTAATATAAAACGTGCGACGCTGCTTTGTTTGTACTGAACGGTAACTTAAAGGTACCGAGAGCAGGGGACCCGCACTTGCTGAGGGAGGCAGGGAGTGACTATACTGTATGTAAAGAAGTACTATTTATTATACTGCGCTATTTCTATGTTGTGCATGTTTAATACACACAAAGCTTCCTCTTGAGTCAATCTATCTTTAAAAAAAAACGCATCAAAATCCGATGCATAGTTTTAAAGATTTAAGCATAATAAAGGGACAGACACAGGAAGATTTATACATTTGTTTTTAGGTATTGATTGTGTTAGTCCTTGTTAGTATAAGTGCAACATGTGTGGTCGCAGGTCTGCTGGGCGCGAGCGCGGGCGGGCTGGTGTGCCTGGTGCTGCCGGCCGCCGCCTACTGCCGCCTGCAGCCGCGACACGCCTTGTCTGCCAAGGTACACTAACTTGCATTGCAAAAATCCCTTATTCTACTGATTTTCATGCAAATTGATCAGCTGTTTAGTCGTGAAGCGTAACATGAGTCTGTATGTCTATCTTTACAGAATTACTTTAACATTTATAATTCACACCCGTATTCTAAGTGCATTAGAACAACGAGACGGACATATTATAATTGAATAAATTATTGAAGTGGATAAGGTCGTGAGCAAATTTTCTAAATAATAAGCTCGCTTGGCAGACGCTATTAATAGCGATAATAATACCCTAAGAGACAACAAGGACCGCGTCTGCCACCATGGTGGCCCTGCGTTTTCAATTGACAAGGTTTCAAAAATGTAAAAAAAAACTACTAAATCATTTGCACGTGTCTGCCTCTGGGGCTGATGATAACAGCTATCCTATTAACACGTAAAATCAAAGAGGCAGACATCTAGGGCTCTGACTTTTGTAGTTATTAATTTTTGAATTTATTTTTATGTTTAAAAAAAAAAAAATTGCACGCTTGGCAGACGTGTATAGTTTAAATAAAAACAATGAGAAGGCCCTCGGAAAAATAGTCTGCCAACATAGTGGCCCTGCGTTTTTAATTGACAACGATTCAAATTTGCACGTGTCTGCCTCTGGGGCTGATGATTATTGTAAATACACAAAATCGAAGAGGCAGACATCTAGGCCTCTGACTTTTTTAGATATAAATTTTTGATTTTATTTTAATGATTAAAAAAAATGTTATGATTTTCATGTTTGGCAGACGTGTGTAGATCAAAGAAAGACAATGAGAAGGACCTCGGAAAAATAGGCTGCAATCATGGTGGCCCTGCGTTTTCAATTGACAACATTTCAAAAATGTAAAAATAAGAAAAACTGTACTAAATCTTTGCGCATTGTCTGCCTCTGGGGCTAATGATTATATAGTCATCCTGTTAACGTATGACGAAATTAAAACTATAAGAAATCCTATTTATCCGATGCAATACCCGCATTGCTTTGATTCCGTGAATTTCAAACAGTCGTACAACTAAAAATCAGCGAGCAAAGTGTCTGCCAAATGGTTTTTTATGTAGTCCAAATGAATCGAATGGTCACAATTAGAATCGTGAGCAAATGATTTAGCTTTTTTTTTTATATTTTTACAACTCCGTCCCATGAAAACGCAGAGCCCTGTCTGCCTCTTCGATTTTCTTTAGTTTCAAGATGATTGTAAACATGAACCCCAAAGGCAGAGACATGTGCAAATGATTTAGCATAGTTTTTTTTTTTACAAGTTCAATCCGCTGTAACGCGCAAACGCAGCGACATAGGGAAAAATTTTACTGAACCAAATCAATTCGTACTGACCTAAACTGCAACCCACCGCGATGTGGACTCCGTGCAATGATTTACCGAAATGCTACCTACCAGTCTATCTAAAGAATGAACAGTTGACGGTTTAAGATTGATTTGAGATTGAGATAGGAACATAAAATAATTTAATAACGTTATGCACTTTTTATCAGTAATCTAAAATATGTATGCAGGTAGGCAATCGTTAGTTCTTACAAAATTCGGTATCGCTTAAATGGTCTACTTGAGTTCAATTATTTAAATAATTCTTTGTTGTATTGTTAGTATCTTAAAAACCTTTCCCATTATAGGCATTATCACAGAACAAGGAAGATGCTCTCTCTCTCTAAATAGAAATCGCGAGTAGGCGGAGCCTGCGTGCCTATCATTAGCTCTGCAGTGCCTATGCGTAGTTTTTGACAGATTTGATAAGCTCAGTTGCTTTATGCTTCTTGTAAACAAACCACCAGGAAAAATATGAAAAAAAACCCACTAAAATGCCATATTGTGCTGTGTTGGAATGCAAAAATTAAAGTTGGGGACTTAAAAGTACCAATTATGCCGTATCATTACATCGGTAAGTAATATTTCACTGTATTTTTAAATAAATTTGAAATTATACATGAACAAGAAAACAAAACCATAAGTGAGAAAATTAAAACTCCCTAATTACGGAGCAGTAAAATTGAATTTTCATTGAAGCCTGTGACTGTACCTTCTTAGCGTTCTTCTTTATCTATGGTATTAGACTCATGACTTTTTCTAGAACATTTTGACAACAGTATAATGGAAATCAGTTAGAGATTGCTCAACATGATGAAAATCTATCGATAATTTTCTATGATAAAAATCTATCGATAATAATAATTTTCAGCGAAAAAAAAATAGGTATTCGCTTCGACTTGAAAACCTGTACCTTTTTTTAGGTTTAAAATGTGATTTACTTTAAAGTTAAATTCTTGAATACGAATGAAATTATATGAATCTTCAACTTAGACTCTTGCGTATGAATGAAATTATATTAGCATCATCATCATATTACAATAATGTTGTAATATGTAAAAAATAAAGTCGGTTTCCGAATCAGTCCTTAGGTTTGTTTAAATCTTAAAAAAACAGCGGATTTTAATGCGGATTTTTTTAAAAGATAGAGTGATTCAAGAGGAAGGTTTATAAGTATAAAACATGCACGTTCTAATAATAGGTTAGGCGGTACGAAGTTTGCCGGGTCGACTAGTATTGTATAAAGACAAGTCGTCACTCTTATAGTGTGCTATATTTTATTTTTCTTTTCATTTATTTACAGCCTGTGTTACTGGATCACCTTGGGCCAAGCTCAGAACCTAATACACTTAAGCATAAACTTGAAGATGGAGAAATCATGAAAGCTTCTTAAGCTAAGAGGAGTTTCAATAAACAATACCTAGAGAAGAAAAAATGCTAAATATTAAGTATTAAAAAAAGATTAGTTAAGAGTTTAAGGCAAGTAATAAATAAGCAAGTACTTCGATATTAAATAAGATAAAATAATATAAATATAAAACCCATCTTGTTTTATTGGTCTATCTACCCATCCACCTAAATTGTTTACTTTGGTTAAAATAAAGCTTCATTTAAAGTACAGTACTTACTCCAAAATTAATAATGCGCATGCAGATTCGCTAATTGTCAATTTCACGGAAACACCCGAATCAAAAAACATAATTCTACTAAATTACGCATGCAAAAAATGCACTTAACCTCCTTAAATACATATCGTCTTCCGTCGCTTGTCGCTTGGGAATACGACCGTTGTCGAACAGTGACGAAGATTTCTATGCGCATTATAACTTTTGCAGTACTGTAGGTATATACAATTTTATTAAACACATTTTTATTTCTGAATCTCTATTTATGCGAAGCATAACTGTTGAAAACGACATTGGAAATAAATAAAAATTAAACTGTACACTAAAATAAACTTTGTTCTATGAGCGACTGGTTTTTTCATATGATAATACCAATACATCGCCATTCACCAAGAAGGCCGTTTGCGTAGAATACTCATAGTTTTTCGTAAAAAAAAAGTAATTGTTAACTGTAGCCATATGAAAGAATGTTGTATATCGATAGGTTTTTCTCATCGACAAACTTTCTCCCGCAATATGTACATCCCTAGCTTAGTTTTTCATTTTTCGACGTAGCCACCTAGTGTTTAGTAGCGGTAGTACAAAAGCTGAAGTTCCATCTAGCGTCGAATAGTAAAACTAGGAACAATGCATGAGGATTTTAAAGCAAAGAGGATGTATAGCTTTCTACCATGTCTTTGGAAAAACCTAATTTCATTCTTTTATCATATGTATGTCATCATTATCTTAAGTATTTCATAATTGTTATTTGATTTTGATCTTTGTTTATTTGTAAAAAAGGTTCATAGTCTACTTCAAAGTTTTGTGATGTAAATCTTTTCGGCTTTGTCGTTAATCACCAATGGTAGCTTGGATTTCATAGTGAGCGTTTGGTTTATATGTGTGAGTTTGGACACACTGGTTTCAGTACTAAAAGCTCATGATGCTATTTCTATTGTATTCTCTTGTTCTGTGGGCATTATTTTTATGAGCATTTCTCGTCAGGTAACGTTAGTCCTCGGCCTGATAATAATGGTGCTGGGCACCTACGCGAACCTCGAGGCGGCGGACGGCGCGCGGGGGGGCGGCGCGCGGGGGGGCGGCGTGCGGGGGGGCGAGCGCGCCGCGCAGGACGACATCGACAAGATTGTCGAGGACTTCTTTGAGGGACGGAAAGTCGACAAGGGTGACGGTAAATATTTGAAATTAATTCAATACCATGTAGGTACTTAAGTTTTAGAAAATATAGTGTGCGAAACCGCGGGTTCGCCAACGCAATTTTCTTTAAAACAGCTTAATCCTTAATATAAATTTTCCGTTCCTGTGGGATTTGCGTGAAAAACTCTAGACTATCTGTGTACCAAATTTCACTTGAATCGGTTCAGTACTTTTGGCGTGAATGCGAGACAGACAGAAAGAGTTACTTTCGCATAATATTTGTGTTGATTTGAGTTTATTTAAATTACATATCGTTCGATTATCGTAGGATTAAAAGCAATCTAATTCAAATATTTAACTAAAAATCTCTTTTTCAGAATTAATTCCTAAGCCGTTATCCGACGGCTACCAACCAGCACCACCGGAACTAAAAATAATAAAACAAGAACCAGAAATAATTAAAGAATCTGAAATTCAGCCACCCAACCCCGTCCCGCCGGAGGCACAACCACAGGAGAAAATACTGAAACCAAACATAAAGGAGAAATTGAAGGAAATTAGGAAGGAGATGACAGCGATGAAGTTAAAAGCCGACCAATCATCCGCACACCCTAAAAACCTAAAGAACAAACTAGAGAATATATCTCTAACTAAGATCGAGGAGGAGAAAATTAAAGAAGTAGAGGACACAGACGACAAGGCAAAATCAGAAGAGAAGAAAACTGAAGAGAAAGCAGAAGAAATCATTCAACAACAAGAGCTGATAGAAACTATCAAACAACACGGCGAAGAGCAAAAGGAATTGATTAAAGAACAGAAGGAGATCTTAGACGAGATGATTAAAACCAAAGAAGAATTAAAGCAAAATAAGAAAGAAGTTGTCGATATAGAAGCTAAGAAGTTGGCCGTTGAAAGTATACAAAAGATTGCAAACATAGCAATAAAGAGTTTGGCCGGTGCTTCTGAGAAACCAGCAAATATTGAGGACAAAAAAGAAAAACCTTTCGACAAAATTGCCAATGAAGCCGTACAGGAAATAGCTCTGAAAGCAGTTGAGAGCATTGTTGCTATTAACAAAATTGAAGAAACTGCTAAAGATACAAAAACGATCGATCTAGAAAAGGACAAACCAAATAAAGCTGAGCCTGTACTTAGTGTGGTAGAAAACGATCATGCTTTCGAACCTTCTCCAAAAGTGATTAAACAAGAAGTTCATAAAAAAATTTCACCTATCAATGATAACATTCAACCAAACATTCCAAAGCTAGAATTGCCAAAGCAACATTCCCACGCCGTTGACGAGCCGCAATCTTACATGCAAGGTGAAGACAAACAGATAATTAAAAAATTCGACACAAATATTCCAATAGCTGTAGCTTTGAACGGAAATTCAAATCAGGCTCATGAAAGACCAAAAAATATACAAGACAATAAACCAGTAGCAAATAGCTTAGAAAAAGTTGAACCTAAAACCGAAGAACGTCTGAGGCAAAAGCGTGAAGCAGATTGCACCAATGCTTTGGAAGAAAGTGAAATATGTGATAAAGACATGGCAAATCACAATGTACTGCGCAAAGAAGTAGGGAATGACCAAGAGCTGCCCAAAGTGGATTTAAACGATTTACTGTCGAGGTTACCAATGAATACTGCTGTACATGGGAGATCGTTGAAAAGTGTTGAAGACAAAAAACGGTAACACCGCGATTTTATGTGAACCTAGAGTTAAAAAAAGTGAATGACAAACTGTGTTGTTGTATTGTGATCTCTTGATTATGTATTGAGTGCATTTAATATCTCAGTTTTTGCTGTCTTGTGTACAAATTCTTATTATTTATTACTTATGAAGTTTTAACAATAATTTATTGAATACCCAGGCTATATATTATGTATGTAAAAGAAAAAAGATAATTTTAAAGTTTTTATTTATAAATAGAAAGAAAAAGTTGTACACCGACTGATTAACTGTTAAATAAAGAAGATAATATTTTAAAGCTACAACTTCGTTCTCAATTCCAATCTAACATTACCAAAATAACAACAAAAAATAAGGTAGTGAACAAAACTTAAAATATAAATAGAATATTTTAAATACTACTTCTTGCCACGTTTTGTCGGTTCTGGGGTAGACGCTTTCCTTGGCCTGAAAATAAATAAACTTAATTAACACAGTTAGGTAACACAAATAATGTATTAAGTATTATTTTTTGGTCATTTAAAACCTGAGCACAGTGAGAGTTTCAAGGGTCTATTTCCGAGCTTATCGAGCGATGAAACTTTTAAAGGGTTTTAACAGCACCGCCGGAGCAGAATAAATTTACACCAAACATGTTTGATCTGCTTTTCATTCCGGCCGACGACGACTTTTTTTTTAAATAAAAGTACTAAGTTCCTTCTTGGAGTATGAGACTGTGTGCTGGTATAAGATTACGCAAAAGCGACTACTCACCGCGGGGCGAGGGGCGAGGGCGGCGCTCTCAGCGACGCAGCGGGCAAGGAGCGCTCGCCTGTTGAATCTGATTTCACAAATACTAGTGAACATTCAATAATAGTACAGTTACCTTCTTGGCGTATCAGATTGAGCGCTGGCGTTGGACTGCGCAGAGGCGACGCGGCGCGCGCGCGGCGCGGGGGCGGGCGCGGGGGAGGGCGGGGCTTCCAGCGACGGCGCCGGGGAGGAGCGCTCGCTGGTTGAATCTGACTTCTAGATACAGAAAGAAGTAGGGAGTAGGTTTAAAATTAAACAGTTTGATTCTAGTTATATGTATTGTTTCTTGCAACAGTTTTACCATAAATAAGCCTAACCATTTTAACAAATTCAAAAACAAACATAACGTAAAATAACAACATATACATTCAAGAACCTGTTCACACAATTTCACGAATCAAGGTTAAGAACTGCTGTCTGTACAAACATGCAAAATAGTTTTTGCGAAGCTAAAACCTAGACGTTTCATAGGCAGCAGCGCCAGCACTGTAGCACTACGCTAGACGAATATGTGATCGTCGGCTGTGCGCGATGATCCGTAGTATCGCGGAGTGTGGGAGTGTGTACCGGCTGGTCGGCGGAGGCGCGGCGCCGCGGCGTGAGCGCCTGCACGGCGCGCGTGAAGGAGGCGCGGCGCGCGCGGCCCGGGCTCGGCGACACGGCCAGCTCGCTAGCGGTCAGGTTCGCTGGAATATACACAATCATGGCTTTACACAGCCCTCTTTTCGCCTTCTTACAAGGGGAGACAGTAAGTTACTGTTAGTGTTACTGTCAGTAACTCTCGAACGGAAGAGCTGAGTGGTTGCGAGCGAGCTGTTTTAGTGTTGTCATGTCATGCACCAGAAGAGGGAGAGAATATGGGACACTGTCGCGTCCCGCCTCACGGGGCGCCACGGTCGCTTGCGACTGTGGGAGTACTGGTAGGTAACCTCTACAGTGTCTCCCGATTTAAGATTTCGTATGACCGGGCCTTTGTAAGAGCAAAATTTGAATAAATGACTTGCTGAATTTTTTAAAGAGATTTTTCAAATGGGGGCGCCACCATATTTTGTCCTTATTTTACTAACCGACATCGATAGACCCTCTCCGGATCGGTTTCGGTTTAACAGAGGACTGTGTCGACGAAGTTTTAGTCTCAGAAGCAGCTCGGGATAGACCTATGAGTGAAAAACACAAATTATTGTTTTCATTTACAATCAAAAATAAGTAAATTTATAATAGTGAGGCGACAATAGGCGACGTTTTAATTAAAAGGGTGTTTAACAATGACCAAGCGATATTTGTGGGAGTTCTTGGTTCTATCGATTTTCATTTTCAACGTCGCAAGTGTAATTCCTTTATTTTGATTCCTATGTTTAAACAAGCTTTATTGTACAGAATAGATTAGTAAGTAAGAGTGTTAAAGCAGTACTCACGTCGTTTCGGCTTGACCTCGGGTATGAAGACCGGCGACATGTCTTGTTCGTCCGGCGAGCCTAGCGTTAGTTGCAGGAGAAGTATTAGATAATTAATTAGTGCTTTGATAAATGTTTGAAATGATACAGGCAGGTGCAAAATATAATTTAATATAAGCTTAAAAGCAGCGTACTAATTATCATTCATAATATGATTAGGTTAGCCATGAAGACAATTTGTAGGAGAAAACTAAATTATAGCCATTGAAATATTTAAAATGTTCAAAGGAACGATTATTATTTTGTACTAGAGGCGGTTTTTCCCGCAAATATTTCTTATAAACACAAAAATCCTGTTTTTCCCGTTCCCGTGGGAATTTCGGGAAATCTCTTCTTAGTGCTCACCTACACTCCCTAAGGAACCTACATGCAAAATTTCAGCCCGCTACGCCCAGTAGTTTCGGCTCTGCGTTGTCTGTCAGTCAGTCAGTCAGTAACGGAAGAGTTTTATATATATTGATTTAATCGGCTTTAATCTGCAATTAGTTCATGTAAAAAAAATACCCCTATTACTATCTATGCTAACACGTAGCTGGTGGCAAGCTTTTGTCACCGAGATAACCCATTTTTTTTTTGTTTGATTTTTCTAATAGACCACTTTCAACATTTTGCTAGTGGACTCCTCGCAGATTTCTACAATATTCCCAAAACTTAGATAGAGATAACCTTTTATCATGCTAAAGCCGTCGATTCTCTTGTGAACTCCCGGGGGTCCACTTGGAACACTAAGGCCCGTTTTATCTAACTCAGTTTAAACTGCTTTTGTAGTTTAAGCTGCTTCTTGTCAATTTCTTTTTCAAAAACAAAAAGTGACAGCTGCAGCTTAAACCATCCACAAAGTTAAAACCGATTTAGATAATACGGGCCTTAAGGAAATTCCTGGACTAGACTATACTAACCATCAAATTCCTCTTCAGCTATTTCCATCTGTGCGGGCGAGGCGCGCGCGGCGGGTGACTCCCTACACGACTCCAGGATCGATTTCTGATTGCGAGTCAGGCTAGGGAATATGGTAAAATAAAACTATACTTTAATACCACAACATATACTCAAATCAGGAAAAGGTACATTCTAAGCCTTATAATCTAAGGTTGCCATCAGACGGACCGCATCGCACCGGCCGCGCGCAGGCGACATACTCAAACACGTGAAGTTGTAGGCTCGACTGAGGGCGTTCCGTCGCGATTGGTCAAGTCGACTCTGAAGACACTGACTACGAATCGTGATCATTTATGCTAAACTGTATAGAAGTATACTTTTTATACAACTACGAAATGCGGGTACGAAAAAATGTTATAAAAAAAAAGTTAGCAGGTAAACCTGTTGTAATTTCTTTTATTTGTGTTTATTTAAAATACTAGTAATGCTCTCTTTCTAGGAAGATGGGCCATTTTAGTTCAAATAAAGTTAGAAGTCGTCAAAGGAGCAAGACACAATACAAGCACTTTTTGCCTCTATCGCGTTTTCCCTAAAAAGCCCCGTTTACGGAAAAGTTTCTGGCAAAAAGATTTTTAAAGGGAAAATATTTTTTTATTTTTTTTTTTATATTTTTTTTATGCGTTTTGAAGCCTCCTGAAGCGCCCCTAAGAGTATACCCCAACTACGACTCCCGCCCCTAAAACGACCCACCGACCAGCAAGTCACTTACCGCCTAGTTTTGGAATACTCCATCATGGTATGCTCGCTCTCGTCACTCCGCGACGCGCCTTCCTCCGTCAAAATCTCCGGGATCACCGACAAATCAGGCTTGGTCGCCAGAATAGACTTCCTTCCCTTTCTTACCGGGGCTTCCTCCTTCGATTTCACTGAAGAATCACTATCTTCCGTCTTGCTCTTAGAGCGGGCACGTCTTTTTGGCGTCACTGTTACACTTTCTTCTAAATCTACAGTATCGTTTGCGGATTTTTCTGCTAATTCCTTGGACGCCCTTCTTGTAAGAATTCTACGTACTGTGTTTGGTGTTTCGTTTTCCTCTGATTTATTTGAAGAGGTAGACTTGGTGCGCTTGCGAATTGGCGTTTTAGCCTTTTCTGATAGTTCTGGCTCCTCATTGGTCGATTTGTTTGAGGAGGTGGATTTGATACGTTTCCTAGTGCGACTAACTTTTTTAGTTTCCATGTCTTGGTCTTGGTGGTCTTCTACAGGGTTTTCAGCAGCGTCTACCACGTCTATATCTATGTCTACTGGAACGTTCAGTATATGTTCAGGTTCTACCTTTTCAACTATAATATCGATTTGCACTTGAGGCTGGACCACAGCAACTTCTGCAAAATAAATAATTCTGTTTTGACTTGTGCTGTCAAAACAATGTTTTGCAAAGTGACAGAGTTTTTTTTCTAAAAGCGACTGACACTTGATCTTGAAGACAAAAACTGAAAGAAGTATTTACATAGGTAGATAACAAAATATGGTGCCAACCTGTGCCAACGCAACGCCAATGAAAATTAAATTTTCCTAAACTAAAATAAATTTTACCGCCGCCGCCGAGCTCATTACCTATTTTTGTAATGCGACTTCTGTGACTTATTCTGCAATGCAATGCAAAATAAACATGCATAAATTTACTTCTGCGTAATCAAATAGCATTTATTAATTTTCTTACCTGTGGCTTCTTGTTCCGTCTTCTCTCCACCTGTACTCTGCGTCTCTTCGGCTTTGCTCTCCTCAACTGCTTGGTTATCATCTGAATAATTCAAATTCACATCAGATTGATCGGACAACATTGAGTTATCATCTGTCAGTAGCGAAACACTCTGTGCTAGAGGATCCTCTGCTTTATTATCGTCTGCTGAAGGTTGATTTTCGATTGCATCTTCGGTCATTGTGTCCTTAACTTCAGAATGTTTGACTTGAGATTCTTCTTTAGTTTCATGTTTTTTAGTACTTTCTTCCGTGGCTTTACTAGATTGTGCAGTTTCAATATTTTTAGAAGCTGGGTGATCAACTAACTCAGAGTATGCAGTAGTTTCACTGAGCGTGAACTTATAGCCAGCAGATTTATCATCCGTCTTATTTTCTTCTTTTTCCTTTGTTTCTATTTTTTTATTATCCTCAATAGTTTCAAATCCTTCATAAATATTCACTTCTTCCATTGCATTTCTAGATTCAGAGTCCGACCGAGATTGTCTTAATTCTGGATACTCGTCGATGTTCAGTGGTATCGTATCTGAGGAGTCGTCTGTTGTGTCGCCGATCGAGATGACATCGTTTTCAACCTGCATTTTATAAAATAATTACTATTTTATTTATTAACATCAATTTATGGATAAAGAACAGAGATAAAGTGCAGCCAGAAAGCAACTCAGAATAGTAGAATGGAGCGATTTTGGATCGTTAAACTTTTCGTAAGCTTCCCAGTTTTCTATCAGACAGCAAATTTGAATTTTACAGTGTCAACAAAAACTCTAACACACTCGCCTTAGTTAATACTCAACACATTATAAAAAAAAAATGAATTAGAAAATATACAGTGTCAACATTAAAGACCGATAGAATTAAAATCATTACCTGTTCTTCATCATTATGATCATCACCAGCGTTTTCTTCATCCTCCTCATCACTGCTACTGCTCTCTTCAGGCTGTTCATCATCAGATATATCAACTTCTATCTCATGTATCTCTCGTTCTATTTCAACTATCCTTTGCTTTTCTTTTTGAACGCTGTTATCTACCTTTGAATGGTCAGTGTCGCTGTCACTCGTCATAAGTGAAGATCCGTCCTTCAGAACAGATTTCGAGTTCGAGCTGTGTAAAGGATCCATTTTTATAACTTTTGATATTGAAGCAGTCTCCTTTATACTTTGTGTCGAATTATCTCCTACCGAACTTTGATAGCTTTTCAGTACTGATTTGTCATAATCTGTCTCGTTTAAAGTTGTAAAATGTAATGTATTTTCCATTTTTATGACTTTAGGGGTTGAATTTAAAATTTCGTTGTTTGCTTGAGAAGAATTTTCTGCAGCGGAACTCTGATAGCTTTTCAGTACTGACTTCTCGTAATAAGTTTCACTGAAAGTTGTGAAGGCTATTGATTTATTTTCTACTTTTTCAGAATCAGTTCCCTTTTCGTCTGATTCTGAGAAGCTATCGACCGGGCTCTGTAGTACGGACTTGTTGATTGGCGAGAATGTAACGTCCATGAGATTAGGAGGCTGCTCATTGGCTGGTTTCTTGGGTGTAGACTCGCCGGAGTTGTCTGATTGGTCAGACTTCTCGACGTCTTCAGTTGGTTTCGGTTTGAACAAGTTATTTTCCAAAACCATACGTGATAGTGATTTGCGCGTTTTCGGCGGTTTCTCTTGTGGTGTAAGTACTTTTTCTCTTTCCGGAGTTTTTGATCGGCTCCTATGTGAGAGATGTTAAATTAGACAAACTATTTTTACTGCTTTGGTTGACTTTGGTTTTACTTTTCTGAAATATTGTATACCTGAGATTACGCGGCGTAGCAGGAGAGGGTGGAACTTCTTTGGTCTTCTCTACCACTTCCGGAGTTCGAGATCTGTTTCTGCGAAATACGGACCCGATATTGTAATACATTTTTAATATCTTATGTGAGTAAGCCTATATAAACGTCGTTGTTATATTTTATTTAGATAGGTATAATAAAAATTCACTGATATGGTTATAAACTAAAATTATGTACAGAAAATAAGTACTCAAATATTATTATTAATTAACTTAGTTTCTGAAACATTCAGAGCCCCATAACTGGATTAACCCATTGTATCGGTGGCGTACGTATGAGGCGGTCAGTCGCCATGCGGTCAGCCGCGCGGTTGGCATTTAATATTAAATGTTGTGCGGTTAGTTGTGTGCACACTGCACAGCCTTGACCGCATGGCAGCTAACCTCCTATAATAAACATACATATATACCGGGAGTTTCTGACAAGGCGGTAATAAATCAAAGGAGGGCTTCTGCTCGCCATAACTAACAACTTTCCCAAAGCAAAATAGGTCGAAATCTCAAAAAAAAAACACCTGTTCCATAAATTGGTTCGATCAGCTGGGGGTCAATGTACGGGACAGCTGATTTTTGTTTTGAGATTTCGACCTATGTTGCTTTGGGAAAGTTGTTAGGTATGGTGAGCTAAATCCCTCATTTGATTTATTACCGCCTTGTCAGAAACACCCGGTATATAGATTGAACGCGCCCTAAGTTTAATACATTCAGTTCATTAATGTTCTGTATTGAAATGAGTCAGAGATCGTACCTGAGCCGAGTGCGAATAGGAGCGGGCTCGGGCTCGGGGGAGGGGGCGGGGGCGGGGGCGGGGGCGCGCTCCGGCGTGCGCACGCGCCGCAGCCGCCGCCCGCTGCTACCACAAACAAAATATAGGGTCTTCTAAGAAAATATTTTCATTTTTATGCGTCTCTAATTCTAGAATAACCTATACCCTGGTATATAATTTGTCAGACCAAAATATAGAAAATTATTGCTATAGTGTTCAAAGCTAAAGCTTTCTATGTAATGAAACATACTCTCTTTAAAAAGCTTAAAAAGGTGTGTCTTACTACATTACAATTTTTCTAATTGAAAAGAATTCAAAATTATATAAAGAATGCCAGATTTATGTATAGTGAGAAACGCATACGCAAGACTTTAAAATTAACCTTCATAAAATAAAAAAATAATTTTAACTGAATTTATTTGAACTTGACGTATTGGTAATAATAAAGCGAGTAGACTAACCTACTCTTAAGAGGCAACATTAATAGTTATTCTTTTTACACAAGAAAATCTTGATTATACAGGAATAGGAAAAAAAAACTCTTGTTATTGTTAGAAAAGAAAGTCAGTGTCAAATTCAGGTCAAATTGCTCTGACATTGTCAATTCGATCACCAATTTGCAGTTTTTTGTCACGCAGAGTATTGTTGATCGAAGTGCATAAGAGTACGTACTGCGGCAAAAGCAACCGTTTACTTTTTCGTAAAGAGTTGGATATTTCTTAAGTATTATTATGTATTCTGTGGTTCGGCATTACTTAAATTAAGTGAGTTATCTTACCTGGGTAGCTGCGCGGCGGGCGCCTCCAGCTCGGCGATGGGCTCCAGCGAGCAGCTGCGCTCCGGGGTGCGGGATCTACTTCTAAAAAAACTCAATACATAAAACAAAGTCGCTTCCCGCGTCTGTCCCTATGTATGCTTATATCTTTAAAACTATGCAAAGGATTTTGATGTGTTTTTTTTTAATAGATAGAGGGATTCAAGGGGAAGGTTTATAAGTACAATACATAAGCAACATAGTAAAAGGTTAGGCGGTACGAAGTTCGTCGGGTCGACTATAACAAATATATTATTCATCATATTAGTCGAAAAACGTCCACTGCCTAACAGAGTTTTTGATTGATTGCAAAAACAAACGTAGTAGAGGGAATTTGCTGCAATCGCCACGCTGGCAGGCGGGTTGGCGATCGCAATATGGCTCTTCAAGTATTTTAACGACGGATGTTGCTGTCCGTCCCTCGTTTATTCCCTTTGTCGCCCTTTTACGACACACACAGGAGGAGATGAGGTAGTCATATGCCGTCACCACACGAAAAATAAATAGACAAACTATACATACAACTTAAAGCTTCATACAAACTTTGCGAAAATATAATTATTCGACATTTTTTATTACGCACCTGTTCAGTTTTCTAATAGAATCCGACGCGGCGACAGGCGAGTCCATTCGCTCCGGTGTCACTGACAGACCTCTGAAACAAATTATATAACAATCTAGAATGGAAGACAATATTCCCAAAGTTCCTAAGTATTATTTTGCAAATTTGCTTCATGAACATTATAATTTCAGCTTAAAGACGTCCACTGCTGGACATAGCCCTCCCCCCTATATAACCACAAACGACCGGTACTGAGCGAACTTCATGCAGTGTACTCCCGCAGCTTTCACCAGGTCGTCTGACCACGTTACCTGTCTACTCTGAGGCTTCCGGTTCACGGTCGCCACTCGATCACTTTTGGGCTCCAGCGACCACCTGGCTTCCAAAGACCTTCCATGTATGCAAGGTACCTAGTAGATTGTGTCACTAGGGAGCAAAGTTATATTTTTAAGGCGAGGGAGCTTTTTTTGAATCCAGAGAGAAGGAAGGATTCTAGAGTAGAATCCCGAGCCTAGCGAGGGATTCTTTAGTAGAAAGACTAGTTCGCGCGTTTTTTATTTGATTTCTTTTTTTTATCCAGCCAGTACGGGCGGCCAGCCAGTTCCAAATTAAAAAAGTGTGCCTAAAAAGTGTATGGAAAGGCGAGGTATCGGGGATTTAAAGTTTCCTATAGAAAACAACAACTTTAGGCGCATATAAAGGGGACTAAAGTAGTATTTTTTGAAAAGGTTTGATGAAAAAAATTATGAACACTGCGGTGCATAATAAAATGTAATTCCGTCCGTCCTACCCTGACCTGTTGTTAATAGGTTTCCGTCCCCTGGGCGCGCCCCGGCCGGCGTCGGCAGTACCGGAGTCCCCCCTGCGCGCGGAGCCCGCCCGCGCGCCCGGCCGGCAGCCGGCGGGGAGCAGGGTGTAGGGCAGGTCCGCGATGCTCTCCACTGACATGTTTGCGTCTTCACACAGACTGCTGCTTGCCGATATTGAGAGGGACCGTCTGTAATGGCGTTAAATAAATTAGTAATTTTTCTTATATAGGTATTTTTTCTTTTTCTTTTGTAGGTTCATGCTTTTCACTTAGAAAGGTACTGTAAAATGTTTCAAAGTAGGGTTAACAAGTTATTTGGTTCCAAATAGTGTTTAATATTGCTTGCATTGCGGAATATGTTATTGGTAAGTGAGCGTAATATCTTAAAGACAGAATTATATTTGGTTTTAATATTTGGTAATAATCAAATTGAATAGCCAAAAAATTAAGGTATAACTAAAATCCGTCCATAAACATAAAAGTTTTAAAAGCCTTAGGTATCAATTTTGCATCTCTTTCTTGCAAATCAGTATTATTTTTGGAGTAATAATATAAAGTATGGCATCACATAATTAAAAAGTTTTCTTTGTTTAATCTGCAGCTGGTAATACGATAAAACCATTAATAAACATAATAAAATTAAAAAAAATCGTATTCAAAGCATACAGGTATTGTAAAAGTAGCAAACATACCTAGCTCGCACATTATCCTTGTACGATTTTCTGGCCTCCGGTTTAGGTGGCGATACCAATACGTGATCACGGTTAGTGGTACTCTTGTAGCTCGCCCCTGAAACATCTTCCTCTCTTTCTTTCCCTGCTGAAACAGATCGCTCCCTCTCATTCACATTTTCTGTCATATTGACGTCTTGTGGAGACGGCGAGGATCCGTATTCGGACACTGTTGATGGTATTTCGAATCGAAGATGTCTGAAATTAGAATTAAAGGATGTAACAATTTTTTTTGTTACTTTATGAAATAAAAAAAATTGTAATTATTTACAGAACACTGAAAATGTTCAGTCATACATTTTTTTCGATCGGTATTACCACCAGAAACAGTCAGTATAAGCATAAATAAAGTACTAACTTGTCGCTGCAGTCGTCGTCCACGTCGCCGCCCGCGCAGCTGGACGCGCAGCGCCGCGCCTGCGGGGACACACGGGATAAATAAAAAAATTAAAAAACCATGACAGCATCATGCGTCCTCGCTCAGAATGGATATGTGTAAGCGAGACAGCCTGATGTTTGTCATAGTTTTTTTTTATTTTTGTGCGCGGGTTATAATAGGTGTTATACCTTCGGGTTATATCAATTTACTAGAGGCCGCCCCGCGGTTTTTCCCGCGCAGATTTCTCATAATCACAAAAATCCCGTTTTTTCCCGTTCCCGTGGGAATTTCGGGAAATCCCTTTTTAGTGCTCACCTACACTCCCAAAGGAACCCACGTGCCAATTTTCAGCTTTCTACGCCCAGTAATTTCGGCTCTACGTTGTCTGTCAGTCAGTCAGTAACGGAAGAGTTTTATATATATTGATAACGCCTTCAATAAGGCTAAACTATGGAGATTTGTTGGCGTTGGAGTCTGGAGTTGTCTAAGAAGATTTTTGTTCTGAAAACGCTTACTCGCTCGTTCATTGTGAGCTTAGCTACAGAGCATATTTGCTATGGTTTTGAGTTATACATAAAATCAATGCCCCCAATCTATACCAATATTATAAAGAGGAAAGATTTGTTTGTTTGTTTGTAACGAATAGGCTCCGGAAATACTGAACCGATTTGAAAAATTCTTTCACTGGTGGGAAGCTACACTAACCCCGAGTGTCATAGGCTTGATATCAACGCACAATATTGCACCTTATTATTGTACACATTTTAGCATTTTAATTATGAGTAGTAGTACTATGAATGCGAGCGAAAATAAAATGTTGTTCTATATGTTTTGTTCGTCTCTTTTATTGTAGACATTCTAAGCTTCATATTGAAGTAATGTCAGCCCAAACGTAATCCCTAGGTGATCGTAGAATTATCTGCATTTAGTGTTGCGTGTACGTTTTGGTAGTAACATTTTAATTCCATAATTTACCCCCTGAATCCGATCATCGACTATCAGTTTTATTCCTGCATCCTGCCTATATGAGGATGTACGTGCCATCATTTATGTTTTCATAGGTAAAATATGTGTGACCTATGAATTACACAATCATCAAGATTTAAAGCCTCAGATCGCGCAGTGGCTCATAATTGGCCAAAATTTGTTTTAAATATTTTTAAACTTTTAATAATTGACTCGAGAACTCTCGAGAAGATAAATTTAATTGTGCTGTTATCCTATACCTACATATATTGCACGTGTCTGTAGATATATTAGATTTTCAAAAAAATTAGGGATCCTTACCTAAACTCAAATAATGTAACCCAAGGTGCAATATTTTTTCCGTTGTTTGCATATTTTGACAGGTGGTTTGTTGTTGTTGTTTGTTTTTTTATTCGGCCATTCTGGGCATTCAAAAGAACATAGTCTATAGAGCCAAGTCTTTTGTAGTATGTTATATTCTATGGCGTAACGAAGTAAGCCGGGACAGCTCGTCTATAATAACTTCATAAGTGTGGTATAACAGTAACGCTTCCGGAATTAGCGCCCTTGGATCGTTACAAAATCGCAGATCACGATGCAACCGTGCGCGGACGAGGAGTCTTTACATTCAGGACTGTTTTCATGGACTACTAAACTTGCGACGGTCAATGTACAGATCACATATTTAAACCCAGTATTTCTGTACCTTCAGTATGCTGTGCGGCGTCCCCCTATCCTCGAGGGCCCGCCTCCACCGCGGCGAGGCCTGCTCGGGCATGTCGAGCAACGTTTCTATCTCCCTGGTGAGTTGCTCGCTGATCTTGGCGGTTGGCTGCATTAGTTTCGGTGTCCGAGGTGATAACTCGAGTTTGAGACGTTTTGGTGGAGTGCCTTCCGTGATGTCTTGGGTGGAATTGAAGTTGCTGTGAGAGGAATGAGTTTTTTTATAAGCTGTGTTATTGGGTGTCTTCATCTTCAGTTGTTGGGGTAGAGAAGTGCCTGCACTTAGCTCGCGAATTTGGAGCCATTGTGCATTTCCCCACATTTGGAGACATTGTGCATTTCCCCACATTTGTGTTATTTAGTAACAAATCGTCATAGCTTATCAATTCGAAGCCAGGTAACCAAAATAATATAAGTACCTACTAAGTTTTTTTTATTTGTATGGGAATTTGGGGATAAAATTAGAGAATATGAGTATCATATTTAGGATGTGTACAAAATACAAATCACTGTAACCTACTTCAATTGTTTCTAAGACTCTAACACTAGTAAAGACTTCCAGGTAGACTTATCGATTGAATAAAGTTAATTATTCCAGTGCAATTTGTTAGAATAAAAAAACAGCATTATCAAGAGTAAAATAAAAAACCGTTACCTTCTGTTACGATTCAGTTTAGGCGTGCAAAGGAACGGAATTTCCTCAATATTCAGAGCTCGTTTCAGTCCTTTTCTCATCTGAGGCTTGTTGATCCAGGTTTCACTGGCGTTTTCTATTGTATCCTAAAAAAGTAATTAAACTATGTTATTGCGTCTTTATATAACAATATTAAAACCAATGTATTTAGGAAGGGATCTAAAATATAGATATAAAAAAAAAATAGTTAAAAATCATTCAATATAAAAATATACCTGTATAAATGACGATTTGTATGTAAACATATTCTTTGGTGATTTCGCTTGGACGAATACTGACATTGGCTTTGGTGCTAGTACTGCAAAAAAAAAAGAAACAAATAGAATAAAAAGT
The DNA here is from genome assembly GCA_951802225.1 of Euspilapteryx auroguttella. NCBI lineage: Eukaryota > Metazoa > Arthropoda > Insecta > Lepidoptera > Gracillariidae > Euspilapteryx > Euspilapteryx auroguttella. The sequence goes on along the minus strand of OX637648.1, from coordinate 4,119,090 downwards.
GCAGATTACAACGAGGGTGTAAAGCTATACCGCTTCGGGTTCTGTTACAACCCTTGCTTGTTCATGTTTTTAGCCATATTATTAATATAGGAATTTATGGAACTATCGAACAACGTAATCATACGAACTTTGAAAAAAAAAAAACTTTTAAAAACAGGGCAAAAATTCCTAACGCCATGTTGAAATGATCAAAGACCAAAATTACTCCAATGGTTAACTATCAGAGTAATTTTCGTCAAGCTAATGTACAGTATGTTTTGGCAGAGTTGTCACGATTAAAGCTGCTATAGCAGTACACTCTGCCAGAGTACATACTCATCGAGTAAACACGTCTAGAGAAATCCTTTAAGCGATAAGGTTGGCCTCTGTCAACTACTAAGTTTCTTGTTTTTTTTACACTAAAGAGATATTTTTCTTCTTCTTCCTCAGCACATATCAATCAGCCCACAGTTGAGCGAATGCTTCTCTAATTATTTTCCAGTTCGCTCTGTCGGTTGTCAATCTCATCCAAGTCAATAAGTCTACAGTAATTCCCGCATCCACGGAGCTACAACTCACCGTGCGCGTGCGCATCGAACTCGTACATGGCGGAGTGGGCCACGCGCCCCGTGATGCGCGGCAGCGCGCCGCACAGCGCGCCCAGCAGCGCCTCCCGCGCCGCGCCCGCCTCCCGCGTCGCGCCCGCCTCCGCCCCCGCCTCCGCCGCCGCCCCCGCACCCGCACCACCGGCTCCCGACGCCCACTCTGCGAGAGACTCGTCGGTTTCTTTGAGCTGTGGCTTGCTTTGAGTGAGACGACTGTTGCATTGCTGCGCTTCTAGGTACCTGGATATTTTGTGATCATTCATTGTGTGTACATTAAATACACAGTAGCACCGAAATACTAGGTATTATAACATCATTTTATTATTATTGTTTAACGTACTCAATAGTAACTCTTATCTTAACACTTTTCACATTGAGACCGACCGAAACATAATTTGCAGCCGAAACCGAAACCGAACCTTCGGCCCTGACCTCAGCTTTGGACGAAAACAAAACCAAAACTTATGTGGCCTTGTAAAAATTGGGAGCGCGGTGCAGCTTGTGCGAACGAGCTTCGCGTGCGTATTGCCAAATTCTTCCGAGATTAGCCGAGCGACGCCCTAACATCGAATTTCGGTTTCGGCAAAAGATTCGGCCGTTTTAGCCGAAACTAAAACTGGCCGAAACTAGTTTTTTTGGCAGAATCTGGCCGAGACCAAAACCGAAACTTCGGTCAGTCTCTAGAAACCAATTCGCGGAAATTGGGATAGCAATTCGTATGGGGTAGTATATGCTGGTCTCGATTGGTGCACTATTGGAAGATAAACAAGAATGACCTGGCCTGCTGCAAGTAGTACATGACGAGCAGGTCGCCGCCCGCGCGCGCGCCGCCCTCCAGGAACCGCACGAACACTTCTTCTTCAAACGGCTGCAGGGACACTTCTAGCATTTTATGCAGCTGGCCTGTGTTACGGCATCCTGCAATTATTATATTACTAAAATTCTATGAAGTTACGTTATTTAAATAACGAATCCATTGTCTGAATAAATATTAACTGAAAAAAAAAAAAAAACTGTCTAGGATAACTTACCTGTAATTTCTTACTTTATTTAATATGCTAGCGTCGTCAGTCGAAAATGGATAGATGAATTGATGAGTGGATTAAATAACAAGGGTTTAAATTAAAGTGATTTATTATGATATGGGTCCTCATATTAATGCCCAAACTCAGAGATGGTTTTTTATGGTTTCCCTGGCTAGGCTCTAGAAACTTAAACAGCCCAGTGATTTTCGACTGGACATCTTATCAGTGCCCAAACAACTTATCATAATATCTTCTTCCCAACTCAAACTGGTTGATAAACAAATAAAATGTTAAAAGAAATAAATAAACACACGTACCTTTAAAGAAGTAGTTCATAACAACCAGCTTATCATCAAAAGTGGCAGCACTAGCGACGCACATTCTGATCACATCCAAGGCTTCAAACACCAATCCTCGAGCCAAGTACAGATCGCACGAGGCCTGCCAGCACTCCAACTTATCATACTCATTGAAAGTTTCGTCGTTGGAGGCTTTGGGCGGCGGTTTCCGGACGTGCAAGTATTGTAACGCTTGCTGAGTCTTCCTTTGTGCTAGTAGAGCTGACAGCACGACGTTGTGCTGCCACTCCGTGAGCGTGTTGCCCGTCAGGCATTGCAGTTGGTCTAGAGCGAACTGTTGACACGAAATTGTGAGCTGTTATTAGAATGTCAAACAAAACACAACTCGTAATTTTTTTAAATAGTTACTAGTCTTAAATTTTCTGTATGAGAACATAGACTAGAGTTTGAGTGCGAGTGGGCGAATGCAAGTAGCCCGGTTTTGATGCTGATAAATGTATGTCAATAAAACAATAAGTATTATTTGTCTTATTAAAATACCTGTAGTGCAGGCCCCAATTTTTTTTTAAATCAATTTGATGGCAAATTATTTAATAAAATTTCAGTAGTTTTATATGATTGTCAAATGTTATTTTTAATTTTGAGCCGTATTGAAAGATAATTAAACAAATATTTAAACTAGCTGTTACATACACAGTTCCACTTACGTCAAAGTCCCGGTGATCTAAATGCCAGAAAGCTTGCGTCGCCTTTATTGCCGTATTGCTGAGACCGAACATCGTCGGGAATTGCATCAGCCTCCTTATTACAGTTTCGTACCTACAAAACCGGAACTTAAATTGGATTAAATATTATACTGACATATTGGGGATTAAGCTCACTATACCTAACACCTTTCACAAAAAAACATAGGTCGAAAACTTTAAAACATAAAAACAGCTAATCCATACATTTATTTGATCAGCTGACGGGATCAATGTATAGTGGGTTTGTTAAGTCCAATAAATGTATGGGAACCAATATTTTCTGCATTAAAGCATGAAACTTGGCACAGTTGTTGCTTAGGTGGCCCAGACTGAGAATCGCCCGGGAGGGAGCGGGAGACCCCCCTCTGGGGGGCGGGGGGGGGGGGGGGGGGGGGGGGGTGAAGTTTTCTTCTACCGCGCGCGCTATCGATCCCTATTGCTGCTATTTTATAGCTACTAGGGCAAGTGTGGTGTCATTTTCGGATAATTTAAGGATGAGGAATCCATTTCTGGAACAATTTTTTTACATTACTATACAAAAAAATTGGAATTTACCATATAATAGATAATTGTCGACGCAAAAAAAAATCTTCTGTTCACGATATTTTGTGAATGAGTATAGATATCAGCAAAATAAAAATATATTTGAAAAGCTGCATTCATGCAGTTTTCAAAAATATAGGGTTAGATATACTTTTTGTTTATATTTATGTGTTAAAAAAATAGTAAACACTGCGCGGAAGAGGATGTAAAAATATTTAATGCCTAATTTCGGTTTGAAAATTACTTGGTTAATTCAAATTACTACCAAATACTGAACAGGGTCATTCAACCTGTGATAAATAACACCTTTCTGTATTAAAACATGGGTTGTATAGGTACAAAAAAAATACATTTCTCATACATTTATCTACCCAATTAGCTGACAAGTATGTATGAAACAAAGGAATTTTTTGTGCTTTTGCCACTGGGAAGAGTTGTTATTTATGATATCGGAAGACAGCTTAAGGAAGCGAGAGCATCGGAAGTGGACCTGCATAAGTCTCGACTGTGCACTCAAAAAAGAGAAATAGACTTCATCCATCATGTCGACATATAACCGTATATTGAAAGATGTAGTGATCAATGCGGTTAGAACCGGAAGCAATCACTGTTGGTACAGGACACATTGATATCAATGTTAAGCTCGAAAGGTCGCAACTGGTAAAGTCTACACTCAGACCGGCAAAACCGGCAGACCAAAACCCAAACTCGGAACTCTTTTAATTAGAACTCCAAAACCGTTTCGATTGCCTAGGGCGCAGCGTGGATGATGTAAATGAAGGGTTCTTGAGAAGTGTCACTGCGGTTGGAGGTAATTACTTAATACTAAGCACACTTGATGAAGAGGCGTGATACGTCTTAGCAGACAACGGCACCGGATGCCTTTTCCTGCAGGCAGCTGAAGAGACAGATCTTTATATCAATTACAAGAGACATCAGGCGATTTTATACAAAAAATATTAAGGTGAAGAGCCATAGACCGAAACAAAGCCTCCAAAGTTTTTGCTCGAGATCTATTTTTTCGGCAAAGCCAGGCATGGCTGAAGACCGAGGATGGTTGGTAGAGTACTATATCCACACCTGAGATTGTGGGGGAATTCGAGAAGTTCTATGGACAGAACTTCTATTATACACGTCGACACGACAACCCATCACTGACAGTCAAGATAAGGTCCCGAGAGCAACATGGACCCGACACCATACCGAGGACATCTCGGCCGTCAACATCTTACAAACAACAAGACTGCATGTAAAGTCGCATCAAATATGTTTGAATGTATGTCTCATTGTTATGTTATGTTTGCGTGACAAAGGCTGCTGTAAATAAATGATTTCCTTCTTTTTCGTTTCTTTCTTTCATCACAGCCGAACTTCAGAAGGCAAGTGGTAAAACCAGCGTTTATAGCCCGTCAGAAATTCTTCAATTTCATTATACGCTAATCATATTCCCCGAAAACTGTTAACCGCTGCATTCCAGGATGTCTTCAAGACTCTGGACTGGAAGGAACTAGGCATCATTATAAACGGCGACAACATTACTCACTAGTTACTAGTTATGGCCCAGACCGCGAAGGATCTAGTACAATTCTCGATGTCCTCACCTCAGTTGGGCTTCCGATCGAGTTGGTATTAGAATGAACATGGACATAACAAAGATAATGTTCAGCGCCCATGTAGGAACAATTCAATCCACTCCAAATCAAAGATAATGACTACCATACACTAAATACACCTGGGACAGACTGTTCGTCCGTCGACTTCAACTCGGATGAGCATCGTTCGGGATGCTTAGCTTAACTTGAATAAGCTTACTGAACGATGCTCATCCGAGTGGTAGGTTCAAGTTTTGTCTTGAGGCAAGAGGTGCCTCAAGACAAAATTCTTTGAACAATGTGCGTTACCAGTGGTAACTTAGGGAACCGGGATACGGCTGCAAACAACGGGCCTAATTAGAAAGTACAAGGTCACTGGAGGTTAAGGACAAGGAAAGAGCTGTTTCCCTGCGTGATCGGATATGATGAGATCCTACGTCGATGTTACTTACCTCCAACCGCATGCCTCCACGGTGCCGTTGTCTGCTGAGACGTTTCACACCTCTTCTCGATCAGATGAAGTGTGCTTAGTATTAAGTAATTACCTCCAATCGCATTGACAACTTCTCAAAAACCCATCATTTACATCATCCACGCTGCGCCCTAGGCAATCGAAACGGTTTTGGAGTTCTAATTGAAAGAGTTCCGAGTTTGGGTTTTGGTCTGCCGGTTTTGCCGGTCTGAGTGTAGACTTTACCAGTTGCGACCTTTCGAGCTTAACATTGATATCAATGTGTCCTGTACCAACAGTGATTGCTTCCGGTTCTAACCGCGTTGTTCACAGACATCTTTCAATATACGGTTTTATGTCGACACGATGGATGAAGTATATCTCGTTTTTAAGTGCACCGTCGGGACTTATGCAGGTCCACTTCTGATGCTCTCGCTTCCTCAAGCTGTCTTGCGATATCGTAAATAACAACTCTTCCCAGTGGCAAAAGCACAAAAATTCCTTTGTTTCATACATACTTGTCAGCTAATTGGGTAGATAAATGTATGAGAAATGTATTTTTTTGTACCTATACAACCTATGTTTTAATACAGAAAGTTGATATTTATCACAGGTTGAATGACCCTGTTCAGTATTTGGTAGTAATTTGAATTAACCAAGTAATTTTCAAACCGAAATTAGGCATTAAATATTTTTACATCCTCTTCCGCGCAGTGTTTACTATTTTTTTTAACACATAAATATAAACAAAAAGTATATCGAACCCTATATTTTTGAAAACTGCATGAATGCAGCTTTTCAAATATTTTATTTTGCTGATATCTATACTCATTCAAAAAATATCGACATTAGAAGAATTTTTTTTGCGTCGACAATTATCCATTTTATGGTAAATTCCAATTTTTTTGTATAGAAATGTAAAAAAAATGTTCCAGAAATGGATTCCTCATCCTTAAATTATCCGAAAATGACACCACACTTGCCCTAGTAGCTATAAAATAGCAGCAATAGGGATCGATAGCGCGCGCGGTAGAAGGAAACTTCACCCCCTCCCCCCGCCCCCCAGAGGGGGGTATCCCGCTCCCTCCCGGGCGATTCTCAGTCTGGGCCACATAAGCAACAAGTGTGCCAAGTTTCATGCTTTAATGCAGAAAATATTACCTTTGGTCGTTAACAAACCCACTAGTATGAGAAAACTAATTTTTATATTGAGATTTTGACCCATGCTACTTACTCGCCCTTGATAAGTATCGGTAGTTTTTGTGACCTGTTTGATACCCTTCTTTGATTTAATACTGCCTTGTAAGAAGCACCCTGTGCATTATCCTGACATTATTTAATGACAGTCTGAAGTTTTCTTCTTCGTGTACTATGCAGGAGACTAGCTCATCGTTTTATGGAGAAGTGTTACATTTGGTTACTATCCTCAAAAGTCAAGCGGCAAGTAGAAACACAATCAGTCACTCCAGTAGGATTAATTCTAGCCAGAGGCAGAGCACGGCCTGCCCACCTAGCATCGTTGTAGATGGCGGAGTAGTCGAGCAGCAGGTAGAGCACGAGCGAGTGCTTGTGCTCGTCGGGCACGGCGGGCCGCAGGTACAGTCGCAGCAGCGCCTGCAGCGAGCGCGGCGGGTACAGCCCCGCGGCCGCGCCGCCCGCCGGCTCGCGCCACAACCTGCGACCGAGCAAGAACGGAATTACTCTATGGTCATTAGTTGGTTCACACCTAGCAATCTAACGCGATCTGATAGCGCGCTCCAGTTGCAAGCTTCGAGGACCGACACGTGATACTATAGGAGACATAGCACTGATATCAAAAACATGAAACAGTATTCCCCTAGATACTAACCGTCTTATTCATAAAGATACAGTAGATTTTTTTTTTTCTCTGGTTTGTTGTATGGTAAATACGTGACATCCAGTCTAAATTGACATACGCCAAATAACTAAAATGCTCTTTAACTTTTTATGAATAAGAGGGTATATATATATATCATAATAGCCTAGTATTTTTAGGGCACCGCTGTATACCTTTTAGGTTTAATATATTAACTTTTTTTCGCAGAAGGCGCTTCTTTAGCTGTGCTATTCCTCTTAATCATAAAATAGTATAAAAAATAGAAAATTATATCGTATACACACATCAATCAAAACTAAATGATTAATAATCGTCGTCTCCGCTAAAAAACGTCTACTTTTGATCGTAGGCCCCACAAAAGATCGCCACACAGTAAAACAAAAGAATCACTGACCTCCCCAACAGCCCCTATATTAAGGCCGCATTTGCAGTATTGTTTTTCGTCCACTTTGCGTTTTTTTTTTATTGACTTTGACCACACTTCGGACACTTCATAGAAAAGAGCGGGTTGCTCCGCACACAGCCAAACGCGTGTACGTGCACGCGTATCATGCTTGCGTGAGTGAGATAAGACGTGTGACGCTGCTTTATTGTACTGAACGATAACCGAGAGCGGGGGAGCCGCACTTGCTGAGGGAGGCAGGGAATGCCTGTACTGTACGTACTCTAGAGGACAAAAAGCATTATTTTAAATGTGGCCGTAATAATACCTCTGATTGGTACAAACAAAATACAAAATACACTCTTACAAAAAGAGCAAAGTAAAAGCAACTTACTCATAAACGAGTTCCCCGCCGCACTCGTGCTCGATGAGCTGGTCCACGTACAGCAGCGCGCAGCTCCGCGCGCCGGCCGCGTCGTCCGCCGCGTCCGACGCGCCATTTTGCAGACGATGCAGCTTTATACGTCTGTGGGTTGTGGGATGAGATTTATATACCGGGTGTTTCTGAAAAGGCGGTTATAAATCAAAGGAAGGATTCAGCTTACCATACCTAACAACTTTCCTTAAGCAACATGGGTCAGTAATAAGCATTACTTTTTATTCAATAATCCTGAGATAAAGCAGTTTTTTTTTTGCAAAAAACCTAGTATAATTGAAAACTTTAAAACCTGCCTTTACTCTGATTGGCTAGATTATTGCTTGCTGGTAACCTCTTATTCGGATTGGTTCGTTAAAATATCCTTTGACGCTACAGAGAACTAGTGTCCGACCGAAAGTTCGGTTTCGGTTTCGGCCGAGTTTCGGACAAAAATGAAGTTTCGGCGGCAGTTACGGTTTCGGCTAAAATTGGCTGAACCTTTTGCCGAAACCGAAACTGATTTCGGAAGTTGTCGTGCACGCTCGCCTAACTTCGTTTCTTGCGGCAACGCTTTAGCGGACGCTGGTGGCCTGTTCGGGAATTGTCGTGCGCCGTTCGGATAGCTCTGTAGCAACAAAACTTACTCAGTGCGTTATCGTCCGACACTAATTATGCTGAATAATCGGTAAAATGCACCAAATTTCAGTATTTTAAGGAATTTTATACTTGACCACGTGAGTTTCGGTTTCGGCCGAAACTGAAGCCACGGCCGAATATTCGGTTTCGGTTTCGACCGGAAAACCAGTTTCGGTCGAACTCTACAGAGAACCAATCATAATAAGAGTTTACCAGCAAGCAATAATCTAGCCAATCAGAGTAAAGGCAGGTTGCAAAGTTTTCAATTATACTAGGTTTTTTGCAAAAAAAACTGCTTTATGTCAGGATGATTGAAAATAAAAGTAATGCTTGTATCAAATTATCCGGGTTTTCGCAAAATCCCTAGTTTTTTTTGCAAAAAACCTAATTATCAAATCTTACTACGACATATACATTGATCTTAGGTCTATGGATCATTACACTTGGATTGATACTGCTTTTAACGAGAGCAGCGGAAAACTCCTAGAGCCCGCAGTTCGTCCGCCGCGCCGTGGTAGATGCAACGGGATCTATATCTATACAGGGTGTTTATAAGTCTGTGGTTTATTATACGGAATTTATACAGGATGTTGTTCATGTGGCTGATGAGTGATGATTCGTGATTCAGCTTACTATATCAAACAAATTTCTTGTACAACATGAGTCTAAATAACGAAAAAAAAACACCTGTCCAAAAAAGAACCAACAGCTGACCGGGTCAAAGTACGGGAATGGTGTTTTTTTTTTTAGTTTATTGTATTGGTAACAGTAGTAGCGAATAGCAAGCTAAAAACAAAAACCCTGATCCGCTCACCTCTTCCTATACTGATCAGCGAGCTCCCTGGCAGGGTAGAGCAGGGTGGGGGGCGCGCGGGGGCTCGCGGGGGCGTCGGGGGCGGCGGGGGCGCGGCGCTCGGGCAGCAGCCCCGCGCCCAGCAGCCACTGCACCAGCCGGAAGTACAGCGCCACGCAGCTGATGCTGCGGTGCTTCTCCTCCATAGAGCTGAGAGCTGGAGTTATGGATGAAAGATTAGAAAATAATGTATAATGGTGTTAAGTTGTCGAGCAAAATTATATACTCGTTTTTATAATTTGGAACAGATTATTAAAATGTTAATGATTACTTGTTATTTTCTTATTCGCTAAGGACTGACATGATACTTTATTGTGATATGCAAAAGTATTATTATAATGCTACAGCTACATGGTTTCCATTAAAAAAAGATTAACAAAATTAAACCCAATGCAATGCACCCAAGCGATGCTAAAACTTACTGTGTCAGTCACACAAGAGCACACAAACGAAGCTTTAATTAATAGTCTGATCCTAGTCGCTGTGGCCGAATATCACCGGGATTGTATTACCATTATATTTCTTTGGTTTCGTCTAAATTTCTTTCTCACATATTCTTACCATCAGGCACGACCAAGTTGCAGCATTTAGTCAGAATCGTGTCCAAAAGCCCCGTCAACTCCGTCAGTTGCCTGACGCAGTGCTCCAGGCACCGGACCACGTTCCTGTCGGGCAAGGCTGACGAGGTGAACAGTGGTGCGGTCAGCTCTTTGGCATTCTGTTTTAGTTCTAGCGCGCGTTTCCAGCACCAATCCACCTGGTGAGAAATGGTAGACAATTGAGTAAAATTATTAACATTAATATCAGACCTGGCTTACTCTGTACTACTGCCACACCACAACTTAGCAGATTTACAATGGGCTTTGCCTTTGAACGGTCAAGATTGAAACGGTTATACTAAAAGAATCGCTTACACGTAGTGATACGAGTTATAATTGCATGAAATCTTTGCGGGAATGGAGTTTACGCTAATATTGCTGTAGATAAATATGACACGAGCTAGATTGTGCTCTTCCGATATACTCAGTTACTTTTGGGATTTCAGTTCTTTATGCACTGCAGCATCTCCTAAAAAAAGCTATGGGTTCCTCCATGACGGTGCCGACATTTAACGACCGCTATGTTGCGGTGAATGACGTCAGTAGATCGTTTTCCCTTTAAAAACATGTGTAGTATTTAAATAAGTTAAATTATAATCTATTCTTTTGAAATAGGGCTCCATATTCGACGTACCATGGCGGGCAGCGTGCAGCCGGCGCCCGCGTGCGCGCCCGTGGCCCAGGCGAGCGCGGCGCGCGCCAGCAGCGGCGCCAGGCGGGCCTCCAGCGCCACCGACAGCAAGAAGCGCCGCTGCTGCTCCTGCCGACCGACACATCATTACTAGCTCACTCTCCTTCTGTCGTTACGCTGGCAGACAGTTACAGCTGTTTTTATTTCAATTTTTCACTGCTTTAAAGACCATATAATTATATTATTTTATTAATGCGTAAGGTAAAGAAATATGTGTACATATGTATTCCTACATCGAAAAATACCTATCTTATTGATTGGTTTGGAATATAATGTTTTTAAAGCTGACGTGAAGTTGAAAGCCTGCTGTCTTTCAGCGTGGAAAAAAAGAGCCGGTGAACTTCTTACGAATGGTTTGGAAATGAATTAAGAGCATATATGTGTTTATGCTTATAGCTTTTGAGTCTTGTATGGAGTCACCTAATAAAGCTTCTATTCAACCGATCCGCTTGAAAAAAGTACTTTTTAGTTACTTTAACGTAAAGTGACTTTTTATTAACTTTCGTCTGGTTTATATGAAACACTTACAATAGAAGTGCCCCTAGACTCAGCATAGAGCGGCGTCAGTCCGGCGCGCAAGCAGGACTGGTAGAGGTGCGAAGGAGACAGCAGAGCCCTCTCGCCGAGCCACTGTATGGAGGCTATGATCTGCCGCTGCACTCCGGGTGTGTGCAGCGTCACCACTTCCGATGTGTTCAGGCAGATGCAGTCTGGGAAGGGAAGTTTGTGTTAGAATAGGTATTGTATTTATAAGACATTCAAAGGTTTTTATATAATGAGGAGGGATTCCAAGCAGTCTTACTAATAATGTCTAGTCTAATAATGTACTAAAGAAATTATAAACTTAGTTTTTTTATTAATATTATTACTACATATACAACAGACTTTGATTAAACATCAATGAAATCAATCAATTCGTCATGGCAAGTCGTGATTTAATTATCGAACTTTGTCCCAAAAGTATGTGAACCTGTAAAATCGCTATTAGAATATGTGCCAGATAACTCTACGCGGACTGGTGCCTACTGTAAAAGTACTTCAACCGCCATTCAAATTAAATGGCTGATTGCTAATTGGTTCACAACTCTACCTCAAAATATGACAGGGGTCGAATTATTTATAAGATTGTCATTGATTAATGCTGGGGCAGTGTCCTTTGCTATAGTGGCATACTAGAGGCTGCCCCGCGGTTTTTCCCGCGCAGATTTCTCATAAACACAAACATCTCGTTTTTTTCCGTTCCCGTGGGAATTTCGAGAAATCCCTTCTTAGTGCTCACCTACACTCCCCAAGGAACCCCCGTGCCAATTTTCATCTTTCTACGCCCAGTAGTTTCGGCTCTGCGTTGTCTGTCAGTCAGTCAGTCAGTCAGTCAGTCAGTCAGTCAGTAACGGAAGAGTTTTATATATATTGATTGTTACCATTATAATGTTTTTGTTAATCTTTATTTGTATTTTTGTAATGGTGTGTCACTATTTGGCAATAAACGTTTTCTATTCTATAAAATTTATAGATTGACTAACTTCCGATCAAAATTCTAGGGACTACTAAGGCAATGAATAAGAGAACTGACTGTGCTGCAGCGAGTTGGGGTAGAAGTGTTCCTCGAGCCGCGTGGCGTGCGAGTAGGGCGCCACGGAGCCGGCCTGCAGCCGCGCCGCCAGCAGCCGCCCCTCGCCCGCGCCCGCGCCCGCGCCCCCGCCCCCGCCCGCGCCCCCCTCCCAACACGACACGCACATGAACGTGTTGCTCTGCAGCTGGTAGGTTGCTGGAAGACATTATAGCTTTTAAAAACCTGCTCACATAAAGAAACGATTTTAAAATGGCCGCCGTTGTATGTACTGTCTCTCGTCTTAACTCTTCTCTCATACTAATAAACGCGAGATAGCAAGCATTCGGGCGCCATCATGAGATTTTTTCTTCATCTGCGCGGCTTATATTAGATTTTATGATGTTGGCTGACCTGGCGAACTTCGTTAAGAGGCATAGCACAGCTAAAGTAGCGCCACCCGAGGATTATTTTTTTGTTTTTCTATCTTCCTGATAATTTTTTCACATTTTCTGGCAATTAAAACTGAGGGGCGTCAGTCAACAAGCTGGTGCCTCTGCCTGACCCTTCATAGGATATCACCATCAACTTTGCAGCCTATAAGACGACCACTGCTGACTGCTGGGCACATGCTTCCGCAAGAGATCATCACAAGGACAAACCATGTGAGGGGAATAGGGGGTTCACCAATATCGCCACGCTTGGCAGGCGGGTTGGCGATCGCAGTTTGTTTAAATTTTGCTCTTACAAATGATGCTGCTGCCCCTCCTTCGAAAATTCCCTTAGTCGCCTTTTCGACACACGAGGAAATGAGGTGACGAAAGAAATCTATGTTACCACCGCTCAACAATATAGACGTGTGGTTATGTTATCTTTGTCATAAATCTCATACACAAGACAGAGACACAGAAAGGCCAGTACACTTCCACTAAACTGATAGTAAGTACATGATAATAAAGCTGTAATAAAAAATACCTGGCATCTGATCCTTGTACCATTGGTCGAGGTCAAAGAGAAGCATTCCATATTCAGAAGCAAAAGTAGCGTTCTCCTGCCAGCACTCCCACACCAGTTGACAGATGTTGAGAGTACCTGGGAACAAAAGTATTTTAGGGGATTCATAAAAAAACTAATTTAATTATTCCTAGTGCTTATGAAAATTTATGGCTTAAAGGGATAGAAAATTTCCAACTATTACCATTTTAATAAGCAAGTGTCATATAAAAGTTTTTAGAGAGTAAAATCTTGTTTCATCCAAGTTTCATCCAAGATCAGACTCATCAAACGGCCCCGAGATTGGCGGCGGCACAGCTTGTGGCACTGTGCCGCCGCAGCTCCAAAGTCGAGCCGGCGAGGCAACAACCCTCCCCGAGCACGAAGCTGATAGCAGCTGAGCGTTGGAAGGACTTCGGACGCTACCAAGTATGCAAAATCATTTTTAAAAATGAAGGAATTGACCATCAACTTACTGATTACTACTAAAAAAAATTATATATTTGGCATTAGCATGATGTTTTAACTTTTAAGTAACCCTCAGTTAAAATACGTATTAAAAAACATATAGTGCACTCTAGTAGGCTGTTAGCAAGTTACAAAATAGTAACAAAATCAACATACTGTCCTCGCCTTCGTCACCGAGCGTAGAGTTGATAGAGAAGGTGTTACAGGAGACGGCTCGCCCCCCCGCCGCGCCCGCGCCCCCTCCGCGGCCGCCGCCTTCCGTCGAACAAAGCTCCACTTGGAACCTTATGTTTGATGTTACGAAGTCCTGATAAATATACGAACATTATCTATTGTTGCAAACTAGAAGATAGATAGACACTTTAATAACAAAGTAAGATTGATCCCTATCTATCCGACTGGACTCAGGTGGCACAGGAAAGAGAAACGGGGATAGGGCGAGAGATCTTTGCACAGCAGTAATACACAGTCTAGACTGCAATAAAAAAAAATAACAAAGTTAAATATCATTGAATTTTTATGCAATGAGTAAAAGAAACTGAGTACCTAACCAACTAAAGAGGTCTTCCGTATATGAGTGACATAAAATAAGAGATTCAATTCCCCACCATGGACTTAGAGACAGTCAATTTCAATTTTATTCTGACTTCTTGGGAAATAAATAAAACTCAATTTTAACAAAGAGTAAGTATGATCTTAGGTCAATACTTATCATATAACACTAACTAAATTCATAAAATTTCTCTAGAACTAACCTGATATAAGCATTTGGTGTCAGATAGCATCCTCTTCCCCTGATAAGTGAGCGAGTACATGACAGCCAGGGGAAAATGCTCTTCTTGGAACCTGTCAAGGACAGAGTATACCACCCACAGGTAGCAGAAAGCCCGGGGGTCGTCACAGGGCTCCTGAAATAACAATCGGGAAAATATATTTAAAAAAAAACTTTTTTTATTTTTACTATTTTCGACATGTCACAAAACACCACTTCCATATGTATGCGGGATCTGAGACAAGGTCTTGTATTATTCTCTAAAATATACATTTTTTATTTTTTCAACCAAAGCAAGACAACATCATTGGATTATTTTTATCACCTGATATCATACAAAATTAAGGACACCAAATGGTAAAATAAGAGATTGTTCCATCAATTACAAGCCAGTTTAATTTTTTTCAATAATAATGATTTGTCAGATAGAACCATTTCTATTTTGTATGTTTTTATATATTACGAGCTTTCCCGGCTTACTTCGTTACGCCATAGAATATAAGATACTACAAAAGACTTGGCTCTATAGACTATGTTGTTTTGACTGCCCAGAATGGCCGAATAAAAAACAAACAACAACAACAAACCACCTGTCAAAATATGTAAACAACGGAAAAAATATTGCACCTTGGGTTACATTATTTGAGTTTAGGTAAGAATTCCTAATTTTTTGAAAATCTAATATAGCCTATGACACTCGGGGTTAATGTAGCTTCCTACCAGTGAAAGAATTTTTCAAATCGGTTCAGTATTTCCAGAGCCTATTCGTTACAAACAAACAAACAAACAAATCTTTCCTCTTTATAATATTGGTATAGATGTATTGTTAACAAATAATTCAGGAAACCTAACAAATAATTCACTTACTTGAAACCCAAAATGTGTGACTGGAAGGCACTCCACATTGACCTGGGATGTGAATTCCAGATCTAAAGTCATAAGATTCCATATTTGAAATGCTCCAAAATTGTATCCAACAGTCACACTACCCAACTGGGGAATGTACTGCATGGTTGACACTCTTACATGATCTCTTTTTGCCTTCATCCTAACAGTTCCATCAGGATTATGGAATAAGTACTGGCCATCTACTAAAGAATTCTCATTCAGTAGAAGAGCAATATGCTCCTCATTTTCCAATGCTAAGTCTCTTTGTTCAGAAATCTGAGAGATTGCTTTTAGGGGAAGGAATGTTAGGTTTGTCATGTTCTGTTCATTGCAGAGGACTTGATCATTGCCTTGTATGATGTCTTTGAGCGCTGTTAACCAAAAAAAAAGTTTAATTAGAGATACTTATCAATTAAAATAAATTGTAAGTATGTAAATTTCCAAGAGATTACCAAGGCAGCAAAAAAAAAAAGATATGTTGAGTTACCAATATTCTAAAATTTAATACTTTGTAATAAATATAATTAATGAAACAATTACCTTGCAATAAAGCAGCTCTATTTAGATCAAACACTAATATCTCTCCGCTACTTGTTCCAGCCACAATTAAACTGTCAAAGCACACAAACGGCCCATCAGGCACATCGCAGACTGTGAGCTGCGTCACAACCACTTCTGTCTGTATGCAGCGGAGGATCTGAGAGCCGTTCACATGGAAGACTGCAATGAGGCCAGTGCTGTCCTCACATTCTAGACTTATGACTAGTTGTAGTGAGTTTTCAGTTAGAGGTGTCGGTAACTCTTCCACACTAGTTACCGTGTAGTTAGTGGAGCTGTAATTTAATTGAAAAACATTAGCAACTGAAACTGTTTTCAATACATAGTATAAAACAAAGTCGCTTTCTGCGTCTGTCCCTATATATGCCTAAATCTTTAAAACTATGCAACAGATTTTGATGTTTTTTTTATAAAGATTAAAGTGATTCAAGAGGAAGGTATAAGTTTCACAACATAGTGATAGGTTGGAGGTTCGAAGTTCGCCGGGTTGACTAGTATCAATTAAATAATGACAAATTCTGTTTTGTGAGGTACCTACCTAGTGTTTGCTCCAAAAGTCCATGCTGCTATTTTCAGGCCACTTTTCAGATCTATTACACAAAACTTAGAAGCCAATGCCAACCAGCCATGCCTGGTATCATTGAGGATGCCGCCGAGGGGAGTTGTGTCTGAAATATTATAATAATTTGATGTAATAGGTGAGTAGGTAAGTACATTATAGCCAAGTAGGTAGCTAGTGCACAGAAAAAATACAAATTTACCATTAGAGTCATCGGTCGGCTGGAGAAAACTAAACACTGCGGGTGACAGTCCAGTCGTTTTCAGTATGGAAAATGAACTATCCTGTAGTTTTTGCATGATTGGTTTTCATCAGGTTTTTGCACTCCTAACGGAAAATTGTTGAGGTTATGATGAAAAAAAATTAACTTCACTGATTCAACATAGCAGTTACTGGTTTTAAATTTTACGAGCTAAAATAACTTGGATCGCAGTTTTAAATACAAATAATCACCGTAAATTCAAGATTTGATAAAAGGATATTTTGTAAAAAACCGCGCGACAAAAAGGAAACCAGAAAACAAAAAAACAACACAGTCACAGACGGCAGAAATGACTGAGACTGATCGAACCGACCCCTTACTGACTGATTGAATTTAAGTAGGTAGAGAGGTGGAGTAATTGTTGTTGTTGTTGTTTTTAAATTCGCCGATTCTAGGCGGGTAAAAGATCTAAGTCCATACAGCCAAGTCTTCTGTAGTTCTTTGTTTTTCTAGGTTCCTAACCTAACCCATTGAAATGCAAGAACATCGATCCGAATTGTTCGGGAGCGCCTTCCTTTATTTCTCACTTCGCTACATAGTTTTCCATAAAGAGCACATTATTACACTAATTCAACCACACTAGCACAGTAATAGCCACAAAAAACTAATTTAGAAAACTGAGAAACAAAAGCCCGACATCTTGTTTTCGTTTCCCCCAAAACCTATGGATGTAAGTAACTAGACATAAAACTTTTTAAGGATAATAATTTATTACATAATGTAAATACATAAAAAAGAGTAGCTAATTAAGTAAATAAATAATGTTTATTGGAAAAAAAACGGTTAAAATTATTATGATATATTTGTCAAAAATACTTCATATTTTATTAACACTCACTAGGACCAAATTATCACAAATAATTTTAAATGTATGTATGCAAACACTTTTGAACCTTTTCAAAAGATCATCTAAATGTGCACCTACGTAACTATTTTATTCATGAATTTAGTAGTACCTATAGTATGATTCTAACACGTAGAATGTAGATAAAATTAATAAACTGAGGAGATTTTAGGGATGAAAAAAGCAGGTCACCTATTAACCTAAGTGAGCATTGAATATCTTTGGTGTCTATTGTCCCTTACTGGTGTAACCGAAACATCCACTACATTTTGATTGTCGTCATTGCCATGGGGACTAATTTTTATTTGACCCTGAACAATATTCATCATAGATACATATGGACTATCAGGAACCTGGCTATTTATGGAACTTAATTCAGCTGCATTTCCTTCGGGACGAACGTTGTCGTAAGCTGTATCTTTCATTGGGGCGTATGCATTTCTTGTCAATGCTGGCAAACTCTTGGGATCAGGTGCCTTGACATTGTCTTGCACAATTTGATTATATTTTGACTCTATAATTACATTATTTGGTTGAGGTTGATTAGATTGAGACTTGGAGATGCTGTTGCTGTCGAGAGAAATAGTTTGTGATGCTCGAAGACTGTTTGATCTTGAGTGATTTCCAGAAGAATGTATTGTGGAAGAGCTGCCTTGCATGTTCTGTAGTTCTTGTGAATAAACTTCTTCGCTCTTTTGAAATCTCTGAGCGTGTACAGTCATTGGTGACTTCTTTTGTTGTATTGTGGAAACACTTGCGTTTAAAGATCTGCTAGGAGAATACGCAGAATTATCCAATAACATAGCTTGTTTGGGTTCTGGTCTGTATGGCGATATGTTTGTGGAAGAGTTTGTGACTTTGACCTCCATAGAGCCATAAGCACTGTCTTTTGTAGAGCTCTGCGATGAGCTCTCTTCTTTGATTCCATAACGCCTTACAACATTTGCTGCTGCTACAGGTTCAATATTTTTAACGTCGTAAGACAGCGGATTTTTTTCAGAAGGCGCTGAATGTTTTACTCCTTCAATAATTTCACCAGTTCGAGGGTTAATGTGGGTTTCTGTATCAAAACGAAGAGTGACCCTGTGTGATTCATCGATTGGGTGATTTCTTGATCTGTCTTCTAGTTCACCGTCACTTTCGTCAAACTGGCTGTGTTCATAATTACTCTCCTCCTGTAATAAAATTAATAGTTTATAAGTCATTAAAATAATAATTTTAGTCGAGAAAGAGAAGATATATTATATATCAGAATAAAAAAGTTTTCGTATGTACTTCTTCATCTGCTTCTTCAATTACGCTGTTCTGTATCCATTCTCTTATTCTCTGCTTCTTCGCGTGCCTATCAACGGTTGTTTCTATACCATTATCTAGGAAATGTCTAAGAAGTATATTTTTCTCATTCGGATCACTGTGAAAACTGTACATAGAGGGGCACAGCTCGTCGATGTCACCTCCAGCTGAAACAATAGTGGTAAATTCAAATTCCATTTACAATAATAAAACAGTAAAAGAGGCAAATTAAAATATATAAAACTTTCATCAATACTTTATCGTTGTAAGCGGTAACGATAACTAAATACCTACAAAAAATTATATTACATATTTAAACTATAACCTCAGGCAACTAAAATAATATTAAGAGGCATAGCACAGCTAAAGTAGCGCCACCCGAGAAAAAAATTAATATCTTCTAAACTAAGGCAAATATTAAAAATGTGAAACAGTATTCCCCTGGATAATGCAGCCTAGTATTTTTAGGGAGACCAGAGAATGCTTTTGATTGTTGTTAAAAATGTCTGTTTCGCATTTTTGATATTTGCCTTAGTTTAGAAGATACTTTTTTTTTGCGGGTGGCGCTACTTTAGCTGTGCTATTCCTCTTAAATTACATCGATATGATATCATTATCATGAACATCATAATCACATAATATTTTGTCAGATTTCAGAATTCTGTCCAAAGTTTCAAAAATAATTAAAAAAGGAAAATTTATTTTACATAGTTATTAGTATATCTATTTAAATCTATTGTGCTCTCTTAAATGATTGCAAATGCCTTATTTTCTGTATCTTGTTTGGGTTCTTATAGTTACATCGAAACGATACCCAGCAAATCATTGCAGCAAAGTCTTGAGAAAGACACAAACGGATTAATTAATAGTTAAGATAGATGAACAGATAGATTGAATAACATAATTTGTTAATTAATTAATTTTTTTATCTTACCAACTCTATCAGTATATCCTTTTGCCATCCATCGATCATCAAGATATCTTGAGAGTTCTTGAAAATTACTAGCTCTTCTGTCTTCTCTAGGCTCGACAAATTTTTTGAACATTTTTTGTGCTCTTGATGAAACCATTTTCCACAACTTGGGTTGTTTTTTCAAAGGGTTAGAGCTATTGTACCACCCATAATAACTAAAAAAATAAAAACATTGTTGAATACACATTATGATTTACGATTGTTATTTGTTATTCGTTAAGTCCTAATTAGTTTACATTTTCTTTAAACTATAATTATACCTTAGAGTTTGCTTTTCGACAAAAATATATTTTACTATTTAAATAAAAATACGATAAAATTTGATATAATAACTCACGTAGTGTATCTGGGGTCATCAAAAGCTGCCTTTTGCCAGGGTAGACACCCCGTAAGGCAAATAAAGATAACTATTCCAAACTGCCATATGTCATGTGAAATTAGAGCCCTGCAGGTAAAAAGAAAATATTGTAAAAAATAATAATTATATAATTGTGTTTAACTAATTTCTGAAAATTTAAAAATTCATTCAACAAAATTTTTTAAACTAAAATTTTCTAAGTGAAAAAATAAACAACTAGGGAAATCGTTAAATAAATAGTAAAATAACCTTTTATTATGTAACTTTTGTAAATTTTATTTCTACGACTGTTATTGGGGATCATTTCATCAATTTGTAATGAAATTTTAATCAATAATTATATGCACAGAACATTATTTTCTTACTTGTAACTACTATCCATTGCTAATCTTAAAACTTCCGGAGGAGAATAAGGTAACCACTCGTTTCTCCTTCTAACCTGAGCGTTGACTTTTCTAGTTTCTCCA
This sequence comes from Euspilapteryx auroguttella, assembly GCA_951802225.1. NCBI lineage: Eukaryota > Metazoa > Arthropoda > Insecta > Lepidoptera > Gracillariidae > Euspilapteryx > Euspilapteryx auroguttella. Next base: position 4,098,429 of record OX637648.1, on the reverse strand, counting down.
AAATCACACAGCTTTATTCTTGAAAAGTCTGATTTAAAAATTAAAATATTATCCAATTTTACATCTCTATGAACTAAATCCCTCTGATGAAGATGCTCTAAGGCAGCTGCCAATTGTTTTGCTACTCTCTTTGTATGAATTTCCCCGATTCCAGTATCCAGCATATTTGAGGTCAAATCTCCTGAAACATCAATAAAATAGCCTGCTTTTGTTACGAAATAAATGAAGATCGGCGTTTATTATAAAACTTTCTTCATTCTCATGAATTGGCCATAGTCCAATTTAATATCACTTAGGTACCTGTATGACACAGATACAAAGAATTTGGAATTTAAATATAGTGTAAATTTTTAAAAGCATGCACAATTTAAAAACCACAGTCAGCTAAATCGGCCCGGCCGTTCTTGAGTTTTGGCGAAACTAACGAACCACGATTCACGTTTTTTTTATATATGGTAGATAATTTAATTGTATACAAACCTAAAGGAGCATATTCTTGGCAAAAAACGTAAAATCCAGCCGTCTCAAATGCCACATCAAATGTTGTGACTATATTTTTGTGAGCACTTAAATGGAGGCTATAGTGGAATTCTCTGTAAAAGTCTCGTATAGAAACATAAGGCTTCGGTAGTGCTTTGAGAACGATTTCCGTATCAGATGCTCTATGTTCTACAAGTAAGATTTTTCCAAACCAACCTTCGCCAACAATTTGCAGAATGTCAAATTCTTCTACTAAACATACCTGAAATAAATATTGTATGATTATAAATATAAAAAAACTCTTGAATTATTTTTCCTTGAATATTGGCAGAAAAATTATTTGACAAAAAACTCTAAAATATAATCCAAAGTCGTCACAGTTTGTCTTGGTTATATTAATTCTAATGAAATTAGGATTGCTTACTTTTTCAAGTTCAAATTCACGAATTTTGTGAATAGAGCCAGTCAAGGCTCTTCTAGTACCGTTGTTCATCATCTTTGATATGAGTTAGGCCGCATCTTTAACGACTGAAATAAATATTTCAAAACAATTTTATAAATATTTGTACCAAATGTTCCAATTTCTTTAGAAATCGCAAAATGAATGGTCTTGGAGCATCGCCAGGACCTGATGTCTACTCCACACTCCAGACGGCAACACTGACGTCACAAAATTACGTCATCAAATACCTAATTTCGTGAATGTCTTGCATATTAACATTTAATATGATATGGAACTTCAATATGTTTAATTTAATAACCTGCTTAAATGAAAAATTGAAAACTTTTTTTTTACAATATATTTTTGTATATTTTTATTTATACTCACTCAAGTAAGAATTATAAGAAAAAAAATATGAAAATGGAATAGTAAACTGATGAATCTTTGAGTTTGATAACTCGCTTAGTCTCCTAAGTAAACTTGAAAAAAATTTGGCACCCAAATGAATGTGTTGATTTTTTCTATAATGTAAAAATAGTTGCAGTTGCTCTTAAACCCTAATTTGCATCTTAAATCTAAAATAGCAGTTTGAATAAGAAAGCGGCTAAGATAGTACTCTCTACACCTGCCATGAAATCTAGGTTATGAGGTAACGATTTAAGATACTTAGCATATTACAGAAAAAGGTTTTCTGTTTCAACTGCATCAGTTAGGATAGGAGTAGTAAAAAATGATTTTTCTTTTGCCTATTTCCGGTAATTTTGGTTATGTGATCCTAAACAAAATTACCAGGGATAGGGCCTATTACGGCCACATTTGCAACATTGCTTTTCTTCCTCTAGTGTGTCATAGTCAATACAAAAAAAACGCAAAGGGGACGCAAAGCAATATTGCAAAATAATGCTATTGCGGTTGGCAATGGATATAATATGGGTATAGAAAAATAAAGATGGCGCCATATACATTATAGAGCGCTGACGCTTTTTTTTATAACCATAATCATATCCCAATGGATATGATTGTGGTTAATTAAGCAATCTAACCGCAATCGATCCCCTGGTCTGTTGGAAAAGCATTATTTATATGTAAAGCAGTTTTCCAAATTGAATTATGGCACCAGACAAATCAAAGGCGTATGAAATTAATTTTAAGCGGCTAAGCTAAACTAGTAAGGCTGAGGCAGGACTCTACAGGAACCAAGTATAGGTATACTATCTATTTTAAATAGCATACCTCTAACTTCCCTGTTATTTGCGTGTGCACCTGGGTTCGATTCCCGGGCGGGGCGAATATTGATATGATGAATATCGATATTTGTTTCCGGTCTGGGTGTTATGTTCGTCTCTGTGCGAGTTTCGGGTTCCCTAGATACAAATTCTTCCTAGTTAGGAGCTCTTAGTGTGATGTGTTATTATTATTTATGCTGCATTTTATTTTTTTTTATGTTTAAAAATTTATTGAAATACTAACTTTTGCCCTCAAGTCCTCCCACACCCTTACTTTAAAGAAAAGAAAGAAAGAAGTGTAAGAAACTCTAAAATAAATAAACCGATAAGGTCGCCTTTTGTCAACTTAATGTAGATAAAATAAATGTTTTATGTTTCTTGTTTTTGTGTTTTTTTTTTAAAATAATAATTTGATCTATATAACATCTAAATATCTAAACCTGGTGGAACTAAGTACATAATATATTCATGTTTTTAGTTAAGTCATTATGAACTCCTAAATCTATACATTTTATTTAATATATATTCAGAATATTTCCCGATTAGCAATGAGGTCCATGGGGTCCATGATACATTTCAATCACATTTTGTTTCTATCTTCAATGTTCAGGACTACTTTATAATATCTTACTACCTTATAATAAAAACTATTTTGGAGAAAAATTATTGCTTTGTAGAACTTGAGTTATTAAATGGCTTTTTATTACAAACAAAATCTTAAAAATTGCCGTATTAAATAAGGGTGCAATAAGGGTGTAAAGTTTATTATGTATGAAGGTTGTAATGTAACCTCACCCGAGGCAGAAAAACGTTACCATCCAGTTGTAAATGTAGGATGAAGATTTAATAATTAGTTTTTTGTAAACAAAACTAGGGATTTTGCGAAAACTCGGATAATTTTTGTATGAAGATTCCTTTTTTTTTCATTAAATTATCCTGACAAAAAGCAGTTTTTTTTTGCAAAAAACCTAGCATAAAAATTTGGAACATTCCATAACCCTGATTGGCTAGATTATTGTTTGCTGGCCAATCCTTATTCTGATTGGTTCTCTGTAGCGTCAAAGTTATTTTTACGAACCAATCAGATTAAGAGTGGTCAACTCTTGCGATAATGTAGGCAATCAGAGTTAAGGAAGGTTTAAATTTTTCAATTATGCTTTTTGTCAGGATGATTGGAAAAATAAATTCATCAAATTATCCGGGTTTTCGCAAAATACCTAGTTTATTTTTTTCAAAAAACTAATTTTCAAATATTCCTACGACATATATATACTGATTTTTAAAACGAGAAAATTCACATATAAAAAGCAGAACCTGTGTACCCAATTTTGCTGACCTAATCAGCTAACTTTGATTTCGAATATCACTTAACTTCAATCATCTATTAACAGTCATTCTGATCAGTAACAATAATACAGTTATGCATCATAATTACCCAGAAGACAATAAATAATGTATGGAAGTTAATTATTGACCAGCTATAAGCGCATGTTAATAATGAGGTACTTTACGACGAGTAAACAGTAATCAAAAAAAAAAAACACTTTTCGAGCTGATGGGATAAAAAATATAAATGACTAGAGGCTGCCCCGCGGTTTTTCCCGCGCAGATTCTCATAAACACAAAATTCCCGTTTATTCCCGTTCCCGAGGGTATTTCGGGAAATCCTTTCTTAGTGCTCACCTACACTCCCTAAAGAACCTACATGCCAAATTTCAGCTTTGTACGCCCAGTAGTTTCGGCTCTGCGTTGTCTGTCAGTCAGTCAGTCAGTAACGGAAGAGTTTTATATATATTGATTACAGGTTCTAAGTTCTAATAGAACAAAAAATACTAAAAATACCACCATGCGCTAAAACATAATAATTTCAAATTATTATATGAAGAATACTAAATTATCTTGCATTGTATTTTTAAGATGCAACGCAATAGATTTAAGAATTTTTTTACCTCTAAAATAAAATGGAATCATTTTTAAATAGGAAGGTATTGTTTTAATTGATATATTTTTACTTTCAGTAGATTTTAGCAAAATTATTTACTAACTTAGTTATATTTATATAATTACCATATTAAATTAATTACCTTTCACAAAAGGGCAATCGCCCTTGCACTGTTTAGGTTCACAAAACACTTGGAACAAATCCAATCACTTATTATTGCACTGAAACTCTATTCTTCCTTGATATTCATTCTTCATTTGATAAATATCTTACAAACAAATCTTCTCCTTCGATTTGTTGTGTTTTAAGTAGTTTGTAAATAATATATTAAATCACTTAAAGCAAGGATATATTATATGTTTTATCTAGGGCGGAACGAGTTTTGTCTGTCGCGCTGATAATTTGACTGGTTGCGCGTACGCAGCAAATGCCCGGGCGGCTATTTTCGTGCTAATGCATACAAAAACCAAGTTGTAAATGAAATGTTACGATCAACGACCTGGGTTCAGGAAATTATCGCTGTAGCTCTTGTCAAATTGATCTAACATAAAAGTATAGTTAAAATATTAAGTTCCTACATACATTTTAAGCAAATTTTAGTTTTTAATTAAGTAATATTATTTATTCTAATGATATGAAAACCCAATGTCACTAGCGATAAAAAAACTTTATCCAAACTATTAACAAGTATTTAATATAAAATAAAATAAATGCAGTAAATTTTTAACAAGAACAGGACAAAGGGTGCCCTTATCGATAAAAGTGTTTTATTAATTAAATATATAAGCTTTTTATATCTGTTGTCGTATGCTTTACTGAAGTTATAATTTATACGCTTAAACATCATGTTTAACATACGATGTATGCTATACGATGAAGTAGGAGAAATCCTTTTTTTTATTTAAGTAAACATAATATTATAAGTGTATTGTGCTAAAAATAATTAGGTAAATATTAAATAAAGAGTTAAGGTTTGCTTTTAGAAAATTTAAAATAAATAACCTGCTTCTAATAAATTTTAAGATCTTTATTTTTATTTTTAGACACAGCAGTTCCTTACTTTCTCCCGGCATTGCGCCAGAATTGTGAATAGTACTTTTCAATGCAATCAAAAAGGTGTCTCACTCATTAACACTGCGCTAATGATACGTTCGATATTTTGCTAAAATAGGTACTTTCATTATCTTTTACTACAGAATGCCCTGCATGACAAAAAAGCCGACAGTATTGTTATATTAAGTACATACGTTTAATTTTTATTACTATAATCAGTACAGTAGGTTACTTTATTCCACTTATGTAATTGTAGCGAGTTCTTTCTGCCGGTATGTAAATCGCAAAACTACTCAACGAAACCTTTCTTAGGTATACTTACATACCTACTCTTCATATTAAAAATAAAAAGTGCGCACCACTATCTAGAAATTAAAAAGTGGCAATACTGTATGAAAATTACTGTCATATTTCCATACAGATGGCCTATTATGGCCACTTTTCTCAGCCACTTTTGCAATATTGTCTTTGGTCCTCAAAGTGTCAAAGTCAATACAAAAAAACGCTGGTTATTATCATTTCAGTGGAGTATTTTGCCAATGTCAAGTTCACAAATTAGCAAAAAAGGGTGGGCTTAAAGCCCGGCAACGTTGTACGGTTATTATAAGTTTATTGGATTATTGTTTTAAAGCCCGCTAACAAAACACGTGGTTTCGGAACCAACGTTAAAACAATAATCCATTGGTTTTGAAGTTTTCAACGTTTCATTGTTGTTATTTGACATCACTACTTAATTGAGAATTTGAAATAATGACACTTGCGTCAATCAAAACGAATCAAACTTTATTTCCTAGTAATTCATTAAAATCTGTAAACGTAAAATTAAGAAACAAGCATAACCTATGTATACAACAGTCTAACACTACTTTATTACATAATAGTTTAATTTGCCTTGCACCTCAAATTTTCAACAAACTACCTGAACCATTCCAGAATTTAAATTTAACTAAATTCAAACAAAAAATACACAAACTACTTGTAAGTAAATGTTATTATAATTTAAGTGAGTTTTTGACTGATAAGAACATTTCTATATAGAGAGAGATTTTTTTGAAGAAGTTTTTGTTGGTTTATATAAAAAATATATATTTCATTTGTTAAGTAATTACCACTAAATATTAAATATTTGTCGGTTCCTACAGTTACCATTATCACATAAATATTTTAAAATGTTAATATTTTTAAGTTTTCTAAAAATTTGTATGCCTGAAAATGGCCTAACACAGTGATTCTAAATAATTATTACTCTACCACCTGTAACTTTTACCTGTGTTAACAAATAAAGTTTTCTATTTCTATTTCTATTTATATCAATTGGGCTGTCTGTGTGTGACTGACTCATGATTGATTGGCGGGCGACCACTTCACTTTTTTTGGCATGTTTTTGGCTGCTCTGAGTTGGCTGGCTTGATTTGTTTTTGTTTGTTTTTCGTTTTATGACTTTTTTTTAGCAGTGAATTGCTACGAGAGTTTTATTATTTCGTACAACTTCATAGACTGATTTCCTTGGCGATTTATCTTCTCAGGGATGTTACACGGTCATTCAGGTAAGATTAGTTTAAAGTTTTTATTGGTTATGTTTTTAGTAAACAATCGTGAAAAAACTTTTACAAATTCATTCATTACTGCTGCTGAGCTCTTTGATACTTAGAATCATGGATCGTTGGGTCGTTCTCTGACCCAAAGTTATCATAAGAAGTCTACAATCTTATCAATCATAATATTTAAAATTCCTTCAAAGTACCTATGACTTGTTCTATTTTCATTTCTTGCGCATTCTTTATCTTAGCCTAAACATTTGGTCGGTGGGTCGTTTTAGTTATTTGGTCGGTGGGTCGTTTTAGGGGCGGTTTTACAGTCACAGTGCAGATTTTGAGAGAATGGTTTACCCGTAGCTCCCAAACTCAGCAAAGCCTATGCTTTGGGAACTGTATTTACTTTTAAATAAAAATATAGCTTTTCATCTTCTTTGAATCATTGAACTAGGTAAAACCTGTATTGTAGCGGCGAACAAGTTAGCTGTTTAGTACTGTAGCAGCTTACACAGTATTGGCCCTTCTATACAGCTGGCAACGTGCCTTCCAAGCAAGGCGATCTTGTTAGACCGTATAGTTACTCCCACTAATGTTGCTCTGGCTAGACCATTGTTAACTTGTGTTGAATATGCTCAATGTGGATCAAGCTTATGTAGCGAGCAATATCATTATGTCATTTGCGGTTCGTGAAATAAAAAAAGGAAAAATAACATATTGTGAAAAACATTAAATTTTCTGGTTAAAATAATGGTTGATTAGTCGCTGCAGAACATGTTAATAAGAAAACTTTTGGGTTACTGCTGGAGTTCAAACATAATCAAATTGTTATCTAAGTCTTAGCATTTTTGTAAAACTTTACTGCTTTCTTTCCAATTCCATTTATTGTGGGCAGCCAAAACTTAGTAGATTTGTGAGGTCCTTTAAATTAAAATAAAATTAAAAATTGTGATTTGTGCAAGAAAATGTTCTGAACCGATATGAAAAATTATTTCACTGTTGGGAAGCTACAAAATCTTCAGGTGACATTGGCTATAGAATATTATTAAAAATTCAGAACGCAAGGCGGTACGAAATTCGCCGTGTCAGCTAGTAAATATATCTAATAATCACCTCCTTGAAAACACCTCATTCGGTTGACATCACTCTGGTTATTTCGTCACTGTAAGAGCTCCTTTCCTGTCACGCGTGTTTTCGCCCGCGCGCGGTTTTTTAAACTGCCCGCATCATATCATTTAATTCTTACAAGTTTTTCCTATCATGCAAGCAGCACGCATATGGCCAGGAGTGTGCAAACACCCGCATGCGGATCGAATCCGCGCGCGGGCGAAGACACAAATGACAAAGGGCCTTAAAGCATCTTAATTTAAGTTATCCTTAGTTAAAAATAAAATAAAAACTGTTTGTAGAGGTAAAAGTAAAGCACATCGTGAGAGCAGAGCACCCTTCTAAGACCACATTAGGTCTAACAAAGCAATCGTTCAGAGCTCGTCGACATTATAAGTTCCCAATTAAGGCGACTGGTAGGAACGGTAGCTGCGACCCGGAGTCAATGGGCCGGGTATTCGAACTTAATTAACTTTCCAGCGTGGGTTTTCAATTGAGAGGGATTGCAGTAAATATATCGTATTCTGAAAAGAAAAAACTATAAAGAGACTACGGTTACTTATTTTTTAGCCTTAATGTCCTCACACTGAGAGCCCTCAAATTCAACCTGTAGATAAACAGTTCCTGAAAGAAAAAGACTTACCCGTACCGTTCTGTATGTGTCGTAGTAAGATTTGATAATTAGGTTTTTTGCAAAAAAACTAGGGATTTTGCGAAAACCCGGATATTTTGATATAAGCATTACTTTTTTTTCAATCATCCTGACATAAAGCAGTTTTTTTTGGAAAAAAACCGAGTATAATTGAAAACCTTACCAGCCTTTTAAATGTTACCAGCAAGCAATAATCTAGCCAATCAGAGTTAAGGAAGGTTTCAAAGTTTACAATTATACTAGGTTTTTTGCACAAAAAACTGCTTTATGTCAGGATGATTGAAAAAAAAGTAATGCTTATATCAATTTAAATTATCCGGGTTTTCGCAAAATCCCTAGTTTTTTTGCAAAAAACCTAATTATCAAATCTTACTACGACATAATGTATGTGATTCGTTCACTCTAGCTAGTTGCAGATTCCTTCATCATTCATTCTCGCAAAATAGGGAACAGCTCGTGATGATTGCACCCTTGCAATTAATTTAAAAAATAATCGATAAGCTTTTATCTTCAAATAACCAATTAGTGATCGAAGAAGAATTTTTAAATCTGTCCAGTACATAGTTTCGGAGGTTATTCAATTCAATCAAACAATTAAATTTTTACTAAATAACATTTATTATTGCATACAACAATTGTTTCATGATACAACAAAACTTGATCTGGCTTTTTTTTGTAAGGCATAATAAAACGCTTATCCAACAAAATAAAGGTTCTCTAGGGACCCAAGAGGAAAGTTTTTAAATGTTTTCTAAGAGCAAGTGCTTCCTTGCATCCCCGTTAGCCAGATGCACGCCTCGTATCCTGATAGCGGCGACGATTTAATTAACGTATTGTCCGCTCCTTGGTACTAGGTATTAACGTGAGCCTTCCAACTCGAGTTAAGGGGAAGCATTATAGATTTTAATCAAACTCTGTCACTGTGATATTTTGCTACTAAAATATTACGCCATAGTATTTGTTAAACTAATATTAATATGAATATTATTAAAAAAAAAACTATTAAAGAAAAGTATACGTCTGAAGTATACGTTCTGGGGCCGAAAAGTTCTCGAGTGGAGACCACGGATCGGCAAGCGCAGCGTAGGACGTCCACCGACCAGATGGACGGATGATTTGCGCAAGGCTGCGGGTCCACGCTGGTATGATGGTAATGATACGTCTGACATTACCACTGCCTAAATATACATACATACCTTTGTTCGAAATTTAAAAGAGACCTTGCTATTGAATCTACAAGTTTGACTGATTTTCTTTTGCTATAGAAGCTCTGTAGAGCATCCTCTCTCGTCGCCTTAACTTAAATTCTCAATAGATGCTTCAATGCCTGTAAGTCAAGAGGTTTCCATCGATAGTGGATTATGTACCATTATTATGCACCAGTATAAGGTTTCTAAAATCCCAGCGGCTCCTCAATTAAGGTATCGCCAGGCTCATCTTTGGCCATTCAAGCCGTGTGCCGTTTAGGTCTTGCATTACCTTTTAGAAATAATGAGACAAAGTCTCCTCGTAAATGGTTTTAGGTGGATGAAGAGGGTTCACTGTTTGAATGCTAAATAGCGGCCTGTTTATTGTTGCTCGGAGAACCGTTAGTTATTATGATACATTAATGATAAATTATTAGGATTTAAACATTATTCTACTTTTTTAATTGTAGTTTTATTATATTAATATTAGTAAGCCAGCTTACCGAATTATACCATTATATTATAGCTGAAATTTCATACGTTTCAATTCAAAAGCATTCAGACAACGTTGTTCTCTGACAGTACCTTTTATAATTTACCTGAATTTCAGCAATTCACTTTCACTTACCTACCGTGTGTATATAGTCGTTCTATTTAAAGGAATGTTCGCCAGCGTTTCGATCATGCCAGAAAGGCAAGTGTTATCTACGATGTTCAATTTAAAATAATTGTTCGGAAAGAATCCTAAGATCTCACCCCGCGGTAGTAGTGATTCTTTATCTGGTGGAATCTCCACGATTTTTCAGAGGCACTGGTGGCGGCAGATAGATTGTGCTTTTATAGGAGACAATTTTATTTAATCAATGTGTGTTAGTTAGTGTTTGTAGCCACAAATTTAAATAGCCTTGCCAGTTACTTTCTTTTCAAGTGTAGGTACTGAGTCCGGGGGTGAAACAAGTAATCCGTGTAGGTAAAAGACTTGTATGGCAGCTCTATTGGAATTGTCTATGCCAGAAATGTATAGTGAAATTGAAACGAGTGGGTACTTTCACAATATTTTCAATAACTTGTTTCGGTATTTTGTCTGATCTATTTTAAAATTTGATTGCTAAATACATAATTAAAAATTAATTGTGTCAAATTTATCTTTACTTTATCTTAAGATTGGGTAGTTTAGATAGAATCTGAAATCGAAAATCGCGAGTAATTATGTACTAGGAGTTCAGATCAGAAGTGCCAACTAGGTACCTAGTAGTAGTTTATAGACGTGGTCTGGTCACATACCAAGTCTCCGATTCTCACGGGGCGCCTCGTCTCCGCGTGTCTCCGAGGATTTACCGCGGGACACGTTGTTTTAATCGTGTGCCCTGTCTGGTGAAGTGTTGTCAACCATTGGAGATTTATTGTGCGCCACGATGATTCAGTAGGTCGGAAGGTAGGAAGGCACTATGCGGCGGCGGTCGTGGCATTAATTTGACGGAAAGTATAGGTTTTACGATGCCTGTCTTATTGATTAGTACTTATCAATATAACGCTTAGAATAATTTTTAGGGCTTTGATATACAGACCTAAATAATCTACTGATGGATGCCTAAGTTGCCACATTTATAAAATCTAGTACACAACATTGCCTTCGAAATTCTAAGCTAGAATATCTAGTGCATTAATTGACTCACATTGACGAAAATGTGAGTCAATTATACTCACATTTTCGATTTCGGCTGTAACTTGTATCGCTGAAATAACGCTCTGAAGTCTGTTTGTGTTAGTTAACACACATGTTATATTTGGTAACATTCCGATATTATGCTCTTATTACTGGAGTCAATATGTGGTTGATAATAAGACAGTATTATTTGGACCTTTATAATTATTTTGGAATAATAAAAATTGTCTTTTATATTAATTAGCAGCCAGCATTTTTCCCACGGCGCGTCTCGTTCAATAGATCACTATAGTCGACACGTGGGCCGGCCCGTCCCGCCTTCGATTGTAGGTGTGTCGTACTCGCCATACAGACGGACTGACATACATTCATGTCCACGTGTCACCAATTTGTTTTTTTTTAAGTATTGAAGGGTTTCACTTTTACAATTGTGAAAAGGTATAATCGCTGCCTATAACCTCAATGATTGCTGCAGAGATTGAATACCTGTATAATTTGAGTAGAGTACCTTTGTTTTAAAATAATCTCGATATAATATTTTTGATATTGTGGACTATTCATGTATTATTTAGTCATTTTACTGACGTCCGTAGTCATATGTCTTAATTACATAATTTTGATTTTTAAGTTATATTTACAGATGTCCAAAGCGGCCACTTGCTTTCCAATCACCAGGAGTCAAAATAGCTTAGTGATATTAAAGTTAACATCAATTTTACGTTTCCGCTATTTTGGACTCTTATCATTATTTTGGAACCCCGTTGGTTCTGGTTAATACCATACTAACTGTTAAATTTTTATTAAATTAGCACCAAATCGTTAACTAGGTAATAAATGTGGTGATTTGCGCCCATATACCATAAAACTAGAGTGCCTCAATATTTGCTTTATTCTAATCGAGATTCAGTCGGAGCGCGCGAGTCGGGCGGGTAATTCAAATTAAATAAATTACAGTTCACCGTAGGTTCACGGTGGCGGTGTAACTAAAACGTACAGAGATGCCATGTCTCTTAAACATTCATTAAATATGCAGCCTATCTATAAATAAATATATGATTTACTAAGTTTTCGGGCACGTATAGAGTGAGCGAATTACGTTGTGGCCAGGGCTTGCCAGTGGTGTTGTTGGGTTTCATACTCTACTTTTGCTGATACGCTCGAATAGTTTTAGTATATTTTCATGAATCTCAGCTAAAAGACGTCTTCTGCTGGGCGCAGGCCGCCCCTCATTCCCGCAATCTTCACTAGGTCGTCTGAACACCATGGCCTCTCTCTTTATCCCAGGTCCCAGGAACCATGTTCTTTGTGCCCTGCTCATTAACACTTTATGCGTATTGCAATAGTAATTTTTCTTTAATATTAAAAAAATTGCTTATTGCATTTAATATTGATTGTAGAAGTCATCATCGAATGTGATCGAGACTTCTAAACGTGTCCGCTCATCTATTATATTACAGTATAGCAATAAAGTTTTACTACTGAAATTAATTGTTTGACTCATCTCTAGTTTCCTACTTTAGCATTAAAATTCTAGCTATTAGTGGGAAAATATTAAGTGCTTAAAATTTATTAGTGCTAGCCAGATATATGTTCTTGTTGGGGCTTGTAAGTGTTCGGATATTATCAGTATTCAATTATTTTAAACTTGCTGTTTTATTGTAAATATCGATGTTAATAATGTTCAAATGCTGGTTTTTATGGTTTACACCTGCCCATTTTTATCGTGATAACATGAAATTTAAATTTAAATTCTCAGTGTTTGTTGGATAGGATGACCAAAATGACCGGATTGAATGTGGTCAGGTTCAACACTAATATGAGTTGTCCTGCCTTTGAATTTTATGCATACATTCCAAGTCAAAAGGAGGTAGCCAATTGATTCAACCACGCAGTTATGTTCAGCTGCTTCCTACCTTCTTCCGTGGCATGTCCCACTTTTCTGGCACCGTAGGGTCTGAAAGATAACGCCATTTAGTCACATAAAATTGAAAATGACGGGCTCGTGTTTCGTGTCATTACATAATCTAACAATTGCAGACTAAACAAGACAAAGACAACGTCATATCATATAAGAAATCTACTGATACGGCTACATTAAATTCTCACTTCTGGCAAAGTTTTCACCCAATTAACTGTCGCTTTAACCAGAAATTCCTCTAAAATTCCCTAAAAAGTGGCAAATCAAAACATTCCATCCATACTGTGGCCGAGCGCGGTGAACTATAATTACGCGCTATCAAACTATCAATGCGGTGCCGCTTATTGAAAGCCTCGCGTTGGGCGTGGCGTATTAAGGCGATCGCCGACCAGTAATTTGATGGATTAAGGAACACACCCGTGGGGCACTAGATATACGTACTGGCAGGTACGTTGACGTTAGGGGTAAAACGAGAACGTAAAGAGACCTCTTTTTATAAACTGTATGAAGTTTTAATGTGACGATTGATAATCTGAGTTGTTACGATATAAAACTGCCTTATATTAGTCTCCTTCTTCTATTGGTGCCTCTCCACTTCTGGACGTCAACTCCGCAAATGCTTATCGTTCTCCTGCCAGTCGAAAAAGTTGTTCTACGCTGGCAACTCCTGTCCACTCCTAGATGCTAGCGAGCCACGACTTCCTTCTTCTACCAGCGCGTCTTTTACCCTCTATCTTTTCCATCATTATAACTTGAAAAGACGGTATCGATCTTGTCTGTGAGCACAATAAGTCCGAGGTAGTGTCGAGTTTTTATTAGTAGACATTTTAATTAGTAGTAGATGTAGTAGCAAGTCACAGAAGAACACCGGTCTCTCTGGGGAAGAGCTTTTGGGCCTAGTCCATTACGTTTTTTTTGTGCTTTTTGGTATATACCGTCAGATCAGTAATCTGGTGAAGCTTTTTTGAAGCTGCACAATGGTCTCTATGGCTTTTTTTTGTTGATTTTGATTTTTATTCACATAAAAATACCGGGACAGCAGAGGTACCTTACCTTGTCTTAAGGGATATATTGATTTTAATCAAAAATTTATAATAATTATTGAATTGTGAACCTGAAGGTATCCTTTTAAGGTTATTTATGGTAATGCGGTTAATTATTTTAAATCAAGTATAACTTGAGTGTTTTAGGAAACGGATATCGCTTGGCTTATTCCGATTTTGCTCCAAAACCATTGTTCTCTACAATTTTTGAGCTTCCATACATTAATTCCGATTTTGCTCCAAAACACATTTTGGTACGGTCAGAAAAGGTAGCATAATAGTAATGATTTTGTTTATGTTATAGAATGTAGAAAATAATATTAAAAAGGTAACATTTTATTAATTATCTACATGCAATAAATAATACTGCTCGACATGACAGACAAAAACTCTGAAGAAGGTCTTGTTAAAGGAGACCGTCATTGAACTATGTATTTCTCTAAGTTAGATAGTTATTTACTGCAGTAGGAGTGTTTGCTTAGTTAGTGCCTTGATAACGAATTTTGAAATTAGGTACCAGGGCAACATGAAATAGTAGCAGGTCATAAAGCGCAACACACAAATACCTACATACCATGCCATGCCAGTTCCTGTCGTCACTAATAGAAATAATTATAAATATAAGCTTTTTATAATTGATTTATTGAGGTATTTTGATTATGATTTTTGTGATGATTATCTGTTATTTTAAACTATAAATATTTTAACCTGGTTTAATTATTATTGTTATTTTGTTGATTTATGTGAAATTTCTGTCTGTGATTTTTAATTGTTTAGATTAATAAGGGTTTTTTATAACAGCTAAAATTATTATTTTATTTTGTTGATTTATGTGAAATTCCTTTCTGTGATTTTTAATTGTTTAGTTTTTTAAGTTTTTTATTAACAATTTACTTACATTGTTTTTATACTTCGTTACCTACATTTTTAAATAGGTAGGTATATACATATAGTACAACTCAATTTAGTCTGAGTAAATAAATATTTTTCTCTACATTTGTTTGTAGTATTTTTTGATAACTTAATAATAAATTTGAAACAAGTGTTACCTTTCTGACCGTACCAAAATGTGTTTTGGAGCAAAATCGGAATGAATGTATGGAAGCTCAAAAATTGTAGAGAACAATGGTTTTGGAGCAAAATCGGAATAAGCCATATCGCTTTCGGATATGGAAATAAAGAGCAGACTTTTTTTTTTTAAAACAGCGAAGATTTTTTCTTTTTTTATACGAGGCATCAAGTTTTTTGGTTTCTAATCTTTGTTCCTATCAATTTAAAATAGCTGTTGTTTTTTACAGTGTGGGATTCACAATCTTTGACTGGGCATTAAATAGATAAAACCTATGTAAGTAGGTGATACTAATCTGGCTAGAGCTACAAAGTTATTGCAACCAGTAATAAATTGAACAAGAATGTTAACGTGATTGATCGCAGATCGTTGTGGTGGGCGATTTTGAGTGCTTAATAATTGTAGATTGAAGTTTGCCTAAGCAAAGTAGAGATGTCAAAACTTGTATAAATCAATGCGGATAAGAATAAAGATTAAAAATTTGCAATAGCAGATATAGCACAGAATTTTTTAAAATTGCGCAAAGAAGGGAGGTTAAATTGCGAAGCTACCTGTTTAACGTCTTTGAGTAAAATGGTAAAATATTATTGTAAATTTCCCTTCTCGAAACTTGACACATAGCAGTGGGCCAGGCAGGACATTGACCTACCCAAATTTTTCGAAATAGTGCAATGCAGTGCAAGTGCATAGTTAGTTGTTTTTGCTTTCGTTTCCTTCACTAATGTTTTATTTTTTATCGCAAACTGGTAGTTTAAATAGTAACTGTAATTGAATAGTATCATATACCTATATAATAGGTAGGTAGATATATCCATCCGTTGAACATTATATGAACAACATTCTATCTAATCACATACTTAGCTAGAATGTTAATAAACGTTTTGCTGTGATTATGCCATTAAAGCTTATCTATCAGAGAGGCTGACTAATATACGCTTAAATATATTTTATGACCGAATCAGAAATATTACTTTTGCAGGCTCCATGAATCATTATTTGAAGATATTTCATCTAATCCTATAACGGTATAACACTGTGTCATATTTATAATGATAATCAGTAATCAGTTTATAGATAATCTCGTTGGGGTAACAGATTTATTTAATACTTGTTCCGGTCTACACCGTTACTGACCGTTCTAAAATCGTAATAGTTTAACCCTGTTATTAATAAAAAGTTAAAGAGCATTTTAGTTATTTGTCGTATGTCAATTTGAGTAGATGTCACGTACCATACAATAAACCAGAAAAGTAGATCTCTAGTAAAGCTACTTAAAATCTACTGTATATTTATGAATAATACGGTAAAGATCTATTTTCTACAAGTCACCAGCAAAACTAATCTGGATTGACTAGAAACGATTCCCTACTTTTCTAATTCTGTATCAAGTTGTACCGCTCATATAAGTACTAACGTCACGTTAAATATGTATACAAGAATGGGCCACTTACTTACCGCCCCAAGCCCGACAAATGCTAAGGGCTTTCACCGTGTACCTAGAAATTGGCATCGTGAGGCGCAAGTCCATAAAGCTGGGTGCTATTGCCGGGTAATCTCTTGAATAATGTGCCGAAAGAATGTGGGGACGTTAGTGTCGTAGATGATGATTATGATGCTAGCAAACTGTATCCATAAAATAGAACGTTCACTAACACCTGAGACGTGGCTAATGATTGGGCTAGATTTGAAAGGATGTGCACACTACACGCTAATTATTCTTTATGTGACTACACCGTACCGTGCCACGACCGTTTGTATCGGTCATGTAACTTAACCGTCTTTAAAAAAAGGTGGCTCTCAGTTTGACCTATATGTATGTTTGTCCGCGATTATTATTAACTATATAATCTTTTGTACTTTCAATACTAAAAAAATTAAGGCACAAGTGTTTGTCCACATTAAATTTTACACAGCAAACAGTAAACACGTCTCTTGTTTTCGAATATATATGTCACCGGAAAATAATAAGATTCGCAAGTTTATAAATTTCCTAGGAAATTTATAAACTTTCGTAGGATTCTAAACGAGAGATAAATTGAATTATTTTACGCCCACTTTTTCGCAAATTTATAAATTTTCGGCGCGTCGTAGTAAATTTATAAACTAACGGAAATCAATTCGTAAGATTCTAAACGGATCGACCACTCACAGAAGAGCTTTTAATTTTACGCTTTTTGAAATACGTAAAATAACACACTGCTCTCTGATTGGTCGATGTTGACAGTGAAAATGCTTGCGTCCATAGACTTACGTACAACCAGACTTGCCAAAAAATTTGATCACACTAAAAGTATTTTTACTGGTACTAAAAACTAGGTAGGTTAATAGGTTAAAATGTTACCGCTAATGAGCGAAATTCAGTAAAAGTGCACTAACTGGCTGAATCTGTTAGAGTTCGAAATAAAATGTTGTTCTCAACATTTAACTAGGAAATCTACAAAATCCCTAGGTAATCTACAGATTAACGACTAAGTTAAGCTCAAAAAAATTTTGACTTAGATTTCAGTTTAACACAGGTAACCCAAGCTCCGCTCGCTTCGCTCGCTCCGCTGGTTAAATATCACAAGCCAAACCTAACCTAACCTACAATTTTGCCCTAGATTTGAATTTTCGGTCGGAGTTTTCTGTTTCCGCACTTAATCGGCGAGACATCCGGTAATACACACATTAACTAGTTAAAGTGTGGATACCCCATATTTCACATAAAATTTCGCACATTAACTGACCTGCCGGTGCACATTGCCCGGTAAATGCACATTCACGTATTTCGCAATATAACGGTGACAGATATAATACAAAAAGTTGTATTATAGGTACCTACTACCTACCTACCTAGTAGGGGGTTCCCTATTTCACTCTACAAAAATAAAACATTTTGGTCATGGCTACCATAAAACTTTCGTAGCTCTGTGGTAAATTTCAATTCATTATACATGGCGTTTGGTTATTGGTTACTTATTATTTTACGAGTGAGTTTAGTAAGTTTATTAATATACGAAAATGTAGGCGTAAAATAATACAATTTATCTCTCGTTTAGAATCCTACGAAAGTTTATAAATTTCCTAGAAAATTTATAAATTTACGGTTTTTGTTATTTTCCGGTGACATATACACAGCGCATTGACTTCATTATTATACATCCTACAAACAACATATTGTTCGTAGGATCTAAACAAAGAATTACATCTAATATGCATTATTGCTGTTTATCCTTGAAAATAACACAAAACCAATAACGAAGCCCCAAATTGAAATTACATTTCCAATTTAATTTTAACACTCTCCGAGGATCGTGATACAACTCTCCATACTTCTAGGAACGCCATACACAGTTCTTATTAGTGTAATTCTAGCATATTACACACTGATGGTATTATAATTGTAATTTTATGTTGCGATGTTGTATTTCGTTCTTCGGATTTTCTCACGCAAATGTTGTGTAGTTTTTGTGGATTACATGTTTGATGCAGACTAATTTGTCAATTCAGAGCGTGATTATGCTGGCTGGTGCATGTTCTATATTTTATACCGCATCGATTCCCCGTAAGTTGATGTATTTATTAGAGTTTTTAAGTTTTCTATGATTTATGTAAAATATTGAATAACAATCAATATATATAAAACTCTTCCGTTACTGACTGACTGACTGACTGACTGACTGACTGACAGACAACGTAGAGCCGAAACTACTGGGCGTAGCGGGCTGAAATTTTGCACGTGGGCTCCATGGGGAGTGTAGGGGAGCACTAAGGAATGAATTCCCGAAATTCCCATGGGAACGGGAAAAAATAGGATATTGGTGTTGATGAGAAATCTGCGCGGGTAATACCGCGGAGCAGCCTCTAGTTTTAATTATAAAATATCTAAATATTTCCGATTAGTTAATCAAGAATAATCAAGAAACAACAAGAAGCATCGTTTTGGTACTTACATCTATGTAGAGCGTATGTATGTTTCCAAGATAGGATAATAGCAAGAACAATCATTCAAAGGCGCTTGAAGAAGCCACTTTCAGAAATTCATATCCTCAGTCCTCACGCTATGACAACAAAGACACGGCCGTCCCAAATAGTCCACTTACTGAAATCGCTCCAAAGCCCAAAGCCTGTATTGTACGGGATTCGTGACCAACCTCGCGGCGACGTCTAAATTAATTCTGAATTGTGCCACGAGGAGGCGACACAGTGTCGTGCCTTGATGGGATGATGCAGTTCGATTCACCTGTTCTCTCTAGGCTCTCTATGCAGTTTATTTTACGCTGAGTCTTAGTTGTGCATGGCAAGAAGTTAGGCGAACGCCAAAGACGACTTTTGTCGATTTTAGGTACATATTTTCAGCTTCACTGATACCTTTATCTGTATCTGCTATAAACCAACTATCCTTTTATGACATTCAGTAGTACTTCAGGGCAAGGTTTTAGCTTCTAGCAGGAGTCCGATTTCTGATTTCTGACTACACCGAATGAGTGTCGCTCAGTATCGGTCGTTGCAGTGATTTATGGGGGAGGGCTATGTCCTGCAGTGGACGTCTTTCGGCTGAGATGATGATGATGATGTGGTTCCGATAATAGACGCGCAATAGGAAATATCAGCATATTTGCTTCGTAAATCAGTAAGTAACTTTTTAAGAACGAAAAGGGTTTGCGGAGCTTGATGTCTGGCATGTACGTTATGACCGGAGTTTGGGTCGCGCTCGCGACAAATGCACTTTTTAACCGACGAAAAAACAAAAAGGAGGAGGTTCTCAATTCGTCGCGTATATATTTTTTTTTTTATGTATGATCACGCATAACTTTTTACTGTGTGGACCGATTTTGATAATTCTTTTTTTAATCGACAGGGTATACCTTGAAGTTGGTCCCATAAAAATTTGGAAATAAAATTCCCACCCTAAGGGTGGGAAAATAGGGGTGACTTTTTGGTCGGCGGGTTGATTTATCCACTCACAGGTTGCATTTCCGTGTTACATTATAACTTTTGATACCTACTTACAATATCTTTGGAAATGAAATAAAATCAGCCAAAAGACGTCCACTGCTGGACATAGGCCTCCCTCACAAATCGCCTCACCGACCGGTCGTGATCGAACCTCATCCTGTTAGTCCCTCAACCTTCACCAGGTTGTGTGGCCACCTTGTGGGGTGCGACCACCCGGTGAAGTATGATTAGCTGGGGTCAAAAAATTAGCCCAAAAAAAACTGAAAAGCAAAAAATTAAAACTTTTTATAAAAAAATTAAACCGCCGAAAAAACTGAAAAGCATTAAATAATAGGGAAACATTTTCTATTAGGCCTTAATTTACTCACTTCTTAAAGTAATTTTGGATTACCAAGAAATTTTGAGTCGGTGCCACAGAATCAACGAATAAAGATCACTAAATTACCTGAAATTCAAAGAAATAACCGAAAAACGTATGCCGCTGCGCATCGCGCTTTACATAGATAATGAATTTGCTTGTGTGGTGTGGCGCCGACTTAAAATTTCTTGGTAATTCAAAATTACTTTAAGAAGTGAGTAAATTAAGGCCTAATAGAAAATGTTTCCCTATTATTTAATGCTTTTCAGTTTTTTCGGCGGTTTAATTTTTTTATAAATAGTTTTTATAAAATTCGAGAATCGACACCCTTTTGTATAATTGTAACAATTTCCAACTCCGGTCATGTTTTAGGAGATTAACGTGACGAGAACGCGTGAAAATAGTTGAATCAGACTTGTCGAAGAGCGATAATTTTATCGTTGCGTTACTTGCAGAAGTTTGATGCTTATGAAAGCGAAATAAATTTTGCAATATTATGAGAAATAATTCGTAATCGTTATAAAAAAAAACATAATGATATTTCGTTTCTTTAAAGCGTATCTCAGCTCTGCTTCCCAGACTAAACAAATGGGAATATCAATAAATTTCTTACTATGGGATTTATTTCGATTGAGTCGTGATCCGCCGGTAGCCGATGGGTTTAATAAAATAAATAAATTCAACTCAGGCGCTGGCTCGCGGGTTTCAATAAAGTAACGGTGGATTACCAGAGCTGTTATTCTGTTATTTGCTACCGGGCTTGCGGTCACGCTGTTTTTATGGTCATCTTCGGATTATTTTAATAAATTTATTGGACGTTTGTTTAGGTAAAACGTACGTACGTTTTTATTGATTAAACGGTATTCTAAGAGATAGTATTTATTTTATTTTTCAAACTTAAAACTATCTTTAAAGGAGTTATACAGGGTGTCCGGGGAATTTTTATTTTTCAAACCTAAAACAATCTAAAGGATTTATACAGAGTGTCCGGGGAAGTTATAACATAATTTTAAGGGTGTATTCTATGATTAATTTCATCGAAGAAAACACCCCATATGGGGGGTCGCAGCCTCACCCCCCCTCAGTATGACGTTTTTGTTTTTGCAAAAGTCGACCCCGCCTACTTTTAAATTCACAGTTAAAGATCTGAGGCTCACAGAAGCTTTATTAAGGTCTTGATTGAAGGCTAAGTAGTTAGGGTATCTAAGCTACTAACAAAATTACCAGGTATTGCTTTTCTTTTTTCTTAAAGTGCGTGAATAATTTTTTTTTTTTGCATTTTTTACGGTTTTTCAAAGTTACCACAAAAAATGCAGTTTTTTTTGGGTTTTATTTTAAGCTTTTGAGCCTGAAAATTGCAGTAGATTTATTTTTCTACGTCTATTACTTCAGAAATTATCAACTACCAAAAAGACCCTTCGCTTTTACTTTTTAATTTGTGATTTCAGTGTAACCCATTAAAAAAAAGTCATTATTTAATTATTTTGTTAGTTATTTAGGTAGCCTACCTACTTAGCCTTCGATCAAGACCTAAATTAAGAGTCCTTATAAGCGAACAGTGGCGCCACTCTAGAAAAAGAAAAAAACTAAAGTAAGCAACACAGTGTTACTAAATAATTATTACTCTACCTAACTTTTACCTGTGTTAACAAATAAAGTTTTCTATTTCTATTTCTAAGCCTTTTTTTTTGAAGTCCTTACGCGAGATAATCGCGGACAAATATACATACATACATACAGTTCAAACTGATAACCTCCTTTTTTTGGAGTCGGTTAAAAAATAGCAGTGTATCAGCAAAAAGGTTGCTGAAATTTACTAAAAAATCTAAACTCAAATCAAGCTATTGCGACTATTTCCTTAAAAAATAAATTAAGGAAAACATTTAACAAGGTACAAACAACAACTGCTTTCAAGTTGGTTAAAGAAATAAACTCAATAACAAATTATAAATAGTAATCAGAATTGTTTATGCGACAAGATACAGTATTGAATTATTGTCTCATTTAATAGCAAAGTGGTATGAACTCCACCTGTATTGTTCGAAGTCCGTATTTGCATAGATATTAGCCATCTTAGGACACTGTGTGAAACAGTTAATAGCTTTTCTAATAATAGCTTTAGCGTAGTTCGAGATCGAATGCTTCCTCGTGAACTCTACATTTTAAATTGGTTATTTATTTATATGCTGTAGTTTAGTTATAATGTTTCATTTATGTCTACATCATCATCTAAACGAAAATATGTCCACTGACATACACACTAGTTATTTTATAAAAGTTATCAGATAATACCTATGTAATTAGGTTACTTTCATAATAAAACATAATATTTTTGTTCCAGATACAACATGATTACGAGCTAAATCCTGGTAAGAAAAAGCCTCAATACAAACAGTTTATATACATATAACAGAATCAAACAGCATCTACCTTTCACCTAGCCGCTCGAAACAATATATCAAAAACATCGATCGTGAATATCTAAAATTAATTCACATGATTGTGCCGGCACCGGAATCGAACCCGGGTCGTGAGGCACGCTCGCATTATACCGCTGAAGAGAGACCTATTTTTTGCAGTGGATTCCGAAGTACGCTGTGCCGGTGTAACCATCGACAGATGAATTTTAAATCTCAACATGTCTTTTCTTTATAAGATGCATGTGTCTTTATTCGAAATTATTTGATGATTTGTTTGGTGAATGTAGAGATTTTTAAAGAACATGAGATTTAAAATTAATTAAAAAAATCACAGACTACATAAGACTATTTTATATTGTAACTAACTCTCGACCCGGCGAACATTGTACCAAGATTGTACCGCCTTACACAAAACTACTTAAAAATCCTTCGTTCTAATTTTCGTATATTTATCTCAAGCAGTGTCGGCTGTAAGTACGTTGTTTTTCAGTTGCTCAATTCAGTTACGTAAGAGTTTTTTTTAAAGAAAACAAAATGTACCTGAAAAATATCTGCTTTGCTTAACACAGTTACCCAGTATTCAACACATGCAAATTCAGTCTATCGTTCTTTCTGAATGAATTTGAATAGCCACCCTTTTCCCGCTGTATTTCTTGCACGCTCGCTACGTTGCATACTGGGATGTGTTTAGACAATACGAACAAAATACAGTAATCAAAACAAAACAGACTTTGATGAATTTTATAGGAATAATACTTATGTTTATCATGACGTAGCGTAGTGGATATAAGGAGCAATTAGATCAAAAGGGAAATGAGCATAGTAAGTTATGTATTTAGTTTGTCAAGCAAATATTATCTACCTGTTCTGATTTTTTACATGAAGTGTAGTCGGTGCTCGTGCCTGTATAATTTATGTGTAAATGTAGGAGTATCTCTTCTGTATCTTAAAGCGATAGGGTCGCTTTTTTACTTACTGGTGTATGTTCCTTTTTTTTTTGTTCTTTTTACAATAAAAAGATCATCAGTTCCTTTATTTATTCAGCTATTGAGTTTTTTGTCTTTTTTTGTTTATATTTGTTGCATTCGTGTTCGTTGGTTCAGTCTGATCCCGCCATAACGGTAGCCGGAATAATCGATGGAACTTAAGTTTGTTTTGCCGATCGATTCAGGATCGTGTAGCGGGCTTCTTTGATTTCTTACTTCGAATCTGTGTGTAGTTTTAGCTAAACAGACTGGCTCGAGTCATTTCTCACGCTTTCGTGGCTTTCCAGTTGAGCGCCGGTGCTGAGGATGTTAGAAGGAATTTATTGATCTATCAAGAAGGTGCGAATGGGTTTCTTGTGTTTCATGCTATAGCATATCAGTTTAGTTTGATGTAGCAATTTAAATAAGTTCTTTACTCTAGAAGCAATTTAAATTGTTCTCTTTATTGCTTTAAAAACTATAGTTTTCATACCGTCCGTCCCATACTTGTGATTTCTTTAAATATGAAACGAACCTAAGTCTGATTTAGGTACAGTAGTTTTTCGTCAACTTAGCAGAAAAATCTCGCCTTTTTTATACGAGAAATTAGCATTTGATCAACGACTTTTTCTTCGATTCTTATTGTTTTATCTATATTCATACATCATATTTTAACACATACCTTCCTCCATCTTGTATTGCTAATACTAGGCTAATACCCTATATGCTGTTTTTTGGTTTTATTAACAGATCTTCATTCAGAGCTACTCCTGCGTTGCATTTATAAGGGCTAGTAATCGTCTCTACATAATATTTTATACAAGCTGAGTGCTCTACTCCACCTATGCCACACCTTCAGTGTAATATTATCTGTTGTGCGATATTATATTAGCATAGTTAATCATAGGTTGCCAGACAATGCACGCGGCACGCTGCGTTGTGTGTGATGAATTGATAAATATCTCTTTTATCAAATCACTGTTTAAAAAAACTATTTGCTCATATACTTACCAACTAACTTCTTTATGATTGTTAATTGTATTTTTAACTTTTGTTTTTTTTCCCTATAAGTATTTTAAAAGCTATTAAAATAATTTATACAAGTAATAACATACGCAAAATCTTCCTCCAATCTTAATAACGAATCGGTAGAACGGCCAAGCACTAATCACTAAGTAAAAATCTTATTGCTAGATATTCAATTAAATTTGAATCCCGTTTAATAATTGGTCTGCGTTCTCGAGTTACGGTCGTGGCGAATTTAATGAGATCCAGTTTGTTAATTCAAATGTGGACAGAACAATTATTGTCTAGCTAGGTTAATATTTTACCTGATAACTGATGAGTACACAGCCAAATTGAAGGCCTACGTAGCACTTTACTACGGGTACTTTCAAGCTGATATCAGACAGACTGTCGGACATTTCTCGCGGAAGTTATCTTGCATTTGTATTCGCGGCTTTATGATAATTAGATAGTATAGTTTGTCAAATACAAAATGGGATATTTTTTTTACTTGTAAATAGCGCTCGACCGACCTTCAACGCTGTTGGTGCTTCCTGACCATCAGCGCTTTTGAGCATTATTATTTACTAGAGGCTGCCCCGCGGTTTTTCCCGCGCAGATTTCTCATAAACACAAAATTCCCGTTTATTCCCGTTCCCGTGGGAATTTCGGGAAATCCCTTCTTAGTGCTCACCTGCACTCCCTAAGGAACCTACATGCAAAATTTCAGCCCGCTACGCCCTGTAGTTTTGGCTCTGCGTTGTCTGTCAGTCAGTCAGTCAGTCAGTCAGTCAGTAACGGAAGAGTTTTATATATATAGATTACACGTGCAGGTTTGTGAGAGCCAATTACACCAAAAACTAAAATTTCGACTATCTTTACATCTTTTTCCTAAAACAGTTAAAGTACGCAATTTTTTAAGAAGATATAACGTAAGAATAAACAGCTTTAAACAACGTGTGAGGAACAAGAGCCAGCCCCTTATTACACCCCGTAGTGAAATCTGAGAGGCTAGCTAGACGAATGTTGGCCATTTGTACTGGTCACTCCCTTGCCTGAGGCGCTGGAGGCGTTTGGTTCGGGCGAGTCACTGCGATAGTATGTTTAGATGAGACAGTTGCCATTTACGCTCGAATGAAAATCTGTTTATCAAAAAAGGCATAAAAATGATAATGTTGAGGTTGGCAAACATCCTGCAGTTTCAAAATTATCTGTTGGCTAGCGCTCCAGCTACTGGAACAGTTCTTGTAGGTTATGATATGAATTTTGAATGTTAGATTTGACTTTTTCGGTAAAAGTATTTTTATGTAGAAGTAAATCAATATAAATAATAAATATCGCACTTATATTAGGGTCGGGGGTAATATAAGGCCGAAATTTTGCGAGTGTGTATGTTTGTTACTTTTTTACGTCTAAATGGCTAGAACGATTTTAATGAAATTTGGTATGGAGTTAGCTGACACCCTGGATTAACACAGGCTACTTTTTACTGCGGTAATAAACCGCGGGCGACACTGCGGGGCACAACTAGTTAATAATAATTATAGTTAGCTATACTCTGGATAGTTGATCAACAATCATGATAAGGAATAGTGTCAATGTATATAAGTAGTACCTAACGGTAGTGTACAGACAGAGCCTGTGTACGATGTTCATGAGCAGTGACACGGCCAGATCTGAAGATGTATTCCGTGCCGTATATTCGTAGGCGTTGCTTGCTGCAAGGGTTTTCCATTTAATAGAATACGAGGTATTAACTTTAAGCGATTTAACCAAGACTCGTTTTTGATTAAAAAGAGAACAGTTTTTTACTTTTTGTCTCTTGGGGCTTGGCTAGACGAGTAAATGAGCAAGCTGTTGCATTCGGTTTCATTTTAAATAGTTGGGGCTCTAGGATGAGCTCTGAGGCTCTATTTGGTAGAATACGTTTCGTTCATCTAGAGAAAAAAGTCATTGAAAAGACGTTAGATTAACGAAAGGAGTTCCTTCATTAAGACGAGGGCAGTTTCATTCAAATGGCGACGCAAAAGCAGTTAATCTACTGAATCACGCAACTAATCAATTACAGCCAAAACCTAATTCGCCTAATTTAAATATTCTTGTTCATAATTTCGAAACTTCCCTATATTGGGCTCAGGTACTCCAACACTCATGTAACTAGAAAACTACTAACAACTTACATTTTAGATACTTTACTATGTATCCAAATCTCCCCTGTCTCTGGTTTGGACCATCAAAGTAAACTACTAGGGAGGTCCAGGATGGTTAATCGGTTTAAGTAATGTTCATTAATTAACCGCAGACCATCGGATTACGCCGGCCACTCAGGCTGGGGCGGCAATATTTTGTCAACCGACCTCGACCTGAGAACTTAGAACTTGGTAATACTTGGAACTTTGGATATTGTTTTGGGAAATGGTCAATTAGTTTCGGGATCGAAAACTATTTGCAGCCTCCTTCAATATTACTGGATGGTGGACATCTATATTGTTTCGTGATCATTATATACTCAGCCAAAAACGTCCACGTCTAGATGTAAGCCTGCCCCGAAAATCGCCACAACTTGGCGAAAAGTGTACTCCCGCAACCATCATCAGGTCGTCTAACCTTGTGTTCTGTAGTACCTACTGTTTATGAAAGTGATCTAAAAAATAATTTTGATGTATGATTAAACATTTCGCATCATCGGTCTTGATGAGATTCATAGAAGTTTTTTTTCTGCATGAAAATAATTCAAAACGCTTTGCATCTCGGGATGCTGGACAAATCGTTGCTATTTGTTTCTTCTGATTGGCTATTCGAGAAATATATCCTCGTGATTGTTTTCTTCCCCCGTCTCGGCCTCAATGAAAAACTGCGATGGGCGCGGCTGATAAGACATGATTTTGTGTGTGACGCTTTATTTTAGGTAAAAATATTTTGTTCACGCTTCAGCTAGTAAAAGCATAAAAAATTATAACAAAACGGAGCCTGTAACTAGGATGAATGAGCTAGGGTATGTGAAATTTACAATTAAATACACAAGCACCCAGACTCGGAAGTAAACAGTAAAAGTAAAAAAAAAAAGTGTGTAAACAGGCAAATGCAAAACGACAGTTAAAAATGCACCACGGGCTGACTGACAATAGGGATAAAGTCTATTAGGCATTTTTACGTCCAGGTCTGACACGAAGAATGTTAAGCACATAAACCTTTTTCAGGATAAATTATTTGGTAGATAAATCGATAGTGCTATCACGTGCATGGTCACAAATTACTTTGTCTTGTGAAATTGTAGAGCGCTTTGTGAACTCGAGAAAACACTTCATGTTACATCAGTGCGCCTCAAAAATGCAATAACTTTACTTAACCGCTTCATTTGTCACCGCTCTGTTTACAAGGGACATTATTCTCAACTTGATGCGATATATTAATGGCCGTCGCCGGGTTATTCATATTTCGCGCGCGAGAGGGAACAGCTGTCGTCGGGGAAGTCCCTACATGGCGAGGAAACAGAATAGACACAAGGCTGCAATTATGCACTTAAAAAGTATTTAACTTAAAATGCAGACGGCTGTCGTCGGGGAAGTCCCTATATGGCGAGGAAACAGAATAGACACAAGGCTGCAATTATGCACTTAAAAAGTATTTAACTTAAAATTTGTAAAGTATTTTTTTTGAATTACACAATACATCATTGAAGTATAGAATTAATCACTCAATCAATCATCAAATGTTTTGATTCCATTCGTGTAGAAACAGCGCGACAAAAAACCAGATGAACAGGAGTCTACTTCGCAATTTAAGACGAATCCTTGAAATTGACCTTTTGAAAGTGGCCCCAGCCCCCAGCCCCATTGCCCCAAACTACCACGGAACTATCAGAAATCGAAATCTTTGGCAACGAGGAGGAACTAAAATTTCAAAATTAGAATCTGCGGGGAATTTCATAAGGCGTTCAGTCCAAACACTAAAATTTCCAGCACTCTGTATGTAATAATTGGACATGCGTCAGGGTGTCACGGTAATGTGGTCATAAGTCAGCTTGGACGGAGCCCGGGGCGTGTGTCGTTATGCCAATCTCGCCAATTGAGCCTACACGCTGCCCTGTCTCGCGTGTGTTGTGGTGATCTATTGCCGACGGCTTATGAGGTGTTTCTGTTTCTGCTGTGATTGAGGTGTCCCAGAATCGACCTCCTAGTTTCGCAATAGTTGCAATGATGTACTGATATTTGCTACCTGAACGTTTGACCTGCAGTCAAATGTAAAAAAGAATCAAAGATCACCGAAATAGTTTGTGTTAAAAGTTACTATTCAATTTTTTAATCTTCTCATAAATAAATTCGACTCTTATAGGCGAAGCAAATGCAGAAACCAAATCGCATAGCGTTAATATTAGATTCAGAATCGATACTACAAATTAATAGTATTTCAAAATATTATTACGAATACCGTGCTGTGCCGTTCACACCCACCGGTACATTGATTAAGAGAGGGCTAATGAAATTAATAACCACGGAGCGGGGAGACTGGCGCCTGCCCAGACCTTGACAAATTACCAAGTGTGCTATACGAGAGATGAGAGCCTAGCTTTTGTTTTTACTTTTTACGGTTCAGCAGACTACTAAAGGATAAGGCAGCTATAGTTTCATTAAAAAAGTTATGTTGTTTATTAGAAACACACATCAAAATTCGCAATTTCTTGTTTTATCAATACTTTTTTTTTAAGTTTTAAACTGTAACAAATATGCTCTTCTTCCTTTACTACGAAACTATAGTTATACGCTGTATGCGAAGTATTATTCACTATAAAAGCTATGGATTTACTTCGAGACTACTTATCTTTACTTGTGCTTATAGTTTGTGTGCATTATCGTAAAGTACGCAGTGAACCTGCGTCCACGTACTCAGGAATGTCTAATTGGTTTGTTGGGACCAGATCCTGGCGCAATTAGTTTGGCATGATTTAAATTTCCCTGAAGAGGTGCGAGATAAACGGCTTATCCCACTGACGGTATTTATCATAGTGCACTCGCAAGGAAACCAGACCGTCTCGAGCTCAATTCTCGTTTGACCCTGCTCAGAAAATATTAAAGAGGTGCTGCGCTATACAATCCTGCTGTTAAAAAAAAAATTCAGTGATTTCGTGGATATATGCTTCGCGTCTTCGCTGTTACTAGTGTATGTAATGTTATTGTTAGTGTTTTGTTGCAATGTATGTTCAGCCGCTATTTTAAAGTTTTCTTTGCTGCACGTTACCTGCACTGCTGCTACAGAATTATAAAATCGGACTGCTGGCAGAGGCAAGGGCTCCCTCGATAAATCTGCCGCACTTAACTCGCAACCGGTAAATAACTATGGGATTTCCGCGTGCGATGCGCCCGGGCATAAATCTGTGCCCGTATTGTGATATTGTGTTGCCATTATAGGACTCCGCCGAGCAGTCGACGCATAAATATTCCTATTTACCTAAGCCCACCGTCGTCTATCAGCGTGCCAGCAATTGTCACTGTTGTTTATCTTGTTCTCGATCAACTTTATATTGAAAACAAGGAAATTGTTTACGTGGAATAAATTCTCAGGTCAGATAGAGCGTGCAAGCCAATTCTGTCATCGTCGCTCCTCGCGCACGTCCTAATAGGGAGGTTCGCGATCGCGATCGCCTCAGCCCGACGATGGTACACGTGTTGCGCTCGAAATTACCATTATTATCGATCATCTTGCGCCAGCGCCTCGTAACGACCCTCAATAGGCGCGAGGCGGGAATCTTATCGCGAGCCACAGCCATCTTCTGAAGCGCTCTTGTTTGTTTTGCTTGTTAAGTCATTAGATACTTTATACAAGGCTCTAATCGTGGAGGCTTTCTTTCTCCCGCAATCAATCCGATTGTCGGCACCGGATCGCCTTTCAGCAAATCTCATTTTAATCACGCGCGTCTAGCCTGCGATCAGCCTCAACGCTCTGGTTCGCGGATCTCACCACACGTTTAGAGCTCTTCAAGAAAATTGAATTGTAATTGCGCTCTAAGAGGTATGCTAAACGATCTCTCGTTCTTTCCTGATTGTACGTTGCTGCGACGTTCGCCGTCTCATTTCGCGAGCGCTTATGGCAATTATTGCATATTAACTTGAATTGAAATTCGAGGCGCGCTCGCAGTTTATAATTCATTAATCTACGCGTATATTGTGTGTGCGCAGTTGATTCATGGGTATGTGCCTCGTTCGCTCAGCTCGTTTTGTGCGAATTATTGAGACCGCTTTGTTATGCTGTCAGTTTGATGGTAATTTTATTTAGAGTCCGTGAAATTGGTTGCGGAGTTTTGCTGCGCTTGTTTCTTGATGTTCACTTTCTTTATTTACGTCTTCATTAAAATCTTGCACCTGCTTCATTTAAAATGGTGTTTTCCGTTTATAGTATGTTAGTTACACCTCTGTCCCTCCATATTAATGGCAAACAAAGCATTTAAGGGCATGCGGTAAACTTTCGCACTGAGGACAACGTATGGGGTCGGCCTATCTCGCTGACTCTATAAAATCTATTTTGTCGATACTTACTTCGTGATTCCGGCGTCTCTAAGCAATCTTTATTGTTTTTACAGATGTTTTAGTCGGGTTAAGTAAACATATTTTTGTACAGATGTATGTATAATCGGCTTTTTCTTTACGCCTCTCTCCTAACACTATAAAAATACCAACTATAAACAATTATAATTCTAGTTGAGAATGCGAACCAATTTGAAGATAGCAATCGCGTACAGCAACCAATATTGTCCGATAATCCAGAACATTCTCTACCGTATGGGAACACACGAAGAACATTGCAGTAGGTAACATTATACATAGGCGTGACCTTTTCTTTAGGCATCGGTTGTAAGAGTTAGAGACTAGGCCCGCCTGTGTCCAGTCTTTATTATACTGAGGTCCAGAAGTCCTCGAAAATATGCTTGACTTGGATGATGCGCGTGCTCACATAATATTTTTTGACTGTTTTTTATTTTTGCTTTCAAAATATGAAATGTATGGCTATAAGGAAAATAATACTGTTACACAATTTCAATTAGAAAGCCCCAATGTCTCTATGAAACTTATGAAAGTATGCCTATACTATCAATCATCATCATAAGTTCTAAAAACACTCATTTTATGTTGTAATACATTATGTTTAAAGCAAATAATAAATTGTAGTGGACCATTAAATGCGACAAAATAGCGCTGGCATCATGACAGTTTTACTGCAAAATCGCATAAGCTCAAAATACTTATTATTCAACTGAGTAACAGAGAGCCGAATAATAGCCTTAAGTACGCATTAAGAATGAATTGATATTCACTGCACTTTATTTTCTTTATTTAAATATCATTTAAATTATACACTACTAACTACATACTGCAGCACTTAAAAACAGTTTATTAAATAGCGATTTTAGCGGGATACTCGTAAAATGTGCGATATCGGCGTCCAGTCGTATAAACCTATTAAAACCTGCTGCTGGGGCATAAACCAAGTAGAACTAGATCCGTGAGAACTGTTGGTTTGCCAATTACATTCACAGCTAAATGTCTTTAATAGGTACTTGTGGAGTTTGGAGATATTATGTTTTAAAACTCTACCTACTGGTGATTTTGCAGGAGCCAGAATGAAAACTACATGTTGCCATTTATATTCGGATCCGATACGTATGTATATGATATGTGATCTATGTCCTGAAAATAACAACGCAAGAGTTTTATATTTGAGCATATGGAATAAACTATATTACTTTCGTACGAAAATTTTACTATTTGAACTTTACAATAATGCAAGCAATGTTGTTTCCCATTAGGGAACATCGGAGAGCCTTATTTATCTGCAAATTATCACATTTCTATCGAGGCTCCTTATTTCAGAATGACGCTAACGGCGTGAAGGCGCGCGCTACGCCTAGAAAATTTTCCTTTTCCTTCATAATTAGGTAGTAACTTAGATTGAAAGCTCGTTATTAAAGTATACGGTTGTCGGTTCGATAAAAATGATAGAAGGTTTTGAATATGATTATTAATGTAGTTGACCTATATTTTTATGGTCTTTTGACTTGGGCAATCGTTTTTCTTCATGGATAAATTTGAATGCAAAGATTCAATATTTTAACTTTGTTTAATTATCGATTCTTTATTTTAAAATTAATTGTTGTTCGTTTGTCTCCCTAAAACTCGAGAAATCATGGGCCGATTTATCTGAATTTGGTTTTGAAATGTTTGTCGGAGTCCAGTGAAGATTAAACGTAGAGAAAATATGGGTATAGTCACTATTGCACACGAAGTTGCGGGCGCAACTATTGATAATAAAAAATAAAAAAATTGTTTAAGTATTTAAAAAAATCGGCGGGCACATCTATAGACAATTAAAAAAAAAATCTTTTGTAGTATTTAAAAAAATTCTGTACCTAATGTGATGAATTGGCTAAAAAATGGTATCTAAATATTGCATGAAGCGAGCTGGTAAGAGTCGTCCCTCACATGGCTTTAGGCATGCGAATGAAACCATCAGTTTGCAGAAAGAGCAAAGCTAGTCCGAACAACAGGACACTGTGCAGAGACAGCCGTCTTATCATCCGAACCAGCCGGCAGCATCCCCACCTTCACCCTCCTAAAGCCAACCTATTTCATCACATCACACATCATCACATACATTTACTTAAATTTGCATTTCATTTATTTTTAGTAAGGTTTTTTAACCGACTTCAAAAAAGGAGGTTACCAGTTTGACCTGTATGTATGTATGTATGTTGTGTGTGTTGGCTAAACCGATTTAGATGCGGTTTTCAGAAATGTATTTGTGACATTCAGGAGAAGGTTTTTGTACATATTTTAACCGACTTCGAAATAGAGAACGTTCTCAGTTTATGTATGTGTCAGTTTGTTAAATGCGGGTCTCTTTTTGTAAAAATAATTTTATATTTTTGTTAGTTAATTGGCTCTGATATCAAATACACACATGAACACAAAACCTGAGCTAATATCCATTTTCAACTGGCGCGATACTCGGTTGGAGCACTACTGAGCGGCGGCCTTGACTGCAGCCTCAGCCTGCAGCCTTATCAGTGTTTTGTCTATTGCTTTGTTCGTTATAAATATCTATTTGTTTTGTTTAAATTATGTGAGTACCAGCTGTGTTGGCCACTCGCGTGTATGTACAAAATGCTATGTTATTTATCGTGCCATTGAAATAAATGTATATTCTTTCTTTCTTTCTTTCTTTTCTTTCAAATATTTTTCTAGTGATTCTTCTTGCTATTAAGACGATGGTGTCCAGAAAGACGGCTGAAACAGTGATAGGCCGTGCGACTTCTGTAGACGATTGGCAACCCTGCGAGTTTTCAACTCATGAGGACCGAGTGGCTTTCACTGTTTGAGAGCCATTGCAGTTGTTATTATAAAACATTAAAGCTGTATTAAAGTAAGATGATTCCGTGCTTCGGAAGGCACGTTAAGCCGTTGGTCCCGGCCGCAGTAGTGGTCGTTATAACCGCGGCGACAAGCTGGCCCCTTGTCACGTTGGTAATAAAGCATAAACTCGGCTAAACGTGGGTCCGGCTCTCAAGCCGGTGCCTCTGCCTAACCCTCCGGGGAATAAAAGGCGTGATATTATGTATGTATGTAAAGCTGTATTTATGTGATCGGACTGTAGCCGGATTCTGTGCGGTCTCCGATTTTGAGACGCTGAAATAAGAAAATATAATCACGTGCCTTTATATTTGTCTATCACTTTGGTGTTATTTATTATCATAAAGAAGTACTACGTAATTTATCTGACTGAATTACTTTTTGAACAATCTGCCAATGCCTAATTTAAATTAGCTTTTATTGGCAGAAGTTAGATCGTGCTACCACAAATAACAACTTTCTAAGGAAGAGCGCTAGGTTAGGACGGCTAATCGAGATAAAAACCTATTGGTGTCAACTGGTCTTATAGATATCCCATATATCTGCTTGTATAAGAACATTTCTAATGCTCGGGTGGTGTCCTGAAGCTCGTGTATCGTAGACACGGCCCGAGTCTGGACAAACACTTGTATTGTTCTGTGCTTGTTGTAAGCTGAGAGCGATTGTTTTTTTGCAATACAATTTCACCTCTTTCTGTGGTATTATATTTTTCATATTCATGATTTTAGGTTATAGATCGTGTCTTGTGGTGGCAGCATAGAATACCACCAGCACATCTCCTTCCATGGATGTTGTAAAAGAAGACTGAGGAACGCCCTAAAGACAGGCAGCAGCGACCATCGTTAAAAAACTTGTAGTTTTCGCGTTTCTTTCGTCTACGATCCCCAACCCGCCTCCAAAATGTTTGTCCTAAGTGTAAATCTGTGGGGTGGCGTATGTCTAACAGTAAACGTCTTTCAGCCGAGATGATGAGAACCAAATATTAAACTCTTACAACAGAAAGTGTTTGTTTAGATTACTCATATGCAAAGGAGTAAAGCAGTACAAAAAGTCTCTCCTAAAACGTGCCATACGAAACATTACCTTTCACCGAGGAGAGATATTGTTCGATGTATCCGCGGTCGCGACGCCTCATTACCATATACTGTGCCCGTGACAGCGGCGCAATTAACTATCTGTTTATTGTTGCTGAATTATAAACGGCTGGCTGATATCACAATTATAGGGTTGGTGTGCTGGTATGCTGGTATGCTACAAGTAGAATGGCAAGCTGGATAGCTGGAAGTGTGAAGAGCTGTCTGCGGTGCGGCATGTGTGACAGTTATTGGACTGGATGTAACTCATTATAACTGAAATCACTTAAATGAAATATTTCATTGTTGAGTAAGGTTTTCCAGAATTGCGTCAAAATTCTTGATCCGAGAGCGTCTGATAATCTTGGGCGAGTGGTATGCTAGTTTAAGACTAAAAAACTTACAACGATTAACAAGTTACTCTAACTGCCAACAACGAAGTAAAAGGAGAGACATGACGTTTGGTTCAATCAACTAGTCGAGTGGCAATAGTTAAAATCGCAAACTAAATAACAATCGACAACCCTAGCTAAAAGTAGCACGCGATAGCGTTAGTTTATTAGGACACGAAAGAGATTGAATATTATTGTTTCCATGCATGAGTTTGAGTTCTGAGATTACTTACAATCTCATTGCGCTATACTATTGAGCAAAGTTGGTATTGGTCCCATCAGAAATTATGACGAGACCAGTTAATATTCCTGAGCGGAACTGAATAGGGCGTTCACTTAATAATGGTAAAACGGTTAATTAACGATTAAATTATACTATTAATTATCGTGTTACGGAATTCGTTCAGTATTCGTGGTTATTATCGCTGTTGATCATTTAACAGTGTAAGCAAAAACGGTTATCTTCTCCTCTAAAATTATTTCTGTATGCGGTAAATTAAAGCGCAGCGCGTGTAATGAAACGTTGCGCAATTGGTGTTGCCGTCTTGCCAATCGGGAATTTATAGCAGGTGGCTTGCTTATGATAAAGTTGCGCGGTGGAATATCGGTGAAGATTGAGATATACCACCCTGCTTGATTTATAAAATATAGCAATGAATACCAAACAGTGTTTTGCACATCTATTTTGTTTTTGATTTCATAATTTTTAATCTGAAATACTTAATTGGAATATTCGGGCAATGTCTACTTGACATGATAATTTTTTGTCTTTCAGGATGATCTACTTTTATGTATCTTATTATTATTCCTTTGAAATGTCTACATTGTATAAGATACTAAGCTTATTTCAACTCACACACGGCGCACAAACGAATTCTATTGTTTCACTACCTAGTGCTGGAACTTCTAGTGAAAGGAAAACTTTATTTCCGTTTGGAAGCAAATAGACATTATCTCAATGACATTTGCAGCTTGCAGCGGTGCATCGGAGACGTTTTACTTACAAATCTAAATGATACGGCCCGTCTCGTAAACTTGCTCAACTGGAAGATTTAATACGGAATACTGTTCTTTGGTATTTAAGTCATCGGATCATCTGATCGGACCTTTCACGATGTCTACCTACCTACACTGCCTGAGGGCTCGGTCTAATATATTTGTTTTGTGCACGCCTATTTCGTTTTGTTTATTGTTTTCTATAGATTGTAGCGCTTGGCGTTCAATTGATTTGTGTTTGTTTTTATTGATGTTCACATCGATAGCTTTAGCACAGCTTTTAACATTTCTATATTGCGTGAGGTTCGTTTAATTTCTTTATTAACGTTTATTGATATTACTATCAATACATAGTATAAAACAAAGTCGTTTCCCGCGTCTGTCCCTATGTATGTATGTATGTAAAATTATGAAAAGGATTTTGATGCAGTTTTTTTTAAAAGATAGAGTGATTGAAGAGAAAATTTTATAATATAATACGTGCACAAGATAGTTATAGGTAGGCGGTACGAAGTTCGCCGTGTCGACTAGTAAAAAAAAACTCAATTTCATTAGAAAAAAAAAAAAAACTATATCGGCCATGGCCGTATTCATATTTTATTGATAAGTCACGTTCAAATCGTGCAATTGATGCGTCCTAGTAATGAGATAATTAACAAAGCTTCAGTTGCAAAAAATATTTAACTTGTGATGTAATAGACGAGACGTTGATCGTAAAATGTTCGTGATTGATAACACTTTGTTAGTGTTCAAATTCAAGTTTTATTTAAATTAAAATGTTTTGTATTCAAGTTGCCTAAATATCATTAAAGGCACTGGCTCGTATAAAGCCTTTTATTATAAACGTTCCCTTATAAAGATAAGTAGATACTAAAAAAATATCTAGTTTTTTTCTAACCTTTCCCTGAACCTTTACCTAGAAATTGCAAAGAATTGACAGTAGCATTCGCCTAGGCTCCACTTACGCTCAATATTTCAAAAAGAGATGAGTTATGATCACCGCAGTCAACATTGACGGAACAATCGTCTTTAACCTGGACTTGAGTGCCTTTGTCTTCAATCAATGTCACGAAACAATCTGTTTTGATCTGGGGATGATATTTTATGCCAATATTTGTCGGTGTGGTACATGTAAGCCTCTTTAAAAGATGAAAATGAAACTGTCTATCAAACTTTCACTTTCAATCAAGTCGGGTTTTCAAGATTATGCCCGATCCCAGCAAACATTTTTCAAAGATACGCTCTTCTGCACCATCCACACAGCCACATGATATGAGGCGTGTTATCGTGCGCATATATCACTTCCCGAAGACGAATCCACCTGCCAAGCTCCGCCTACTTCCCTCCCCCCTTCACTCGTAAGTCCCCCCCGTTCTGTCCTCAACTCCTCAACAATCGGAAGACTGCGATGCGAAGAGCTCAAGACCATTCAAAGTTCGGGCGTCAGACTAAGCGGTTGTCAGTTACTTGACGAAAAGTTTCGAAGTCGATCTTTAGTGTCGTGTGATAAGGACTATATTGTTATCGCGTGGGTGTTTTGAGGTTAACCAGTACAAGAAGTAAGTGGTTTATTCTTTTGTTTTTAATGTTTAATTAAAAACGAGTTTTTAATTTTATGCGATATGCAGACAATTTAGCTTGCCTAGATCTAAAGGAGTATAAGACTCTTTACCTTATTAATTTCATACAATTATTATTTATCTGATTTTTAAAGAACCTAACTAAAATGACTTACTTTTGACGATAATAACATGAACATAAAATTATGTTTGCCTTATAAACAACCTGTTGTCGTGAGGTAGAGTTGGGCGGAGTTAATTTCACGCAAGCGCAAAATCCTTTTTTTTGTTCTTAAAAATGTTTTACTAAAATCCAATTCCCTTCCATATCTCTCCTATACACAATACCTAAAGCTGTAATTACAAAAACAATTCCTAACAATAAATTGACAGCTGTGTCTCATAACTCTTTTCAAGATAATGTTAAAAATAGTGAGAACTGAGAACCCAGGCTTTTAATGGAAACAACAATAACATTAAACAATGTTCTTGATTATCTTGTAATTGTACCTATTTCACAAGAGTTGAAAACAAATCTTCAGCTCTTAATAAAAGATAAATTTTGACAGAATGATTTAGTAATAATAATTGCTGTTTATGTTCATGATGGATCGATACTAAAATTGTTATCTAATTTTATAATAATAAGATTCTTAAAATGTGTGCTTGGTAACCGTTTCTTCCGGGGTATTAAAAAAGCTCTTCATAACAACGCTCATAATTTTATCGTGACCATTACGTTCAAGACAAAATGATAAATCAAATCAAACTGTTCAGCTTTCGTTGATTCCAAAACGCATTACTTTCCGTTCTCTTTGCTTTTTTTGTATTGACTTTGTATAGCTAGAGGACGAAAAGCAAAATATGACCGTAATAGTACCCCAGATGTGACCATAAAAAAATTAACACTAGTAGCAAGTAGCAGAATCACGCATTCTCTTGCAGCTCGCTCTAGTCACAATTATATATGAGGTTCTCTGTGTAGGCGTCTCCACGGGACGTCTAATGGGTATCCATTCATTTAACCTGTTTATGACCACTAATACTCTCAAATTGCATATCGCTTCAAGCGGTGGCATCTTTTTGCCTTTAGTCTTTACCTGTTTTACTGTTTATAGCTTTCGCCCTACTGGTTGTATTTTATTTTGAGTGAAACCCTAGTTAATGTCGCTTCGCGATTGTTAAAGTGTCTAAAATGAGGATCCGTAATAGACCCCGCCATTTAAATGCGACTCTGTTAAAAGCGCACAATGTATGTCCATCACGCTTTGACAAGGATCGGTAACGGAAGAGATTGACAGTTTTTTGCCCATTTACACGGATATATCAACGGTCATAAAGTTGCCAATTTTAGCAACACTTAGTAGCTTTCTTTGGTCCCTATTCATAAAGTCTACTCTATGTGTAGTGACATACCATACAGGATCACATACCATGGTTTAGAACTCTTTTTTTTCGCGAATTAAGCTAGTTTCGGTGTAATTGGCAAGTTATACGTATTCATACACTAAACAATAGAGAAATAATAAAGCGTAAAAAACCAATGCTTAGATGGGGCCATAAAAACCGTATAACAAATCAAATAATCATAACCATTAACCCGAGTGGAGCTCTGTCTAAACGCGACGGGGCGTTGATTCAGGATATGTTGAGACAAATGATTTGAAAAGTACTAAGTACCTATTGTTCCTCTATCTATCGGGTCCAAGCCGTCTAAGTGTGTCATAGGCATAGGTAACGTCGGGCTTGCATGTCCCGAAGTCTTTATCCAGTTTGCTAATAGCCCCATCGTGACTCCATATGTTCGGATCTCGACACTTAATCAGCGATCCGAGACTGGTTGCTGTAGGGGTGCCATTTTAAAACTTAGGGGTGTCCAAGCTTTCCTTCAGAGGAAGTGAATATAAGCCCCTTATTATGAGATAAGATTAGAGCTTTAATTTTGGACTTATGCCAAAAATGCTTCATTGCTTCTGTCTGGATGTTTTTTTTCGTACAAAATCACTTTCTGCATCTAGATTAGCTGTTGTAGTAGGTAGTGGCGGCTTCACCAAATTTGGGACGTATTATAAGTATAGTTATCCCGTCCTTACTTAAATTCTAAAAAAACTGTTAAAATTAAATTGGTCCCAAATCAATGGACTTCATAGAACTTAAAAGCTGATCACGCAGTAAGTTTAGGTTTATTGTGACTGACAAATTGGCAAAGCCAGTCGGTAACCCTAGCTTCCTGGCCGGGTGTGGTTCGGTTAATGTCTTGTTGATTGCACACTGTTGTTGCAAGGCTAAAGGATTTGTATGCGAAAGGTTCAAACTTTCCGTGTAATCTGGCTTGTGTTATTTCCGTTTCTTTATTTAGGCTTAGTAACCTGTCCTTATCTTTATGTGAGTGCATAATATAATCTTGTCAACGCCATTATGATTTCTTGTTCTTACACAAATCATAAATGTAGTAGTGGCCATCATTAGTCCATTAGTTTCAGTAAATATGAATTAATGCAATTTGTAGTAAATTACAGCATAATGATTTATTTGTATAAAAACTCTGAACGATCAATCAGAATGCGGATTGATTTAAGAAACTTCAATCATTCATGTCTTGAGTTTAGGTCTAATGAGCTTGGTAACTGTACTTGTTTTTGAGTACGTATACAAATATGTAGCTGTACTGTCGCTAATTTGCTATTTAACATAAACTTGCATATATTTTCTACTTATTAACAAGAGTTTGGTACAAAATTTAATGTTTGATAAGTAACACAAAAAGCTACGATTTGGATAAGTATATGTGAATACATTAGTATTTACAAAATCAATGGCAAGTAGGTACCGCTAAAAGTAATAGAAGTACCATCA
Organism: Euspilapteryx auroguttella; assembly: GCA_951802225.1. Classification (NCBI taxonomy): domain Eukaryota; kingdom Metazoa; phylum Arthropoda; class Insecta; order Lepidoptera; family Gracillariidae; genus Euspilapteryx; species Euspilapteryx auroguttella. The sequence continues at coordinate 4,057,149 of OX637648.1, read as the reverse complement.
CCAAACATGAATTGAAAGCCATAACTGCCAAACTTATCGAACAATTTTATATTTTCAAATCATCATCAGAGGCAATTGTTTCCGCTGATTGTACTTATTGTTGCATTAGTAACATCCGGCACAAGACGCATCTGTCCTCAGTTGATGTCATCTTTAATTAATGCCCGTTTGTTGAGCTTTATCTCTAACTATAAATTCGACAAAAGCTCTATTCAAATGGATCTGCAGACTCTTTAAATGTTTTATGTCTTTGATAGTATACGAGTCTTACTAATAGGTTCCTGTTTATAGAATCTTTGGCAGAAGGAAAGTTTTTATTACTTACCCCATGCTGGTTTCAGAATTACCAACTACTTACTATATAAAATTACATTTGGAATTGCTTCGTACGTAATATGTTTAATTTCCCTACCTTTATAACATTTACCAAACAAACAGCAGAGCATTTCAATTCACGTCGGAAATTCATATTCGAATGGCGATTTTGATTTATCGTCTCCGGGCCTCCGGCTGACGTATCGTGGCAGCCTCTCTTGTGCCTCACGTCCGAGACGTCCAGAAGTGACAGGAGATGGATGCGGCTAGTTGTACCTTATTGCTGTCGTTTAGTGTCAGATTTATGGTGCACGGAGTAACGGTCGCGTGCGCGAGCTCGCGGTGGTCGCTATACCAAGAGTGATATATTGTACTGGGAAATGCCATCCGCGGAAACCTGTTGACTTTCTTAAGCATCATTATTTATTGCCTAAATGTGCCGGTTACTTGTTTGCCTGCTTGCTTTTATGTTGCCAAGTATTTATAAGCCCACTTTGTTGTGTTACTTATTATCTTGGCTCATTTCTCAGTTTCTTATTTCATTTTTGCGAATTTCAAAGCCTTGATGTATGGGTTCATCCGTCACTTATCCCCTCGATAGAGCTGTGAATGTGAGCTAACTAGCGGAGGCGTTATTTATGAAGAGCCGATACGATCTGGTCTTGTCAGTCATACCTCCCGCGGTTTGCACGACGCGTCGTATCAGCCACGTCCATCCATCAAGTGCCCAGTAACGAGCCTTTGTGGGTTACAGTACAAACAATCAGTAACACAAGTGACGGGGCACAACTTACGGGGTGCTAAAATTATAATATATCTTTGTAGAGTTTACGATAGCATCGCTCGCCATTGTAAACTCCATTGTGGTGGTAACTATCTGTCAAGTCTGTTTCGGTTTCAACTGTTAAATATTAAACTGTAGATGCAGATAACACAGAAGGCCCATCTAATTGAATAGGCGATGTCGCATCTCTAAAGCTAAGCTGAGAATCATCCTCTATCGACCAGTTGATCGTATCTATCAGTGACGTTTCAATACGCATCTCGGAGTCAATCGCTCATCGCGTCCGACACAGGAAAGTATCGGCCAATCAATCGGACACCCGTTCCTCAAAGCGGAGTAATCGTACGATCGGACCCACCGGTTCTTTGCTTTAAAGCAGGTTACGCACGTGCTTACTGTGATGAAAAAGAAAACGTACCTCTCGGTTTTAAGAGCTAACAGTAAATACAAGAAAAGTGTTTTCCTTTTCCTAATCAAAGACATACAATTTGATTTAGTTCATTTTCATCTCGCATTGCTGCTGGCAGATTGATGAATATTACCAGTTTCTCCATTCAATAAATATTATTTATTTGTTAGTGTAAAAATATCAATCTTACAGTCTCTTGCGCTCAAATAGGTGAACCTTCCTCTATCCAGCCTGCATGATGTAACGTTTTACGGCCGTCTTGCGCTCGCGCCGGTGTAATCTCACAGTTTTATGTCCGCTTCTCTTGATTAATGACATGAGCGAAGCCGATAGTGAAACTGTCAGGTCTGACGCCAAAAGCCAATAATATTGTCTCATTTGCCGCTTGAGATGGTCGGCTGTTGTTTGTTTAACTCCTTCAGAATTTCTTTAGGTTTTATGGATTTTTGACTTTCACTTGATTAACACATCACACTCAAAGCCCCTAACTAGGAAGAACCTGTATCTAGGATGCCCGAAACACACACAGAGACGAACATCACACCCAGACCGGAAACAAACATCTATATTCATCATATCAATATTCGCCCCGCCCGGGAATCGAACCCGGGTGCACACGCTTACTCAGTCCACATTACTGCCAACTGAGCTACGGAGCAGGAGCTGATTATAATGATTTTGTAATTCTTATATTCTATTTAGATAACAAATGTGTCTATAAACTCGAGCTCGTCCTCATCCACACCCAAAATCTCTTTTGTTTCCATATTATAATCTTAGAAGGTCAGCTAGTACTCGTTTTGTAACATGCAATTTGCCAAAATAACTGTTAGATAGATGGATGATACTACCGTTAGATACTTATTGGATTCGAGTCCTCGATACGATCCATCGAGATTGATCATGTAAAGTTGCTCAATACGTGGTTGGTTCTGTCTGATTGACTTATTGAGACAATCAGAATTATATTTTGAGATTGTAAAATATTGAGGGATTTTAATTTAATTTACTAATTTACTCGAGGATGATTCGTGCTTCAATGATCGCGTTGAGCCGCAACATTAGGTCCTTATTTGTTTTTTGTGTAAGGGTTGGCTTAAAATGGCTGCATGTTGAAATCGCCACCTTATGGTAATTTCCCTGGGGAAGTAGGACATAATTTTTTATACTGTCAAATTTACGTTTAAACTTTCTGGAAAAAAATATGGGTCGACTAATATTCTTTCGTCACTTTGTTTTTTTTATCGAACTCAACTAATAGATAAAGCGTATACTTGCTTTAAGACACCGACCTTTTTTTACAGTAATGTTACGTTCACACAAATAATTACTTAAGTTTTTTTTAAATAAATTTATCGCTCCGATAATAAGATAACCTTTTTTTTTAATTTAAACCATTTCTAACTGATGATTTGGTTACATAAATTGTTTGCTTGTGAATGATAGGTTTTGTCTATAAATGTTGCTCAATTTGGTTTTATTATTGTTTATCGCTTTTGAGAAATTGATTCCGATACCGTGTTTGCATCTCTTGCCCGCTAGAGTGTTTGTTGTTCGCTAATGTTTCAATATGTTCTCTATTTACTACAGGATCATCAATAACTCCGCTGCATGTATACGTTCTATTTTGCGAACCTTGCTCAGTGCAGCGAATTAATTTCATCCATCTACCCGATGGTCTGAAGCTGCAAGGGGTAATTATCTTGGCATCGACTCGGTGCGCCTATAATGAAGAGATCCGATCTCTGTACTAGCTGTAACTCCAGACTGTAGTGTTCTTGTGCTCTCAAAATTATAAACATTAAAGCTAGCACCAAAACTTGCATCATAGTGTTAAATTATTATCGTCTGGCATTTAATGGTGTCTTCAGTTTGAAAATGTTTTACGTTTTTAAAATTCTTCTTAATTGTTCATCAATGTTTGAAAGGTTACTATTCTGGGTATTCTGGGTCTCATTTCTTCAGTGTCACGTCTCTAGGTTGTTCACTCGAGACGTGCATAAATAATCGACGGAGATTTTGTATTTTTTCTAGGAGCGACACACTATCTTTAGCGATTATTGATCTTGAGTTACTTGACGGTCTGATGACTTTAGTTCTTCCAATGTCTGATTTGAATTATTAATCTGAGCCTATACTTAGAATCCGCATCCGATTTTTTTGTTTGCTATGCTTTTTGCAAAGCTAAAATTTGAACACTTATTTTTTCAGGTACTTCATCTATAGACTGACACATAGGCTGGACCTATCAAGATTCATGACATAAATGTAAGTTTGTTTTATGAAAATAGTTTAGTTAGTGCGCTATTAAATTGGTGCTTAGAAATAGCATTAAGTTTCTTGCGTCGTAAAATTTTGTACTTTTGCAGACTAAAATAATCGTAGTCCTTTGTTAATGTCTTAGGTTTAGTTAATATTTATTTCTTCTCATATGTTTGTTTAAAAAAGTCATGTCCTGCCTGATATATTTTATGCTTTCTTATAGGTACTCCAGTTTTAGGCCTCAATTTCTACGAAATTCTATAGACAACAATGATAATAATTGCAAACTGTTTAACAGTTATTGTTATAATCTAGATGAAATATCACGATAAATAATGAGCTCCTTTATGTAATAATAATATCTCTTAAATTCCGATCTCGATACGGTACGGCGCGATTTATCTAGATCTTTCCATCCTTTTCTGCCTAGGGGTTTTTTATTTTGTTCGAGCAAGATGGTTAGATCGTCAGTTTTGTTAGGTGTAATTACTATAAAATAATGAGTGACTAGACCTGATGTTCTACGAAGCGCAATTTGCAGTGAATCTATACAACAAAGTTGTATAATCGAAGTGTTGACGGATATTGTTTGTAGTAATAATACATGCAAGGAATATTTTTCATCATTATTTATTCAAGGAATATTTGTCTTTTTAATGTATTTTGTATATAATCAACCGGATATGCCTAATGCCTTCATCCATATTAATATGCAGTGAATTTGTCGCTTCACATTAATTTGTACATGTTTTATAAATATCAACTTTAAATCGTTCATTTATTGATTCGCTCTGCCACCTTGTGTTGACGGCTGATGTTGCTCCACGATTAACCACGCCACGCGTTGCCTCTGCCTCATACCCATACCTCATAGCAAGGCGGATGCGCTCGCGCTTTAGCTTGTCTCGCATTTTACAACAATATCAGCTAACATTCTACATCTATTTAAGTATTCATGTCTTTCAATATATTCGTAAACCAGTTTTTGGACAGAACTGAAAACTGAAATTTCAGATGGAGTTATGGTTTCTCTCATGTCACTGGGTTATGGTAAACCCGCCTTGTCTCTTAGCTTCTTGATTTAAGGGTCAGGGTACTTTACTGTGATTTTAACATTCATCTTTAATACATAATGCTTCATAGAACTTTACCTAAAAACATAAACAAGTATAATAATTAGATGATTTGTCTTCTAACGTGCTCGCAAATGAGGCACAGTTCCTCGGGTGTTCCTGGTTCTACATCTAACATCGCCTACAATTTTACACGCGCTTTACCTTGATATTATCTTTAGATGTGAGCTTCACGATCAGATAATTATTTGCTGTTTGGTTGTACTGGCTCAGAGAAAGAGATTCTTTAAATAATATAAAATCATAATAGTGTTATCCAAAATACTTGGCTTTAAGAGATGCATGAGCTGATAGTTTTTCGAATTAAAGGTCATAGCAAGAGTTACATATGAAATGATGGATGGCTATTCCAAATTCAATTTGATTATTTTATTTCTTATATAATAAACTAGTGGACCCGGCGAACTTCGTACCGCCTAACCTATTACTATTTTGGGCATATATTACACTTATAAACCTTCCTCTTGAATCACTCTATCTATTAAAAAAAACCGCATCAAAATCCGTTGCATATTTTTAAAGATATAAGCATACATAGGGACAGACGCGGGAAGCGACTTCATTTTATACTATGTATTGATATGTTTGGGCTGGGCACCATACTCTTACAGGTACTTCTAGTCTTCAATGTCTGTACTTAAAAAAAACATAACTACTAGTTGTTACATATTTTATAATTAATAACTTTACTACCATTTTTTTATTTCTGATGTTACCAAAATTACTTAGAGCTAACTTGAATAAACTTAGCCTACTCTGCACTGTAGTTACGGGAGTCTCCGACATGAGCGCACATGTATCTCGGATGCAAATTCTAAATGAAAACATCGTCCTGTCCCCTTGCAAGCTGCAATCTGGCTACCTGATCTGGTAGGTGGCTTGTTGCTTGAGTAACGGACACAGTTTCTGCTTGTGTTTACTTTCTTGAGCTGGTCTGTTTCGTAAAGAATTCGTAACAAGCTCGATCTTAGATTTATGTAATTAGTTATATTTATAATTTTATCTCGTCCAGTTATCTTTCAAATATCGTCTTTAACAAACAATTGAACAACTGAAACAACTGAAATTTATTTTTAGGTTACTTGGAAGACATAAGTTTACTTTGTATAAAGTCACCTTTTACTACTTTTCTGTTTGTAAATTGCTATCGATCGAAATAAATCTTACTTTTCATCATAAGTTTATATTGTCGATTTTATAGACTTGATCAGTGGCTCCCCTTATTATTAGAAGACTATAAGTAATGAAGTCATTAATTTGTATGATAGCGAAATAACTACAAAACTAAATAAAAGCCTTATCAAATTGTATACCGAGTCCCGACCTAGTACAACATGTGCAGAAAGCAGCAAGCAGGACATCTAGATATAGGAACACTACCGGTACAGTGTGCTCTGTCCGAACACTTATCAACCAGAGTTGTAGTTTCACAAGAAACGCTCACGCATGTCTCATAATTTTGAAATATTTTGGCTAATGTCGGATTGTTATTATGGAATAATGTAAAATATTACCAAAAGTTTTTTCAAGCCTTATCATAATAGTAACCATAATTGTAGTCATATTTAAAGTGCATCTTACTTGTTCTTAATTGCGATTGCTATTTAAACGGTCGATTATATCTATATGCTAATTATAAATTAATACAAAGAGCTTTCTTCTGAAACACTAGCTAGATGTTCAGGTTTAGAACGAACAAGATAGAGTAACCGGCAATAAAGCATTTACCCAATGATATTCGCACGGCCTGTCATCTGTATCTTATCTTACGAGACGCATATTAAACTCTCATTTCCATTCAATTTGCCATGGAGAGACAACATGTTGTGGCGGTGCGTCCGGAATAGTGAAAACATTATGTTGAATTCATAAACGGATGGAGCCTGGCCCGGTATCACTGAGATCTAGCAAAGGAATTTCGACGTGCATTCTATGAATTGAATTCAAATTGAATAATACCTGAATTTGTATTTAATGAGAAATATTTGAGTTATGTCACGATAAACTTCAAAGACGTGTGATCTAGTCCCGCCTGTCGTTTTATCAATGTGATTTTAAATGATAGGACTAGTTTAAAGGTTTAAGAATTCGGAGATAGTTTGCGTATTTCAGGATTCCTATTAGGTACGTCGTAGATTCTGTCAATTAACACCTTGGTCAATTCTGTCTTTGTTATAGAAGTGTCTGTTAAAAATAAATATTGGTTAATAATTTGTATCAGAGCCTCAAGTTGTATAAACATGTCTGTGAAACTATTGTTCAAACTACTGCTAGTATACTGATATTTCAGGGCATATCATTAGTTTCTTCTATGGACATATCTAAGTTATTTTATTTGAAAAGTCTTCCGGATTTCTTTCACGCGTAATTAGCTTATTTTGTAATTTTATTAACAAAACCATAATTGGTTAGACTTAACAAGATACTAATTGAAAAATCCTATAACAAACATCATAAAAATATTTGTCATCATTGGTTTTTACCAATCTCACCTCTGCTTACATCTATCGCGTGTTTCGCAGCAGTTCAAGAAGGCATCGACAGGAAACCATTAGAGGTGAGAATAACTGCTATTTTTCAATCGCATGCGATCGCTGTTATGCTTTTTTCGAACAACTGCGATTTTAAAATGCGATCGGCAACGAGAATGCGATCGGCAACGAAAATGCGATCGGCAACGAAAATGCGATCGGCAACGAAAATGCGATTGACAACGAAAATGCGATCGGCAACGAAAATGCGATTGACAACGAAAACGCAGGATGTAACTAGACGTGCAGGTTTGCTCTAATATTAATGTTAGTATGGATATTTTTATCGAAGTGCAGCAATTATCGATATTACAAAACCTTGCTGACGGCAACGAGAACGAGAACGTTGCCGGCGGCAACGAGAACGCGATCGTTGCCGACGGCAACGAGAACGCGATCGTTTCCGAGCAACGAGAACGCAATCGTTGCCGGGCAACGAGAACGCGAACGTTGCCGACGGCAACGAAAACGCGATCGCATTATACATTCGTTGTGAATAGCAATGCGATTCGTTGCCATGAAATAACGAGCTTTTTAAATGCGATTGTAAATAACGACCACCTCTAGAAACCATTGGCATTACGATTGACAACTTTACACGACTAGTTGGAGGCCTATTCCGATTTTATATTTAGCTACTTCTTGATAGAAGGCAGTAAATCTGGTGTATGTTAGGTGCCGCATGAAATACTATGTATTTTATTTGTTTTCTTTGTGTAGTTGATCAGTAGGAAAATGAAGTTTATTTTGAATTTAAATAGGTAATCAATTACATTTCTCGATTATAATGTTTTTAGTTTCTTTGAAGTTCTCTACTAAAATTTATATGGTAGATACCCCACATTTGTAAAGACTTTCTAATGTTTTTTTCAGAGTCGAGTAAAAATTTATTAACAGAAACTTTTAAACTAAGTATGAGCATGGTTTAATTGCTTTTCTAGGTGTTGGTGTTAAATAAATAAAAATGCTTTTTGTGCGTTATGTATGAATATTCTTGGTAAGAGTAGCGTATGCTTTACAGAATCAGATTTCTATTTGCATTAGCAGGTAATTAATGTAGCCACTTGCCAACTCTAGGAAAGGGAGATGATATTTATTGGATATGTTTACATTTATTTATCAGCCCGCTATCAGTACTTGCCTGTGATTTGTTATGCACATTCATGTTTCGTCGATCGACGTTGTAAAATCTGTCGTATTTAAAATTATTTGATAAGATAGTGTTATTTTCCTTCTATTTCGTCTTATTATGTTTCGTTCAATAATTATGTTATAAAGGTTGAATCTTTAAAGTCAAATGAATTTTCTAGATTTAAGCGTTAGATCTTAACATTAGTACAGTAGCGGTCTAGGACGGCGTAACACTTTCGGTTTTTCTGTATTGCAAAATAGCTCTTGTTCTTTTATAATACAGTCGAGGGCGCACGAGACCATAGAGAAATCTGTAACGCCCTCCTAGACCGCCACTGTACCTATCTTCCAAAAATAGGACTTCTACGGCTCTACCACAAAAAGAGTTAAACCGGGTCTAAATCACTAGACTAGGTTTAAATCACTATTTACTCATACAAATTGGAGATTTTAGACCGGTCTAACTTTTTTGTGGTAAGGGGGTTAATTTCTGGCAAATATTTAAAAAAATAATCGTAACTAGCTAAATATTATAATACTTGTATAAAATTGATTGATTGACCTACCTCAATCTGTTTTTCTATTTACATTTATTTATAGCTACAAATTCTTGACCTTTAATAAATTTTAATACTTATTTATTGAAAGTGAGAAGTCCGCAAGAAGTTATTCAACCTGTGAACATCTGATAGAAATTAGCATATTTTGAATGACTGCTGATTCAAGCAAGAACGATTTTAAGAATTACGTTGGACAGATATTAAATTAACAAACATCAACATGACACATTTTGGCAGTTAGTTTATTGATTCATCGTTTTAAAAAATACAAACATGTAAGTAAGTTATAGGGCCAACATTCCTAGCTACAGTACACCACCGATGTGAGTGCATGCAGCAGTCACTTGTTTTATGACCCATCCAGCGATCCCGGGGAGTCGCGGAGTCGGGGAGGTGGGCTACTGGTTTGCTGTTCACTTTCTATTTGTTATCAAGATCGGCACTCGCGACAGTCGCCAGTCTGCATGGGAGAGAAATGTTAACAATTATACAGCACAGTGCGGCGCGCCGGCTTTCTAGGAGATGAGACGAGAAACGCACTCAGATTGTATTTAATGTTATTTATTGCTCTTGCGTCGTGCTGTCATAGCTACATTTGTGTCCTCTAACTGATATTAGGAAGGTATCAAGGTACATTGAAATTAACATTTCTATAACTTAATTTAGAGCATAGAGTTCAGGTTTAGTTGGAAACTCTATAGATGGTTTTGAGTTGTAATTTGTATCTGCATAGTTCAAATTGTTTGCACCTTGTTGGGTCTCATCCATTAACACCTCTGCCTGAATTATCTACGGATAGAAAACTAACGGCTGGCCACTAGCAGCAGACAGGAAGTAGGAATACATTATTAAAAAAATCAAGAAAAGAAACTACAGTGATACTTTTAATATCATACCTATTAAGGACATTAAGGTTATAATAAAGCAATTAAACCAAAAACAGTAAAGCTACCTCCCGAGCTATTCAAAATCGATAAGTCATAAAACCTTTCATAGCGTTTCGGGTGCAATAACAATATCTGGTACATCGGATGATGCTAATATCGTGCAGTAATACGATCGCGTTTGGATCGGGAGATCGCGCCGATATGGTTCTGTTGGTGATTTATTTCACCCGCACCGCCTTATAAGTATCGAGTACTCCTAACAATGGGGATGGTATCGAATTTACGACAATCGATTTGGTAGCGATAAAAGATTCAGCTTTTGGATTTAAAGATCTTTTGGATTGAAGTTCGTGGCTTGCTACTTGTGATTATTGGTTTTCTTTAACTGATTTTTTACTCTATTTGCATAGTCTGAACTCTAAGCTCACTCAACGGGGATCATCAAGTTTATGGTTTTGGGGAAGTTAAGAATACATACGCAAATGCGCTCTGCCTCTCTTTAGTTACGAGATTTCGCCTCGGTGTAGCGTATATTATATTTTTTATTAGATATCAACTCATTGTTACCACTAGTTGTGACCACTGCCTGAACAATATTGCTATCAACATCCCAAGTATTTTGATCGTGCGAGATGGCTACCGAAGATTGTATTAGTTGCATAATCTCCACATCTCCTGTCTGATCCCCTATCGCACGAATGTCGTGAATGTGTCGTGGTGTCCTCCCATTGTTTAGGGCTTTCGAGCATTCTGAGGTATGTGCTAGCTTTATAGCTTCTGATGAAACAACAGATATCTATCGTCTTTACTCATTTTCGCATCAGTATTGCTGGTCTTTTGTCATGTTAAATGCAGCCTGCTTTAACAGTTTTCTGTTATTTTTATTTGTTGCTTATTCACTTTGGTATCTCAGGTTGTTAAAGCTTATGTGTTTTAGAAGCTTCCTGGGGACAAATCCAACTTGTATGAATAACTTAATTATATAATTAACTTGTATCACTTTTTATAACTAAAACTACTGTTTTATGTGGTTTAATTTTCAAGATCAATGTCATTCTAATTGTTAGATTTCTGATATTAAACTTTTTTATGTTTCAGGTAAAGCGATACTGGATAATCATTAGGACTTCAGCTTTTTAAACGTAAGTCAAATTATTATATGTGCATACCTAGATAATATAAAATGTGTTAAATGCTATAAAATTATCAAGCTTTACTGCGCAAATAATTCACTGGCCAAGGCTTGAGATAACAAACATAATTTGATATTGTAATACTTATTATTTATAAACATTCTAAGATAATTGCCAGCTCGGTTAATCTAGTTCAATTTAATTCAACACAAGTTAATATTAGATAGTAGATCTCATTAAAATTGTAACTTATAATAACACAAAATTAACACCAAGCTTGAATCGTCCATTCACTGATAAATAACAAACAGAGATCTATGACAGTAAATTTCAATAACAGGACAGATTGATGTCTTAATTCAATTCGGAAAGAAATCAATTTACGGCCGGCAATAATACCGATTGTCGCTTGACCGCGAGCCAAATCAAATCGAACATTAACCTCAATAATGGTATCTACGATCTTGTGCCCCGGGCCCGGGCCGGAGGCATCCCGACAATCCCGAGAATATTAAATGATAATTGGTGCAGAGCGAGATTTGATATCGATTCTTGTATTTTATTATGACTAACTCTTCATTCTTTTGGTCGAGATAAAGATGGACCCTTACATTATAAACATAAAATTGTTACTTCATAGACTGTTTTGATTTGGTATAATTGTTTGCAAATGAAATATTATTGACAAAATAACAAAAAATACACTGTTTGATGTTTTTTGTCACCGTATTCATTCTTGTTTTGTGTGACTAGAAAGATTATCCTCTTAACAATTAGTTTCCTCAGGCTCGTGTATTGCCTAATCTTCTAGCAAAAGCTAACACCACTATATCCGGATTACTAAAATTTTACGAATTGGTCTTCGCCCCATCTCTCCACGAGCGGGATCGGAGCCGGCGTCACGAACCGATCGATGGTATCGGCGAGCGTGCCGCATCCATCAGCCCGCCGCTATCGCGCCCTCTATCGGAGCAGATAACGATTGTCTTATGCTCTGCCGTGGAGCGGTTAACTTAAAGTTTAAATTTGGAAATACTAAAACCAAAGCCTGATTTATAAAGTAAAAGAAAAAACTATGCCAAAGAAGCCATAGCAGAAGATAAAGCCGACCATACAAATCAATGTTCTTATGTGCGCTAAAATATAACTACATTGATGTGGTTTGATTATTATAAAATGTATGATTCCGTATAATTCATTCCAATTACTTTCTGAAAATTCATTTTGGGTATATATATTTTTATTACCGAAGCTGAATTCCAGTCCATGGAGCATGGCAGCCCGAAGCGACTGCGACGATGTTATCTAGCGAAATTTGTGCTCGCTTCCGATCAGACGTTTGTCTTGGCTCTACCGCAAATGAACCGAATAATGAGCGGCGCTTAAAAGGAGAACGCTTGGCTTTTGCCGTGTCATTCGTGTTGCAAGCGTGGGAAAGTAGCTGGGTCCTCTAAAGCTAAATTTTTGTTATATTTACATTACAGGGACATGATATTTCTAGAACGTTTTTGCTAAAGGTGTTTTTTTATTCAAGTATCAAGTTTTTTCATCTTTACTTTCTCAACCTCTCTCTATATTATTATTATGAACAATAATTTGAGGATCCATCATCATCCATTAGCCGAAAAACATCCACTGCTGGACATCCCCCATAAAATGCCGCAACGACAGATCTTCAGTGACCCTCCCTCAGTGTACTCCTGCAGCCTTCAACAGGTCGTCTGACCACCTCGTGGGAGAAGATTATCAAATTTTATATAAAATAAGATTTAATATAATGTACGCTATTAGAATCAATAAAGTTTTTACATATAGAATCGGTTATGATTTCGAACAATGAAATTTGCAAAGTCCGATATTCCGCGGAGTTAATTACAGGAAAGTTCAAGCGCAGAATCTAGAGACCACTTAATAGCATTAGCATCATTGTCCCAAGCCCATTAATAAGTGTGCCCGACAGTTCTATTGGTGGTCACTCCATAATGGGCACTCGGTTCAGCAGTGCTGTCACGAATTTGTTCCTAATGGCCGGAGGGAACTTATGGGCACGTTTCATACTGCATGAGTTTATTGGAAAACGTCTGTTTTCACCAGTTTGTGTTTAGTCGTAGCGTAGGCGATGAGTGTCCAGTTTTCTAGTCAGCTGATCTTGTAAGTGGTCGAAATGAGCGCTACCTGGGAGCAAGAAGTTATCTTCAATTTTCACTCAATAATACAATTTGATCATTCATCATCATCATCTTATGCTTATACACAACCTAGCAATGACCTCCTTTTCACAGATGAGATATTTGTAATATTTTCTCCTTCAATTTCTATATCATAATTACTTACGAGCTATATGCCTTCAAAATAAAGCTGCTTCATTCTCTATTTGTAAAATATTATTACTAAGGTACTTATCACAATCCGCACTTGACAATGGAGGACAATGAATGCATTATCGAATTACCTCCAGTCAATAATCATTATTATCTTAACATCTTATTATTAGATTCTGCAAACGTGGCGTGACTTGCTGTTTTAAAATAAAGAAACACAATATATTAACTTTATGCTTTTATAGTTTGTCTCTATATATTTTGTTCTACAGTTAAAAAAAATTGTTGCATGAATGCATTGGTAGTGGGCCATTCCTAATTTGTATTCTTTTTTGCCCCCCAAATTTGTATTGTACCTATGTTAAATGCAATAATTTTACATTTTTTTATTTATTAAACGTATAAAGATATTTAAAACGTTTATGAACTCAATATTTTTTATGCGCTATAGTCGGATCTACCGTGATCGCTGATCGCTACTTCTTAACGCTGATGTAGACTTGTTTTATATTATTGTAGGTAACACTTGTTTTATCCATTTTCTGTAAAATTTGTCGTTGGTGATCTAAAAATCAGAGGTACACTACCGTAGGACGAAGATGGCGTGATTATTACTGCTGAGTTTTTGCTAGATTGCATTGAGCTTCCGTGCTCTTGCAAGCTCTCTGAGTTAAAACTCTAAGCCAAGTGAGATTGAGATTGCAACAATAATTTGGTCGTCTAGTTTCCTAATTGCTAAATCGGCGTTCATTCCCTGCGGACAGCTGTTAATCTATTTAGCTACGATTAGTGGTGCGCACGCGCCTCCCTGTCGATTAAAAACAATTAGACGTGGGCTCGTTTTGATGGGATTGCTTTGATATGTTCCGCTCTATTCAAGTAGGTAATGTAACAGATATTTCTAGAGAATAATCTAGAAACATACATCCTTAGAAATAATTCGTTAAAAATGGATGAAACCACCATGAATCATGTTTGCTGTTTTTTCCTACATAAAATATATTAAAGTACCCAATATGTAATAGTAATAATAAATGATAGTGACGTTCAGCTAACTGCTCAAGTGTTTGTTGGAGGCTGACTTTTATCTTATTTTTCTTAGTATATGCAACATTCTAATTAACATTCCATTATTATCTGAGTAAATATTAATTTTAAGGTCCTATTATGATTTTATTTTTACTCTTGGATTGATTGTACTTATTTTGTAGCAAACGGTTCCTGCCACACTGTTGTGACAATCTAGTTTTGCTACTTATACTCCCACATATGTTTACTTAGAATATCGATTCTGCGAGATGAAAAACGTTTTCCTAGAACTGCGATTACAACTATCGTAAACTCCAATTATAATATCGCCTATGTTGTAAACATTCGCCCGGGGCGCTTGCGGTTTATTATTTCACGAGGAGATAACGGGTGCCGATGGCACCGTACTTAATTGCTTGCTTCACGATATATAAGACACTATCTCACAACTATTACTATTCTAAGGGCGGAGGCATATTGCTAGCGAATATGATGGAAATTAGTTTTTGGATGCGATACTAGCGCCGCTTCGATAAATCAATCAGTATCAGTACATAGTATAAAATAAAGTCGCTTTCTGCGTCTGTCCCTATGTATGCTTAAATCTTTAAAACTGCGCAACGGATTTTTAATGCGGTTTTATTTTAATAGATAGAGTGTTTCAAGAGGAAAGTTTATGAGTAAAGTACATGCACAAAATAGTAACAGGGGTCGACTAGTAATTAATAATCTTTTATACCATGGCCGAAATCAACAGTTGTGTAGCTTTTAAGATTATGATCTTAGAAATATACGCTTTTGAAACTAAAATTGGCCACTTTAGGCAACAAACAGTTTATTCCAGATTTTGAACCTGAAAGCTACACAAAAGGCCCTAAAATTCTAAGGAAGATTATCTAGCTAGGGCGTCAAGGACGTAAATGGTTTGATTTCGGCCATGGTGTAGTTAGAAGATATAATCGCATCACACGAACCCGTGTGGCCCGTTAAGTATGACTTTAACGTTGCATTTACTTTTAATTAATTTTCCGTCGAGACACTTTAGAAGTCTTAGCTGTTAAGTACTATAATTTTTGTTTTTGTTCCTTGAGCATGGGGCTTTCCGTACGTTTAACTAACGCAGCATTACTCTAGCTTATCGCGTTGTCTGAAGCGACTGTCTTCGTATTTATCATATAAACTTATACACACTACACAATAATATTCCAGCATTCGCTCCACTCATGTTCAGATAACCCATCAAGTTGGGTCAGTCAGTTTGTCCAGTACGGGCCTTAAACTGCTACGCGTCTCTTCATTATTTTATAAAGACTCATTTATTTTTAATACTTATAATATTGCAATTTATTCATATGAAGTTTGATAAATTAGTGGCAGAAGTTGTCACGTTGCTTATAAAATATACTTGATACATAAAATTTCTAATTACAAGTTGACAAAGTGATAGGCAAGGCATTGACTTGCGATTTAAAGGTATGTATTTATTTACCAATTTTTTGTATTTTGGTTTTGAATTCTTGAAGATTTTAATTAATACTTACCTATTTCTAGCTCTCTTTCTAGGATCACCTTGGTATCTAATGTTGTATGTTTTTTATTAAAAAATTCAAAGTACTGACTTTGTTACTAATTTCTGCAACTCCATTCATGCCTTTCCTTCACTATGTACATTAAAAATTCCTCGGAAATCCCCTTCCGACCTTCGGGTCTGAAATAAATATTAAGAATTATTTTCTTCCTGATAAAAAATCGACGACACGACTTATTAGTTGTTAGTAACTTAGTAATGAACAAGTTTTTCATTGTAGTATTTCTGTAACATAGTTGTACCACAGAATACCTACTGAAGTAGTTGTACTGAGATTGTTACCATTTCATTGCACCCGACTCTACACGTTTTAAATTGGATTCAAAGATTCCCTCCAACTTTAAGATTAACAATTAAAGCTTTGATTGATGATGCGTGTAATTTATTTTCGTCGATCACACACAATCATCGTTCTATTGTTGTCATTGATAGGTAAAGTATATTTGACTTTAGGCACTCTTTTCAGAGGTATCTCAATCACATTCGGGTTGTTACCTTTTTTGTGTTATTTTTTAATGGTTATGTGTCGTCTCAATATCTGTGCATGCCTGGGGCCTGGGGATTCATCAATCAAGTGGTGTTTGACCGAGGTCGGTGGTTTTTCTCTCTAACAATATTTTAATTTTAACTCAGCATTTGACAGTAGCTTAGAAACTTGTTTTGTGTTCTTGACGCTCTTCGTTTGCATAACATTTTTTTTCAATAGTTTCTTCTTCTTCGTTTGTTTGTATTTACCAGTTGTTTGAATAAATATATTTTTTTGCTGGAGCTTGTGGGGAAAGCAGCTTTTTTTGAAATTGAATAATAATCTTATTCCACGCCAGTCCTAAGACGGTTCAATCTTTACCACTTGCTGAATCCTTTGTTTTTTTTTTTCGTGAAGCCATGTTGCTGACAGCTGTGAATCATTAATAGCTGTTGCCATGATAGATCCCGAGACCATGTTCACGGTGTGGTTAAGTTCCGTCTACCCTGGCCACGTGCGTGCTGTATTTGAACACTCGGGAGCACAGCAGTGTTCCGCCGACGAGTAGGTAGACTAAGGGCTAATGATGATCTTGAGCAGGCAGCGATGGTACGCTGACGTTCATCAGTCTCTGAGCGATGTTGTTCCTTGGACTTGAAATATTAAACATGCAGTGCTTCAATTAAATAAAAGTTTGCATTACAATGGTTATGTAATACTTACATTAGCTAATTCGGTTTAGTATTATCTACATCTTACTTTTTGTTACCTCAACGGAAACGCACGGTAAAGTTTCTAGTTCTACTTATTTGCATTCCATGATTTTTTGTTGCTCAAAGTGAGCTTTTTTAAAACCCTAATTACCTATTTTCTAAACCAACTTTCGCAATATTTGCTTTAGGCTTTGCTCATTTGCTCATGCTTATGGATTATCTAATTGATGTACAGCAGACTTCAGAAAATAATGCTTAGGTACCTACAACTTAGTTAAAGACCTAGAGCTAATAACTTGATTAAGGTGAAATATGTACGTTTGACGCGAAATTGTATTATTTTCATGTTCTATTTTATCAGTCTTAAAACATCAATTAGATAATCCTGTATTATTAATCTTACCTCACCGTGATTTTTAATTTACTAACTTTAGTTTAGTGTTTGGACATCATAGTGGATTCTGCATTTGCTTCCATACTGTTCAAATATTAGCAAAAAATATTAAGCATAGTAATAAAAATAGTATTTTAATGTCGGGTTTTTGAAAGCGCGACGAATATTATTTGTTTTATTACATGGCGTTGAAGCCCGAACAGACATTAAATTTTTTTGTCCGTAATTTTTATGTGGCAAAGAAAGACTAACATCTTTAAAATGTTCAATTTATTCTAGATGTTAGATTTCTCGTCGTCAAATTTGACAAATTATTTGGACCAAGTTATGTTTGTAATCTGAATATGACGGCACGGATAGATCGTAAGATTAACAGTAGCAAGAAAGCACCTCAACAATATTATACGCCCGCCTTTATGCGTAAATTGTAAATGAGTGTAAAGCCGGGATGTCACTCAGGTGACCCCGCCACACTGTGAATATATTATAGCAGACAATCGACACCGCCGGCGACACACTGGCGTGCTTTTGTATCACTATGCAGTTTGCTTTGTTAACATTTAGGTATACTTAATTATGTATACGATATTGGTAGACTATTGGAACAGCACCCTGCAACGTCAAACAAAACTACAATCTCTAAACCATCTTGACATGGACTTGAGATAAAACGAGCCTGTTTAAAATTAGGTTCCAGTTAGTCCAATTTGATTTTCTTATCATTCATACATAGTTTAAGTTTAAACTGTAGTTTTTTCTAAACTCAAAAATGTTCTTACGCTAAAGTAAAATTTACCTGCATTTTGCTCGCGTGTTAGATTTTACAAGCCCAAACCCTCGAGCGAGAAAATATACTTTGTGCTGAGCCCAAGCGTTGGTGAATCCAACCGTACTATTCAAATTATGTCTTCAAATAATAATATGAAGTCTCCCTTGTCATCAGCTCCATAATGGTGGTGGTGCTGAACGGCGTCCTAGCGGACGAGTGTCCGACCACGGTGCGAGCTCTGATCGCCGCACACCCGGGCTACCGCGACGTGGCTGCGCGGCTACTAGGGTCCGCGGCGAGGGTTGTCCTCGCACCAGGACTGTTGTATGTTTGCCAGAGGGAGCTGGCCGCTGTGGTGCCGCATGACAGTGAGTATACAGGATTTTTCTGACAATACGAATCCTTGATTTTTAAGGTACTAGAGTAAGTATTACCTCTTAGATGTTTAGATGTGTTAGAAGGTACTATCAGGTGCTAGACAAATACAATTTTGAATTTAAATAACGTAAGGCCTCTTTTGTTTCAGAAAATGTCAACATAATAGGTTCAGATGATGCCACCGCATGTATTATTGCCGTTGTAAGGCATTCAGGTAATTAATAATTAACTCTTCTCAATTATGTAATTAGCGGGTTACAAGTAAATAGCGAGTACATTTTTTGACTGCTCCGTAGCTCAGTTGGCAGTGATGTGGACTGAGAAGCGTGAGCACCCGGGTTCGATTCCCGGGCGGGGCGAATATTGATATGATGAATATCGGTGTTTGTTTCCGGTCTGGGTATGATGTTTGTCTCTGTGTGTGTTTCGGGCACCCTAGATACAGGTTCTTCCTAGTTAGGGGCTCTGAGTGTGATGTGTTATTATTATTCTTTTTTTTTGAATTTGTTCAATAAACTCTTGAATTAAATGAGAAAATGATAAAGTAAAAGTTAAAAGTTAAAAAACACTTTAAGTACGTATCTTATAATTAATCTTACTGAGTGTCAGTTTCTAAAAGAATGAATTTAGACACCAGCCAAAGCTTTTCAGGCAGACCATCGATTCGCTATTCTCATCTCACAAACTCCCGCCTTACTTGCGTGCTAGAGCACGAAAGCCTTAGTGATTAGAAGAAGTTATTTTCTGACTTTTAGAACCTTTCGCTACTGCCTTAAAATATAACCAACACACGTTACACATTCCAGGCTCAGGCGCAGTGGCGCTAGCGCACCTAGACGGGTCGGGCACGGCGGAGGCGGCGGCGGCGATGGTGGCGCGCGTGCAGCAGCTCGCCGCCGGGTACCCCGAGGGACGCCTGGAGCTGCAACTAGTGGGCGGGTTCACCGACCCTAGACGATACTCTGAGGACCTTTTTGCTAATCTTATGAGTGAGTATTAAGTACTCAGTTCCTAGGTCGATCACGGTTGAGGCGGCGATGAATAACCCGAGGGACGTCTGGAGCTGCAACTAGTGGGCGGTTTCACTGACCATAGCACAAGACAATACTCTGAAGATCTGTTTGCTAACCTTATGAGTCTTATCCCTCTTTAGTGACATAGAGCTCTCAGTTCCCCCACTTTATTAAATAACTAGCTGAACTGGGGCAAAGAATAAAACTACCCCATCTCTTCCCGTGGGGGTGTCGTAGAAGAAAACTAAGGAAACATCCGAACACATACTGCGATTACCAACCCGCCTGCCCCGTAGTGATGATGACAAACCCTTCACAATGTTTGTCGTGTGGCAATCTGTGGGGGAGACTTATGTCTAGCTGTGGACTGGACACCTATTGGTTTTAATGAGCTGACCCAGTTTGCTTCGTTTCGTACTGCTTTTGAATGTCGTTACCGTGATATTTTCCGATATTTTAATAGTTATTAATAGTTATTTACTCAACTAAAAACGAGTTAAAGGCATACTAAGTTACATAAGTACCGCAGTGTACTCAATGTATTACCGCATAAGAAAAAAAATAGTATATACCTAACACACCCTTTAATATAAAAATACCTTTCTCTCCCCAGCATCGTTCCACAGGCTATCAGTGGAGATAGACCTGACACTGGCGTGTTGCTGCGAGCTGAACACGGCATTAGGCGGGGGCGCCCCGGCGCCGCTGGTCACCGGCATCGGGGTAGACATCCGCGCCGGGGACCTGTTCCCCGCCGCCTTCCCCGACAAGGGCCCCGAGATGCCGCTCAGAGGGGCCCGCTGCGTCACTGGTGGACAACACTCGGCGCAGGTTCGCATATAACATCCAAATAAAAAAATTGAAAGATTTGTAGAATTATTTATTAGAGTAGTTATGATCCATAAAGATATAAAAAAAAACTGAATTTTATCTCTCTAATAGTCGTCATCATACGCATACATTATACACAAAAATTTAATTAGTGTGGTTGTCGCCAGGAGCTTGAGTTGCTTGACATGACATACCTATACAGGATACAGCACCTTTCACACTCATCAAAATCAGTTACCCTCAGCAATAGCCGTGAACCTAAGCAATAACCATGACAGCATGATTCGTCCTCGCTTAGACTGGACATGTGTGAGCGGGACAGCATGATGTTAATCATGGTTTTATAATTGTTTCTTTATGTGCTCGCCTTATACCTAAATTTACCGTCAGGTTCTTGACATATACGACACAGCAGTAGGCATGCTGCGCGTGGGCCCCTTCAACTACGACCCCCTGCGCGGCGTCGACCTGTGGCTCGAGCAGTCCGACGAGTTCATACTGCAGCACCTCAGCACCACGCCCGCCGTCGAGCCGCCGCACTTTGTACACAACGTGAGTACACACAGGGTTCATATTGCAACACCACACACACACAGTTCATACTGCAGCACCTCAGCACCACGCCCGCCGTCGAGCCGCCGCACTTTGTACACAACGTGAGTACACACAGGGTTCATATTGCAACACCACACACACACAGTTCATACTGCAGCACCTCAGCACCACGCCCGCCGTCGAGCCGCCGCACTTTGTACACAACGTGAGTACACACAGGGTTCATATTGCAACACCACACTCACACAGTTCATACTGCAGCACCTCAGCACCACGCCCGCCGTCGAGCCGCCGCACTTTGTACACAACGTGAGTACACACAGGGTTCATATTGCAACACCACACACACACAGTTCATACTGCAGCACCTCAGCACCACGCCCGCCGTCGAGCCGCCGCACTTTGTACACAACGTGAGTACACACAGGGTTCATATTGCAACACCACACACACACAGTTCATACTGCAGCACCTCAGCACCACGCCCGCCGTCGAGCCGCCGCACTTTGTACACAACGTGAGTACACACAGGGTTCATATTGCAACACCACACTCACACAGTTCATACTGCAGCACCTCAGCACCACGCCCGCCGTCGAGCCGCCGCACTTTGTACACAACGTGAGTACACACAGGGTTCATATTGCAACACCACACACACACAGTTCATACTGCAGCACCTCAGCACCACGCCCGCCGTCGAGCCGCCGCACTTTGTACACAACGTGAGTACACACAGGGTTCATATTGCAACACCACACTCACACAGTTCATACTGCAGCACCTCAGCACCACGCCCGCCGTCGAGCCGCCGCACTTTGTACACAACGTGAGTACACACATACGCACATACACAGTGGCCCAGAGGCCCTATTATGGCCGCATTTGCAATATTGCTTTTCGTCCTCTAGAGTGTCAAACTCAATACAAAAAAAAACGCAAAGAGGACGCAAAGCAATATTGCAAAAGCGGCCGTAATAGCCCCTCAGTTGGCAGTGATGTGGACTGAGACGCGGGTGCACCGGGTTCTATTTCCGTCGGG
Source organism: Euspilapteryx auroguttella (assembly GCA_951802225.1). NCBI lineage: Eukaryota > Metazoa > Arthropoda > Insecta > Lepidoptera > Gracillariidae > Euspilapteryx > Euspilapteryx auroguttella. The sequence goes on along the minus strand of OX637648.1, from coordinate 4,034,905 downwards.
GCGAACATTGATATGATAATTATCGATGTTTGTTTCCTGGTCTTGGTGTATTGTTCGTCTCTGTGTATATTTCGGGCATTCTAGGTACTTCCTAGTAAGGGGCTCTGAGTGTGATGTGTTTTTATTAAGTTAAGTTTTAGCTAACAGGTGTTAGCAAAAGTATTCTTACGCAGATTAGTGCTATTCAGTTATAAAAAACATAGGACGGGAGACACTTTACAGACAAATTATATTTCTGAACCAATATTCTCCGAATAATTCCAGATCCGCGCCACACTGAAGTTCATCCAGCAGCACCCGTTCCCCGCGGTGACCGTGTTCCCGGACAACCGGCCGCACTACTTCCGCCGCGACGAGCAGACCGGCTGCTGGACTCCTGTTCGCTATTAAGGCTTCGACTAACAGACTGACGAAGCTTCATATAAAACGGCCCAGCAACGTTACACTACCTAATGCACGGCGCATGTGGAAACCAGTTTATATTAGAAGCTTAGCCGTTCCTTCCTTACTCCTTAGCTATAGCGTCGCGCTTTTTGATGTCACACACGCACTTTTTCGTTGCGTAAAGAAGCAAATAGCGCGACGCTAGCGATAGCGTCCTCTGTCACTAGGTAACTCTCCCCGGTCAATACGTCACGTTCCTCTGTCACTAGATTACTCTCCTCAGTCACTAAGCTCCTTTGTTACTGCTTTACCCTTTCTTGTTACTTCAGCGCTTCACGGTCAGTAGATCACGGTCCCCGTCACTACACCACGAAAATTAGAAGTTCCAAATCCATTGTTAGCGGAACCCTTTGCTTTCTGTTTTTAGAGCAGCAGCAGAATGTCTTACCCTCTTATTGATAAAAAGTTAAAGAGCATTTTAGTTTTTTGACGTATGTCAATTTAGACTGGATGTCACGTATTTGCCATACAACAAACCAGAGAAGTAGACCTCCAGTAACGCTACTTAAAATCTACTGTATCTTTATGAATAAGACGGTTAGTTTTTAATTGAGCTCAGTAAACTTTTTTGTTTTTCAACTTAATTATGTTGTCGTAGTGCAAGCGCGAATTATGACACCACTTTATAGGCTCTCCATTCGTTTTTTTTTTTCATATAAATAAATAAGTAATTAAATAATGATGTGGAAATAGTACATACGTGCCTGACTGCTGCTGACATCGTAAATAAGTTTTACTTCGGATTGTGTTGTTTAAGTTATTTTTTTTTTATAAATTTCATTATGTGTTATTTTTTACATTGCCAGTGATATATTATGATATGGTTGATTGATACATTTAAATATAATTTGTAGTAATTTCATTGTTTTAGTTAATAATATAGCCTATTTTTAATTTTATTGCAGCTAAAAACCAGTGGTTTGATTTTAATACTAGGGAATGATGTGAATGATGTTCTATTTTACACTGTGTAATGTAAAATAAAATATCTAAGTAGGTAGGTACAGTTATTTTTATTGATTAGCGATCAGTTTTTGTGCAATACTGGAGCTGAAAGCTGTAAATGTTCCATTGTTATTTTAAATACAATTGTTTTCAATAAAACGTTTGAAAGAAGCAAGTAATTTAGCCACTTTCTCAAGCAAGCAAAAAACTTGGCCTTGCAGAATTGGCAGTACAAACGATAATTTTTTATGGATACTAGGCTCTCACAAAGATAGCTCAAGTCACCACAAGGCTTGTGATAAGCAGAGTCAGCGCTCACACTCGCGCGTTTTCAGTGTTGTCACTTTTATTGTTTGACTAGCTAGAGTACCAACATGTAATGTGTAATATTTTTCGATATAAAAAAAATATAAGGGACTATTAGAATAATCAAGTAGGTAGTGGACATCATATGAATGTTATTTTTTTAAATTGTTTCTTTTTTTAACTTCTTAGTGAATAATCGATATGACATTGTTTTTAAACTGAGTACCTATTTTGTAAATATTGTAGTGTTTGTTTAGAATAAAAGTTAGGACTACATTCTATATTTTATTGTTTTGTGAAATATTAATGATGAATATATTGAAGTTAAAAGTATTTTTAATTGTTTTAGTTCAAATTACCACCAAGCTTAGAAAGCCTACATAATCAACTTAGTAAAGCACCCAAACATTGGCACTTTAAGGATCCATCGATTTTTAATCATCGGCCAATTTCAAATGACTAAAATTAGGAGTATTTTATAACGTATCTATGGTTTACTTACGCTATTTCATCCGGCATGAAAATCTCCGTTTCTATAGTTAAAAAAAAAGAGTTAAGGTACTCGTCGTATACCTATGTTTTTGTTTTTAATGTGTAAAATGCCAAGAATAGGATGATCAAACGAGCTCACCTGAGTGAAGTTCGATCATTATTGTACGAAGGCTTTGTATGAAGATGTATATTGTTAAACATGCAGCTTCTCCGAGTTGCTTGGCACCTTACGCGCTTTAAATCCTTCCCTATACTAAAAAAAAAAACTACAATATTGATTGTCTATGGTCAAGCTGTCAAACGTCATTCTTTAGAGCCTTATTGAGCTTGACTCACAACTTGGGTTACTTACAAATTGTAAAGGGCGGGCGGGACAATATACATCTTCATACAAAGCCTTCGTACAATAATGATCGAACTTCACTCAGGTGAGCTCGTTTGATCATCCTATTGTACATCGGCTTTGTATTCGATGTATATTGTTAAACATGCAGATGTTCAGAGCCAATAATAATATCTTAAAACAAAAGTTGTGAGGCTTCTATCGAAGAAAACCCCTTCTAATATAGGAAAGGACAAACAGATTTGTTTGAAAACTTAATTAAGTTGTTTTATATATCCTTAGTAAAGGAACATGAAAATGTAATAATACATAAAAGAAAATTTAATAAAGTTAAATGTAATATCAAATGTAATCAAAACAGGGCGTATTAATACCGCTTCTTAACTAAAACAAAAAGATATCACATGAATAGAGTTGTATTATGTGAACCTCTACATAGTTCAAGACCTACTGGTTTAGTCAACTGTCTGTCTAATGACACACCTTTAGACTTGGTGGTTGCTAGATGGCTTGTGTTTGTCCTGCAAACACCTTAACTTTCAAATTTAAAATTAAATTATTCTACATAGGATACAAGGTGTCTCTTATTTCAAGTCTCATATCATTATATTTATTAATATAGTATCCTATTCGCAAGAGGCGCAGGCAAAAAACAGTCCCCAAAAGGACAGACCAGTCCGCAAAGCAAAACATTGTACGTAGCTACGTCATGCTACACGAGCCAGACTGCACCCTGCCGCGGCACGCCTTCGATCAGACCCATCATCGAAGCCAACGATGGAAGCCGCCAGGAGACGCACCCAAACAAGATCATCTTATTTAAAAGATTTTACTCCCTTTTTACCCCAAAATAGCAAAATATTTTTGGTCCAGCATACTATTGTTGATGAGGTCACAGATTTGTGTCGTTTTTTGAAAGAATTAACAATGGGTTTTTTACGAATGTTTTCTCAAAATCACAGAAGTTTTACAGAACAGAAGTTTTTTCACGTTCAAAAGCTTTGATTAATTTAATTTGGTTTACAAAAAATCTAAGACTCAATGTCTTAACAATATCAGTATAACTTTATGTATATTGAAGTCTGTATTTATTTAGTTCTAGTACTTACTTTACTTTTTAAAAGTTAATACTTGTTCTGTGTAGCAGTAGCTACTTAAAGCTTGTAACATGACTAGTAAGTTAATACTTGTTCTGTGTAGCAGTAGCTACTTAAAGCTAGTAACATGACTAGTAAGTTAATACTTGTTCTGTGTAGCAGTAACTACTTAAAGCTAGTAACACGACTAGTAAGTCAATATTTGTTCTGTGTAGCAGTAGCTACTTAAAGCTAGTAACATGTTTTTTAACTGTCATTCACATTCACATTCAATACTTTAATCATATCTCATGTTTATTTATTAATACTTTAATCATATCTTATATTTATTTATAAATAAATAATCAATGACATTAATATGGCAATGGTGTAAGGTCTTCATAATATAATCATCATCCCCTATTTTAGAGCCACCATTCAACATAAAATCAAATTTATAAAAATTTGAAGCACCTGAATTAACATTCTTAGGAGGAATGTTCATTTATATGGAACAAAAAACAAAGAATGGATCATTGTTATTTTAATTATTGTATTGAGTTTGCTCAATGCTCACCGCTGAGGACTCAATTATAATTTCTACAAATGACAGTAGTGGTACTGATATTTTAAGCCGGCATTGCTGGAGCATGTCTCTGTTTCTATATTATCTGACAATGAAGCAGGTCTCTGAAAGGTGAAGATAATAATTAAGAAAGGTTTCTTTCAGGGTGTTGCAAAAACCAAACAATAATCCATAACAGAGAACCAAAGTTGTGATGACCATCATTATGCTGGTAACATAGTTAACACTAGATACAGTAAATCAACATTCCAGGATTTTTGTTACAGTTTCCAAAATTCACCCATGCATAGCAAGAAGCTGGACAAGCTACTAATGTTACATATGAAGTGTCAAAAGTAAGTAAATTGCGAAAATTTTTAGGTTTTGCTGGGCATAAGAATACTGAATTTAAGATGTTTGACTAATTGAATCATTGTAATAATGAAAAGAGTTATTAAAAACTTGCAGCCTAAAGAAGCGAAAAGAAAAGGTTTGTCAGAATCATAGCAAGTAGAAATTAATTTTCTCTGCCTACCCCTATGGAAACAGGCGTAGCGATAAGTATGTTTGTACATAGGTACAAACATACAATACAATACAGTACATAAGGCATGCGCCAACAAACACGTCGGTATATCGCGTATACCACCCGTGTAATACATAGGTATTATGTATGTACATATCAATGTACATAATATACTGGGTGTTTCTGACAAGGCGGTAATAAATCAAAGGAGGGATTCTGCTCACCATAACTAACAACTTTCTCAAAGCAACATGGGTCAAAATCGCAAAAAAAATAACAGCTGTTCCATACATTGGTTCGATCAGCTGACGGGGTCAATGTACGGGACGGCTGATTTTCGTTTTGAGATTTCGACCCATGTTGCTTTGGGAAAGTTGTTAGGTATGGTGAGCTGAATCCCCCCTTTGATTTATTACCCCCTTGTCAGAAACACCCTGTATGAACATTTATAGAAAGTGTTTGGTCTAAACAGCTTGTAAGTACTCAAAAAACACACTACTGTTACAAATACCCCTTGCTGGCTCAAAAAACTTGGTACACATTTGTAGCCAAATTCCATGTATTACATTCTAATGCTGTGAGCGTAGCAAATATGAGAGTAAATGTGATAATTAGATGTGATAATTTTTGTTAACTCTTCATGCATTTGCATTTGTCTGTACATAATATGTATTTGCATAAAATTATATTTTTTCCATATATTTATAGAATAGATTTAAAAATTTACAAAATAAAGGCTTTATTGATGTAAGAAAGCTAAAAACCACTTTCATTATTTAAAGTGAAACTGTACACATCCATAAGGATGTGTCTGGAACTCATGTAAATGTAAAAATCTTAATCTTAAATTATTTAAACCTCTAAATGTCCTGTGCAATAAACTGTACATAGTTTGTATGCGTTTGAGGGTAAGTATACATTCGACGTGTAAATATAACACTGTTATAAACTGATGAAATATTTAAAATAAAATAAACCATGATCACCATTTTTGGTACTTAGACATGATTTTTATATAACTGACTGGCTTGATTGTCACACTTTTAACAATCTGATTAAATTTTTGACTATATCCATTACTTAATTTATTTAATGATGGTACTGTGAGCAATGTTAAAATATTTTCAATGGTTTTAATTTAACCATAATACTGTGTTCTTGAATAAATTTTCAGAGTGTATTGATGGTACTCTGGGCAATGTTAAAATATTTTAAATGGTTTTAATTTAAACATATTACTGAGTTCTTGGACAGATTAACATACAGAACCCAAAATAAACAAATTATAACACAGATTTTTCCTTTAGTTTAGGAAAAAAGTGGAAATAAGCTTGCCACCATGGCTTACCTCTATTTGTCAGAAGGAGCATGCCGCTTAGACAGGGCTGCGTCTGGGTCGTTAGGCTGTTGCCTGCGAAACCCTATGGTGGTTCTAGTATTGGTAGTTCCTGGCTACCAGGGGTTTCATGGGTTTTCCCCATACAGCAGTGCAAACCAATATGGTAGTAATGGTATGGCCTGATAAAGTTTTCCCATTCAGGGTTTGCAGGTGGCTTTTGCATATTGATTTTTACATTGTGTTGACTAAATTGTCATTGTTGTAATCTTCTGTTGAAGATCATGGCCAAAATAAGGAACTTGTCCCGCAGTACATCATTGACTAGATTCAAAGAATGGTTTATCTAGATTAGACATGGTAAAATTTATTCTTGCATTTGTTTGAATAGAATGCAAGACAGCAAAGATCCTGACTGCATCGCAGTGGGGATATAAGTTTCAGCTGGTTTATGTTTTAACTTACTTTTAGTGTTGTAAGAATTTTTCCATAGCATGGCGGGTCCCAAAACAAATTTATTTTGTTTATTTTCAATTTCTTATACTTAGTTTTCTGGGAAAAACTCTTCCAAAAGTTAAGTTTATCTTATTTCTTTGGGCCAAATTAAGGTTGTTGGCGAAGTAGGTATCTCCCTCAGTGTCACTGATTGAACCTGAATGTTATGCCTACCTGTGTGGTAGTACATTGGTAGTATTAACTTGCTACGGAGAAGATAAGTTATCTCCATCCTTTGCTCTATTGGCATTTGTCACTCATGTTGATTGTGATCCATCTGAGTAAATTTTTGTGATTTGACACTTAAGAAATTGTAGAGCACATCCATGTATCTCGTACACAGCCTGTGTCTTGTTCAGAAGACAAAAAATATTTTGAAGACAAAAAATATTTTGCCGCCAAAATGTCTGCGCATCGCGTGCACGTGCTTCGCCCTTATAAAACCAATAAACGGCTGCTTTGCCAACGAGCACGTCGATATATCGCGTATATCACCCACAGAACAAGGAAGATGCTCTCTCTCTCTAAATAGAAATCGCGAGTAGGCGGAGCCCGCGTGCCTATCATTAGCTCTGCAGTGCCTATGCGTAGTTTTTGACAGATTTGATAAGCTCAGTTGCTTTATGCTTCTTGTAAACAAACCACCAGGAAAAATATGAAAAAAAACCCACTAAAATGCCATATTGTGCTGTGTTGGAATGCAAAAATTAAAGTTGGGGACTTAAAAGTACTAATTATGCCGTATCATTACATCGGTAAGTAATATTTCACTGCATTTTTAAATAAATTTGAAATTATACATGAACAAGAAAACAAAACCATAAGTGAGAAAATGAAAACAACCTAATTACGGAGCAGTAAAATTGAATTTTCATTGAAGCCTGTGAGTCCTGTGACTGTGACTGTACCTTGTTAGCGTTCTTCTTTATCTATGGTATTAGACTCATGACTTTTTCTAGAACATTTTGACAACAGTATAATGGAAATCAGTTAGAGATTGCTCAACATGAGGAAAATCTATCGATAATTTTCTATGATAAAAATCTATCGATAATAATAATTTTCAGTGAAAAAAAAAAATAGGTATTCGCTTCGACTTGAAAACCTCTACCTTTTTTCGGTTTAAAATGTGATTTACTTTAAAGTTAATTTCTTGAATACGAATGAAATTATATGAATCTTTCAACTTAGACTCTTGCGTATGAATGAAATTATATTAGCATCATCATCATATTACAATAATGTTGTAATATGTAAAAAATAAAGTCGCTTTCCGCATCAGTCCTTAGGTATGTTTAAATCTTTAAAAATACAGCGGATTTTAATGCGGATTTTTTTAATAGATAGAGTGACAAGAGGGGGGTTTATAAGTATAAACCATGCACGTTCTAATAATAGGTTAGGCGGTACGAAGTTTGCCGGGTCGACTAGTATTGTATAAAGACAAGTCGTCACTCTTAATAGTGTGCTATATTTTATTTTTCTTTTCATTTGGGCCAAGCTCAGAACCTAATACACTTAAGCATAAACTTGAAGATGGAGCCATCATGAAAGCTTCTTAAGCTAAGAGGAGTTTCAATAAACAATACCTAGAGAAGAAAAAATGCTAAATATTATGTATTAAAAAAACCAAGATTAGTTAAGAGTTTAAGGCAAGTAATAAATAAGCAAGTACTTCGATATTAAATAAGATAAAATAATATAAATATAAAACCCATCTTGTTTTATTGGTCTATCTACCCATCCACCTTAATTGTTTACTTTGGTTAAAATAAAGCTTCATTTAAAGTACAGTACTTACTCCAAAATTAATAATGCGCATGCAGATTCGCTAATTGTCGATTTCACAGAAACACCTGAATCAAAAATCATAATTCTACTAAATTACGCATGCAGAAAATGCACTTAACCTCCTTAAATACATATCGTCTTCCGTCGCTAGGGAATACGACCGTTGTCGAACAGTGACGAAGATTTCTATGCGCATTATAACTTTTGCAGTACTGTAGGTATATACAATTTTATAACTAAACACATTTTTATTTCTGAATCTCTATTTAAGCGAAGCATAACTGTTGAATAAAAAACGACATTGGAAATAAATAAAAATTAAACTGTACACTAAAATAAACTTTGTTCTATGAGCGACTGGTTTTTTCATATGATAATACCAATACATCGCCAATCACCAAGAAGGCCGTTTGCGTAGAATACACATAGATTTTCATAAAAAAACAGTAATTGTTACCTGTAGCCATATGAAAGAAAGTTGTATATCGATAGGTTTTTCTCATCGACAAACTTTCTCCCGCAATATGTACATCCCTAGCTTAGTTTTTCATTTTTCGACGTAGCCACCTAGTGTTTAGTAGCGGTAGTACAAAAGCTGTAGTTCCATCTAGCGTCGAATAGTAAAACTAGGAACAATGCGTGAGGATTTTAAAGCAAAGAGGATGTATAGCTTTCTACCATGTCTTTGGAAAAACCTAATTTCATTCTTTTATCATATGTATGTCATCATTATCTTAAGTATTTCATAATTGTTATTTGATTTTGATCTTTGTTTATTTGTAAAAAAGGTTCATAGTCTACTTCAAAGTTTTGTGATGTAGATCTTTTCGGCTTTGTCGTTAATCACCAATGGTAGCTTGGATTTCATAGTGAGCGTTTGGTTTATATGTGTGAGTTTGGACACACTGGTTTTAGTACTAAAAGCTCATGATGCTATTTCTATTGTATTCTCTTGTTCTGTGATATCACCCGTGTCAATGTGAAAGGGCTTGTTTGTAAAGGCATGCGCCAACAAACACGTCGGTATATCGCGTATACCACCCGTGTCAATAGAAAGGGCTTGTTTGAAAAAACATGCCAACATGACACATTGTGTCATATGAGGTCATTGGTACGTAACCAATGTAATTTTTAATTATACCAGAAGAATTCTCATCCTGCAGATCCTGCTTCGAGAAAACTTCCGAAGCTGAAGTCCTTGTTGCAGGTTTTTTATTTCCCTGCATTCCACAATTTTCGGATCTTGTTCCGATATATTTCGAGTTTCCTGTCCTTTGACTTATGTTTTTGTACACATTTTCGTGTAGTTTTGCTGTTATTTTCACTTAATTTAATAAATCGAAACTATTTTTTACTAAAAAACAAAGCGCCGGTAACCACGCGAACACAAAGAATGACGTTTGACAGCTTGACCATAGACAATCAATATTGTAGTTTTTTTTTTAGTATAGGGAAGGATTTAAAGCGCGTAAGGTGCCAAGCAACTCGGAGAAGCTGCATGTTTAACAATATACATCGAATACAAAGCCGATGTACAAGTACAATCCTTATTTATAGCCTCTAAATGGAAACAGGTGTCAACGAATGGGTGTTGCCCTACTTTAAATATTTAAGTAAGTACATACAATACAATCGCAAAGGACACAGCAATCATTTTTCACGACACCTCTTGGGAATTAGTTGCCGCTAAAGCTGAATCTGGATTGACTCTTGTTAACTCTTGGCTTCGTAAAAATCTTTTAACACTAAATTCCTCCAAAACTAAATTTCTTACTTTTCATAAAACTATCGTATCTTACCCCAGTCACCTTAATTCCATTAAACTCCACAACTGCAGTAATTTGGGTAACTCTTCAGCTCTCATGCCTCAATCATGTTCTTGTATCTCAATTGAAAGATCAGATCATATTAAATACTTAGGCGTGATATTAGATGACAAGCTTAATTTTAAAACCCATCTGTTATCACTATCTTCCCGTGCTAGAAAACTCATAGCATTAATGAAACTAGTTAGAGTAATAGGTGACAAGTCCGTTCTGAAAATGATTTATACATCACTTTGCGAATCTGTCCTATCCTACTGTATTTCTGCCTGGGGAGGAGCTTGTAAAACATTTATGCTGCCAGTAGAAAGGGCTCAGAGATCTATTTTAAAGGTATTATTTAGTAAACCATTTAGATGTTCCACTTCCCAGTTGTACAGTGAGTGCAAGGTATTAACAGTCAGACAGCTATTTATCTTGAGATCTGTTCTCTTAGGCTACAAATCTCTTCTTTGTTCTCCGGCTTATCAAGAAATAATAAAAAAACGCATAATACGTCTACCACAGCCGACTATGAACCTCCTCTTTGGCCAGCGTTTTCCAAATTACCTACAGCCTTATCTTTTTAACAAACTAAATAAAACTTGTGAAATTGTTGGTTTGAGTTTATATGAGGTCAAGAAAAAACTTAAAACCTATTTATACAAGTTGAATTATGATGATACAGAGGATTATTTGTGTATAACTAAATGAGTTAAATCTTAATTTTCTCTACATACATATCTATATAAAGTCAGCACAGTTTAAGTATTTTTATATAAGCCCTATATATATAAGCTCTATAAATATATATATAAAATATGTATTTTATATACATTCTTACAGTGTATCTTCTATAATTTCTTAAAAATATTTAAAAATAAAATTTTTAGCAGCGCCCCGCTAACAACAATTTTGTATACTTTTTAACACTGATCTATTGGTTGCCACAATACAGGCTCACGCTTAGTGTGGAAGCTATTGTTAAAATTACTTAGTTTAAGGATTTAATATTTTAAATAAATATTTTTTCATTTTCATTTTCATTTTCAAATGCTTTTATTTTGCCAAACGTGCGTCTCGTGCGGATTTTACGCGCGTGAAATTGATCCGCATGTTCGCGGATATTTTTAGCCATTATTTATCTTAGTCATTCTCTCAAGACATAAATTGCAATTAATACATTTTTTCGTGTCACACTCGCGCGTGGCGAAAGTATGCTGTTTTTTTTTTTGCTACCTACAACCATCTTTCAAAACATAGTTACAAAAATGGGCGGGCTCCGGATCCGGAACCGGATGCCGGATTCTTGTTTGATACAGTCGATGGATTGACCCTCAGGATTGACCTGACAAAGAGCTCGTCACTCGTTTCAGTCAATCTGTCAAGCAAGTCAAATAGTCATGATGTCATGATCAATTCAGATCAATCAATCAGTCATATCGAAGAAAATATTTCCACGGGTGGACGGACGTTGTTTTTGTTTCTTTTTTTGGTGCAGGAAATATTTATTTGAAAGAATTATGGAAAAACCTACGGTAACTGAACAGCCGCCTCCGTACACACCGAGCCCGGGCCCACAGCAAGGTAAGTTGTCTCGCTTCACCTGCATGTTTTTGTTGTACTTTGAGCGAAACCATACATAATCGGTGTCACTGTGCTGTGTCCGTAGTGCTGATAAAGTACGATAGGATTATTTACTGCGCAATGATGGTGAAATTCAACACCTGAATAAGCTAGTGCGAGGCACCAATGTGAATTATATCTTGCAAGCTAGGGCTTCTTTAAAAAGCCAACTTTCCATTAAATGAGTAGTAGGTATGGTACAAAAGATTAAAATTTGATTCACAATCAACATGGTGTTTAGTAAATCTGCTCAAATGTTAGAGCAGGCTTAATTTATCATTTGTTACAACCAACATTCAAACTAGCCTATGCCTCAATAATCACAAAATTATTAAAGTAGTGTAATTTTATGGAGCGAAAATAAATTATTTTTTAAATTTATTAAATATGCAGGGTATAATTATTGAAAGTCTAGTAAAAAAGAATACATTTCATTTAAAAAAAAAGTATTTTATAACTTTGTAAGGCGAAGAGGTTCAGGGGCGCCCACCAAGCAGACAAAGAGGCAAAAGTGAAATCAGTCCACAAAAAAACAGACCACTATACAGCAGACCACTATACAAAAACTGTTGTCATGCCACCAAAACCAGACCAGTTTTTTTTTTGTAATGGGGGGAAATGCCTAACACATTTCCCGACGCTCGGGGGAGCGTCTGGGGTATGTGGGGCTCACAACCACTTAAACCCCCCAGCGGCCGTCTTGGCGCTTTTGGGAAGGACCCCGGGAACCACGCATTACTGGCGTCCGAAGTTCTGCCCACGCTCAACTGATATCAGCTTCGTGCACAGGGAGAGCATGTTGTTCCCTCCCCGGCTCGCCTTTGTAGCTGCGGCGGCACAGTGCCACAAGCTGTGCCGCCGCCCATCTTGAGGCCGTTTGATGAGTGTGTCGGGCCCCCGCCCATCACACCCACGATCCCAAAGACCCCTTTTAGGCACCTCTTACGACAGGCAGGGTATACGGTAGACCTATCCTTACGCCCAGACCTGCCAATCAGACCCCTCCCATCCATACAATGACATCTTCCATTTTATAGTAGAAAAATTTTTGTTAATTTATCTTTACTATTTTATTTCATTGTTTAAGTGGACATGTTAAATGCAGAAACATTTACTTTATTTGTATGTAGTTACTATCTACAGTTATTACACCTATACCAATTTTCCTTTTTTTTTACATAACTACATAGGTACTTGGTTTCAATTTAAAAGCTAATTTTAATTACTGTTTTTTTGGAGGTAATTTGCTAAGTCTGTCTAATGAATTGTGATATGACTTAAATTAATTGGTGTTCAACCTGAAATTAATTAGCATCAAAAAACAATTATTATACCTATTCATTTGTGTTTTATCAGTCAGTGGGCAGCTTAAAGACAAACTATGCAAAGTTATTATCAATCAGAAATAATGAATCACTCCTTCCTAATCTCTATGAATGATACAATAACAAGTGGATTTCTGTTAAAAAATATTGGTTATAACTACCAATTAAAAGTACAGTAATGTCATTGTTGCAACATTGTTTTCTTTCTTTCTAGATCTACAAAAAATTTATTTGTCATCACTTAAGCAAATTTTTTATTTTTATATTCTGATGTTTACTTCAAAAAAGTAATAATGTATAGAATGAACATAGACACCACCATACCTAATATAGGGTGCTGTAGACACTTTGCCACTATTGTGTATGCCGCATGTAATATTTTTGTTTGTAGACTTATTGGACTTATACAATATAATTAGATCAAAATTGGTTAGTACAAACTGAGAACTAGAATTAATTAGTTCATAATTTTCACAATTGTTTATGGGAACATTCCGGCGACAAGGAGATGGACAGATACACTATTACTTGGGTACCTTATGCCTCAAAAAGGTGGCCAATTGTGTATAGTACCAATAATCAGAAAAAAATATAAGACCTTGTGACACAATGACACAGATTATAAAAAGCTAACTACACCCGTTTTTTCATTCCCTTTCAGGTGTTCCTGGCACAAGTCCGTACCCCCAACCCGGGATGTACCCGCAGCCCGGCCAGCAGGGAGTGTACCCGCCGCCGCCGCCCGGCTACGCTCCCTACGGCACCGCTCCACCAAACACAACATTTGTACCCAATTACGGAGCGACCAACATCATCATTCCTCCGCCGATCATCGCAGTCGGCGCCTGCCCCGCCTGCCGAGTTGGTATCCTAGAGGACGACTTCACCTGCCTCGGTATTTTATGCGCTATCCTCTTCTTCCCATTAGGAATTTTGTGCTGCCTCGCTCTGAAAAACCGTAGATGCTCGAACTGTGGAGCTTATTTCGCTTAATAAATACCTAAACAAAAACTGGACTGGAGCAGTGTGGCCGTAGAGACGTTGAGAAACATTACTTAGACATTCATACTACAACACTGACATTAGAACAATTGACAATCTTCTTGAAGTGGTTGAAAATTACGGTGCAAGAACCGGATCATGTTGCGTTGAACGTCATTTTGCACAATTCTTATTGGCGAGGCGAGACAAGAGATTGTTCTTCTAACTGACATTCATTAAAACTGAAATAATTTACTAAGAAGTCGTTAAACTAGCTGTAATGTCATAAAAAAATAGACCTGAAACATTTTGGTAAAGCAGATAAAGTGTGATATTGGCTGTAATGAAACCACACTGCTTTAGTACAGCAGCGAGCATTTAACATTCCAATTTTATCTTGATACTAGACTGATAAGATTGTTGAACGTGAATAGCATCGAACAGGGGAAAATGTGATAAAATATGATTTTAGAAAGCAGAGAAAATCTTTGCTTCTTGTCAAGATAAAGTGGGAAAAATCAAAGAATTTCGATTGAATATTTGTTATCTTTTTTGATTTCGATAGAGCTTGCGAGAACGAGACATAGATTTTTTATCGGATTTACGGACAAAAATACAATACAATAAATATCCTTATTGCCAAAGTTACGTTATTTTTAATTGTAAAAAAAATAATAATAATTAATAAATATCTACTAGCAGGCACAGCAGGCATGTTAAAAATTTAGTTTCAAGGATAATTTTTATTATCTAATGGAAAGATTTAGGAATAAATGAAAAGTCAATTGCAAAAGTAAAAAGTTTTATGTATCAAGTGATAAAAATATGAATTAATTTGGTGTATTATGAGCACGTTTAATGCAACTTGTTCACTCGTGGTATAAAACTAATAACGGTACCGATTAGTAATAACAGACACTCTGTTAGGACTTGCGAAAGACATACAGGACGATGACAGAATTTTGGGAAAAGTCCTAACTTCCAATTTACATTGTTTAAGGTGTTTTCCACCATAACGATAAAATATAATAGACAAATCCTATGGTTGGTTTGTTATGTTTGAAATGGGGAGTTTCAAACATGCCTAGCACATTCATACAACAAGCTGCCTTACAACCATTATGAGGATGAGACTATCTAGAAAACCAGTACATTTTAAATTGTCGATCGTGTTTGTCGCATTAATGTGCTAAGCATGCAGAAATTACCAATTTTGTTACTCTTAATGCCAAGGGAACTAAAAATTATTATTACTGATTTTAATTATACTATGAATTATTTTTTTGACATTTTTGTATATTTTCAGTAGATATCAGTAAATTAGAATTGCAAATTTTAATGGATCTTTACCGATTAGATGTTAGTTTAAGTATTTTCTTCCTGTAATTGTTACTTTATATAGAAAATGAAACTGAAAGTTTATTTTTTACTTTGACAGTTTGACTGGATAACAGAGCCATATATGCCTTCTATTATTACTTATAATTAAGAGAAAAAAAAAGTTACTTTGTAATTTTGGTCGGCCATTATATTTTTGGCCCTGACATGCATGCATGATTGATTCAGCCAGCTTTGATCTCAGGTCCATAAATATTTTAGTCACACTTATGGTTTATCATAGTTATAGTACAATTTATAACGTACAGTTTTCAAGAAATATTAAGACAAATTAAGTTTAATATTGTCATACTCTTTAAACAAACGTATATGTATACTTTTCATAAAGAGATTTGTTTAAAATATTTCTCGAAAACTGTTTGTTCCTATCTACATACATAAAATATAGATAAAGTGCAGATTGTCTTATGTATAAAATATAAAATTTGTATAAGGTTTTGGAAATAAATTTTTACTAAAAATGCGAAGGTTTTATTTAAGTACGAAAAGTATTGGTAGGCACCTACCTAAAGTGTGATAAATAGTAAAAGTTTTCTGTTTGCTGCAAACTTTTTAAATAATAATAAGGCGTGCAGTGCCCTATGGCTTTCCCAACTTGAATATAGACGACAAATTTACGGAAATATTTATATTTATGTAAACCTTGTACCCAGCGCGAATATGGATGGGCTTGGTAACCAAATCACGTATCAGCGGCGTATCACTAAGCTATTCGCTATTTGCTCCACTGATGTCACTAACCTACCTACCTATACTGTAATGAAAACTACTGAATTCACATACATAGGTTATTTTTTTGTATTCATACTCCAAATATTAATGGAGTCATTAAGGCAGGTGAAGGCAAGTAATCAACATTCAATACAGCCTGCCTATACCTGCCTGTGACGCTTTTGTTGACGAGTCACATAATAGCGCCAGTCCATTGTCATCTCTCACAAAGGAAGTTTTATCTGCATTATATGTGGGACCCGTTATTTGTATCATTCCAAACCTTGCACAAAATTTCAGCATGCAAGGCCAACCTAAATTTATTTAACTAGGTAGGTCTATCTTTAACGTTATTCAATCATTTTATATTATCTCAGCCAACTATATGTACTTACTCCACGAAGATCGCTACAATGTTCGTCTCGCGTTGCGCGACACCGTGTGTAAAAAGTTAAATTCTAAATATAGCTTGGCAAGAACGTCGTGAAACGGACCCATTTTACGATTCGTTTGGAAACCCTAAAAAAGGAACTTGATCATGAATGTGTTGATTTTTATTTTGACTTTGTGTATTAAGTAAGTACTCATTTCTACTGCACAGTGGCGCCCTTATTTTTTCACGACTTGCCAAGCTGTCGGTAGATATATAAGTGTAACCTCTGGTATAGGTATTTTTTAAATACTTGCTTCTTGAGAGGCGACCTCTACCGGAAGTTGGCAGTCCCCCCACAAGGCGGTCAGGTCAGGCAACCTGTGAAAGGAGTCCTTTGTCCAGCTGTGGTTATTTTTTAGTTGAGATGATAGTCAAATATATATAACGATTTCCGGGGAAAACTAGAAGCGTGCTAGAAGGCTAGAAGTCGCTAAAGTTCCATTTCCGTAATGGTTAAATAAAATGCAATTATTCTTTTTTTTTTTCAAATAATATTTACCTAAGTACGTATACATACTTACTAGAATACAAACATTTTACTAAAATATCGCCTAGTAAAGTCACAATAAACAAGAGAAACTAGACTTGAGTACCAACCCTATGTTCTTTTCTTCGAGCATAGGTTTTAGTTTCAGTAGGTACGTTACGTACTCTACGTAGAGCTCACATAATATGTTTAAAAAGGCTAAGTGAGTGTCTCAGTTTAGGTGGTCGTAAAAAGTTGGGTACCTACCTGTCTAAAAATGTGAGTAACTACCTGGGGTTCTATTACGGCCACATTTTTGCAACATTGCTTTTCGTCCTCCAGAGTGTCAAAGTCAATACAATAAAAAAACACAAAGTGGACCAAAAGCAATATTGCAAAAGCGGCCGTAATAGTACCCAAAGGCTGTGTATTGAAAGTGCGTACCTACGAACTACTTACTTAGGAACTTGTTTACTCATCGTTTTAAATGGTTCACTTTACGATATTTATTTGTCCGGGTCGTTAAACCGCTCCAGACTGGTTGAGACTTCAAGTCGGATTAACGAAGCGTCTCAGTCGGTGTCAGTATATCATTTTACTACATTTCTATGTGAAGTATTCACATACAAAGAATACGATTCAACAGGGCGCTGAGACGCCGGTTTATATACAGTGAATGTCTGCGTTTAAAATAACAAAAAATAAATTAAGTATAACAATAATATGTTAAAATTCATGTTGCAATAATGCACAGCTAAAGTAGCGCCTCTCGCGAAATTAATATCTACTAAAACTAAGGCAAAAATAAAAATCTACTTATCTATCAATAATGTCAACAATATATTCAATTTAACAGTAGATTGGGGCGCAAGGCACGGCCAGTGGCAAAGCGCACATTATAAATAAGAGTACAGTAGGTACTTATGTGTTATTACATAAAATATATTCTTTCATGGCAGGAAGTGCGGAAGTTTGACTTACAAACAAACAAACTAGTGTGTATACTCCAACTCTACTTTTGGTTTCTGCTCCCAATCAACGCCCATTCAAAGCCCACTCGTAACTTCGAATCGAATTCACAAACTAACTTGGATAAGTAAAGCTACGAAATAATGGTGTCGAATCAGCCATGGCGAGCAACGGATTTTTGCAACGTACCTATATAATAATGGTACAGTTTGAGTCCGGACATTGGTAATCAGAGCAGGAAAGAAGCTGACTGGACAATTCCAATCGTTAATTAAGCGGTAAGCCTCGGAAACAAAGAAAAAGACAGTCAGCATTGCTTGCTGTGCCAGGAGCTGAGGAACTTTCCAAACAGAACGGTCACTGGGCAAGATTCAAAAATAGTAGCTAAACCAATACCTACAATATTATACAATTTATTTAAGAAAGTGTACAAGTTATAATATGTAAATGCGACTGCTTTAGATTTGTTAAATTATATACTTATTTATAACATTCTTCTGTTGAGTAAAGGATTCCTAAACTCCCTGCGGGAATAAAAAAATATCTCGACTTATAAAATCTACAGCTACTTACTACCTGTACTAGCTTAATACACGAAAACCTTCGAATACTCAAAGGCTGTTTAACTGATGTTGTTTCTTTTTTTTCAGCTTTATACCAAACTAGAGGCTGCCCCGCGGTTTCACTCGCGCAGATTTCTCATCAACACAAAAATCCAGTTTATTCCCGTTCCCATGGAAATTTCGGGAAATCCTTTCTTGTGCTCACCTACACTCTTTAAGGAACCTACATGCAAAATTTCAGCCCGCTACGCCCAGTAGTTTCGGCCCTGCGTTGTCTGTCAGTCAGTCAGTAACGGAAGAGTTTTATATATATTGATTTTAAGTATAAGTAGGTGCATAGGAGCTGTTAATACGCCTATGGCGGCGGCTGTGGTATACCTTAAGCTTTTTTTTTTTAATCAGCGAATTAACTTCAATCGCTTCTGTAAAAGTTGTTGCAAACAGGCTCTTGATTCGGAGTTCTTGTTAGGAATGTTTTTCCTTTGACTTTCAGGGATCAAACGTCTGTTTTTTTTTTATAATTTCATCTCGTATGAAAGTTCTGCTCGCTAAAACTACACAGGTACAAGTATACTGGCAGACTTACAAATATATAAATGTGTAAATATTTATAAAGCTTATACATATACAAGATTAGCAATTACCTTCTTACATATTTCTGTATATTCTTAGCAGTAAATAAAAGTAATTATGTAGGTATTTTAGCTTCAGCGCTGTATTTATATGTGCCTGTCCCACAGAACAAGGAAGACTCTCACATCCTCTCTCTAAGTAGGTATGTCCTGTACATTTAACACGCTAAAATTGTAATAATTTATTTTTGTTATAATTATAACAAGAAAGTGTGAGTGTTTTGATTGTTTTAATGTTTACCTTCATGGAACTTTGAAGCTATAACTTTAATTTTAAGTGTACAGAAATTCAAATTAGACCTAAGGTTCGATTAGGTAGAGATACATTTGAATTTTCCATGTCTGTAGGTATACAATGGCTACATAGGCACTTAACTACTAAAAGCACAGCATACTTGTATGGCACAGGTACCTAAGTTTTCTTTGACGGACAACATAGACCCGCCGCCGCCGCCGCCAGGGTAAAGCAATCTCTTTTGTTTCCAAGTTCGTAATGCGTTTTGCCTTACTGAGTACTGATAAAATCAAGTGAAATATGCATAATTTTTTTATATGATTGCTTTATTAATTCTTACCCCTATCTACAAATGATACTTTGTAATCTGTTTTAAGTCAGCAATTAATTACGAAAAAGCATTTACCTGAGATCCGGCCATTTGTAGGTTTAATCGAATTTGAATTTTTTATACTCGTATAAATAAAAATGAAGAAAACTTAAGTACTTACATTTCTGAAAGTTTTCATTACCTCCGTTTCGTGTACTCTAAGCTCATAACGTAATTTTTTGTCTGTTTACAGTACAAGTACACAAAGCTCTTTGCAAGCTTTTTATTCAGAGCAACGAAAACTTCCCTTTAATTTGCTTGTCATAAAATATATGGGGTTACTTTTTTATCGTGGAGGAAAATCTAACAGGATACAGTACAGTTATATAGGACTAATTCCTGAAAACAAAATTAAAGAATAATTTACCGTGCTCACTTGAGGTCCTTCGAAAATTTTGTAAAAAAAAATACACATAGTTCTATGTGTACCATCAGAGCAATGACCTACGGCGGCTTAGCTGGCGCCATCGGAGACAGGAAGTGGTTTTTTTTATAATAATTTATTCGAGTCATATATCATTTAAAGACTTCATCATCATTATCATTTAATTCCTGAAAATTTCCGCCATGATAAAAAGTGACCGTGTTTTTTTTTTTTAATTGCATTTGATATGACCTTAAGTATGCTATGAGTTAAAACCACAGGCTAAAACAGAATTATGTATTATGCTGTAATATATATGTTGAACGTTATATATACTTTTGTATAATTTACCGTGTATTATTACCGTGATATTATGTAATGTTGGAATTGCCACCATACCATCATCCATAGATTATTTTACTATATGAAGGCACGGCGTCCTAATAATCCGTACTGGTCTCGGATGGTAGACTTGGCTTAAAGCTTTTCATTCCTAAAGCAGAAAACCGCGTCTTGCAGTGGATAAATACAGTTTGATGCATTTAAACAGAACGAATTAAAAAACACGTATACCTAAGTAGCTATTTGGTAATCAAACTATTAAGTACCTTTATTTACTTCTGTTCTTTGTATTGTCGCCAAATTGAATTGTTATGTCACAAAAGAACAAAAAAGAGAGAGATAAATTGTAAAGAAGAGTTTGTAACCCCTTTCTTTTCTACGCTGTAAAATCATTGCGAAAGGGAGTAGAATCGTTTGACAGAGAAAGGCTCGTTTAAGGGCTTCTCCAGGCGACCATTGTCATATGGCAAGGCAAACATTTGTTTGCCTGAGCCAATTGGTGGGCACTTTGAACTACCTCGCCTCTCGCTGTATACTCGTATAGGATACTTTACCAAATAAGGTATGAATAGCAATTCGATTAGTCTAATTGACTTTCAATAAGTGATATCTTGTACCCTATATTGAATAAATCATTTTTGACTATTGACTTTTTTGACTTCTTTTGATAAAAGTTAATGTAACGGAATATCTCAAGCAAAACCCTAAAACCTACCTCTATAGATATACGATACCTATCGGTTAATTGATAGAGTTCGACACACAATAGTCTCGGAAGCCTTTATGTGTTACCCTCAGCGCCCACGTGAGTCCGACCTAATTAGAAAACAATATCAGAGGTAGCTTTAGGACTTGTGCACATTTAGGGTGACATTATATAGTTATGTTAAAGCGATGTTTAACTTTCTTTTCACATTGTGCTGCTAGATTGGTCCTGGCTTATGGAAATTTACATCTTTTTTTAAAACGGTTTTTATTAAAAACAAATGAAAATTACCGAAAACAAAAAAAAACACAGTGTCTTAGCGAATAATACACAAAGAATAACAGTTACTATTTCCATTGAAGTTGGTTACCAAGGTATCAAAGTCATACATAAATAAATATATACTTAATTGATTTCTAAGGGTCAAAGGTCTTTACAAAGGTGGTCTTATAAAAAGGGCAAAGGTGCAAGCATAAGGTTACATTAAGGCAGCAAGCTTACATTTTCTAGAAATGCGAAACAAAAACTTTTCAAAGGAGAGATGGCACACAAGAAATGTGATAATTAGAAATTCATATGTGGCCTGAATATAGGCCGAAATGAGTTTTCCCGGGCAGCGGTTAGCTCGCATTTTACGAGCGCCATCATGACAGCCGCCATGAATACACGATGGTTTGGGGTTCAAATGTTTGAATCATGTGCAGATTATTAACATTTGTGCGACTTGTGACACATTTTCCCTTATTTAAATTGTTCCTTATCATATCCTCAATTTTAATACCCTATAGAAGTCGAGTATATAAATCGAGGAACTACTACATCTTTAAATATTGGTAAATATCGCACGCAACTGAACTTGTGTAGAAATATTAGGGAATGCTACGTTGCTACGAAGTAACCAGCTACTGTTGCTACGCTTGCTACGACTTATAAACATCTACGCCTGCTACGTTTGTGTTTCTACAAATTGGTAAACAGTTACGATTGCGAAACGAATCAATAAAATATACAATCTAAATATCAGTTATATTTATCAGTTATAAGTAAATGGATTTCAAATTAAAATAAAAAGGTTTTATTAAAATTACTGGCTCTACTGGGTATTTCTGAAAACGCAGTAATAAATGAAAGGAGTGATTCAGTAAAAATATTAGCACATTTGCCACAATTGTACGGGACAGCTGATTTTTGAATAGAGATTCTGACCTAAGTTGCTTAGGGAAAGTGGTAAGGAATGGGTAACCTCTATCTCAATTTATTTCCACCTTGTCGGACACACCTTGTAGAAGTTGAGTCACGTAAGTTTGTTTAGAACTAAAGACTTGTTATCCTTTAATACGGTAACCAACGAGAAAGTAATGGCAACTGGCAGTCCCATTATTACTCAGTGTTATAAACTTTATTCTTCGTGAATAAACTTAATAAAGGCCCAACCCTTATAAACTATAGGTAGGTACTAGGTACTGAACATTTACATTTAATAATTCTGTTTGTCAGAAACAATTGAAGATCTTTACTTTTGTTTGACTAGCTGTACAATGACGTTTTCTTTATCAATCCCCAACTTTAAAATTATTTTATAGCATGTTTACCAGGGTGATATATTTTTTAAATCGTTCCAGTACTTTCGTAGCCTATTTAATTTGAACGAAGACTTTTTTATCATATTAGTGTACCTAGAGTATTATCTACTTAATTATAAATTCCAATGATTTCGACTGGTCCGTAGCTCAGTTGGCAGTGATGTAGACTGAGTAAGCGTGTGCACCAAGGCTTGATTCCCGGGCGGGGCGAATATTGATATAATTAATATCGATGTTTGTTTCCGGTCTGGGTGTAATGTTCGTCTCTGTGTGTGTTTCGGGTACCCTAGATACAGGTTCTTCCTAGTTAGGGGCTCTGAGTGTGATGTGTTATTATTATTATTATTTTAATGAATATATATAAATGATATAGGTACTATGACTGTATGCTTCAATAGTGCAATGGTAGAACGAGATTTAATTTGTCGTGTTTTTCAAAATCCATGCATTACAATCGCATGTTCGAACAGGTCTGTTCTGATCGCGGAGAGCAACCAATGGAAAACACGTTTATGTGCCAATGAATAAATTTTCCGATCTAGCGATCCGGGCGAGGCTTGCCTAACTCGATGATGATATTCAATTTACGGATAATATTCGTTGTCAACACGACGTATGTTTTCAAACTCAAAGTACGGGTTCACTGCACTTACAAAGAAATATGTTTTTCTGTTCTTAAAAAAAATTGAATTAAATGAATACGTACCTGAATAAACAGTAAATCCTCTTCTTTTATAAGTTTCAGCTCGCCCTCACTCTATCAAGGTGCCGGCAGAAAACCAGCCTTTTTGTATCTCTCCGCACCATATTGCTATTTTATTACGGCATATTGTAATTTCTTTGTTTATGTATTCGAAGTTTATTGTGTATTAATATGTATTTTTTGTGACAATACATTATTTTGTATCTAGGTACATAGCTATTATATAAAATTGTGCTGAAATGTTTTACTTTATAATTCCATTTCTAATTGTAGCCCTCAACTTTGTCCCAAGGAGCAGTACGCATTATGAACTGAGATATAACTTTGATCGATTCTGTGTTCCATAAACTGATTCCATTTACTACTCTGCTGAAGCTTAAACTTTCATATCAACAATATCCGCTAACTGAAATTGCCAATCTCGAGTTAAGAACTATTTTGGTTCGGCGTGGGTCGAACAAGTAGTCATTTCTGATGTTACACGGATCATAATTATTGGGCTTTAATTATAATGTTACTATGAACCATGAAAGCCAGCGTTAGCCAACGTGTTTGTATTACTACCTAACCAAACATAACATTAGTAATCCTATTTAATAAGTCTGTACA
This sequence comes from Euspilapteryx auroguttella, assembly GCA_951802225.1. Lineage (NCBI taxonomy): Eukaryota > Metazoa > Arthropoda > Insecta > Lepidoptera > Gracillariidae > Euspilapteryx > Euspilapteryx auroguttella. The sequence goes on along the minus strand of OX637648.1, from coordinate 4,010,768 downwards.
TGACATTACATTAATTATTTGTCTACATCAAAGTAAATTGTAGAAATCAGATCAAAAAGGTATGTATTAACAACATACTCAATCCTAAATGAAGTTCTGTAATCCTGACTACAATTTAATAAAATGGAATTGTAATGTTATTAATTTTGTTTGAAAATCTATTTTGCCAAACTGCCAAATTTCCTCTGATTGGTCGATTCAACGGCACATTAGTGCGACAAATCAGTGTCTAAATTGCGGGAGCCGGATGAGGGTGCTCGCCGCACACGATCAAATGTTTATTTTCGATTACACCACCATTTTCTTATATGAAAAGAATTTATCAGACCATCGCAAACAAAAAACTTTAATTTATCGCAACAACGACTTAGTTCCCAGCTCCTTCTTAGCCTCAGCACACATCTGGGAAGGCGCAGCAAAGAGGTGTATTTGCAAGTTTAATATAGTAAGATGACAATAGGCGACCTTATCGTAAGAAGCGATTTCTTATTCCGAGACGATTACTGCTCAGGTTTAAGGGCTAATCTCGTACCGTTTATTAAGGTAGCTTTATAGCTTAGAATCATTTTCGACTGTAAACGTCTTTTGAACTATGTGCCATATCCAATTTAGAGACCAAACCTAAATTATAACTTTTTTACCTAAAAATTAAATGTTTGTTTTCTAGGTATCTTGGTCGCGCCTCGCCAGATGAGCGTTTTATATTGGTAATATCCCCGTTTCTTTTGTTTGAGATCCGCAATTCCAACCTCTTGTGTAAGTTGTCTCGGAATTTGAACCATTTTTTTATTGCAGTCTAAGTACTTTCATTGTTTGTTAAAATATATATTTTTGTGTCAACTACAAATGCATACCAATTAACTTTATTTTCTTTAGCCTTTTCCTTTATCTTTAATTTTAGTTATGCTTTATTTCACAGTCTGCAGTCACTGCCACAGTTTTCAGTTCCTTAATAATCTGCTTTGTATTTCATATTTATAAAAACTTAGTTATTTTAAGTAGCTATGTTTAAACGTCCGAATTCGATTTCTGGCTGGGAAGAACATTAATATGATGTACCTATATCCATATTTGTTTTCAGGTTATCTCTCTTGTCATGTGTTTTAGTTCGGCATTATTAAATAACTATAACCCCTAACTACGATATCATAGCATAACTGCTATTACATACTAACCGTACTTGGTACAGCGATAGCACACAATCAATCTAAGAGTAGATTTGCACAGAACCGAGAGGGGAAGTGTTTGTGTTAAAACTTTATTCCACGTGCCATGCGCAGCCCAATTAGAGAAGCTAGCTTTCATACTTACGAACTCTGATATTATTATGACATTATCTAGTGTAACCATTAAATAGTTATAAATTCATTATTATAGAGGCAACATAATAACAGATCTAAGAGGCTATCTCAGATTAAATAAAAAAATATTTAATTTTACTTAGTTTTGTCACAGCTCTGTCTGCGTGTTTAAATTTCAAATGTCATTTCCCGGTTTTCTCTTTATACCTTGTGGAATTTCCAGGAATATCGTCCTTCCATAGCAACATCTTAGAAACCTACCTCTAATTGATATCGATTATGATTGATGGAAGTCATCATTCGCGTGCAAATATTAAAATCTAATTTCACGATAAAGTGTGCTTGCAAATTCGTACTACACGTTTTTTAACCGACTTCAAAAAAGGAGTTTATCAGTTTGTCCTGTATGTATGTATGTATGTATGTATGTTTGTCCGCGCTTATCTCGCGTTTGGCTGAACCAATTTGATGCGGTTTTCAGTAATGTATTTGTTACATTCAGGAGAAGGTTTTAGTACCTATTTTAACCGACTTCGAAAAAGAGGAAGTTCTCAGATTATGTTTGTGTCTGTTCGTTGAAGGCGGATCTCTTTTGTAAAAAAGAAATTATTTAATGTAAAGTTCAGTTTTCCTGTTCCCGTGGAAATTTCAAAATAAAAAAATACCTACACCTAATATTGTTTTTAATCTATCTTGTAATCAATAAGTAATATCGAAGTTTAATTAAGTTTCATAAAATTCTGATAAAAAATAATTTTAAGATCAAACATTCTTAGAATATTTTTACTAAAATATTCATAACTGAAAAAGTTGATTAGATCGTAAACTTTTTTTCATCTAGCAAAGAACAAAAAAAAAAACTAGGTAAGTAAGCAAAGTCCATTAGGTAAAAAGGAAAAAAATTACATAATAAAATAACTTGGAGACAGATAAGTGAAATATACCACACGCTCATTAAAAGTAAGAGCCTTTAGAAAAAGAACAGAGGAAGGATATTAATTTAATAATATACAAACGAACAAGAAAAAAAAATTACACAGCGTTTTCCGATTTTTATTGCAACACCGCTAAAATACCGCGCAAGTACTTGAATTAAACTTTTCTACCTTATTTTTTATCAATATCACAAAGTGTGTTCGAAATGTGAGCAGTCACTTTTTGCATACATTTCTAATGCACATAATTATCTTATGCAATACAGACATCATTTTGAAAGGTTGGATAAACATGGGATAATCTTATACCAAAGTATAATATCGCATACAGTATTCAGTTATACTTTTATCTCGCTTTTGTGCTAGGGAGCAGACTCGAGACTTGACCCCGTAAGTTGATGCTATCTGGAAGGCCGGGAGCGTTATCTTGGACATCTCTCACTCAGGCAGTCTCTTTGATTAGTATCTGAATACCCAGTGACGTCACAAACTCGGCCTAGTGCGTGATTCAAGTAAATTACGCCTGTTTCACAATTTTACAACTTTCACAAAACGAGTGTTATGCTGTTCCTCCTTCTTCTTACAATATTTATGTTATAGTTCCAAAATAATGTATTTAAATTATTTGTATAAAATAACACAAGAAATCTACTTTATAACATTACAATAAAATACCTAATAGTCGTAGTCTACGTATGTCGTTAAAGACTGACTGTTGGTGTACACTGGCCAGCCCTTCAGGTTTTTTTTTTAAATTAATAATAGGCCTCTTTACAGTACATACCTACCTATGCATTAAGGTTAAAGGATACGTACAAAATGGTGTGCTGGCTACTGTTCTCCACTAAGGAAACAATAAAACCAATTGGGAATAAGCCCTAAATCCTAAACTATCATACACTGGGAAAGACAAAGGATCGTGTGTTGGTACTTGTTGCAACACAGTTCATTGAATAGAACCCAGAGGTATTCACATTCAGCACAAATCGGTCAACAAGCACTTGGCCCGGCTCCGCGACGGCGAGAACCTTTTCATGAATGTTTCACTGGGTCTTCTTCGTAATGAGGGATGCCTGGTGAATGGACTAACTCTTTGATTTTGATAAGTGTAGTTTTATAGAGATTCGCATTTGTATTGATTCGTTTGTTAGTTGTTAGCTAGGTTGTAGATAGGTCGAGTGGTTTGGATTCATTTAAGTACGGATAAAGCACAGAGGTATGTTTTAAACCTGTTTATTTAATTGTTAAGTTTTAACTTGTATCTTACAACGGAATTGATTAATTAATACTTTTCAAAAAATGGTTTTTAGTAATGTTTGGCTAATAATAAAAAGTTTGAGATTTATAGGGTGATTCTGACAAGGCGGTAATAAATCAAAGAAGGAATTCAGCTCACCATAACTAAGAACTTTCCCAAAGCAACATGGGTCGAAATCTCAAAACAAAAATCAGCTGTCCACTACATAGACCCCGTCAGCTGATCGAAACAATGTATGGAACAGCATTTTGGTGAGCTCAAGGCTCAAGCCCTACTTTGATTTATCGCCTTGTTAGAAACACCCAGTATTTGTACTGTACATATAAGATAATTTATTTGGTTTCTGTATTTTTGTGTTTTGTATAATGAAGCATTGGTAACAGAGACCTATGTGTATAAATCTATATTTAGTAAACAGCTACAATTAAAGTTACCTGTCACTAGGGACCGTGCCTTCTCTACTTCAATCCAACCAAAAGCAGGGCCGCCACTATATTCGTAGATTTTTATCATATGCTCAGATCGTTGACTATTATGTACATTTCTAAAGTCTGTACAAAAGGCTGTAAACTTTAGTCATCTATGCAAATATACTTAGGTGCAGGTTAAGCACGGTAGCCTGAGCCTGGAGTGGTACACGGTTTGGGAGTAGACATCTCATTCCCTTATTCATACCGATCGAAAGCCTTTTTTATCTATAGATATGGGCGGTAGCCAGTAAATCAAACTAACCACCCTAAAAAGAAAACCTTGTTTATCCAACTATGCATTGTGGCAACCCTACCTCTGCTCGTGACTTCCGTTTCCGCTCACTTCGCCTCAGTTTCAACAGCATCTAGTGCTATTGTACTCCGCTGAGAGGCTCGAGCTAAACTACGAGTGCATGGTATGAAAACATTAAACTTTCAAATGTTTTCGAACAGCGCCGTTTTAAAGGTAAACTTGAAGCTCGCATTCATTTTGAATTGAATTATGTTAGATTTTGAATTGAATTATGGTACAGAACAATTTATTTTGAGTTGAAATGCATTTACGTGGCATTTATACAAACAAGTTATAGGTAGTATTATATTGACAAAATAATTAATATTCGCAGCGCAGGTACGTTGTACTTAGGGGTGTAGATAGATAAGAATTCCTAATAAATTCCGGGGGGAGAAAACGGGCATACAATTCTGAAAATTAAATTATGCTAAACAATGATTTTTCTTAACAGGTATCACTCAAACGCTGTATTAAGCAAACCAGACCAATATTACCTACAAATATGGGTTTTATTTTGTGGCAGTATCGCACCTTTAAATATCCTTTACTATTATAAGTATAATCGGTATGGCTTGAAAAAAGCGATTACAGATTTCGTCCAACTTTAAAATAAATTCGAAGATTTTCTTATATTACTTGAAAATCTAGGCTTTAACTAGGTAACAATCAATAAGTGCCATTCACTACGATAAATGAGTATTATACTCACGTATATATATATAGACACTTTAGTTTTTCTCTAGGAGCATCCGAGTAGGCTCCAATAAAGGGTTGTACTTATCTCAGATCGTTTCACGCTTCGATCGGCAGGCTGGTTAGGTTAGTTTGTTCCCACTTACAATCAGAGAGGAGATAAGTTCTACAATATTTTGACATGATGACACTTTTGACGGTTATTTGCAAACCATTGCATCAATAATTTAGATCAAATGACTTTCTTACGTTTGTACCAAGATTGTTTACGAACATGATCAAGAAGACTAATTAAAACTGCTGTTATAAATATTTATTTAAACTGTTATTATAGGTATCTGGATCAGTATGAAATAGTCAATCGATTTTTAATACTGCGAAGCCGCGAGCACGAGAGTATAACACCCTACTATTATATCTATGTACAACACAACTAAACGCAATAATATAACAAAAAAATATGATTCCTAGTAAGTTCATAATTTTTAACGCGTAAAGGCTCTACAAAAATTTTGAGCTGCGTATTTTTAGAACTACCCGGCGCCCAACGCTATGCTAATGTAGCCTCGCCTCGTCTAAACGGCAAAGCCTCGGCAAATATTTTGAAATGGGTTTAAGCGGTAGCCTCAACTGGAGGTTTTATTAAAATTTAGGCCTTGCTGCTCCCCGCGAATAAAAGGTGGCCTACAGGTCGTTAACTCTCGACTTTTTACCATTTTAATCAGCTTTTAGCAGGCGTAAGTAATTATTATTTGAGAGAATTTCTGGCGGCTCAAGGAGTAAATGTTTGTTTGATGCATATAATTTTTATAAAACTTCGTTATCGTGAGTAGCATGCAGCTGGTATGCAAAAAATGATTCTCTAAATAATATTTATAATGCTCGCATCATCAAAGCACAGGCGCTGAAAACTTTTGAAAATGTTTGGTTTTTACGTTTTCAAATAAATAAAAATATTTAAGAACATGTAGTACTTTCCTAATATTAAAAAAGAGTGGATATGCTTTTTAATCTCACAGAATGGGCGTGTGTATTTATTATTAGACTCTACATTTATAGGTAAAGTTTTATAGACTAAAGTTTAGTACAATTTTATATTCGTTTTGGTTTAGTTTTTGCACGTTCAGTACCTAACTAATTAGAACTGAGTTTATTGTTAAAGTTTATTAATCTTTACTATTGTATTGTAGAATAAAACAAACAAAATAAAAATTAACTCTCAGATAGTAATTCCTTTGAGGCCGCACATTTTGCGATAGGTATTGTATTTGTTCAGACTTTACGAGTTGGTTTGAACTGTACTAAAAGTGAAGTTATTGTTGGGCGCCTCGCGAGTGTTTTGAGGGCATTTTAAAAGTAAAAAAAAGTAAAAAATGATTTATTCAATACAGGATACAAGATATCGCTTATTGAAAGTCAATTAGACTAATCTAATTAATATTGATACCTTATTTCGTAAAGTATCCTATACTGATAGAGGCGAGGTAGTTCAGGGTGCCCACTAATTGGCTCTGGCAAACAATGTTTGCCTTGCCTTACGACAATGGTCGCCTGGAGACGCCCCCAAACGAGCCCTCCTCTGTCAAATGATTCTACTCCCTTTCGCAATGATTTTACAGCGTAGAGAAGAAAGGGGTAACAAACTCTACTTTACAATTTCTCTCTCTTTTTTTTTTTTTTGTTCTTATATATGTGACATTACAATTCAATTTACAGTACTATGAACATAAATTAATAAGATTTAAAGTACATACATGAAATAGTGAAAATATCGTGCAGAGCTAGACTACTTCCATGCGTCTTTGTCGTTTTCATAGTCATCAACATTGTAATAAGCTTTCTTAATCAAACCTTTTTTGATACGAGTTTTAAACTCATTATCATTCAGGATCAAAATCTCTTCTGGGATCTTGTTATAAAATCTTACTTCGTTTCCTATAAAGCATTTGTTTGTCCGTTTTAGTCTGTTCTGTGGAATACTTAGTTTGTTTTTGCTACGCGTTCTAAGGTCTTTAATTTTATCACATTTTTTATCAAACATATGTAAGTTTTTACGAGTATACATAATAATTTCAAAGACGTACTGGGACGGAAGCGTCAAAATATCAATTTCTTTGAATTTTTGTCTGAGGGACTCGCGAGCTTTAAGCTGATAAATGTTTCTAATTGCACGTTTTTGTAGTATAAAAATGACGTTAATATCTGCAGCTCTTCCCCATAGAAGCAAGCCATAGGTCATTAAGCTATGAAAGTAACTGAAATACACAAGTCTCGCGGTAGAAACATCAGTTAATTTTCTGATTTTCCAGATTGCGTACGCAGCCGAACTGAGCCTTGCCGCAAGATTTGAGATATGGGGGCCCCACTGAAGTTTCGAATCTAGAGTGATACCAAGGAATACAGTTTGATTTACCAGATTAAGCTTGTTATTGTCCAAATGTATGTCTGTATCATAAGCAGTCACATTTGGCAAGGAAAACTTAATGCAATTAGTTTTCTTTGCGTTCAAAAGTAAATTATTAGAAGTAAACCATTGAGAAATCTCCACTAATGTTTTGTTTATATCTAAGTTGAGGGAGTCACCTCGTTTAACTTTAAATGTTAAAGAGGTGTCGTCCGCAAAGAGGACAACATCAGTAAGTTTATCTAACATGTAAGGGAGATCATTTATGTAGACTAGGAATAGGAAAGGCCCCAATATCGATCCCTGAGGTACACCAATCTTGATAGGACAACCTGCAGACACCGCACCACCCACGTCCACTCGTTGGTCGCGATCAGTAAGATAAGAGGCAAGTAGATCAAGTGATTTATCAACTAAGCCATAGTGCTGTAATTTAAGTAGCAAAGTCTCATGATCAACGCAGTCAAAAGCCTTCGAGAGGTCACAGAAAACCCCAATAGCATCGTGAGAATCCTCCCAGGCTCCATAGACATCGCTGATGAGTTTGTGACCTGCGTCTAAGGTAGACCGCCCTTTCCTAAAACCAAATTGATTTTTGTGTAGGAAGTTATTGACTGAGAAGTGAGACGCTAATTGTGCAAGAATAAGTTTTTCAAATATTTTACTTAAGGCTGGAAGAACCGCGATTGGTCTATAATCAGTGGGGTTTTCGGTATTTCCAGATTTAAAAATTGGAATGATTTTGCTGTACTTCAATAAATTTGGAAAAATGCCTTTTTCGATACAAGAGTTAAAAATTAATGCTAGATGAGGCGCTATTAGTGTTATAACAGGTTGAAGTACTTTAATTGATATCCCCCATAAGTCTTCTGTCTTTTTTAAATTGAGTTCCTTAAATATCTTAATAATGCATTGCGGTCCAACATGGCGAAACGTGAGTGGAGGCGGGGCGATGTCAACATGTTCCTTAAGTATAGATTCCGCGGCGCTGGCAGATGCGTTAAGGTCTTTAGTGGTTTGAAATGGGATGTTAGCAAAGAATGATTCGAATTCATTCGCAATTTCCGACTTATCTGTTACGACTTTACCATTTAAGTTTAAAGCTTGAATGCTTTCCTTACCGTTAGCTTTACCAGTTTCTTTATTAATAATACGCCAGACAGTTTTACTTTTATTTTTCGAATTTCTAATTTTATTATTTAAATTAATAGATTTAGCTTTGGTGCAAACTATCTTAAACAATTTAGAATAACTCCTAACATGTTCAAGAAATGAAGGGTCTTGATCAAAAGTTTTCCTATCATATAACTCATATAGGGCATCTCTGCTTTTCCTAATTCCCGGCGTCGCCCAAGTACTAAAATTTGAATTTTTATTACTGCAAACTTTTTTGAATTTAAATATAAGATCGAATTCAATCCGTATCGCGGAAAATAACTCTTGATATAGTGTATTGGGATCATCTGCCTCAAAGCTCAGCAAGGCAAGGCGCATCTGAAGACTATGATAAAATCTTTCCATACGACTTTGGTTCATTGGCCTATAAACTAACGAGTTTTCTTTTTCTTGTTCAACTGTGTACAATAAAACATTTAGACCCTTATGATCTGACCTTAAAGAAGTTAACAATGATTTTTTGAAGTAATTACCGTTCATTGCTATGTTATCTAAACAAGTTGCAGACGTACCCGCTATTCTAGTGGGTTCGTTGAACAAAAACTTAAAATTAAAAGACTGGAATAGGCCTAATAGAGTGGTCCTTTGGGTCGTGTCTGTAAGTAAGTCAACATTGAAATCTCCACAAATGACTACTGTTTTATTTGAACAGCTTACTTTACCCAGTACGTCTTCCATTGCAGTTACAAAATTATCGAAGTTGGAAGAAATGGGAGGACGGTACACACATAGAATTATATAGCGGTCTAGCTCTGCACACGCAACCTCACAGGTGCTTTCAACTGAAAGTTTGACAAAGTCCTTTCGCTCTTTAACTTTATTAATATTCCTAGTTAATATAAGGCAACCACCTCCATTTGAGAGATTCCTGTTAAATACACTTGTTACTTTAAAATCTAGGAGACTAAAGTTCATTTTGTGTGGTTGTAACCATGTTTCTGTCAGACAAAGAATATCACATTTAAAATCTTCTAGGAAAAATTCATTTTCATATTCACATTCATTTTCATATTTTTATAGCGGCCGTTTGTGGTCCCGCTCTGGTTCGATATACTCTGAAATAATAAACACGAATGTGTAATGAATCTAAAACAAGAAACAGGATGCATACTTTTGACTTTAAAATTAGAAATCAGAAGCATAGATACCTGCCTATATGTTGTCTACTACATATAGACAAAAATTGAAATAATAAGACGCAACAGCAAAGTATAGGATTTAAAAACAAAATTAACGAATCCTATATTGAAGTAAGTGTACCTACAGGTATAGTGTTGCCACTTTGTTATTTCAAATACTAATAATTTTTCGCTCTTTACATAAAAAGACACTGAGTTTTCTTGTGAAACGATAAACTGCGAGAACATTCATATCATATCACATCAAAAGCAAACACATTATCTCGAAACGTTTCAAAAGGATCGTGGAAAATACTCACAACCCTAGCACGTCTAACCCTTCTTCGTCTGTCACCACACCATACTCTGAGACAGCTGACGGCAAATTTGACTCATTTTTCACACGTCAGAGGGCCCGCCAGCGCCTGAAGGGAGGTTCCGCTTTTACGATTTTATATTTCACTGAATAAGTGACATGGAGTGTGATACTTTTCGCATGGTTACACTTTGTTAGGATATCCTGCTTCCTGTATTGTGTAGGGTTCATAGATTTTTATAGTAAGATTTTTGGAGTGCAGCACTTTCCCTTGTCGGAGAAAGGAAACTATCACATTCCATAAACTTTATATAACAATTTTTGACACCTAAATAATAATATAGGGCAGGCCATAATCGTACATTTGACTGAATTTAGTTTTTAAATGTTTATCTTCACAGTCAATCGCATTTCAGGCGGTTACACACGTTAAATAAAAATCAATTTTAAAAAACAGTTATATTAATAGCAACGGTACATTGTTTGTTAAGTAAAGGTAGATTACAAAAGATACAGTAAGGTTTAGATAGAAATATTATTAAAAGTAACTTAGTGTTAATTTAATAATAATAATGTATTTTGTATGTAGAGTACAGACATAGATTTTATTCTACAAATAAATTAATATATTTTGTTTAAATATACATTTAGATATGTAATTATATCGGATAATTATTAAGTAATGTTTATTAAACTTTTATTTATTGAAGTAAGTTTAAATGAAGATATTATAGGTATGTGTATAGCCTTAAATACAGAAAACTCTGAAAAGTACGTAACATTTATTTCTATAGTGGTACATTGGTCCCTTTTTTAAAAACACGACAACATTAAATTTTGATCCAAATAAGCATGTAGCATTAAGTTTTTATATTTATTTTTATTTACCTAAACACATGTAAGTTTTTGATTCCTCTTGCCTTGTTTGTACAGTGGCGGTCTAGGATGGCGTAACATTTCCGGTTTTTCTGTATTGCAAAATAGCTCATGTTCTTAAGTAATACAGTCTAGGCTGCACGAGACCATAGACAAATCTGTTACGGCGCCCTAGACCACCACTGTACCTAACACGTTTCACTGATTTTTATTAGGTACCTTAGTAATTGTTAAATAATCAGAATTTTCATAAATGGACCACTGCAAATTTAACTTATACTTATAAACGTTCACGGAAACATAGACTTAGATAATAAATACATCATAAATCTTTATACAAAAGAATTATTTTTACAAATAAGTACTTACCATAGAGAAAATTACCAAAAACTCAAGTCACCTTCTGTGCAAAGCAAAATAAGTAAAACATAATTCTTAGTTTTTTTAAAGCTTTATAACATGCTGATCAAACCTGAGGTTCAAACGCGACTCTACAATTGTTTAACAACACCAGGGAGGGAGGGTGACTTTAAATTCAGCAACTAATTCCACTGTTTTATTCAGACCATTAGAAGCGTCCGTTCAGACTTAGCGAGTCTTAATTACAAGGTTTATTTCGTTAATTTGAAATCTTTTCACGAGTGAAATTGCAGTTACGAACCATTAAACGTAAATTGTATTTAAGGCTACGTTTTTACTTTGGGTAAAACAATTATAAAGTAGGTAGGTATCAACATTTTTTAAATGTTTTTTTTGCAATTGGTTAAAACTTATGTTCGCTTTTTAAGTTTTGTAAATAATACCGCTAGCCCAGACAATTTATTCTTGAAAATATTTGGAGTGTTGTCATGAAAATTGATCTAAGTAATATTATGAAAAAATCTTCACGCCTTTATTTCTCTTTACAGTAATTCGTACCATTTATTTAACGCTAAGACGACGTCTACTGTTACTAACTTGGTAATTTAATAATAAATAGGTATATTGCTTGTTTAATAAAAATAATCCTAGTGCGGAAAAACTGCATACTTAGTTGCTAAGCTTTTCAGTGTAAAACCCCTTGGAAATTACAATAGATTACGTGCAGTAGCGGGCACCGTGAATAACACTAATTCTCTCCTCTGCTAGCCTCTGAATAAAATAAATGTTGCGTTCACGGAACAAAGTGTAATGGTAACTGCAACCTGGGGCTTACTTTGTTATTTATAATATGTTAAAAGATGTGTTTCAGAATAATAACGTCAACATTATTTATTTCACACTCGTAAAAACAAAAATAAGATCTGCTGCTTTCCGTCCTCCAGATTGTCAAATTCAATAAAAAAAACACAAAGAGGACGAAAAGCAATATTGCAAATGCGGCCGTAATACAGGATACAGGGGCTGTTTATTGTCTCTATGTAAGAACATTATAAAACCGGCACTTAGTCTCGGTAATGAGTGGTATACCTACTTGTTCTGTATATGATGCTTATGAAAAAAACAGCGACAGAGTCAGTTTATTGTCATGAAAAAAAAAACGGCATCAGAGCCAGTTGGCAGTTAGCAATGCTACATCAAAAACAAAAGAAGGGTGCCATTTGCCGAGCGCGCGAGAGTATTATAGTGACTGTAGACCTGTAGACGGAATTCATACTGCGATCTCAATTCGCACAAAGGTACACGTGCGACGATTTAGACAAAGCTTCGGGTGTTTCAGAATGTTCCTCGTGAAATTGTCTAACAGGAAGTTAAGAAGTTTAAATGGAGGCGGGTACATTTTCACTGATATTATTAAGTAGGTTTTAAACTATTTTAAAACATGTTTAACATTTTTATTTCTTTCAATTAAAATCACAAATTAGGTATACAACGAATACAATGAATATCACAGGCGAAAGTATAAATATTTTCATTAACTACTTATATTAGTTAGTAAGTTAGCAATTTAAGTTCTTACTTTTGCTTTCAACAATACAGTGCCCGTTATTACACCTGCTTAAGTACAAAAGAACTTGTTTGCAGGAAGCCAAAGACAAGTAAGAATAAGGAGTAGGTAAATGTTGTAATAATAAGACATTAACATAACATAATCTCACGCCTTGTATTCCCCGAAGAATTAGGCAGAGGCACCAGCTCAAGAGCCGTACCCACGTTTAGCCGAGTTTATGTTTTATTACCAACGTGACCAGGGGCCAGCTTGTCGCCGCGGTTAATATTTAGACTTAGTAAATATACACTATGTTGTGTGCCAAATTTTTTACAAAGAGTTTTTAGGAATAACTATGAATTTAAACATTGCTTTACCTCGTTATCCGCAGCATACACATCCTGATTCATAATAGTTAGTATCGCTGATTTAATATTCAGTAACAGTAACACTAACAAAACACGAAGTCTTACATTACAATAAATATCACTGCACCACACACGACCTCTTGTCACTGGGAGCGTTTCTTACATACCTATTCAGATTCAGCTTAGGGCTGCCACTGGTACTGTCATTGTCTCCTTTATTGCTCGTTTTGGTTCTCATAATCATCAGATCGGTTCTGATACTGGGTCTTCTGACGTTTGGGGCGACGACCCCACACGCGTCCGATAACCTCCTTTTAATAGACAGCGTGCATTTTTTACTTCTACTAGCCTGGCTGCTAGTTGGTGGTAGAGTGCAAGGGCTGCCAAAAGTGGTATTAACACGCTTGTGATGGTTCGGAGCCATTTCTAAAGGTAAGTTTGCAACTACGAAGAGCTCGTAGAACAGGTCGTCGACGTGGAAGTTCCGCTTGGCTGAAGTCTCGACGAACACGCAGGAGCCGTCCTGCGTCGCGCAGTAGGCGCTCGCTTCTTCAGGTTGGACAGTTCTGTTAAAAAGGTTTTTGTTACAGAAAGAGAATATACTACACTAAATTAGTCATTAACATCCACTTATAAAATAAATTACATATATTTTTAGATATTTTATAATTGCGGCCATCATAGTTGGTAGTTACATAGTACTATTAAACAGAAGTAAAATTAAGAAACTAATAGGAAGGTATAGTAAGTTCCAATTACATAATAGAAATGTAAATGTGTGTATAGATAGTGCTTATTAAAAAAACATATTATCGATGCACCTTAAGAAGGTAATCGGATTAACTGATTGATTAATAAGTAGGAACGCCTAAGTCTGAAAATCTAGTGGGTACATTATCTTAGATTTTATGTCCTTTGTAAGGATGAAGTCCTAGGAGTTCAAATCCTTTAATGCAAAAAGATTGATAAAATTATTCAAATAGCATGTACCAACAGCAACGAAGGTCGTATAAGGTTTACTCTTTCGACTATGGATTGTAAAACACTTGTATGAACGATCCTAAAATGTAAAAAAGCTGTATAAAAGCGGCTATCTGGATGTTTTTGCATTCAACGCTTTTTGCCATGTTACATTATGTGGCCACGTAATTTATTTTGCTTTCTATGTTTTTTTACTTATATTTTACAAATATTTTCCTTATTACCTTTCCATTAAAAATCCCTTGCTGAGAATGCGCAATAAAAAGTGAATTTGCTAGAGCGTTTAGAGAAATGCGATGGCTTTTGCAGATCAATCAGTGAGATTCAATTTACCCGTGCACGCTTCAACCGATATGTGGACGTTTTACTTTAATTTATTTATCTTGCTTGCAACAGCATTTATAACGGATTCCTAACTGATTTACAGTAAAATGACTTAGAGTAACTCTTAAATATAGTGATTTTGTAATTTACATTATAGGTAATTGTATGTTTTATTTCTTCATATTATGAGTATTTTAAACAAGAATTTTTGGAGCTACAAATGAAATTAATAAAAAAAAAGTAATGTTTCGGTGACTTTCTGATATAGCCATTTAATAAAAACATTTTTAAAAGCATATATACAGCGCATGAAACCAGATGCCTGTTTAAATGTAAGAATAAAGTTTATTTACCTATTCTAAGCTTTTTTAACCTTTTTTGTAAACTATAGCGTAATATGATAGCATATTTTTTTATTTATCTATGACCACAGCACAGTGTATGACATTATATACCTACTTTTTACTAAACTTAACTTCCTTTAAGAAATCAGAAGAAATGATTTACAAGGCACGAGATCGCGAGGAACGGCGGCGACTCTTTCCGGCCATTGGCTCCCGGGTGGAAATTAGGTAAAATAAAGACTTACTTCATATCCCTATCACACTTGTTCCCAGCTATAGCCATAGGTACCCTGGGTGCTTGACGGCGCCCCCTGCTGCCGCCGCTGCTGGCGCTAGCCTTCGTCTCCAGGATCTGCTCACGGAGTCTGATCACCTCCTCGAAGGATTCCCGGCTGTCCATAGAGAAGACCAGCACAAACAGGTCACCTGGGAAAGAGAGGATATTTTATGCCAGACTCGGGCTAATCTAATAATACTACTGTACTAAGGTCTTTCCCTGTGATCTTACTTCTTGTCTTCCAACTTCCCACTTAAGCTCCGACCAATTAAGCAAATTACGAGTCTAGATCGTCGTTCGTACTATTGATAAAAAAAAACATACGCAACTCAATTTGTACTACAGTTTAAAGTTTTTGTTATTTTCTTCATTACAAAAAGTTAGGAGTATGTTTGTTTTGGTTCCAATATGGTTTCAATAAACGGTCAGTTTCATATTTGTCAGTATACTTACTATCGTTTAGTTAGTTTATATTTCTCAGTCTCTAATTAAGTAGGTTATTTAATTTCGTTTATGTATCTAATAAAGGTACATAATAATCTAAAGGTTGGGTGATAAAGCACATACCTACATAGTAAGATATATAGAAAAGAAAGTTAGTAGATAATACGTAAAAGGTTATTTGGTACTGTTATTGTAGCCGCTATAAGGATTGCCTTTGTCTTGTCTCGTTAACAAGTAGCTTTATGTTCTGTCGTCAGAATAAAGTCGGTAAAATCACTGCCAGGCTTTTTCAAATAAGAAATATATTCAGGGCTTCTTTTATTCATGCTTCGAATTTCCTTCGAAGAAACATTAGATTAGGGCCTGCTCGCTCTCTAGGCGCTACCATTATAGTTTTTTTTCCACGAATACAGGTTGATTTGGAAATTTTATAAATCAACATTAATCCGTAATAAAATACTTTGGGTAACTTAAGACGTAGTCTTATTATTGGGTTTAGATATTATATAATAATAAATATTCTTTGTAATTGGTTGTTGTAATGTTATCTATAGTTTTCAATCATTGACAAATTTCACTCCTGTATTGCTCGTTTCGCTGACTAAAAAGTTGTACCTGCACGTTTCTTGTTAGTTTGTACATACTATGGTACGATCAGTTGTAAAGAATGAAGGATACAGTTAGCACACTCCAAATCGAACAAAAACAAATGACCCTAAAATAAAGAGTTCAAAACAATTAACATTTACAGTCGTTTTCAATATTCGATCTATCTTGATCTATAGAGTATACTAAGTGTTACTAACGCCAAATTTTACAGAAAATGTTACGAATTCTAAGTGTCGAATTTTACGAATCGAATTTGGTGATCTGCAGAACACGGTTTGATTGGATATTAAAAACGGTCGTTAGAGTTGGTTGTAAATCCTTGCGGTTTTTTTATTGTTCTCGTTTTTTTAAATTTAAAAATATATTTTTTTAATGAAACAAGTGCCCGTTACATATTTTAAAATAATTTTTGTTTCAACTAATATTTTTGTTTGGTCACTTAGAGCGGATGGATGACAGGAGATTGACAAAAGAAATATATAGAGCGGATGTGGAAGGCACGGTTGGAAGAGGTAGGCCACGGAAAACGTTCACCGACCAAATTGGTGACGTTCTGAGGAAAGGCCGCGTGAAGAGTTCACGAAACCGACGTGCGTGTATGAAAAGGCTTATGACTGTAGAAGAAGCGAAAGAAGTGTGTCAGGATCGTAGCAAGTGGAAATCAATTGTCTCTGCCTACCCCTCCGATGGGATACAGGCGTGACGTTATGTATGTAACTAATATTTAACAGTAGGTAGGTAATAAAGAGGTTTTAAACATTGCTGACAGAGCAATGCTGTTTTTAGACGTTATAGGGACGACGCTTATAAAAATATTTAATTATAAAAGTTTATCTTTTCATTAAATCTATAGAACCTATAAAAAAATAATTGTACTTCTTAATTCTAGCTATATCACCTACTAAAAATATTTTAAGATATATTACAAAATAAATGTGTTTGCTGAAAATAAAAAGTTAATAGATGACTAGAAAACCACTGCTTTTATAAACTTTCTACAGTGAAAAATGCTTCACGTCAGAGCGCTCGCTCGTTTCAGCAAAATTCAGTGTTATTAACAAAGTTGTCCTCTAGTCGACCCATCTCGTTTTAATTTACAAAACTTAATATTGTTTAAAAACGTTTGTTTCTATCAAAATGACGTTTCTAGCTTTTGGGACGAAAATTAATATTATATTTTTACAATAATAATTATACTAATTATATGCTCGCTACACACTTCTAATTAACTAGACATAATATGTCTAGTGAAAGATATTATCTATATTTGCGAAAATGAAAATGTATTTAATGCTAAAAAAAACTAAAAAATAAATAGAAAGTTCTCTTGAGTGATTCCACTACAGTCACTCAGGCCTACCTTTGTTTGGGTGGGATTATTTCCGGGCATGCTATTTGCAACTTTTCCGAAAATATGTTTTGTACCAGAATAACCAAGTTCTGAATACGTAGAGGGTTCCTACCCTTGTCTAATCGACAGATTGATGGACTGACGTAAGTTATTTGTATTGGAAATAGTCGCAAGAGTTGAAAATAGTTGTATCCGTTTTGTATCAATCGGTATGTGAACTGATAAACTGAACTGATGCCAGACAGCGTTAAGGAAGCTTCTGAGTGTGATGAAATTACGCGAGTCTGTGTTGACCAGAGCGAACATAGGAAAGAACTACCCAGCCTATACACTTTAATACCCTACTTTCTAGGTACATTCCTAAAAAAAATATAAAACTATTTCTCTGAGGTTAATACAAATGTTACTATTTTAGTTTTTTTAATTATTGCATTGGATGTTAGAGAATATTTAATCAAAGGACAGACAGAGGGTCGTTCTCAAGGTAAAGTAACCAAACCGTCATAAACCGCGCTGTCAACAGAAATAATTACTCTGTACAAGTTGAGCAAACATTTGCTTCGTTAACGCCGGGACTACGAGATCCCGGCTCGCGACCGACGACAAGTTTTATGGAAACCACTAAACTAAACAAGGTGTTTTTATTAAAAACCAGATAAAGTTAAAATTTAATGCCGTACAACAAAACTTTCATTTTTTTTCATATTGCTTGACAGGTGTTGCGTTCTTGCGTTGAATTCATTGACTTTATACGACCGAGTTATATAACAAGACATTTTTGTAACAAGAGCCTCATTTGTCATCATAAATGAGAAAGGATGGGCCAGGAAAAACCTAAAAAGCACGATCACTCATGATTTTTATGCCAAAACGAATTAACTACAACTTTTAACTGTGAAATTGCTAACGAATGTTGAGATTTCCACCCATTTCCCATTTTCCGTGGGTAAAAATAGGTTAGGTTAAGGTATTATGAGCTGAATGAGTAACTCCTTGTATTTGTATATGGAGCTATTGTAAGTGAATGCGTTGCGTGTGCAATGAAACTAGCCCGGGGTCGCCCATGAAGCCGGCACTAAACCAAATTACCTCACAAAGCACCCTCAGTTTACTTTACATTTGCACCTATGGACATGGAAGTGAAACTCATAAACTCCTTTTGAACAAGCAATCCACCTTTTATTTATAGCCATACGTGGCCATCTTTCTTCTTATAGCCATTCGTGGCAATCCTCTTTTTCTTTGCATTTTGATATTTACAGTTGGGACATAGGGCTTCAGAATGTTCCTCCACTTGAGCTCAACTTCTTCCATTTCAGCCCCACACTGGGTGCTTCTAGAAATGTTAATCGGTACCAGGTAGTCTTCAACCACTGGGCAACCACTTCTGCGACTTCCGGCCTTGCAAGGGCGTCCATGGTGCCCTATCCAACGCCTTCTTTTCTATTGGACCTTGATTTGCAGGCGCCATAGTTTTCTGTTGGTTATCATGGTGTTTGGTGCTTTGCAATGCTATCGAATAATGTGCATTATGCAACTGCGCCGTGCCATTTCCACGTACGAGAGTTACTTTCTGGGTCTCCATATTTTGCAAATTATTTATAGGCGTTTGCGCTGTTAATGTATTCAACACCTTAACGAGGCCTTCCTAACGTTCACGATAATTAATTTTGCCACTTACTTATCTTTCTTATAGTGGGTAGTAGTATTCTATGTCTAGAATCATCTGCTCTTTGTCGTCAAAACAAGCAATCACAAAGGTACTTAGCATGCAGTGTCGGACGAAAATATTAGCACAGGAGCTGTTTGCTTTGTGCTCTTACTAGGTCAACAGCGCACTGTGTGTAGAGCTTCCTTAGACCAAAGTTCAATTTAAGATGTCTGTCATTAATAACAATTAAGTATATTTTTAAGAAAGAAAGAAATATACAAACGCGATTATTGCTCAACAATTACACATTAGGTAAGTATACAAAAAGGTTACAAAATTACAAACAATAAAAAACCAAAGTTATGATAAGTCACTTTTAAAAAATGCACTGTCTCAGCATTTGCTAAGGGTGTGAACCCAAAGCGCTGATTTTCATTCAGTTCAGTAGTCGTACCGTCAGTTTTCAGACAAAGGTAGAATAAGGCTTTTCCTTTATGTACGTATTTTTACAAAAAGCGATATTCCTTTTATTTTTATATTTCTATGGCAAAGCAACTCTCTGCTCGAATGACGGTAACAACATAATGATCTTCCTGGAAGTCAGGCAGGCCTAAATTGCTGAGGGAGCATGAATGGGGAAAAAAAACTAACTGATGTGTTATGTAGGTTCGGTCGGAGTAGTAGGTAGTATGAATCCTTATTGACTGCCTTTCTCCGTGGTTCAGTGAGCAGTTGTGTGGAATGTCATTAGAATCTTTTTCAAATTAGTTCTATTCCCGCCGTTTTGAACATTGCTATTATGAATTATTATTGACTAGTTGACCAGGTGAACTACCGCCTAATATATCACTATGTTGTGCATGTATTATACATATAAAAGTTTATCTTGAATCAGACTATCTATTGAAAACCCCCGCATCAAAATCCGATGCATGGTTTTAAAGATTTAAGCATACATAGGGACAGACGCGGACAAGGACTTTGTTTTATACTATGTATGGATTATTGTCTTTGCATACCCTTATGTTTTAATGTACCTATATATTATAGCTTAGTATAGGTACCTATTAGCAAATGTCAGTCTATTTCAGAATTCATTAATTACAATAATTAACAAAAGCCGGATTTATTTAAATGCATAATTCTGTGCTTTTGTTACAAACCACAACAATATTAATGGCGGTGATGTGGGCTCGAAACAATTATAACGCGAAATGAACTTTCCTGTTGAAAATAATATGTATCATGGAGATATATCACAGAGTAAAGTACATATTAGTTGGTTATAGGTACGAATAACAATTTTTTTTTGTACAATGCAACGGTTCCCTAGCTATAATTCAAGTCTAGGCCATAATTTAATGAAATTCATAGCACATAAACTTTTTTTTACAGTTTTTGCGCTGAAACGTAGAAAACAACCTGACTTGGAAACAAACTACAGGTACGAATAGTCTAAACTTTGCTTTATCAGGGATTTGCCGACCTCTGGAGATACTAAGTTAAGAAAAAAAAATACACAAGGTAGGTATTTGATATGAAGTTGTTTGCATTTCACAAAACAAATGAACGTTCACCGAACCAGGCAAATATTCAGGTCACAGGTCACTCGGCGCACGGTACCAACAAGTGGAATATCTCGAATACCACAGGGCTCAGGGCAGAGGAATCGATTTTTCCTGAAACCCACTTCATTTATCTCACTCCCTAGAGGTGAGCGTTGTCGATATTTCAGCAAGAAAATAATATTGAAGGCAATATTGGGTTTTGTCGAAAATAATAAATTTAGAATAGAATAGAATCATTTATGAATTATAGTATGTTGCAATTTTTTTTTTAAAGCTATTTACTTACACGCGTATAATAATAAAAGTTAAATGCAATAACAAATTTCCTAATAGGAAAAACGTGTATCTATGTGAATTCAAAGCGAAATAGGTTTATATATATATATTTCAGAATCAAAGATTTTTTTATTGGAAAAAACCAATTTAACGCTACATATTTCACTCAAACATTTCATTTAAATTCATCTCAATTACCATTTAACTGAATTAATTTTATTCGAGAATGAAAACTCATCCATACGCACCGTGAAACGCGAATCCTTTGACAAACTTTGTATAAAGTATTTACTGAATGGAGCTGTCAAACAGACCAAGAGTAGAAACTTGATGGATTCCTACTGTCTTAGTTGAAAAAAGAAAGAAATCAATCAATAATATAAAACTCTTCTGTTACGGACTGACTAACAGACAACGAAGAGCCGAAAGTACTGGGCTTAGCAGCCTGAAATTTTGCACGTTGGTTCCTTGAGGAGTGTACGGAAGCACTAAGGAATAAATTCCCGAAATTCCAATGGGAACAGAGAAAAACAGGATTTTTATGTTTATGAGAAATCTGTGCAAATGAAACCGCGGGGCAGCCTCAAGTCTTATATAAAGCACAAGCTTACCTAGTTTATATTTTATACACTTGTTAGATAACTGCCGCACTATTAATTAAAAGCACATGCTGAGCTGGTCCCCTTTTGCAGTTACACAAGCTTTATGCTACCAAATGCAATCACGTCATGTATCGTTTATTACTGTTCTTTTATTTAATATTTCATATGTACATGATATTATGTTACATTACCTTAAAAAAAACTAAACAAAGACATATTTACAAATAAAAAATGGCCTCCAAATCGCTGCCACCGGAAGGTACGGTGCCTAGCAGGCTGGCTGCGTTACCTCTCTGAATGGCCAGACTTATTCTCTGGCCAAGGTACGAGCCAGCCCACCGGTCACCGGAATGGTCGATCAGACGCGTCGATAATTCCTTAAATAGTCGACGCGCCCCTGACCCCAAGGCCCTAAAGTTTCGACCCCAAACGGCACAAACTCATACTGCTGACTAATTGCCGCGTATTTGCGCCGTTTGAGGTCTTTATCGGCAGCTGCGGCCGCCGCGCCAGCCTCACCTGATGTTCTTTTCACGTGGCAAGCGGCCATGGTGTCATGTCAACACACGTGGCGTCCCACACCAACAGCCTGCCACTTGTCCAGGGGACGATAGTTATCACGTCATTATGTTTTATATTTATAATTCTAGTTATAACATATAATGAAATAGATATTTAGATGAGTTGCATTATTCGAATTTTAATAAAACTTCTGACAGCCTCAAGATAAGACGAATTTTTTTTTAGAAACTGTACCATTTTTTTTGTGCGGTATTAGAAACTGTGATACGATTTCGTAATTTAAAACCTGACCCTATTTCTTGAGAATATAAACTTTATTTATATCTTTATCGGGTTGGAGTTAGCGTAACCGCGATACGAAAGAAACACTTATCTTCCTGAATTAGTTTTTTTTTTCAAATAAGAGGGCCACCTAGGGTAGCTTACCAGTGAGAAACGACAGTCGCCTCATGGCAGGAAACGGATGATTTCCAGATGTATCCAGGAGGTCAAGCTGGTACACCTCGCCCCTGATGCGGTACAGCTTCCTGTGGAAGTCCTCGATGGTCGGAGTGTAGCTGTCTTCGAACCTGGTGCCCAGGAAACGGGACACCAAGGAGCTCTTTCCAACTCGTGATGACCTGGGAACAATACGGTTTTGAATTAGCTGTACGTGCGGGCGATGATATCGAATCGAATCATAATTATGTGGTTTATGAAACGTTTACCAAAAAGTCTGCCACGTAATTAGAACTTCATATTAATATTATTTATCTAAAGTGGCGTGTGACGCAATACTAGCGTCACACGCACTCGTTCGCCGCTCATATATATAAAACTCTTCCGTTACTGACTGACTGACTGACAGACAACGCAAAGCCGAAACTACTGGGCGTAGAAAACTGAAAATTGGCATGTGGGTTCCTTGGGGAGTGTAGGTGAGCACTAAGAAGGGATTTCCCGAAATTCCCACGGGAACGGAAAAAAAACGGGATTTTTGTGTTTATAAGAAATCTGCGCGGGAAAAACCGCGGGCAGCCTCTAGTATATTATAAAGTATTAATTATCATATGTGAATTTGAATTTGAATGAATGTGGCAGATTTTTTGGTAAATGATAAAGTCTGCCACATATTCAGAACTTCTTAACGCTTAACAATAGATATTTTCACTTCATAATTAATACTTTATA